>OZ059839.1:36441155-37641155 GCA_964057195.1 Orthosia cruda | reverse complement strand
GTCAGCTACAATAAGCAGTAGAAACACAAAAGCTAGTCTATTTAACCGACTTTACAAAAAGGAGGAGGTTCTATGTTAGACCTCATGTTTGTTCTTTTTTATATTTTCACCGATTTATCCGTCCATTGTGGATAGAATTCTTTGTTGTTTGAAAGAGTATGCTCCCCAATTAGTCTCATTTAAATTAGGTGAAGATCTGATGAAGAACTTCGGAGATATACAACAGAACTCTTTAATAAATAACGGCAAATCTCTCGGGATTGCTGCAATCGCATGTCTGTTTATTGTTTATACCATTTCATAACATAACATCACGGCAGTACTCTATAAGAGGTACGCAGATGTGTACAGTTCACCTTAGTACACTCTCATTTCGCCGGCTATGTTCATGGTATTCGGGTAATCTATTCTGGCATTATAAGTACCTACCTTACTAAAGGCAAGTTGCTTAATAGGTACAACTAAAAAGTGTAAAAAAATAATCTTTTTTTACAAAAATAATCTACCGACTGCCAACTAAAAACACTACAAAGTGAAAAATAACTTTCTTTTTCAAAATCAGTGTCCATAACGAAAAAAAATGGTATCTACCAAAGACACCGACTTCGAAAAATAAAGTAATTTTTCACTTTGTAGTGTTTTTAGTTGGAAGTCGGTAGATTTTTTTTGTAAAAAAGTTTTTTTATTCTAAAAAAGTTTTTTATCCACTGTAACATACATACACTCGTGCTTTTGAACATATATAAATGTTGTTGGCAGAAATTACAGACAACTGCTTCGATCCTATTTAAAAAAGGAATGATACAGAGCAGGCAAGCAAATCGATAAAAATGAAATGATGAATGATGTAACGATTGAGATAAATTCAACACTTCTATTGGTTAGTATCTTACTACTAAACACTGAACGAGCGTAGCACCTTGCTACGTCGTAGTGCGGTCTATGCTACGCCGTAGCAAGCTCCATGCTACTGTTATGTAGCGCTGTCTTTTGAGTGTAGCTATACGCTCAATCCTATTTGCACACATTCTTGTTTGTACAAGCAAACATGTGCGTTAAGACATCAAAACTGTGTACCGCAAAAAAAAAACAAAATAGTTAACGTAGAATTTTTGCACAAACTGTTAGCGCATGCAAGATAAAGCTTGGAGCCAAATCCTAAAACATGATTAATATCACTCATCTGTAGATATTTGACAGTCGCTACATGTACTTAGAAGCCCAAAAGTCGGACAACCCGTCTTTCCTTACTGGTTAACCAGTTACTGGGTTGTGAAGGATAGATAGGTAGTCATCATCATCTTCATTCAGCCGAAAGATGTCCACTAATGGATATAGACCTCTCCAAAGCGTCGTCATACTGATCAGTCCTGGGCGTTTCGGGGAATCCACCGAATTCCCACAGTTTTGACCAGAATGTCGCTCGACTCTTCGAACTGACGCCTTCCCACGTTAGGTCTTTCGGTACGCGGTCGTCAGTCCAGAACTATAGGTAGTCGCTTAATGTAAAATACTGGTATACAACTGCATCTGGGTAGACTAAACGCCGGCTCCACACGTTGGCCCCAACGTAGGTCCCAACAACACTCGTCCAACGTGTGGATCTAGAAAATTTCGTTGGCGTCAACATTGGAGCGAGCATCATCGAGTGTTTCCGTGTTTGAAGATGGTGGATGAGGTCACACCTCATTCACCATCTTCTTTGACGTGTTTTTTGTTTTGATTCAGTAATAAATATAAATAATAATATGCACTTAGTACTGTAAAAGCGCTTAAAGCAATTGCCGTATCAAACATCTTCACGTTGGCTTTAACGAGTCAGAACTTCTTTAATAGCCAACGTGTGTACGCCTCACCAATTAACCGACCAACATTGGTACGAGCACTGGGACCAACGTGTGGATCCGGGGTTAGGGATGACACAAATATCGTTGGGCAGAGGCATTTAGTGTCCTGCAGGACTCAGTCCTCTTCTCCGTGAAAAGAAGTGAACTGGAGCAACAAATCAATTCAAGTAAGTGACTTGAATTGATTTGTTACCTACTAGACCTACATTCTAAGTTCTTGTATAAATCCAAATCTTCTACTAATATTATAAAAGTGAAATTCTGTAGTTTTGGATGTTTGTTAATCAATCACGCTTTAACAGCTGAACGCATTGGGAATGATGTTTGGCACACGTGTAGACTATGACCTTGATTGACTTCCACCCGGGCGAAGCCACTTTTTAAAAGTAATATTATTAATCCTGAATTTTGTCATTTTAATTAAGGGAAAGTAATTAAAAGATCATTTTAACATATAGGTACGCTTTAATTCAATGTTATGCAGATTACACAAATGAGCTTTATGTAAGTACGTAATATCAAAGTCACATTTTTTTTGGAATTACAGAACAATTTACAACCTTATTTATTTATCGATTGGGCTTATTTTACAATGATCGCTGAAGATGAAGTTATCGTTATTTGAAATATGGTTTCACCAACTTGTTTTTTATTTTACAATTTATAGAAAGTAAGGGAAAACAATATGAAAAAGGTTATTGTTGTAAACAAAATTATAAAAACACTTTTTTTCTTAGTAAACTAGTTGGCGAAACCTTAAAGATTAATAATATTTTTTATTTAACAATGTTAAATAATTAGAAAATACTTATTTTTTCGAAATTCTGGATCGGTTCAAACATGAAAAAAATATTAATAATAAAATGTTAAAAGAATTACGTAGATAATTTAATTAATAACCACATCTTTTTAATAATTATTAAACTGACGATTATTACCGAAGTTTTAACATTGACTTGTTTAATTAATTAATTATTTTAATTATATTATTCATATTGACAATATGTTTTGAACATTCGATTAGCACTTACCACTAGATGACAAGCTCATATTTTTTTAAATAAAATTCATAAAAATAGCAACATTAATTTGCAACGAAATAATGATGTAACACATGTTTTTACAAGAGGCCGTTATTATGAAGAAAAACTTCAAGGCAGGGTAAAAATAAAAATTATTGTAAAATAATAAAAGTCACTACTTACACTTATATTTTTTATAAAAAAAATCATTAAAAACGCAAAGCCTCGATGTTTTAATGATCAAATTCAAGGAATATGTAATTAAAAATGCACTTATTACTAAAAAGTTCGTTTTTATATTCTTTATACTAAATTGGCAATATTTAAAGTGATATTTTATTCTCAAAATGGCGTAAAAGTATAAGGCACGGTTTTAATATTTTACTAAATTTACTTAAATGTAGAAGGACGTCAACCCAGCTAATTTTTATTATCTAAATGGTTAGTTACTCGCGAAAAAAAGATCTGCTTTGGCACTTTTTCAGTTCATCATACATTTTTGTAAAAAAAACAAAATAAACAAACGGTTTTCTCATCCCCGATTGATATGTTTTAATAATTGGAATTTCCATGAAAAAAAAGGAAATCAAAAGGAAAAAAAAATAAAACAAAAAAATATTATTAAGTTTTTATTTTTATTCGAAATGTAACAATAGACTTTTTTTGTAAATATAAAATCGTATTTCGTCATTGGATGGACTCTCTTTGGAGAAATAATGAAAAGGAATTGACAGTCAGTAGAAATTTTAGAGAAAATCAATGCAATTGTTACAAGTTCGATGTAAAGAAAATATAATAGAAAATAATTAAGTATCTTAATAACTTAAAGATTAAAATTAATAAAACTTTGGCATGTGTATTATGACCGATTAAATTTTGGGGCTGAAGTGCTATTAATGTAAAAAATACAATAATTAGGTACATATATTATTTACATTAAGAATCAAGATGGAGATAAATTAAAATTAATTGAACTTATTTTTATTGTCAGTTCGCGCTTTGAGTATTATTATTTTTTCTTATTTACATCGTAAAAATGCAGAGAAAAAGTAACTTACGAGTAAAAATTTACAAAATAATAATAAAAACTGTAAATATGTATACAGTTATTTTTTTGTAAAAAATTACAATTTACAGTTTATAAATGACAGTCGTTCAATATTTGACACATTACGTAATGGGGTCTTTTATAATAGTTTAGTATGTAATTAAAAAGTTTTAAAACGAAATTTCAGAAATAAATGTAAACGTACAAAAAGAAAATGTAAGTACAAAATGTAATTTACAAAAATATCTCAAAATTAATGAGAAAAAATCGTCAGGAACAACTTCTTAAGTTTCGAAAACCATTTCTAACAATAAAAATGTATTTTACATTTTCTAGAGAACAATTTTAAGTAAAAAACCACGACAGGATAAAATTCAAAATTTTTCCCGATTTAATAATTTCTTGTTTTTTTTTCAAAAATCGTATTTTATAACAATCATAATTATCTTAAAAACTTAATTACGAGAGATCCTTTCATGGAATCAATAAAAATTTGGATTCGTATTTAAGTAATTTGTTCGACAATTTGCAGAGGATTTAAACTATCAAACTGAAAAAACCCTTTTTATAATTTGTCAAGTCATTTTGACAGTTTCATTTAACTGATAAAAACTCAAAATCGCGCATCAAATGTGACTTTATTTTTAAAGTTATACTTTTACAATAATCTTACATTAATTTCTTTACAATCTAGCGAAGTTAACATATCAATAAATCACCAAATTGTCGAACAATACAAGATCCAGCCTTTAAACAAAAATTAAAAGAATAAAATCGTACATTTACCATCTAAATGTATTACCTAAAATGATTTTACAATTGGACATTGTAAAAATCAGATATTTTTACTTCGCCTATGTCATTTGGACGTATTACCTATTACAATATGATAAGTCAGTCGAACATTTTAATACAACCCGACTAGCCCAAATACTAATTTAGGCAACATTGTCATATCTATCTACGCAATGGACACTAATCGTTTGAGAGTTCGTTCTTGTATCACATTCAATTATTATAAATCTATCTACAATTTTATCTAGTCCATTTATTTACACTCCACTCAAAGTTTACACTCATAGCCAACTTTACACTTTTAGTTTTAACACTTTACATTTTCAGTTTTTCACTTTACGTTTTAAGTTTGTAACTTCAGTGTTTAAATTGTCATTTTAGACGACGTGTGTTTCACTTCTCTTGTTGAACGATTCGTCGATTGTGACGTTTTGTTTTTTGTTTTCTTTTTTGATGGTCCCGTACTGGGGCACATCAGAAGTGAGGTTTTGCACTGTGAGTATCTGATTGGAGTTTTGCGGCGTGCTCGATGATATGGGGCTGCCGTATTGGTTGCCGTATTTGTGACGTGACGGGTCCTTGAGGATTGACTGAGGCTGCTTCGGTGCTGGTGTCTGGACTAGGTGCTGCAACAAAAGAGGAATATTAGTTAAGAAATAGGACGAGCAGACTAATTAGACAAGATCATTTATTTATTTGGGAAAACGAACGGTTACACATTACAGTAATAAAATAAAATTTGATCAACAGAGCATAACAAATGTATAACCAATGACATTTTCCACAGAATACAAAACCATTTTACAAAACAAATGCAACGTGCGCTTCCAATTCGTTTCTTAATTAATTCAATTTTACATTATTTAATCTTTCAGGTAAAACTAAATAGGCATGCATAAAAAGAAAGAAAAGTCAATGTCATTATTATTTTTAAATTATTATACAAAATCAATAACAAAAATCCACGAATTACAAACAAATGTCATATAACAATCAGGAAGAAAAAAAAAACAACCATACCTGCATCAATTAAATTACTATCAAGTCATTGTTAAAATTAAAATTAAATTATTATATATTAAAATGAAAATAGCAAACGAAAAAACCTACAAATTACAAATGTCAACAGAATCAATGGTCTCAAAAGCAAGGCGTCGAAACTGTCCTGCGGCAACAGCAAAGATATCAATATTTACAAAATAGTTATTATATTGATCAGCAAGGCGACGTAAGGGTGCTCGCAAACCAGCATTCGTACGGGCAAAAGTTACAGCAAAGAGGGATCGCACGCGCGTCCTTCGACTAATGGTTGTTCTAGGTACTACATAATTAATCTTATTAACAACATCATGTGTTTGCTAAAAGACGAATCAGTTTGGCAAACATATCACCGTGAAAACTTGGGTGGAGTGAGCGTGAGATACAATGTCATTCCGCCTTGATTGAACCGATTGACGGCTCTCATCATGTTCACTTCACCTAACTTTTCTCGGTTCGCATTTTACCTAATAGCACTACAGCATGTAAAGATCGTAACAGATGGCCTAATGAAGTCTCTGAGTGAGTTGCTAAAAGAAATTATCAATTCATCTGACCTAATAAGAAGCTGTCTAGACAATTTTCAATATCTATTTTTGAACCATTCAAAAGCCTTTTCGATAACACTTTTGCTATATAAGCCCAAGCTTAAATCTGTTTCGATTAAAAATCGAAAATAACAAAATTTACAACTAAATAGTCCTTTTCAATTAAGCCTAATAGAATTCAATCACGTATTTTCTTACGGCATTTACACAATTACGTTTTGGGCGTAAAATGACAAAGTTTTGGCAAAAAGTTGTGGATTTTCGAATCCATTGAAAACTTCTCAGAGATTGGAATTTCAAAGCTTTAGCAATGGAGAGGGAATTTGTTGTTAATTAATCTTAAATTATGAGATCGTTCACGCCTAACTGGTTATGTAAAAGTATTGTAAGCGAGACGAAGTACTCCCGATTGGATCAAAGGATCTTATTGGCGTAATATTTGGAGTAATTTGTCTATTCATACTTTCGTGTTTGTTTATTGTTCAATATTTGTAAAGACAGTGTCTACTGGGTGTTTATTTATATTTTCAGGCGTCTGTTTGCTTGTTTTGATCTGAAATCTGACCTGAGATCTGAAATTGCCAAATCACCTTGGATAACCGTTCAAAAGGCCTTTGCAATCTAGTGGGACAGTTACAAGCTAATATTCATATTTAAACTGTTCTCCAATCAAATATAATGGATATAGCATTTTGTAGGTTTTAACATAATTTTATCGAATACCAAACAGGTTAACCGTCCTGTGGTTACAGCTTAGGTGGTCTAGCCCTTATAAGAAAACCATATACGGGCAGTTTTGCCAATGCAATGACGTCGTTTGGAACTGTAAATTAAACCAGATTCATGGGCTTACATATTTTCACTTTTTGCCCTACCTATTTCAATCTTGAAACCTTAAGGGCTTCTCAATACAAGACACACATCAAAGAAGCCACGTTAGATAGATTTCCCGTAATAGTATCATCTTCAGAGGGGGCAATACAATGGGTTATTGTGTCGAATAGCAAAGGGCTATCCGGTGGGTATCTGTCACAATTTATACGAGGCTAGAGTTTCTAGGATGTAAGATAACTCTATTTGTTACTATTTGTAGGGTAGATGTGTGGTAGTTTGTTAGGCTTTGGCACTTATAAAGTAAATTGAATAGGTGAAATATGAAATATGGTTTGGTCTTCAATTGTGTTTTAAAAATGCTGGGCTATCAAAGAAATTTAAATCTTTCTCTTTATCAGATCCTTCTATTAAAACGATTTGTAAGTCAAACTATAGGAGAAAGTGGTGACCACAGATATAAATCTTACTAGATGGCTCTATTGTATGTACTTAGCGTGTCAAAAATCGGAGTAAAATTACGATCAATGTTTGTACTTTCGAGCTTTTCATTTAGCATTATCGGCAAAGGAAATCCACCGAAATATAGAAAAGTGCCTAATTATGCCATATTGAGCTGTAAAGACTGTATAGAAAAAGTTGGCCGAGGCATTGGAAATGTTTTCTTTCATTGGTAAGTAAATTTGTTTTTAAAGTGTGCGTGTAAAAGTTGCACGCTTGGATTTCATATAGATAGCGAGACTTGCGTCGTCTAGTAAGATTTATATCTGTTGTGGTAACCATAATCTTAGAGCTAAAATAGCTATTTTGTTTTAAATATATAGAGAGAACATTTTAAGAAAGGGGGGATATTTCAAGATATTGACTCAACATTTTAAATAATGATCTCAGCTTTGTTACAAGGACATTGCGGGCTAAAAAGAAGAACAATCCTCTATAGACATTTAAGTTCATCTACATAGAATAAAAGTTACTAAGTCTAGAAGCATGAAATTTTGCACAAGAGCTCCTTCTAGATACCAAAGTTGATGACATTTTTTATTGACCGATCCTGTCCCATTCCTGGATAAAGGCCTTCCCTAAGTTCCCTAAGTTCTTCTAGAAAGGGCTTTTTAGGGATCTGTACCCAAAGGACATAAATGGGACCCTATTACTAAGACTCCTCTGTCTGTCTGTCACCAGACTGTATCTCATGAACCGTGATAGCTAGACAGTTGAAATTTTTACAGTTGATGTATTTCTATTCGCTATAATAACAAATACTAAAAACAGAATAAATTAAATATTTAAGTCCCATATAACAAACGGGAGCTCCTATACAACAATCGTGATTATTTTGCCGTTTTTTGGGATAATGGTACGGAACCCTTCGTGCGCGAGTCCGATTCGCACTTGCCAGTTTTTAGGGTGCCGTACCCAAAGGGTAAAAACGGGACTCTATAACTAAGACCCCGCGGTCCGTCTGTCTGTCTGTCACCAGGCTGTAACTCCTGAACCGTGATAGCTAGACAGGTGAAATTTTCACAGATGATGTATTTCTGTTGCCGCTTAACAACAAATACTAAAACAGAATGAAATGAATATTTTAGTCTCATACAACAAACGGGCGCTCAAACGTGTTTTTTTGCCATTTTTTCGATAATGGTACAGAACCCTTCGAGCGCAAGTCCAACTCGCACTTGGCCGGTATTTTTAAATAATTTTATATAGAAGGTCGTTTTTAGCCAAAGGGTAATCCCATCGGACACACGCCATGTTTCATATTAAATACGTAAAATGAAACAGTGTATATGCCTCACCTGTCCACAAGTCCCCTGGTGCAGCACGGTGACGTCAGGCGGCGGCACGGCGGCCATCTTGTCGAGGCGCTGCCGCCTCAGTGTGCCCCCCGCCGACTGCCTGTCTAAAGGTAGAACTCTTTATTGTTTAATGTATCTGAGCTCTTTTACAACTAATTGGTGCGAATTTACAATCAATTGAGATTGTGTAAACTAACTGTTTATTGTGTAAACTGAGTCTTTGAAAAAAAGTTTTTGTTTTTATTAAGTAAGCTGGGTTTTTATTGTTTACATTATAATCACTGGCCTCTAAGAAGGCTGTTGTTTTGTAGATGCCTTAGTTTTCTAGAAAATATTAAAAAAAATAGACTGTTAGAGGATTTTCTCCTGTATCGTGACTACTTTTAAAAAGATTAAAATTCACACACATAAATAGCCAGACCCAGAACATCTTTTTTTTTTTAAGTGCTGCAACTATTTGTTCAATGAGGGAATCGAAGCCGCGACACAAAGCCAATCGTTCCGCTACTACACTAACCGTGCCATCAGTTAGTAATCTGCTGTTTCGTAGTAGTGTTTCTGAGATATTTTGATGCAAAAAATAATAATAAAATTTCTGGACTGAAAACAAAATAAGGGGGCCTGTTTCTGTTGTTTTCAGATTGGACCTGTCTAACAGAAATTCAAAAATAGTTGCCAAAAGTAATTCAGTCCAAAACTAAGGGTTTATTATTTAATGAAGGGTATAAACTGCAATCCGAGATACAAACTGCCGCCTAGTTCGGATGCAGAAAGTCTTCTAAGTACCTACTCTTAGCCGTACATTCAATTTTTTTTTCTGTAATATGTGTGTAATATCTTTGTGAAATAATTATTATTTGATTTGAATTATTTCCCAGAAAAGTAGCATGTTTTATCCATTATTATTCTAGAGCAAGAACAGAAAGCAATCTATGCATTTGCTTGTTGTATAGTAGAATGATTTGTTCAACAAAACTATTGTGATAACTTACCATCAAGCGCATAGCTGTGTGGCGGGCTGGCCATGTGCGAGGGAGAGCCTACAGACAGGCCGCCGTTCATCAGGTGAGGCTTGGGGAGAGGCTGGCCTCCGTACTGCTGGGGGGGCGTCGGGGTGCGGCCTTGTTGCTGAGGAAAAAAGGTAAGGTTAATTCTATAATACTTATATATTGTCCCACAGTTGGGCTACAATTGGACAAAGACAGTCTCGGAAACATAAGTATTATACAAAAAACTTTCAAACAAAAGTGCGCTCCAAAGAAACGGGTGAAATAAATATAGTTTATTTGCGCTGGTGCTTATTACCTTTGGAAAACACTGTTTTCAAAGTTAAGATTATCCTGTGTAAGTTAACATCAAATGTTAGTGAGTATGAGTTAGTGAGAAAAGAATAGAATATACTTTGTTGTACACCATAAAAGTTACACATCTATTTTATAAGAAAAACTTAATTATACGGGTACAAAGATGGTCTTATCGCTAACAGCGATATCTACCAGACAATCTTTGGATGGACTGAAAGAATTTATAATAAAAAAAAAACTTTTTGCAAAAAAGTATTACCGACTTCCAAATACAAAACTACAAAGTGAAAAATAACTTAATTCTTTGAAGTCGGTGTCCATAACGCAAAAAAAAATGGTACCTACGAAAGACACCGACTTCAAAAAATTAAGTTATTTTTCACTTTGTAGTTTTGTATTTGGAAGTCGGTAATATTTTTTGGCAAAAAGTTTTTTTTTTGTTCGCTTTTTAGTTGTACGTACCTAATAGGCAAGTTAGCAAGGGAACTATTTCGCCAGAATAGATTTCATGAAACTTGAACATAACCGGTGAAATGAGAGATCTGCGTACCCCTTAAGAGCGAACTGGCGTGATGTTATGTTATGAAATGTTATAAACAACAAACAGACATGCGATTGCAGCAATCCCGGGAGATTTGCCGTTATTTATTGAAGAGTTCTGTTGTATATCTCCGAACTTCTTCATCAGATCTTCACCAAATTAAAATGGGACCAATTTCGGAACATACTTTCCAAACAAAAAAGAATTTTCATAATCGGTCCACAATTGACGGAATAATCGGTGAAAATACACAAAAAAAAAAAAAAAAAGTCGTACATAGAACCTCCTCCTTTTTGGGAAGTCGGTTAAAAAAGGGGGAAGTCTGTGGTGAGTAGTGTTTGTTTAAGTGTATCTGTTTGTAGTCTTAGTTGATTACGTATTTAATACACTGTACATACCTTTTTCTATGTAAATAAATGTCTTAATATTTGACATTATGAATTGGGGAGATGACTTGTTTTGAAAACTGTTTGTAACTGTTACATTTCTCAATTCTAAGATTTGAAACTTGCAAAATTTACTTCAATAATCTGCTGCTTGAACTCAACAGTCAAACTTATTTTCAATAGACTTATTTAAAATGAGAAATTTGTAAGGACTAATTTTGAAATAACTACGCATTTCGAATTGATTAATTTATGACTTGACTTTGAAACAACTATTTACTTTTAGTTTGTGTATTATTTTAAAGCGCTACCCCGAGCAAAATGCCGCGCTAGCCGTTTTTCGTGCAGTTTTTAGGAGCTATCTACTCGTTATTTAAAATAAAATATCAACTAATAAAAATACATTAAATTTCTACATATTATTGATTCCAAAATTGTAGAATTCTTTTTTTAAATATAGTATATGTTTCACTAATCTCCTTCCAAAAAAACCATAAAAATGAGAAATAATGATTAACAGCATGCATCTCCTCGTAAAGTGTTCATTAATATTTTTTTGTACTAACACTAATGGATAGACAATTTGATAACGAACATTTTGGTAGATTTTTTTTTTCAAAACACCAATATTCGATTTTATAAAGAAGTTATTCTAAAATCTGGACGTATTCACTACTGTAATTCATGCGCCACCAGTGCCAGACCAATAGGAATGCTCAAATCTCATGCTGATTTTTTGGTCAGGGTACGGCCTTAATCAAATTAATTCAGTGATTCTTACCTGCTGCAAATACTCTCCAATGAGCGGCGGGTATGATAAGTAGCGGTCGGACGCCATGTTGTAGTAGGAGCCGTCCATCGGAGGCATCGGACTCGGAGCCGGCACGTAGTTGTTCTTGCCTGGTGGGCAACATAACAGGCATTAAAAAAAAATAGAAAGGTCTACCTACCAAGTAAAACTAGGGGCTCTTATTCGACAGAATTCTACAAAATCAAAAAAAGTTTTAGATAATATCACTACGTATAAATGGAATAATAAAACAGATATACAAATTGACCAAGTCACATCATAAGGATTCCTTTTAACTATTTATTTTGGTATGGAACTAACAATAATGTCAAATGTTTTCACTGACTGAAAATGGAGTCATTAAATGCACAGAAGTAATTTATGTAACCAAAGTGTGCAAATAATAAAAAGAAAGAAACGAAAATACTTCCTTTGAAAATTCATTCCCTAAAAGGGGTTAGAATATAAAATGAATATATCAAGTCCTAAAACCGTGCAAAGTAAGGGCGAATTAATAATTTGTCAAAATAAAATACGTTCACAAACATATACAATAGGTGCAGTAGTAGGTATAATTTCTAAAACAATGGTATAAATAGTGCTTATATGTAAACTATAACCAAAATATTTTATTACAACTGCAAGATTATACGTATAAACAAGAATTTCTAATTTTGGTAGGGACCTGCCCGATTTAGCTTCTTTCAAACCTGTGTTTCAGGTCATCAATCGCAATCGGATCGGCAATCGTCCATTCACCACAGTTTCATTAAAACCGACTTACCAACATGTCTAAGTATATTTTAAAATCACAAATGAATTAAAAATCATTATTCCACTCACCAGCACTTCTTCCCAGCGTACTGTGGCCACTGATGTCCTTATGTCTATGCGGGTGCGGCAGAGTCCTGGCGTGGTCACCGTCGTACACCGCGTAGTTGGGTGGTGGGTAGTCCAGTGGTGGAGGGATCACCAGCCCCTGGTCATCCATCAGGAAGGCGTCTGTTGTCTGTTGTGGAGGAATTGGTGATGAGCTTTTATAAAAGAAGGCATAAGCAAGATCCCTGGGTAATAAAATTATAATCTCACTTCGTCAATTAGATGATCAAAAAATATTTTACACGTATTTTTCTCATCGAATCAATTAAAATTGACAAAGGTAAAACGTTTTAAAGTTCAGGAGAAGGTGATGATGACGAAGCTTATGAATTCTCTTCTAGGGAAATGGAGTACCAAGGCGTGTTTCAACGCACAATACCTTCGTAATTATTCATTACATGGCGAAGGAAAAATAGGTAACGTGTCCATTATTTATAGGCAATTTAACTGGCGGACTGAATAGATTTTTTTAGGAATCAAGCTTATCGCCTAGCCATTCCCATTTATATATTGTTGCATCTCTTGTTCTCACATTGCAATATGAAGTGGAGTTTCTGACCCAACACGATATACTTTTTGAAATGAGTTAAAAATGTGCAGGTTATAAATAACTAACTTCTGCAAGCGGCTTCGCCCGCGTTAATGTCGAAAATTATCCCAAGGGAACATATTTCGGGATAAAAATGTGCTATTCCTGAATATAACCTATCTCTGTGCCAAATTTCACTCAGATCCGTCCAGCCGTTTGAGAGTGAAGAAGTAACAAACAAACAAACACACACACTTTCACCTTAATAATATAGTGATACTACGATTCTTATTTTGATAGTTAATTATGAAAAGTTTTTGTTGTACAGATTCCGTTTCCAGGAACAATAATTGGATATTGACGACAACAATGTTGCGCAATTGATTCTCAACTTTGTTTTCTATGAATACGATGGCTATCTAGATGAAGCGTTCATTGTCCATGACAGAGTTTCTTTTAAACCAGTTAAAATCTTGGCAATTTTGCCCACAGAACAGAAAAACGCCACACACTCAATCCACATTCAATCTGCGTAGACTTTTCCAACTCACACAAACTCATTTAGACAAACCCCGAACTGTAGGGCATACAAGTATTTGTTCGGTGCGAGATTCAAACATGCGTTAACATTAACACAATATAGAATCGTCAAAAATCAAACGTCTTACCTGACTCAGCATATGTCTAGTTGGCATGGACGGCACCTCAGGTATCGGCGGAGGTACCCTGTCATCCTGTCCCTCATCCTGCGAGTAAGTTTCGGACTTCTCAGATACAGAACTGAGGGTCTCCCCCGTCATCGTGTCGTTGTATGACGATGGCGCGTACATCTCAATGGTCGCTGACTTGGACGCTTGGCCGGCTTGTTCTGTTGAGTGAAGGGAGAGAGGTATAGAATAGAATAGAATAGAATAGAATATACTTTATTGTACACCAAATAAGTTAAACATCTGTATTAAAAGAAAAAAAAAAATTAAAAGATTTTGTATATTAAAAAAAAAGTCTTTGATGTTAGTATTATAATTGTGTAGTGTTAGCACATTTTTTTTTTATATATCTCACTAGAGGACGCCTCGCGGTTTCACCCGCTTAGTTCCCATTCCCGTGGGAATACAGGGATAAAAAGTAGCCTATGTCACTCGGGGATAGAGTAGCTTCCCAACGGTGAAAGAATTTTTGAAATCGGTCCAGTAGTTTTGGAGCCTATTCGGTACAAACAAACAAACAAACAAAAAAATCTTTCCTCTTTATAATATTGGTATAGATTATCATCGAAGTCAAATTCAAAATTATTTATTTTAATAAGGCCACTAAACGGCACTTTTGGAAGTCAACGATTGGGATGTTTTCTGAAAAGTGTTAATTCTAAATTAGAAAAGTGATAATTATATTTAGTCCGTCAGTGAGATTACCAAATAATATAGGACCTGTATTTTTTGCTTTATCAAATGAATAAAAATTGACAAAGATAAAGCGCATCAAAGTTCAGGAGTGGGGGCTTGTGACGTCACATTGTCAGTATAAAGTGTAGCACACCGTGATATCACAAGACATTTTAACGCGTAATATTTCGTTAACGCGGCAAAAGAAAAAATACGTGTCCAATATTTTCAGGTTATCTGACGGACTAAATAGGTATTATTTGTCAACTACCCTAATAAAATTTATAAGTAACAATAATTGATTTTTCAACACACTTGCTCATAAAGTGGCTCTAATTTCACCGCAATTAGGCACATAATGACACCTGTTATCAAACTGTGACTTTTTCATTACTATTATTCACAAGTGAGATAAAGAGTTTTTATTTTAATTATTGTTTGAGTTGCTTTGTTCTTAAAAAAGTTTCAATACAAAAAAGATCGTGCTCAATAATACAAATGCAATACATTTCATGCAACTTCGTATTTAAATAGATAATTTCAACTTGTACGTGTTTACTAAATAAAACTTTCACTTAAATATAACTTTTGTTTTTGTCTGTAATAAAGAAAACTTGAAATACCCCATTTTGTACGTGGCTAAAACGCTATCCGCGAAAAGCCAAAAAAAAGATAACTCATTATTTTTAGTCTGTGGCCGATCGCCATTGTTAGATGCGCGCGCATAGGAAAACTAATTCATTTTGCCCGCCATTGCGAAAAAAATTTCACAACTCGTTTCACTGTTGGAAATAAGTTTTTAGTATTATTTTCTTCACAAGTGTGTTGAAAAACATCGTATGATACACGTGTGTATTGATGATTACCGTCCTCGGCTCTCTTAAGACCCTCACCTATAGGCTCGGGTCTCAATGGCGCCTCAGCGGTAATCACCACATTACACACTTGTACCATAATGTACTATTACCATCCATTCAGCAAAGTAGCTTGTTATGGAGCAGAGCGGACAAGAAACTCCATAATTACTCTTAAAAAAAATATCATTTACAATATTTACCCTTATTTATCACTTAGAAAGATCCAAGTCTGTTCAAGTTCATGGCCCCAAATCTAATCTATTATATAGTGTATATTTAGAGTATGGTAGGACAGTCATACGCATGGCGATTATAAATGTCCCAAATTAAATAAGAAAAAAAAATCCAAGTCCTGACATTAATAAGGTTTTAGGCATTAATGAAGCTAATTTTACAGTTTTAGTATAACACGAACTTATGTTAGATAATGCAATTGGAACTAATATTATGTTTAACATAACGGAACTGAAGGGGTTTGTCAATTTTTTAAGCAAATTTTGATTAGTAATAAGTTCTTTGAATGAAAAGGCAATTACATATATCAATGATATGGAGTGTTAAATAATTTCTGGAACTATCAATAAAAGTTAATTGGTGTTGTTACTGCGCTTATTTTATTTTTATCCTTGTTAGAAGCAGTCGATGAATTGTAATAACATAAAAATCACAATGTGATTCGTCGAAGCTTAAATAATTTTTTTTTATCTTATATAGGCTCGCGCTTGACCACTATCTCACCTGATAGTAAGCGATGATGTGGTCGATGGTGGAGCACGCTTGCCTAGAAGCACTGCATAAACTGAATTGCACTAACTTAAACATACGTAAAAAATAATAGGTACAGATGTACCTATTATTTTTTACTTATGTTATACTCGCAACAATTAATTGCAACAACAATTACAAAGAAATTGCTCTCATTACGGCAACGAAGCGAACGATAAATCGTATTGTTAATATAAATTGAAGTGAGTAATTCAAAACTTACTGTAGTTTGTTTTTGCTTCAAGAGAATCAAGATATTAAATTATTAATAATTATTATATTATTTATTTTTATATAGTTATCTATTTATTAATAATAATTATATTATGATTATATAATTATTATAATAGTTTAGCGGGCAGCTACTGCCAAATTCCAGATGGAAAATCTTAATGACACATTATCTAACCTGGGAATTGAACCCAGGATCTCATACTCAGCAGTAGCGATTACGACCACTAGACCAACGAGGATTCTAGCTATCTATCAATTAATGTTAATTTTACTGTAGATGATTTTAAAGGGAGTTTTATTTATTATACACAAACATTTTTTTTTTAAAGTTAATTGGAAAGTTTTGATTTATGTGTTTATAGTAAAAAAACATTTTCGACATTTAAATATATAAGTGTCACTTCTTAAAACAGTTGGTTGGGCGCCCAAAAGCCGCCATATTCCAATTTTTATGTAGCCAGTTACACTCGCAAGGTTAAGACGAATTGATTGACGTAAGAATCATCAAAATAGGCCATCGCGTCTAGAGAACGCCACATAGAAACAAACATACATGCATAAACTGATAAACACATTACCCTCCTTCGGCATTCGGGTAAAAAGATGGATTCTTGATTTTATTTCTGAGAGCAATTTATTTGCCAGTCTCTTCAGAAATATTTTGTTTGAACCTAATTTGTTTTTATGTAAATGACACCAAAAATAACCTTAATATTAGCGAGTAAAATATTCGTCAAGAAATTCAAGTACCTTTCTTACATGAAGTTATTAATCTACAAGGGTTATAATGTTCTAACAAGGACAAATTAATTACTTAAAGTAAGCAAAATTTTGTTGAAAATATTATGTTATTATGTACGAATTTATAGACATTTTGTCCTTTGGGGAGCAGACTTTGCCTCGAGCTAGTGAGATATATATTTTTGTTACTTTTAGTCACGTAACCACCGAAATGTTTTAACACGTTGATATATGTGTTACATTAGATTATAAGAACTAAAAAGGGTAATATTACAACTGTATTTACGTTTTATCTCCAGTATAACAATAATGAATACCTACAGTAGATTTATTATTGCAAAGAATCAAATAAAAATTTTATTTCAACTAAACCATTTAAAGGTACTTTTGACTTGTCAAGCAAAATATGAATCTAGATGCACATTCGCAAGTGTCCGTAGGTCTCTCTGGGGAAGAATGTGCAAGAAACTCCGATAAGCGATTAATAAACTTTTATCAAAAAACCATAATTAATCAACTTTTTACAAAATATCTAACAAAATTTTAAATTAAAACAGTAAGAAACCTACTCGATGGAGCGAATTCAAATTGCCTCAATAGATCTTATCATATCATTTCAAATTGCGTCGATAGATCAAATCAAATTATATCATTTCAAATTGCGTCGATAGGTCATAACAAATCAAATCAAATCATATCATATCAAATTCGACGAATTGCATCGCATTGCGTCCATAAGATCGATTTTCAATTACACTTAGTAAAAATCGCTTAACGATTTGATATAATTCGAAACGCGTTGAACCATCAAGCAGGTCGCTAAATCAACACACGAACAACATCAAAAACTAACTATAGTAAAAAGCAAACATAAAATAGAAAACTTACCTTTCAGTCGTCTAGAACGTCTTTTCAATACAAAACAAGCAACTAAGGCAGCATTGATCAACACTAATACAACTCCAGTGATCGAAACGTAAATAACTACAGATTTGGATACATCGGCCGTTTCTACGAACTCAGTTGACACAACATTCAGCTCGCCTACTTCTGAAGAAGCTTTAAAAGAACAGAAAATAAAAATAATTAGCAAAAGAATATGTTTAAAGCAAAAATATTGAGATGAGTTTGGTTCTGTGTCAGTAAAAAATTATTGCTTTCAAAAAAATAATTTCGTTATGCCCAAATTGTATACGATGGATTTCATTAGCTAGTATTTTTATATTTATCCAATTTGTTTTTGTTATACGTAGTTTTGTTAATGAAAATATTAATATCTTTTTCGTAGAAACAAATATGAAATATAAACGTCACCAGTCCAATTTTATTTCAGTGAATAGAACAAAGTAAAACTTCAACATTTCATCTTTGACAAATTGATCAAAAAAATCTTCATCTGTCATAGCCATGACTCTGACAAAATTCTTTTCATTATGAACAAAGCCAATGAAATAATAAAATACGGCTATTTTATTTAGAAGAACTCAAAAATACAATTCATCTTGTGTGACACTACCGTCACCTAAAACTGAAAATTATACCCTCTAACAAAATACATGAAGAACTTGGTATTTGAGTGAACTTCTCATCTCGTCCTTGACTCTAATATAATTTTCACGGTCGCTCTTTGTCACTGAAAGCTTCACAGCCTTCGTTTCAGTAGATATGCTTTTAATGTAATATTGAAGTAGCTACTGCCTCGCTCCACAATTTTTTGTTTTATGTTTTAAATATTTAGCGCGAAATGGGTATTGCTTTTAGTGAAATTCTAGGAAATCGTTCGTTGATATTTTCAAGAGAAAAATAGTAAAATATTGAGGATTTTAAATATGCTGAAAGTGCTTGGAATGTGTATTCTAAAAACAATGTTATATTAAGTAAAACAGCTTTTGAAACTGGTAAAATAAAAATAAAACCTCGACAAAATTTAAACTAGCAATATTTAGAACTACTGACAGAAACCCAAAATCATAACATTTAAATAAAAATCTTAAAGGTAACATCCAAAAACATAGATTCAAAAGAGAACCCAAACCTCGAATCCTCTTATTGGTCCGTTTATGTAGACAGAATCCGATCAGCAATACATTAAGGAGAATCAAAGCTGTTCCAACTATTGTACCAGTGATTATGAAAACCCCTGGTACATTGTAGTTGTATTCTTCAGAAGAAGATTGTATTGATGAAGGGATCATATCTGAGCAGCGTGAAAAGATTTGGTTGGGATTAGGGCTAAGTATACTACCTTGAGGAACCCCATCTTAGGTAAGGCTGTATCTGACTCAAAACTGTTTGGGGTTCGAACCCATAGTAACAAACTAGTAGTAAATATTTCAGGTTTATTTGAAAAACATGTGACACCTTTTATTAGAATTTTATCTCAAGACATGTTTGACAATTTCCAATATAATTTGAATTCATTACGCAATGCTGGATGTCAAAGGCGCGTCTGAAATCCTCATACAATCTTAATATCATCTCCCATGAGATATTTATTTTCGCAACTTTTTTTTTCTTTGACTGAAAATAATTAAAATACCAATTATTTTGAAACTTACTTAGCGTTGTAACTTTGGTGTCATCAGGTCTATATTTGCTTTGGCCAATTTTGTTGATTGCCATTACGGAGAAGACATAGTCAGTGTTTCGTTCTAGACCACCGATGGTGAATGTGGTGGCATTTCTGGGTACCACATCTTCGTATTTGTATGATTCTTCGAAGATTCGCCTGGAAACAAAAGTTTGATTAAAATTATAAAATTAACGAGTAGGTTACAGTTTCGAATGTGAACGTGATCGAGTTGAGTTATTGAAAATTCCTCAATGTTTTACACTATAACAAGCAAATTAAATTAGGATTGGTCCTTTTATGAAAAATCTTTTAATCTAATACGCTAAACGTTTCTCACTTGGTTTATCAAACAACCCACTTTATATCCAAGTATTTCTGTGCCAATTAAACAACTTGTATTTTATTTCTTGTCTTTTATTCAATGTTAACTTACCGATATCGTATCCTAAACCAAGAGTGCAGTCCTCCATCAAATCCGGGCACCCATTGTAATGTCACGGTATTGTGGGTAACATTCGTCACCATCAGTGATATTACTTGATCTGAAACAAATATGGGTGATTAGATTGTTATAAATTATAAAATAATCATCATCATCACGCTTGTATCTACCGAAGAATTAGCGTAAAAACCAATTTGTCCACAGTTTCGTTATAAATTCTATGTAATAAGATCGGAAATGGAACCCATTATTATAAATCAAGCACAAACTCAGATTCCGGCTTACTTCGTGCAATTATGGAAAGCCACAAAAACACTACAAGACTTGAGGATCGAATTCAGGATCACAGATTCAGTAGTCTTGTTTGAACCCCTATACAATCAAGGTAGCGTGATATTTATTTCTGTAATATTATAAGTATTGACTCGAATCTTCCAAATGTTTTAAAATAGAGAAAGCTTGATTCCAAATACTTTATTTCAAAAATATCTAGAAAAACATCTATTTAAATATCAAAATTGTATTCGTTCTTACCTGGGGCGCTAGTAATATCCAGCTTAACAGATGTCGTAGAGAATCCCAAGTCATTCCTCGCGCCACATTCATAGGAGCCGTAGTCTGAAGAGCTAACGTCACTGATGAGAAGCACGGAGGTGTAGGTGACAGCATCCAGTTTGTGGTACTCTGCGAAGTACTTGGTAGAAGTGTTGACGGGTAATTTGGCTCCATTCTTGGACCAGGTGAAGTTTGGTGCGGGGGCTGACTTGCATCTGGAAGAAATTGGGAGTTTAGAACGCTGTGGTTTTCATAATCTAACTGCTCTTCTGAATTTTCTAGAAGCGTTTAGTCGAGCATATTTAGCATATTATTAAGTGTACCATTTTATTTAAGCAATAAATATTATATTGTTTCGTCAATCGTTTTTTCTGTGCGGTCTGAATGATGTGCGATATGATTTTGTGCAACAATGCAGATAGACCTGATGTGGGTTTACAAACAACAACAATGCTTTCTGAAAAGCAAAGGCAATGTCTAAATATTTTAATAATTTTGTAATTAGACTAATAAAAGGACTTTTTCGAAACAGTAATAGCCGAATCAACATTAATCTAAGTTCGAGCTTTAGCTATGAGACTGGTATTCTCATTCAAACCTCGTGTATCATCTTTAGATAATCAGTCTGCCAAGCCTTTTCCCAATTGAGTTTAGGGTCGGCTTCCAGTATAACCGTATGCACTGCGTACCAGTATGTTAAATGGATCGACTGCCTATTCGACCTCCACAAGTCAGTTACTACGTAACAAGACACGAAGGTCCTTTAGCAAGACTGGTATCTAGTGGTTTATTCTGGCTTCTGTTTATCCGTAAAGACTGTCAAATACCTTCAAATGACAATGGTCGTGGCTGAAATTTGCATATCTTTCACAGTCGTTTGTCATCATTAGGCACCAGAGCAATAAAGCTCAATCCCATTTCAAAATTATTACCACATCAATTACATTTTAATTCATTTTGATCCTTAACCACGGTATTAGACACAGGTGTACCTAATCTAACTGCCTGACTAATCCTTAGTTAATTAAATCGTAATGCTAACGAGCAATTCATGATTGATGAGCGATGATATTCGGTATTATCTCTGCGTAAATATTACTGTGATCGGTCTGAATCAATATCAAACTCCATAAATATTATAATTTTGATAAGGATGGGTTTATTTTCATGATGCAGTGGCTCAGAATCTGCACGTCTGTCTTAGTCCGCGTTTTCACCAGCAAGCAACTCGCGTCCAAATTGTATTAAATCATCCCGTTATACCTCGGTAACACTTAATGTAATGCATCTTGTATGCGAGCTGGTTGTAGGTGGCAACTCGTATGCGAGCTGGTTGTAGGTGGCAACTTGCATGCGAGCTGGTTGCAGGTGGCAACGTAGCTCTATAGTGAAATGGTACTCGTTTATACGAGTACCATTAGAGTACGGCTATTTCGCAATGGCGTGCGAGTCTTCATGAGTATAAAAAAAAAAAATATCATTCTTATTTATTTATTTATTATATACTTTATTGTACACCACAAAAAAACATACAGGACAAACGTTCAAATATACAAGTGTACAATGGGCGGTCTTATCGCACTAGGCAATCTCTTACAGACAAACTTTGGATGGACTGAATGATAGGAGAAGAATTTAGGGTTGTCAGTGTACAAAATATCAAAAATAATATTACTTAGACTTAATAACATACAATACATACATACAATATTACTTAATATACTAATACATATCAAATATATAACAGAGAAAGGAGAAGAATAAAAAATTATAGTGAAAGGTAATGCTCCTTGCATTCTTGCTTCTTAATTTTATTTTGCTTATAAAAATCCCGCTAGCATTTAATCGTAAAAAGTAAAGAAGCAGTTTCTTTATGTCCTAGCGATAGCAGTCAGGACGCAAACAGGTTAAAAAAGTAAATTTAACACAGCTTGAAATAAACTTAGATCTAAAACCTAAACTCCAAGCTAGCTGAAAACCTTTCCATTCATATCTTTCTCTCTGACACTTCACGTCTTACTTGATAGTAATAATTCAGACTTATCCCCCCTCCACCCTTCTTACTGTCCCTTATATTCACAATCTATTCCCTTTTAAGATAAGCAGATTTTATGAGACTTGGAAAAAAATGTGCATCGATTGTATTTTTTATTTTATCATAGAAAAACTACAAATAGGAGGAGATACGAAATATAAAATCATATTATTTTTAGCCGTAAGTTATGAAAAATGTTTAACAGTATTTCAAATAACAACAGTGTAAAAAAACATAAAAATAACATTTTGTTTAAAAACCTATTTCAATATAACTTTTTGGAAATCTATTGCCATTAACCGGGCAAAAAATAGACCGGGCTTCTATGAAAGACGAATTTAAAAAAATCCAATGACAGTTTGCCCGAAAATTGTTTCTATCACCGATATCGAAAAGGGAAATATGAATGTGATTGACAAGCGCTTCCCATATGTCACGAGGTCAATCAATATATGTTTTCGCAATAAGGTGAATGTCACTTTGTCAGGGACCTAACATCATGAGAGCGAGATAGACAATTATATTATTTATTTATTTAAACGTGGTACATAGGCGGACTTAATGCCACAAGGCATTCTCTACCAGTGATCCTTTCCAAAAATCAATTATACAATCAAGCACTCAATTATTCCATTATATTGTAGTTTATTCATTTAAGTGTCAAACGCCCGAATTGTATAGTCTTTACTAAGCAACAAAATATCACTTACTTGCAAGTTAATCGCCCGACCTGTCCCACATTCGAAGCCGACTTCATCAGGCTAGGAGAGCTATCCAGCTCTGGCTTGAATTTCACCACCAGCATCACATCCTGCCTCGATTCACTGCCGATACCGTTGTCCACCACACATTGGAAGTTCCCTACATCTTCTCTAGTCGCTTGTTTTATGACCAAGGTACTTGTTTGGTTTCGAGGTTCAAATGTAACTTGGTCCGGGTTGATTTTGTAACCCTTTCGCACCCAGCGAATGTTGTCGGCAGATAGAGGATTACCTGAAATTAAGGATTTTGTTGAATCGTTTTGTGTAAGTGTATTTTTGTTCAGAATCTGTCAGTAGGAATAATTAATGATATGAAATAATATTATATTCGGAATCGTTCGTAAAGTAAGTAAAATTAACTATTCGGTTTTTAAATGCAAGCTTGAATTTTAGTTTGGATTCATTACTAATTCATTTACAAACAGAATAGTATTGGAAGTTTATAAAATTAATTCCTTTGATACCGAATATGATTCCTAATCATATTATATGTGCTGCTAAAAATAAACATCGAAACTGCTAAAGTCAATAATGATCGTATAGAAAACTCACCATTTGCTGTGCAAGATATTGAAGTATCTTGATTAGGATCCAATACTTCAAGCTGTGACACCGATTTTATACTCGCTGGATCTGAAATAAAAATCTTATTTAGTCCCATTTCTTATTAGTTAATATCGAATATTATCTCTCTCATATTTACCTCCAATCATATAAAAGAAAAAGACTCATAAGGAAAAATAGGACATATTGTATCCAATCGGTACCTTGACTGAAGACAAAAATCTCCTATATGTATTATTTGACCTAGTTACGAATCAATTTGGTCCACAACTAGATACGAACGAAATAATAGCAAACCATTACGCCCTCAAAGAAAAAGACGTTCATATAAACGTAGTTCCAACAATAAAATCGACACAAAGAACAACTTAGTACCGACCGTCCACAATGTACTCGTATATTAAATCAAGACAAACCTAGTTCGCCGCTCACAATTTAATAAACTACATAAAGTGTTCTACTTCTACAAAGTATTCAATTTCCTGTAGAAGGAGACCGCTTAAATGAATTAACTATTGAAGAAAGATGCAATTAACCTGTAAAATCTTTCAAAGGGTGCCGAAAATACTTCCAATTTGTAACCCTTCCCAAGTTTGATCGGTACATTACTGACAATAGTTAATCAACAATTCCGTTTGCGAGGCTATGAAGTTTAATGCTGAGAGTATTATGAAGCTATCATTATGTTATGGAGGCGGTAGAGGGCTTAGTGTAGTCAAAGTTATATGAAATGTTCGATATAATGTCATTTTCTGTGTTGTAGCATATTTTGTAAGACTTTGACGGTTATTTTTAGTAGCAGTATATTTGAAATATGTCGTAACGAAAAATCAGAGAGCTGATCATGCATCAATTATTCTCTTTCAGCCAGACTGAAACTGAGGGAATATTAATTTGACTAAGTAACTTAATATACATTCTTATTAATAAAATTATGATCAATGAATCAATCTATGGTCTCCCACTACTAGGCAAAGGTCTCCACCTAGTAAATAAAAAGGAAAATATTTTTTGATAAAATTATATCTCACATCAGATTACATACATAATATTACGCACTTTTTCTCACAGGGGTAGGCAGAGACTACAGTACGCCTCCCGCTACGATCTTTACACTCTTCTTTTGCATATCTCATCAGCTATCATATTATTTTTATTCTCTCCATTTACGACTAATAAGTCATCATCAGGTATTAAATACAAAACTAGGGCACACGCTAGATGATCAATTCATGGGGTTGCCGTTATCGAAATCGACAAGGAGGACTGCATTTACGTATTGTTAAAAAAAATCATATCAATAAATACTTACAATGAACCGAAACGCTGATATTTGCCACAGCCGCTCCTTGAGAGTTCACAGCTTCGCACGTGTAGATGCCTGCATCATGTCGTGTCAGCTTTGTCATGTTCAACATACTGCCTTCGGATATTATCCTGTCATCTAAAGAGAAAAAAGATAATTATGATGAGTACAAAAAATCATCTAGGTAGACGAATTTATATATTCATTAGTTTGTCCTTGTTCTTATAAAATTACTTTCTCAGATAAAGATTTTTTGATATAATAGTTGTTTAGTATTTCACTATTTCTAAACGACATTGTTGTGAAGTTTTAGATGGCAAAAAAATATGTATTGACAGTAACAAGTATTTGTTTGTACCCATGAACCAAATCCGCTTTTCAATCTCACTTTACAGGAACTGTTTAATTACTTATTTCCCTCATATTTTCACGCCCTTTATGTTCATTGTTAGGTAACCCAATACCCCGCATGCAAACATGTTAGACAAACACCCGTTTGTTCATTTCCTACACTGTTTTAACCTTAATTTTCTGATTACTTATATTTACACTGTTCAAATTATTATTTCTTATTTGTGTAAATTAAGGTTATTTGTTTACGATATTTTTAATTAGCTGTCGCCTGTGTGTTTTAGCCTATAAGTTATATTTTTCCGTGAAAAAGTAAATAATATCCATATTTTCATATAAGTAGGATTATAATTTTTATCACAACAGCTGTTATTTGGATGGACGGCAATAAGATTTTTCCTTCTATATCTAAATTGGATTTAGTCCAATACCAACTAGACTAATTAAATCCAAAGCCCTAATTGCAAATCAAAAAAACTATTTCCATCAACCACATTTACACAGAAACGAAGTTAATTACTGACTACAACTATTTGTTTCAACTAAATACCGTACAAAAGTAGTCGTTGCTATTTGAGAGGATTAATATAGTTAATCACAAAACAAACTTTCATAGGCCATCAATGGGTTAATGAGGCCTGATTAGAAGCTAAATACATATGATTGTTTGCTAGAATTAAATTATTTGCTTTTCGTGTTTTTGCATGTTACAGTAATTAGTATTTATAGTGAATAGGTATTAAAGCTATTTGCGTATCGGTAAATGATTTGTTAAATTTTTTTGGTATTTCAATTTCCTTTATTTTACATTGTCGGTTTATATGATTTTGTAAATCTATAATTATATTTCTTCATCATTAAATCCGCCTAATCTTTTCCTAAGTATGAATGTTGGGGTCGGGTTCCAATCAAACCTGAATGAGCAGATCACCAGTGTTCTGCATGGATCGACTGCCTCTGTGTCCTCCACAAGCCTGTCTTGCCGTTGCTACTGACTTACTGGCTGTCAATGTTCTACAAATGGCAATCGAGACGGGAAAGGTTTATCGTGGTTTCCGAGGCACGAAGGAATCTCACCCATCCACGGACCGACCTCGGCAAGCGTTGCTTAACCTTGAAGATCGACCCGTGTGGTTGTTATTATTTAGCCACGAACTCCTCTTTTAACATATTTGATGTTGTATAGACATACGAGAAATAATAGACTCTTTTAGAAACTTTATTAACTAGTTCTAATTAGACCGTCGTTCTAATTTTTTTGCTATAAAACAAATTTTAATTACGTCTCCAAATTACATTTCTGTTTCAGTCGTTTCAGTTCTTCTTTGGCTAAAATTCTAATTTATAGTACTATTTTAATGTTTCTCATTTCAAGAACGATAACTATCAACAAAAAATGTTTATATTTTTGACAAAGGTCTTTAAAAAAGTAATTATCTAACGACATTTTTTTTATATTAAATACAGTCGGTATAACGAAACACTGTCACAAAACTGTAGAACAATCTTTTGAACTGCCTTTTTGATGAAACATTCAATTTACCATACCAAATTATAGTCTATCCCTTCACAGTATAATATAATCAGCATATTATGCCATGCCGATTTCTTCATGATGTTTTCCTTCACTATTTTGAGAGCAGTTGTAATGATATAAATTACGCAAAGCGCCCACCTGGGTTCAAAACATTGACAACTCGTAAGAAACTTACAGTATTTACTTTTACCAGAATTTCGTTGATATATGTCTACTTACTTCCAGTACTATAAGAAGACTGTGTGATTGGCAGTCCATCCTTGGTCCAGGTGTATGTGATACTTCCAGGGTTGCCATCAGCTCGTAAAACAATGATCAGGGGTTCGTTCTCTACGCCAACTGTCGTGTAAGGTGTTGTCTCATCGAATATTGGCGCGTCTGGAAATAATAGTGTTGGTTAGTCAGTGGTCTATAAAATATTTTAATGGATTAATCATTTCATATCTTAACTTATTTCAAGATTGGAAATGGGTTTGTGTGCCTTTTTGGAAACTAGCTTTTAATTTACTTAATTTGCGAATACCAAAAACATCACTTGGCATTAAAACAGCAACTAGAGACAACAATAAATTGGTCTGTTCATGTGCCTTTCCATAATCAGTTCCTACCTTAGAATGATCACTCAACTACCTATATTATATGAAACAAATTTTTCCAGAAGGTTTAAGTTTCCCAGATAATTCAAATGTAATGTAATGTATTTCTCTTTATAAAAGGCTTATCTATGTTTGTTGATATGTTCTTTACAGATTTTATTTTTTGTTTTATGTTAGAGATAGAGACACATATAGGTATTGGTTTTCTTTTCAATCTGACTCTTAAACATTTTCTTACTCTCTATTATACTTACATAAAACTTTAAGGGGCAGCGCATCATGTACACTCCTCTGTAGCGCCTCATTCATAGCCTGGCAGGTATATACGGCACCGTTTAGCTCCTTGGTGATGGAGAGCTTCAGTTCTATCGTGGAGACTGTGCCTCCGTGGAGACCTTTTGTCTTTTTTGGTGGTAGACCTGGAAAAGATGATACGGATTAATTTTCTGGATGTGGGGTTGGGTTACCCATGTCATTCTTTGCGATAACATAATATTATACCTTTTCATCGTTAAAGGCAGTAGAGAAGAAGATAAATAAATAAACTTACGAGAATTACGGTTTACAAATAATAATAAACTACGAATCGAATTGCGTACAGAAATATCTACATTAGTTAGAAACTATATTGCAGCTATTAATGGCAGCAGTTTCTAAACATCCACTCGTCCAGAAGAGAGCAGACAGCGTATCAATAGGAGAAACAAGAAATCCAATAAGTAATTTAATTCAAATCTAAAAAGAAACAACGTGTGATGAGCAACTGCAAGATTATCATCATAGTGTTGAAACCATGAGTCACAAACTGCTTTGGGGAAACGATGCTTGACCCCACCACATAAATATAAGCCACAAACCTCGTTCACAGATATTTAGTCCCATATTCGGAGGAATATCATACATTCAAGGCTCAAAAGCATGATACATTTTGGAGTACGCTGGGCATTGCCCGTTTAAGCTTCGATGTGCCTACGTTACAAATTCAAGAGGAATTAGTTCGTGGAGTTCTGTCTTGGCTTATGGCTTGTCGCGACGCAATTCTAATTGGCGTTGATAGGCGATATCGCACAAGTATTTTTTTAAGATTTCAATTACAAATCGGTCGAATAGCAACACATTGCGTCCAAGTGAACTTACTTGCAATTTCGCTCGCGTGATATAAAACGAATCGCGTCGGAGTATCAGGAAGGTCACATCGATTTACTAAAAGGGAGATTTGACTAAAGATAACACTGTACCAAGGCTAGTAATACTTGAAAGTGACAGACCATTCCAGTAACCCCACTAGCTACATATTGACGACTTACCAGCACGATGCAGCCATGTAGCGGAATCGATTTGTCACGCACGGCTTAATCACGAATGTGTATAGACAAGGGATTTACATGCAAAACAGTGGCACTACGTTGCCCTCTATTGCTTTGTTAAATTGTCAATGAAATCCGCTTTAGGTCACTAAAGACGACTGTATGAAAGAAATGTCGCCGTGATTCTGTGATTCTTAAAACGTCATTATTTTTGCGATACTTTACTTACCAGAAAAAAAATTGGCTCTAGAATTTTTTTGAGTTGTTTGGTAGCCCAAGGTGACGGACAACCGAAGGACATACAAATACATAGTAGTCTATGTAAAAAAACTGAAGAATATTGTAACGTGACTTTAAAGACAAGTGCACATAAAACAATGTTTCTTTATGAACTAAACTATTCCCTAATAAACAAGAAAGCAAAAAGAAAAATAAAAATATTTTTAAATCAAAAAAAAAAAATTGATGAATATGAAATCAAAATCTACATGTCATATATTCATTGTAAAAATATGCTGCATCCTTCCAAAAAATACATTGGGACAAATAAACACTACAAAACTGCTTGAGACCAGGGTAGACCACATAATTTACCGGTAGACGAGATTGAAGTCAAGAGCGGGCACATGCACATAAAGAGTAAGAATAAAACAGTTTAGTATATCCTTCTACTCACCTTGCACAGGAATGCCATCTCTCCACCACGACAATGTCGCGGGAGGATTGCTGCTGGCCGCATCACAGAACAGCGTAGCTTCGATTCCCACCTTGAGCTCCTCTGGTTCCACTCGTACTTTTACTGCTTCGGGGGCGACTGTTGAAGAAAATAGGTTTTAAAGAAGTGCATTTGTTTTTAAGCTAAGTACAAAAAGTGCTATGTTTGATATGAAGGTTACCACAAAAGTAAGTCAGATTTTCAATATATGACTCAAAGTTTGCACCTTTCACGACTGAATCAAAGCTACATTCTGATAGGAAAAACTTTGAGTCAAATTGACATAAATAAAGAAGAAGAAGACCGATAGAATGATGGATAAAGAAGTTGTATTTAATATTGTACTATATTCGTCGCAATCTAAGAAGTCCGTTGACGTTTCTCATTTTATATGCCGCGATAACTTTCTACGTAAGAAATTGAAAAATCAAATTCATAATCCTAATTAATTACTATGTTACCCATACACTATAACAACGAGTATCATTCGCAAGCATCAAGTTTAATTATTATTAAGTATTGTTATAGCTGTCGGGCCTTTTCTTTTTTGACAAGTTTAAGTAAAATTATTGTCGTGATAGCCCAGAGGATAAGGCTTTGCCTCTTATACTATAGGTCCAGAAGAATCCTAGACTTTTGGTTCATTTAAGTTGTCACCCTGCCTTGGTGATTAATGATCAAGTCTTCTCGGTATGAGAAGAGACATTCGCCCTATAGTGGGATAGCAATAAGTTATTATAATTAAGTTGAATTACTACCAATTACAAAATCCTTGAGATTGCATATCATAATATTGATAGGCCTTAAAATAGTAAACATATTTTGGTCTAAAACTTCTGGAAATTCATCAAACATAGAACAGGATTTACGTAGGATACTCCAAAACTTTCTACTACGTAGGTATGTATGTTCTTAGCGTAGTTTCCACTACTTATATTAATACGTTAGTCAAAGTCAGCTTTTCCCCAATTTGTAGCAAGTACAAAATCAGCTGTGATCTTTAGTCAGTCCTAAGTAAACGTCTAGAGATCTTTTGAATAGTAAGGAGCTAGGATAATATGTTTTGTAGTATCCCTTACTGTAGGTTCTGTAGTTTCGTCGTCTATTTGTTTTTGAGTGGGCGATTAATTAACCTTTTTGTTGTGTTCTCAAATGTTATGTCAAGTAATTTTATTGGCTAAAGGAACTTGAGATTGAGCAGTTGATGCACAGATTTTTCTGAGACTATTTTCTTTTTTTTCTGTTGCAAAATAGGGACTGTATTTTTCATCCTGTACAGCATCATCTCTGCCTGTGTCTGATTTCGTTATACCAAGCTGGTTTTGGAGGTCAGATAGGCAGTAAATCAATCTGCCTAGCTTTTTCTCAACTACATATACTGGAGTCGGCTTCAAGTCTAACCGGACGGAGCTGAGTAACAGTATTTAATTGAACTACTGTCTATCTTACCTACAGAACCCAATAACTGAGTAACACAAAATGCCTTGGGAGGACTTACGTTTGTGTGGTGGTTTCATGCTTCCAAATATCCGTAATGAATCTCAAAGATGTACAAAATGACATTCAGACAACAGCTTTCCAACGGTGTCAAAAGGTGTCACGATATTGAATGACCTTTCTATGGACCGATCTCTGGCATCTTTGCTTTTTCTTTAAGTTCGACAAGTGCAGGTGTTATTATTTAACCACGAGCTCTTTAAAAAAATAAATGGTAGTAATACTTACAATAAACATTCAATGTGACAGTTTCGAACAGCGGTATCTCAGTGGCACTGTTGGTCGCTTCGCACCGGTACTGAGCTTGGTTGTCAGTGACGTTGGTGAGGATAGAGATCTCGGCGGAGACTGATCGGTCTGTCGTTTTTGTTACTGAATGGATCTGAAATAGAAAAGGTTAGTGAGTATTATTCAGGTCTATTATTTTAATTGAAGTCACAATAAGGTGACATGAAAAATTATTTATTTAAAGTTATTGTCAAAGATGGACTTAATGCCCTTGCCAGCCAACCAAGGGTGGTAAAACGGTAACGTGGCTGGTGCATTGTTTTATCCCTACATGATTTCTGAAGAAAACCCCTGTCCTCGAATTTTATTCCATTAGATTGCTATAGATAGCTTGTAAGCACAAGCTAAGCAAGGCTAAGCGACCTCTCTATTGGTCAGAGATCACAGGTGTATGTTTCTTGGGTCTTAGTTGAGATACATGGTTTGAAGCCAGTTTGAAGTCATAATATAACGGCTCGAAAATGGCATAACACATAAAATTGTATAAGAATAATGGAACTAGACAAGGACAAGTTTCATTCTGTCAGTGAAAACGATCAACAAAAAGCCCATAATGTATGAATCTGTCATGCGCTACCGAAGTATTACGTGGTAAATCCCAAACATTTTGTACTTTTGTACTTTAAACAATCGTTTTCGCTGATTGAATGTCATATAATAGAGTAGAGTAGAATATTTTCAACAACAGAGATAGTTATTACAATTTATACAATTCATTCGAGTTTCAATATCATAGCGTTCCAGTCCGTTAAACTATTCTTAATAGAGAAACAATGAAAGCTTCCAAACCGGGCCGATATAATAATTATTATTGGAGAATGCGCTGATGGAAATATGGACTATATGAATGGAACTCACTACCTGCGTCTGTGTTTCCGAACGCATTTAACCCGAATCTCTTCAAAGTTAGAGTAAACAGGCTCCTTCTGGGTAAGCTCACTCCATCGTCGACTCTGTCTCTGTCACCTATGACTTAGACTAGAGTCAAGAGCAAACCCATCTCAAATAAAAAAAAATAATTTCGTTCTATCATGATAACTGTAATGTAGTTACATTACAGATTCTTGGAATTTTGTTCATGTCTTTGCTGCTATTTGTGGGCAACGCCCAAAAGTAGATTACGAAGTGACGTTAATAGATTGACAGCAGTGTCTTCCTATTTACAGCAGTGTCCTCATATTTACTATTAACAGCAGTGTCCTCCTATTTACTATTGACAGCTGTGTCCTCCTATTTACAGCAGTGTCCTCATATTTACTATTAACAGCAGTGTCCTCCTATTTACTATTGACAGCTGTGTCCTCCTATTTACAGCAGTGTCCTCATATTTACTATTAACATCAGTGTCCTCCTATTTACTATTGACAGCTGTGTCCTCATATTTACTATTTATCAAAATACTGTTAACACCATCTTTTTTGCGGTGTATATTTTTGCCTTGTAAGGCATGAAGGCAAGAGAGGTTGTGATGGATTCATTTTATCTTTACTTTTGTATGATTCTAATATTATATATATATATACCTTTTTATCATTCTTAAACCACGTAAGAGTAGCCAAAGGGTTGCCTCCCGAAGATAGGCACGACAGCCTCTGAACGGTACCGGCAGAGAGGGTTGTACCAGGGACGTAGCCGGTTATCATTGGTGCTGTTGGTGGGTCTGAAACAAGAGAAGGTGAAGTTAGAGGGTTACCCATCATTTTCTAAGCCTCGGTGTGGGTTGCATAACTTTGACTAAATGAAGAGATTATACAAAAAATTGTAGAAGCTAGGTTTCGATGTTGATTTTTTAAGATCTAATGGACTCGTAGCTTAGATTAAGTTATTTGACAGTGTATCTAATGAGAATTTGTTATGTACTTAAAATAAAGGATATTCTGACTGAAACTATCAAACAAAACATTCAAAAGGATCTGACGCAGAATGTCCCATTCGCAAAATGTCACAGTGAAAATCAATGACCTATTCGCAAAATGTCCCATTCTCAAAAATTCCCATTCGCAAAAAGTCCCATTCTCAAAAGGTCCCATTCGCAAAAAGTCCTATTCGCATAAAACTCTACTATATTGTGCGTCAAACCCCGATGTCCGATGATCACTGATTGGCGTAATTAGTAGTGACGCTGCCTTTGAAACCAACGGTTGCGGTTCGAATCTCGTTAGAGGGATATGTGGAACGGACGGTCGAAAAGCGAACCCAAAAAGTTAGAATTCACTTACGCAATTATATAGCCGTTAGAATTCACACGCTCCGGTTTTTTGGTAGCCGGTGCCGGGTAACCGGTGGCGAATGTATGGCCATGTGCGCCGGTACGTGTGAAAGCTAACATACATGCCTATACACTTCGCCGCCGGTTACCCGGCACCGGCTACCCGAAAAGCGGTGCGTGTGAATAGGGACTTAGGCTACAAAACTTATTGTTTTTTATAACTACCTTCGATTCAAGTCCAGTTCGCAAAAAAAAATTATTTATGTTTATTGCGCGTATCTTGTATGTTACCTATGTAATATGCGGCTGTTGGGTGCCATATTATGTGGCCCCCATTTTTTTTTTCTTCCTGACCCATTGAGAGGGCTATCAAAATAAAGAGGTATAAAAGGTGGTAACATAAATATTTACCACATATTACAAGTGTAAAAGAAATTACAAAAAATATATATATTTAAACAGTTGTAAATAAAAAAAGTTAATTTAAAAAGTCAAAAAATATGTACAAACAAACAGAAATTATGCAATCGGAGGATACACATTCGCGAGCTGAATGCTGAAACTTGATCCTCCGACTGCACAGCAGATTTTCCTCTTGTTTAGATATTTTTTTTATTTTTAAAAGAACTTTTTTTTATGACTGGAGCTCCCGAATGGGATATCGTGTGTATGGGACATTGTGCGAAAAGGTCATTCTGCGAATGGTACATTGTGCGATTGGGACATTTTGCGAATGGGACATTGTGCGATTGGGACATTTTGCGAATGGGACATTGTGCGAATGGGACATTCTGCACCAACGGGACTTTTTGCGAATGGGACATTCTGCGTCAGATCCATTCGAAAGATTCTGTTGCCGTCAAATATAAACTTGGTTATCGATAAAATCATGTCGATAGACAAGAAGTTCTAGACAAAGTTTCATCCTAAATACCAGCGAAAGCGACGGTCAAAATGCCAATATATATGAGATTTTCACGCGACATTTTGATAGGACTTGGCATTACCTAAACTTTTTGACATTATATCGCGACGCTTTCGTTGATAAAATGACACTTGTTTAGACCCTAAGCTCTAGCACAAAAATCGACAAAATTATCACCAGTTTTTCAGAAAACAAAAGACAAATGATTTTCTCCAATCTGCCCTCATTAATAAACCATCTTCATCTACCTTCGATCATAACCATGCCCGTTTTACTCCATTACCCACAAATTAACCTCCCTTTCTAAATTACGCAAATTAAAGACCCCAGGCTTACCGCTCGAGTGGTCACCCATCACAACACAGACCTCATTCGTTTAACTTAACCCGAAGATCGAAAACACAATTAAAGGAGAATCCCTTTCATTAGGCTGTCGTTAATTTGCCTAAATAATGAAGTTAATAATCATTAATTATTAGTATGAAATGACAGGCTTGGAGTGAGTGAAAGTGGTTGAAAACACTTGCGATTTTGCGATTGAGTACGTTTCGATCGCAAAATCGCATACGACTCCTGTTTTTTCAGTGGAGTATTTGCCTGCTATTTCCAAGTTGTTTTTTATTACACTATTTCAGTGTTTTTACGACGTTAGCAGTTGATATTTATTTTGAATAGAGCAAAATATTATGGTAAAACTACAGTAGTTACAGTACCAAATACATTGATGTAGAGATATTTTTATAAATGAAAAAAATATAACTTTTACCTAACAATTTATTTTTAAACAAAAAAATAAGAATTTCTTTTAGGCCAAAAAAAAATTGTTTTTATATCACAGTCAAAAATTCTCAAGTGACAGCTCTGTCGCGAGTCGGTAACTACCCTTACAATTACAAATTATAAGGAAGGGTCTAGTCACGGAGTGGTGATTAAAATAATGGGCACAGCCCTAGTTTAGGGTTGTCACTAATTGGATACCACGTACGTGTTTGTATAACATCGTAATTATACTGCGAGCCTCGCCGAGTTTATTTTTGGGAAAATGGCAACATTTCCGCGTGGTAAGTATGTATGTTGTACAATGTCAAAATCTTGCGGTGCAGAATTCTTTATTAGAAGAACAGTGTCAGATGTATGTGGAGGTGTAGGCTACTGTAGTGTCTATTATGGAGTGTAGTTTGATTGATGAGTGATAGTTTGACGGTTGATCGGACGGTATGGAAGAAGAAAAATGTATCTAACGTTCAAAAGTGCCGCTTTGTGGCCTAGTTGAAATAAAATATCTTTGTCTTTGAAAACGTGTTGCGCCGACCCCAAGTTACATGGGACAAGGACAAGAAGATTAGGAAGAGGTTAATCCTAAACACAAAAAAAAAAAAAATTCGTTCAAAAACCCGACTGCTTAAGAAGCGAACTAATGAAAAGACGTAAACAAGAAGAAAATCATGCTGGGTAGTCGGAGGATACATATTCGCGAGCTGGCTGACCAAAACCATGTGTAGTACCTTACTATAGAACTTGTCCATTTTGTACCTACTACTAAAATGTGAAAAATAAAAAAATCTTTTATGAATAATACAACCGACTGCCAAATAAAAACACTACAAAGTGAAAAATAATTTCAATTTCGAAAGTTGATGTCAAAAAACGAAGATACGAACACAGGAACAACGAAATACAAATTATTTTACACTTTGTAGTGTTTTTATTTGGAAGTCATTAGTATATTTTTGTAAAAAAAATTTTAGGGCTTGATGCATCTGAAAAACATCATTCTACATGGTGATGCCTACCTGATCACAAGCAATCCACCAATCCACAACCCACTTCTTGGTGAAACTGGTCATGAGACATTCCAGATTCAGACAACCTTACGATCAGCAAAGTTCTACAAATGGCAGCGAAATAGCGAATCAAGATATTCAAATTTGCTCAAAACAAAACACTATTCTTTATTCAAAACCCAAGAAATCCTGATTCCAAATCAAGCCGAACCCAACCTTCCGAACCTCGAACATAACCAGCCGAAATAACTAGAGGTTTATCCGATAAATAACCGCTCGCCGTATCAGATAACGTTTACGGGGGTATTCTCGTCACGTGCCCAGTGCAATCAGGATTCATGCGACAACCTTGGTGGGATATACGGGGGGTAGTTGCGAAGGAGCCGGTGGTATTTTGAGTAGTGTGACCTTGAGTTGGCAGTTAAGAGAACTATTTTATTTTTGGTTGCCAATTCATTCCGATGGATGCAAGACTCACGGGACCGATCGATGTGGTACTTAGGAGACCTTATGCCTATATCCAGCAGTAGACGTCTTTCAGCAGAAATGATGAAAATGATGATGAACAAATTCTGATCTGAATACAAATATCTTTCATATGTAGCTTGTTTTGTTAATAAAGTAACTTTTTGTATGCGATTTTTTACACGAAGACTTTTTAAAACGCAGCTTGGAGCCTTTGAAAAACGCCTAATTTTAAGGTACTTATGCATTCTCAAATGCTTTATTAAATTTGAGACAAAATGAATGCTTGCAATCAATCAGACGATTTACAAAGGCATCGCATTACACAGAACTGGGATGGTGTTTGTCAGTCACATAGTCACTCGCACCATGAAAATTCTGGTATTCAGCTGGATCAGGTTAGACTGGAAGCCGCCCCCAAAATACATAGCTATTTTACTTTTGGGACAATGCCACCACACTATTCCCAAACCACTGCAACTCCTGAAAGCCAGAATCAACCGTGGCGACCACCAGAAAAGCGAGGCAATGAAGCTCAATGATGTCACGGAGAATGAATTTAACTGTCTTGGATCCCGCAACGAAAATAATCAGTAAATAATAACGGAGGAGTAGGACAAGAAGCATAATTTCCTCCAAAATACATAGTTGTGAAAAGGTAGACAACAAGGTGGCACAAACGAAACAATAACGCTTTCGAAACTCAACTTCGACGTACAAACTTCACGCCCGTATGTTTCCAACCACTCACAAAAACTCGCTTTCCTAATTTTCTCCCGCTCGTAAGCTGTTTCACGATACTCAGTATTAACAAGAAAACTGTCAGAATAAAACAGGTGACATTGAGAACCTTCAGTCTTTTTCAGACACAGAATAGTAGGTAATACAAGATGTATATAATATATAAAGTCTTTTTTTAGAACAACAAATGTTCGTATTCTTCTCAGCAAAGCCATTCATTTGATACCCATATCATAGCAGTGCACAAAAAAATCAGACCATTCCCCGACGGCCATCTTGGGTCGTCTACCATATTGGATTTAGAATGTCTTCGCTTAGCTAGCCATGCATTGTCATCCAAACTAAACGTGTGTGCCTATTTTTTTCTATATCGGTGGAGGATAACTGCTTTAAAATTCAGTTGCAAGATTTGATCCGAACACACATACATACATACAATGCAAGTTAAAAAAAACTATGTAAAAAATATAACGAGCGAAAACGCACGCACACATATACACATTTCACATACAGTGAGTGCAAGCGCACTCGCGACCGGCATTTGTTTGAGATCGCCATACGTATGCACCTGTTTTCGCCATCGCATCGCCACCAACTCAAGTAGCGTTATTTTATGACTATTAAAAAGCCATAATAAAAGTATGGGTTGCAATAGAATTCAAACTCTGTGCTGCTTGACATAGAGTTTGTTGTTATAAAATTTGACAATTATATTAAATTCTGAATTTTAATGTAACCTTCTGTACTATTCTGTATTTCAGTCTGCAAAGGTTTTTGACCTCAGTGTTTAAAAAGTGTACTTTTTGTAATTCTAGAATTTTGAAGGTGTTATAGCAATGTCAATATCTGAAGATATTATTATGATCACGTTTCAAAAGGATTAACGTATAGGTAGAAACGTGATTGTCAAAATTATTCTGAATTGGTTCGGCCATAAAATTGTGATGAAAAAAATATTAAATGCTGTGGCAATTTCTGAAGATTTGATCACGTGCGAAAAGGATTTGGTGTGAGTAAATAAAACATATTCTGAATTGGCTATATACCAAGAATTATACATGAAAATATTTTGAAATGTTATTTTTCGATTGGTTTTTAGGGTTTCGTATCTCAAAAGGAAAAAAACCGAAGCCTTATAGGATCAATTTCTTGTCCGTCTGTCTGTCAAGACCTTTTATCTCGGGAACGCGTGTAGGTATCGAGTTGAAATTAATATCGAATAATCAAGTTTGCAACCCGTTGCAGCTTTGACAAAATCAAACTTCTAGATCAACGCAATCAAGAGATTCAGCCTCTAATGAAGCATATTTTACGTTCGCAAGGGAATCAAAATCTACAGGATATCCCGTTGACCGAAAATCGTGAAATTTGTAAAGAACCAATGTCTTATAGCACAAGTAAAGGGAAAAAACCGAAAGCCGTAAATTTGTACATACATAAAAAAACATGAAATGAAGAAACTTACCACGACTTATGTCGATGTATGGGGGCTACAGTTTCCCAACGGCAAAGTTAATTTTGTCCCTCAATTCTGTTTATCTTATCCTTAGAGCAATGTTCTGTGCCGCCATAGTTTATGAACTTCAGTAAGATTATCTAATTATTTTGATGAATGTAGCTGTTTGTACGGAACCCTCAATGCACGAGTCCAACTCGCACTTGGCTAGTTTTATTAATATACTAACGCGTTTGAACAAATTTTACTGAAAGAGCAATGCAAATGCCCACACATTTCAGTTTGTGTTAATAGTAATAATAACTAAAATCAATATTATTATTTGCTACTGGTAAAGTGATATTTCCGGAAGCAATTAGATACTTAATTACATACACACTTGCTATAATTAAGTGTAATCGAAGCATGATCTAATAACACGTCGTCAGCGTTTGCCCTTAGCCCAAATTATTAGGGAACCGCGCAGCGTATCATTTTCTGCCTTACACTCAATGATGTTATATACAGGGTCTGCAGGGGTTGACCTTAAGGACTTCCCGTAGAACAATTTTTGGCAGCTGATTACCCCATCTAACCCCTAGTTGCATTTGATTCAAGACTTTAAGGCCACCCTGTATATACTGAAGTAGATAGGTTTACCGACGGCTTCGCGGCATTACAAACACAAGCTTGAGTGAAATTAGTCCATCCTGCATCTGGCCGCGACACGAACGTAAGTTTGAACAGTATGTTTATCTTTTTCTGATAACGGGATCCTATTTATATCTCTGTGATCTTATAACCTACTCAGTGATAGAAATAAAGTTCTAAGTTCCTTAGGTCCTATGTAGGTAGCTAAAGTAAAATATCGCCATGTTTTTATTTCTTTATAATGAGTGCGACGCCTCTATTGGTAAAATCTCAATGCTTACACTCCTATTTGTCCTCATATCAATAGTCACCTTCTTTCTATCTGTTCCAGTTTTAATCACAGTCCAGCCATCCTTTCATTTGGTCTTCTTCATTATACACGTTACGTTTATACCCAAAACTACCAACACATGATTACCTTTATTATTTTATCTACTTCGGTTTCGTTATATTCGAATTATAAAATTGACAGCGGTTTCATTATGATACCCATAATGACATCGGGTTGCATTATGCGAATCGTCATAAATTCTAAAACACAAGCAAAGACATTCTGAGCATACAGCCAGGTCCCTATAATATTACTTCGAAATCGAGACAATGTAAATGATGTTTTTAAAAAATGGAACAAGTTTAGAACAAAAGTATACTATTTGGCTGTTGCGGCTACAAGATCTTTGCCTTATACCTAATAATGACTAAATAAAATAAAAAATGGACGCGGGAAAATAATTCTGATTGAAATTTTGTTCCAAATTTTATTAAAAATGTCATCAACAACAAGTGTTATTGAAAATACACCACCAGATATAACAAATAGAGCAGATGCGGCTACAAATATCTTACTATCAGAAAAATCAAGAAAAGTATATGAGAAATGAAATACTTAAACACACTTCCTAAAATACTTATTTGTCTATATCTGTGTTTTATTCCTTCCTTCGTAGATAAAATCTTGCATGCAACTGTACGTTATTGGTCTTTTAATAACTCGTGCCCACCTATTTCGGTACGCGCTACGCTTGTACCGAAAAATGGCACTCATATTAAAATACCGTCCATAACGTAACAGTTGCATAAATAGCTATTCTTTTACATCTAACTTATAAGCCCATTATGTCCCACAGCTGGATATAACCTTCTTTTCCTCAGAATCAATTCATTTATTTATTCGTTTCTCCTCGCTGTGGAACGCTAATTACACCAATGGAGCACAAACTTGTAATAAAGTAATTATGAGTCCAGGTTTCCTCACGATGTTTTCTCACACATGCCTGTCATCTGGCATCGTAGGGCCAGTATTTCCAGCAAGAGGCAAGTTGAACTCTCTAAATTCCTCTTGGTCGCCTTGCTCCTTTTAAATGTTTTTAACTCTTGACGAAAAAAGAGAGGTGTTATAAAATTGTCCTGAGTATTCGTGTATCTATCTGTGGCATCATAGCTCCTAAACGGAAAAACCGGTAATGATTTCGTTTATTTTGTTTGAAAATTGACTTTAAAGATAGTGTTCTAATATAAGAAAATCAGTTTAGCTGTTTTAAAGTTATGGACGTTTTACTGTTTGAATCTTTTTATTTTTGCAAGATAGCGTGTCATAATTACGTGTTCAATAGATTGTCGAACGAAGCGTGTCTACTACAAGATACATTTGTAGCATAAAATAAAAATGCGTCGAAGTCGAAGTGTGTATTTTACTCTAATTCTGTTCTTAAAAATGTACCTCACACGCCACCTTTTACTACAAATGTCTTTAAAATCAAAACAGTCTACATACTAATCCCCAATCCCATTACTTCTGAGCAAATAACATAACTTCAAACCATCATAAATGTGATATAACAGTTAAGAAATAAGCAAGAAATCTTACAAAACGTGCGTAAGTAACAGCATTCCTGTATGATTAATGTTTTTATATACATTTACAACTGAATAGACATGTATAGGAATGTGCCATTACAAGTAGGTTTGAGGAAGTAAGTGCTTGACATTTGTCCCGTTTAAAAGTCTGTGTTTCTTTTGAGATTTGAAAATTGATGGACTGATTTTGATCAGGGTTATAATTTGTGTGATATTTATTATATTTTTCATCACACTTGCACGTAAAAAGTATCTAAACATACAGGTTAACTTGGCCGTAATGCCCCATATAAAACCCTCGGGCTTTCTTTTTGTCATGAAACACTAGGGCGGTAAGTAATATTTTTTTAATTTATGGCACAGCACACAGGCCATGTAATTTCAAGCAAGGAGTTTACACGCAATTGAAAAATTGTCTTAACATGTTATCTAAACAGGAATATCTTTTCAATCTCGCTACATGTTACTTAAATACTCAACTTATGTTCTTAATAATCGATTTTAATAGTTATAGTATGAAAACGTCGAAATTATTTAATTCTTTTTACACTCCGTCATGGTTGTATACCTACGTAAGTATTTGCCCTTAAAGTTTCTGAACGAAACACTGTATAATCTGTGGTGTGGGCAAAAATTCGCCAACCGCTTAAAAAAAGTTCACGTATTTCGTAATAACAGCTGTGCTGACTTGTGTATTAAAGCTATAATTCATAATTATTACTCGCAAATGTGATGAAAAACATTGTATGTATCACGGGCGGTACAGGAATTACGGACCTCGACTCAGAAAGCCCTCAGTCTTCGACTTCGGGCTTCTACTAGAGTCTCGATCGTAATTCCTTACTTACCGCCTTTAATACACAATGTACTATTAATAGTTGCCCCACTAGGAATTTCTTCCTGTATCGTGGGTGTATTTACAAACATTTAAACTTACATACACAAGACACCTTGATCCGGATCCGGCAAACAATACAAACATATACAAATATTTGTTGCGGGCCGCATGTTGATAGTGTGGTTTGAGTCTAAGAATTGGCAAACCATATGTGTCAGAGGATATAAGCATTGCCATACAACGTGGCAATGCTGCCAGTCTTTTGGGCACATTACCAGTGGACAACGATGTGGAGGAGTATTTCGACGCCATATTTTGGAATAGGTAATATTTTTAGGACTAGTTAGAAGTTTTTGTTTTCAGTTTATATGTTTGTTGTCTTAGTTAAATTAAGTATTTTATAGACTGTAAAGCAGAACCTAATTTCAATTTGAGAGTCATTTATTCAAATTAGCGAGATAGTGGTCAAACGCGCGCCAAAAACAAATTTAAAAAAATCACCACTTCCTCATGTTTTAGCTGGGACGTAGCGGCGCAACAAACTCCTCACCAGTGTCACTACTACACTATGTGGTCAAATAAAGATAGTATCAAGAATGTTAAGGCGCTACCCCGAGCAAAACGCCGAGCTAGCCGTTTTTCGTGCAGTTTTTAGGAGCTATCTACTCGTTATTTAAAATGAAATATCAACTAATAAAAATATATAAAATTTCTACATATTATTGATTCCAAAATTGTAGAATTCTTTTTTTTTTTAATGTATGATATGTTTCACTAATCTCCTTCCAACAAAAACATAAAAATGAGAAATAATGATTGATAGCATGCATCTCCTCGTAAAGTGTTCATTAATAATTTTTTGTACTAACACTAATGGATAGACAATTTGATAACGAACATTTTGGTAGATTTATTTTTTTCAAAAGACCAATATTCGATTTAATATAGATTTTATTCTAAAATCTGGGCGTATTCACTACTGTAATTCATGCGCCGACAGTGCCGCTAGACCAATAGGAATGCTTATATCTCATGCTGATTTTTTGGTCAGGGTACGGCCTTAATGTGTGCTTTTCAATATAGAGAAAGGACAGACATTGATCGCTAAGATTCCTACATAAATTTGGTATCTATACATTTCTAATTCAAGATCATTTTCGACCATTGTCTTTTCTAAAATAGCAGCTTTTAAATTATTCCTGAATATTTCAATCTTGCAATATTCAGGTTACAAAAAAGATCCAGTAAACGACATTCCAGCCAGGTAAATACTCAATATAATTTCTACTCCAGTCACAAGGGAACCCACGTCCCTCCACTACCTATATACTTATACTTCCATAATATTATTATTATGTATATTTGCTTCAATACCAACTAATGCTTTCTCCATTGTGACTGGAATATCTAACTCACAACATGATTTTACTAAATAATATACACATTTTTATCCAACCTAGTTTAGCGGTCTATTTTTGTACATGGCAGATTTGTGTGTAGGTTTTCAAGCCTTGTGATGTGGTATCACGCTTGTATATAGGTACAGAAAAGGTAGACAGTATTGAATTTATTTTTGTTACCATAGGTTTGGTTACTGGTTAAATTATTGGGACTTGTGAACTATGTTTTACTAACAACAAAACAGAGTTGTGCTGTTTGCTAGCACCTAAGTTTTTTCACATACATACATACGTAAAGTCACGCTTTTTTCCCACGTGGGTAGGTAGAAACAACAGAACGCCACATGCTAATATTCTTACATAATCCTTTTGCTCCAATTTAAAGATCCAAAACTTGTTCTGTTTTGTTTTTCATTGGTGGAATTAACACACAACACAATACACATCTCAGCGGGCTTATAACATGTCGAATGTAAAACCAAAAGAATAGATATTAAACACCCAAATTTTACCAAAATAGGTAAGTCTCAAATGATTGCCAAATAAAAAAACTTTTTGCAAAAATATACTACCGACTTCCTTACAAAACTACAAAGTGAAAAATAACTTAATTTTTTGAAGTCGGTGTCTTTCGTAGGTACCATTTTGTTTGCGTTATGGACACCGACTGGCGTGATGTTATGTTATGAAATGTAATAAACAACAAACAGACATGCGATTGCAGCAATCCCGAGAGATTTTCCGTTATTTATTGAAGAGTTATGTTGTATATCTCCGAAGTTCTTCATCAGATCTTCACCAAATTAAAATGGGACCAATTTCGGAACATACTTTTTCAAACAAAAAAATAATTTTCAAAATCAGTCCACAATTGACGGAGATATCGGTGAAAATACACAAAAAAAAAAAAAAAGCTAACATAAAGTCGAACATAGAACCTCCTCCTTTTTGGGCAGTCGGTTAAAAAATCACTGATGTTTAAAAAAAAATAGATTTCACGAGATTCTTTCATCAAAAAATAACCTGCATTATGTTACAACAAACACCGTCTTCCCCTGAACCGTCTTCACAGCTCCAATCGGGCATCAAACCCGCTACCTTGTCATGTTATCGGTACCATTAATCATATGGATAAGAGGGTTATCCTCAAGAGAATCAGAATGTGACGGATGGGCTGTACATTGATATTGATAAATATATCATTACAGGTTTAATGCTATTAGCGATACTCAAATTATGTTGTAAATAAGGTAGAATACATTGAAGTTGGTTAACATAACACCACACCCCTTATTCCTTAAGGGTTGGGCAGAGGCGCAGATAAATTAAGACGAAGACAGTCGCCAACGACCTTGATGGAACAAAACGCGCACTCATTTCACACCCCCGCGACCCGAAATTCAGTAGTTTTTTGTACTCTCCTTATTATTCTATGACTTAAAAATGCCTTAGATCAAAATGTAGATGATTAAATTGTCTTTGAGATGGTGACAATTTCATTAAAATACGCCCGGCGGTTTTGGTGCGGTTGTCGTTTCTTTTTGTCCGTGTTAGACATAACTTTAAAAAAGAATTTCACTATGTTATACGAATAAATCTCAAAATTTTCATAGATCAAATTATTAAGAAAATGTCTTATATTACAGATATTTATAGCCAAAAAATTACGACCAGCGGTTTAGACGTGATTCTCAATTTAAAATCTGCTACTGAGCATCTACACCTTAACAAACACTTTTCGCTTCTTGTTTAGTCCCATGAAAAAGGGGGCGATACTATTGCCATTAGCTGGGCAAGATACTAGCTAGACTCCAGGCTGTTATTGTGAGAAATTTCAGATTGAAAAACCCATTAACATTTTGTCCGGGGCAAGGAATTTAACCCAGGGCCAGGTCAGACTAGACACCAACACAGTTAAGAAAAGAACACTCATTGAAATCTTACTAAATGAAAACATTTCTTAGACGTTTAATGTATGATTATACAAACATAGTCAAAAGCGAGCTTAATGAACAAAAAAAAAAAAAACTTGTGTAATTCCATTGCTGAACATTCAACTGCTCATAACTACACCGCTTTTCATGAGAAAATATGCCCAAAAATCGGGTAATTTTCAACACGATACGGGAATAAAACCAACCACAGCAATACTACTTATTTAAAAACAGCTTACAGTTCACTTTATCACGAAACTTTACAGCTCAAACCATCGTAAAATATCTATAAAAAAATAGCATTTAAAAAGCCATACAACGCTTTTTTATCTACGAAATATTAACAGGGACGCTACACAACAAAGTACATTAAAACGGGCGAAATTTTTGGGCTGTCCTGCAACAATTATTGCCACACTTGTGCACGGCTGAGGTTAGGGTTGTCACGTTTAAAATTGGAATGTCAAACGGAGTAAAGTCAAGCCGGACTTTTAGGTTAAATAAAGGATTTGACTGCATTTATTTAATTAGATTTTTCAAAACCTAGAAAACAATTAAACTGTGTCAATAAATAAAATACAAACATCGATGATAAACAGAAACCGCACGACATAAGTGGTATGACACATGCAAATAAACCCATAATGTCTTCACGCCATTTTGTACAAACGGTGTTTTGCGTCACAAGAAATATGTTCAAAAGCTTTTTCACAAATTTCATTCCATTTTTGATAATAGTGTAATACCCTGTTGACTAAATAGTCCGGCGGGCTTATTACGTAAGGAACAGCAATTAGCGATAATTGTACAATTATTGCGCGATCAATTAACTGACCTGGCTACTGAGGCCTTTAAGTCAAGTCCTTTTTTTTGACAGTCGCTTTTAACAGAAGCTATTTTATTTGTCCGATGATTTATAAAATGCGATACTTAACCAGCTTATGAAAGAGCAACACTTCGTGGACGCTGTTTTTTTTACAATAGTCAATTTGATTACTATTTAGCTCCAATATTCCCATAAATTAATATTTGAAGATGTAAAGCATTTGTGTAAAAGTAAATATGGCAGTGAATATTGGCAATTTTAATTTTATTTAATATAATAATTAATTTGAAAAATTGGATGACTAAAATGCCAATGTGTAAAATCGATTACAATTTCTTTGTAATAGTCGATTGTTATAAGAATTCGAATCGATAATGCATTAGGACATCACTTAATAGACTACATCATCTCGTAATTGAGCTATGAAACGTAAAATAGATTTTTCCAATATACTTTAGACATTGGCAGAATAGTCGACATGTCGACAGAAATGTCGTGCGATATATGCAAATTTCAGTTAGCAGTTGTTTTATTGTTAGCAGTGCTGTCATAGAATTATTATGGTGTGGCTATCGCTCATACATAATGCGGATATGATGCGATTGAAGAGCAATTATTATGCAAAAATAAGCCTGTCGTTTTTTTGACGTAGAACGATAATCGCGCGATGATTGTACAAATATTGCTGATTGCTGTTTCATACGTAATAAGCCTGCGGATGTCCGGACACCTTATGTTATTACAAATTGTTTGTTTCAGTTTTAAAATGATGAACGACGAAATTTGATAAAGAAAAAAATAACAATATTACCCCTTTATCTGTCGTAACTAGCGAAATAATAACTGTCAATTCGATGAGTCTAGTAGAAATGACTAAGAATATATTATAATATAAGTAAGTTTATCTGGCAATATCCAAACGCCAGCCAACCCTAGCCAGGGTTGTCACCGCAGGGAGCTAACAGTTGAGCAATTAATTCTAGCGATGTCCACAGTCTCATTACTTTAATGAGAGGAACGTGCTGGACGGGACAACCCTACGTATAAGGCTGTGCACACAACGATTTAATTTAAGTAATGGAGTTTTTTAGAGCTGAGATTAGATGATGTATTTCGCTTTTTTATGAACGTGTGTTTTGTTTACTGCTTATGTTGAGTTTGTTTGTTTTAAAGCCTTGTTTGTTGATAAGGGAAAATAGACGAAATACAGTAATTTTGTGCGGGTGAATAATTTATGTTTAAATTTAGTAGAGATTTACTTAGCCTGAGATCGCCTAAGCATTTCCAGCCAATGCATGAGTAAAATATTATGCCTCATACCGATTCGACGAAATATAAAAAAATAAGAATATTACGGATATTTTACGTATGAAATCATGTGATTTTACTTTTTCAGCAATGGGTAAAGTAATATTCTTTGCTGAAAAATATTTTGAAATCATTTCACAATTTTATATATTCGAATAAAATATATTTCTAGGTAATAAAATATGTACAAATCTTCTTTCTGCTTTTTTTCTTTCAACTTGTACATTGTACCAAGTAAAGTCGAGTGGGAGTCTAAGACGAGATCGTTTTGATATCTTTCTGATGAGATAGTGGTCAAAAGCCATTTTATGACATCTTGAAAACACACCATAAATCATTTAGTGCAACAGACAGTTAATTTTATTTAATAAAAATATTTAATCGTCGTATAAAAATTATAACTCTAAATGCCACCAACCCCAATAACCCGAATCCTTCTCCCCCAAACATATAATACGCCCCCATAATCAAATAAGGTTGCTACAAAAACTTCCATCTATTCAAACTGGCATGAAAACGCGAATGTATACAAAAAGCGTTGTATGTACACAACACGGCAAAAAGGGGGTATTATCATATATCCCCCAAGGAAAGGGGGTCAGTAAACAACATGTGAATAGGTTTTTTGCATCGTCACCTTGGCAGTGGCCTAAAATTGTAAGGCCTAAGTTTAGGTCTGAAGCGAGAACCTGGATGTGTTTTGAAAGATTATTTTTAGGTTTATGTATTTCGATAGGCAGGCATATGATTGATTGGTTTCGGCAATGAATAGAAAACGACATATGTACTTGACGAAGCTAAGACCTACCTGCGTCTCGATAATGTTTTTCTACGATTTTCATTTACATTAAATAGTAATTTTCTCAAACATGCATGGAAATATTGTCATTATTTTTGAAAACAGAACTCGCGATGTATCGAATTTACGGACAAAGAAAATCAAATCCATTGCAGGAGCGTTTTTTTGAATTTGGAACATTACAACGCTCCAGCAATGTTGTGGTAACTCTTAATAAATTAAATTTATAATATAAAAATTATGTTTTATTTCCCTGCATTCTTTTGAGAAAAGCAATATATATATAAATATGCCTCGGCAGAAATGGCAGTTGCCTTCTCGTCTTTCGATCTGCAATTGCCTATTGCCCGGCCTTTGCAATAATGTACTATTATAATATACACACATTGTGCCGTATCTTAATAAATTTTCAAAGAAAAACGGACTTATCTAGATATTAAAAATCTAATAGTGTTGCTTAAAATGCCTCTTCAATAAATGATTAAACAAATGAACGTTAATGAATAGAAATCAAAAACTACAAAATAAAAAAAAATAAAATTAAAATAACCCTGCCGTAATTTTGGTCCCGTATGTACAGTACTTTCACAGACACAAAAACATAAAGAATTTAATTCTATTTTGATCAGTATTCACACTACCAAAATCATTAACACACTAGTGCGAAGTGCCAAATCGCTAATTTGACTCTCATATTAAGATAACGCTATCAGCATACGTAAATCTGTTTCCTGGCCCTATCTCAAGTTTGTGCTGGCCACTGGACTCTGATACATTCTGCTAATCTGTTGGACAGTGGGCTAAAGGAATGGATGAAGCGGGGTTACGGGTTTGAAAAATTGAGGGACTCGGCTTAATTTATATGTGTTTCATTTCTAATTGGGTATTGAAAAAATTGTAAAGTATTAAAGTTATTTTAGACTTTTCATAAAAGCTGATTTTACTTTGAGCTGCAGTTATTGATTTAATCGGTAAAAACAATTTGTTATGAGCAGGATTGTTTATTAAAGCCTAAGTGTATCTTATTTTTTTGTAATATTTTCTGTTCTTCACTTTATTTGTATGAAACTGCCATATTACCTCTCCAATACCCTTAGTAGTTTAGTAGGGCATTTCTTAAGCATTCATTCCACAATAATCCCCCAAAGACATTTCAAAATCACAGTCCCCCAATTCATAAAAAACCGCTGTCACCCAACTCTTTACACCAGCTCCCTAAGAAATGATTAATGTAGGGTAGATAACAACTTGGCTAGTACGGCGGGCATATGTTTGAATGAGAGACGGGTTTTGTATAGCAATGTTTGTTTAACGGGTGGACCTTGAAAGACCTGCCTTTTGAGCTAATTTCGGAAGGTGGATTATATTTGCTCACTCAAAAGGTATACTGAAAACGGTTTAGAATTTGTTTTATATTTAATATTCTAGTTGCTATGGCAAAATATCTAAAGCGTCACTTAAGAAAAGGCATGCTGTTGGCAATTAAATTTTGGTCCATTCATTGAGGCAAAAGCTCACCTAGCTGCCAAATAAACGGGGATCCTCGCGAAGGTAAGACGGTACTTCACGCCAGAACAGTTGCTCAACTTATATCAATCGCAAGTTCGATCATGCATGGAGTACTGCTCCATCTGATCTGCCAAGTACCAGCTGGACGCACTTGATTCGAACGAAAGACGGGCAAACTGGCTCATCGGTAATGAAGTACTGGTCGAATCTAGGCTCCAGAACCTCGAACATAGGCGCCGAGTTGCCAGCCTGTCGGTTTTTATCGGTTACATTTCGGAGAGTGTGCGTTGGAATTGTTTTTATCGGTTACATTTCGGAGAGTGTGCATTGGAATTGCATGAGCTAATTCCTCATAGCCCGTTCCATCATCAGACTACAAGAAGTACAGCGATGCGTCATCGGTACATAGTGGATATCCCAACGTTTGGTGCGTATACCAAACGTTTAGGGAATGCTTTTATTAAACGTACAGCAAAGGAGTGGATTTGTCCTGCTGGATTCTGTATTTCCTGATAGCTACAACCTGGAAGTCTTTAAGTCAAGAGTGAATAGGTTTCTTCTAGGCAAGAGTGATTCATCGTCGACCACATCATCGCTTACCAACAGGTAAGATGAGGTCAAACTCAAGGATATCAATAATAAAAAATAAATAATATATTTTTTAAATTATGTATATTTTCGGCATTCGAAGCTGATCTCAAACTCCAGGAAAAGACAACGCAGCAAGCAATAATATAGAAGGTGTGATGAGCTGGACTCCTTTTCTAAGAACTAGGCCAACATCGGAGAAGACGGAAGGCTTTTGCCCTGTAGTGAGACAGTACCGGCTGATCATAATAATAATTCTACATCTGGTTTTTTAAAGGTTTCATTGTCTTGATATCTTATTTACTAAACTGACATAATTAAAAATAATGTAAAGCTTTTTGTTCAATTGGTTTGGTGCAATCTCTGAAAGCCTCTCTCCGAATATGAAAATCGTTTTCACTGAAAGAAAGTTTCACTATCATTAAGTGTCACAGACTAAGTAACAACTTTTAATCCCGAAATAAATAATAGGTTCCTGTGGTCATAGGCCACGGTACTGAAGCCGTGACAAAAAAAACTAGATCGGTATTTAATATTTAGAATGAAAAAAGCGGTCTAGACAGACGCCAATAAAGTTTATGGAAAAACAGAATAATTTCAGCTTTATTCTCAATGTAATTAATATAATACAAAAGAAATTATAAATGGAGCAGTTAATATAAGCAAAGAAAGGAACTTAGTACATTCCTTTTGATCTCTATTCCTTTATATAATTAGTAGAGACTAATTTAAATTATTCGGTCTAAATACTGGCCGTAATGTAGGCGTAGACTTGTTGAAACAACAATGAGGATGAAGCATTGTTGAAAGATGAGCGAGAAATGAACGAGGTTATGGTCCCTCGAATGAATTTATCAAATTGTTAGTGACTTTAGTTTACGAGTAGTTTGAATTCTTTGTTGTTTTTGGGTAAATTTTGTATCTTTTAATTAAGTCTTAGGGAAAGGTCCCTAAGACTTAGTGACCTGACCCAATTTAAATTGCTTCTATACTCGTAGGTGATATCGCACATATATTTCCTAAGAAAATCTCAAGTACAAATTTGTCGAACTGGATCGCATTGCAGCCTTGGGAACGTAAGAACTTTGCAATTTTGCTTAGTAAAAATCGCTTGTCGGTGAGTATAAATCAGTCGCTTCGCTATCAATAAGATGTCACATAGTTGTTTTGGGTGATCTGAAAGCGAATTTAATATATACCAACTTTTTGAACATTAAGTAAGTCTAAAGGACGGTTTCGCACCATCCGATAGGTGTCCGTGAAATTTCAGTTTCGGAGTAGCAGTAGTACTTTACTTAGGGAAGGTTAGTGTTAGGAAGCTTACGCACTACATCCGAACTCTATCCGTCTTAATCTATATGGATGTTTCCTGGGTAAAAAAATGATAATGCTATTTAGTCCGCCAGTGAGATTATCAAATAATACTGGACCCGTATTTTTTGATTTATCAAATAAATAAAAATTGACAAAGATAAAGCGCATCAAAGTTGGGGAATGGGGGCTTGTGACGTCACTTTGCCAGTATAAAGTGTAGCACACCGTGATGTCACAAGATATTTCAACGCACTGTATCGTCTTATTTTTTTGTTTAAGTGGCAAAAGAAAAAATACGCGTCCAATATTTTTAGGTTATCTAACTGACGGACTAAATAGTTTTTTGTCAACTACCCTATTCAAAACATTTTGAACTCTGAACTCAAATCACGGACATTGAAGTGTAGTGCGTACTGTGAAATCTTAGCTGATTTGAAGTTTTAAGGTTTGAACTGTCATCTTATTTTTTATTTGCTCAAATGTTCAGCATCGTTCTCTTGTTCTTGGTCCAATTTACTTAGAGCTGATGCAATGTATCTACTTCTTCAATACTTCTTATCTCAGTAGCCAATAGTCACCCTCTTTCTAACACATCCACATAACCCATCCATCGTATTGTTAAAATATAAGGCAACGCCATATAGTGACGAGAGGAAGAACTAAGTAGTTGCTAGTGGCGCCATCTAGTATCGAATAGCTGAACTAATCTTCTTGAAGTTTCTAGTCGCTTCGGGAACAGTGATTTCGAATGTCGATTATTCTGGAAGATTCTCGAATTATCTAGAACCGTATGGAACGTTCCAGAAATATCTTCCGTGCTATATAAAGAGCGGTCGGGTACATCGTGAGTCTTGTCCGTTCTTCTCCACGTAGGCTTTTCCGAACGGATGGTAGAATCACTTTATTAGATCCGGCCTTTGCCATCCCCCCAGCGATGCCCTGAGCCGAGGTCCGACCCCAACTGGGGTAGCCCTTTGTGCTGTCGCTTTAGGTTTAGAATTTTGAAGCCTGGCCGGAGGCTAACAGATTAGTCTCCACAGGTTAATCCGGTTAAGCAGTGGACGGCTACTTTGGCCGAACTGCGAGACGCCAATTAAAAAAAAAAAAAAAAACATCGTGAGTCAGTTTCGATTTGGAAGCGACACAGAGCGATCGGAAAAGGAAAATAGTGCGAAGTAATAGAATTAAAGTCTGCTGTTCAAATAATGTATCTCTGAACCCCAGCTCGTAACAGTATCTTAGATCATATCGCAGATGAATAAAGACCTAACGACCCAAATATCCAACACACAAAATAAACCATTCAACCACAGAACTCAAGGCCAGAATCAGCTAGTCAAACACCCAAACACCTCCAGGGCAGCCTATTCATTCACATTTAAACGCAGGCATTTCATCTGATGTCGCGACCTGACCCCAAATCCAACATGGCCGCGGATTAAACATTCAGAAGACACACTAGCGTTATGTTAATGGACGAACGCAAAATAATAGCTTTTTGGAAATGTGACAGAAAGGTGTATTATTTTGATGCCTAGGGGGGAAGGCCTATGTCAACTTGGGCTAGGTAAATAGACCTTTTTTGTGTTACTTAAGGTTCAACGTTTGAGAAGTTTGATATTTGAAGATCACATCAAAAGAAAAAGGATACGTAGATAGCAAACAAAAAACTTTTTCACAAAAAAATAAACCGACTTCAAAAGCACAAAATACTAAAAAGTGCAAAATTACTTTCGTTTGGAAGCCGGTGTCTTTGGTACTTCTTTTTTATCGTTTTTCGAAAGCGACTTCCGAAACGAAAGTTATTATGCCCTTTTAGTATTTTGCAGTTTTGAAACCGGTTTTTTTTTTTGAAAAAATAAAAATTTCTTTCCTTGTAGTTTTAGTATCCTATCACAAAAAAGTGAGCAAGTTCTATAGTAAGGTACCTAAAGGATTGACAAAATACCCTTAATAAGTAAATTTACACATTCGTGCTGTATGTCGCCAAGGAGCTCGGTTGTATATTCCATATCTTGAAAATTGCTGAACCGCTTTTGATGAAACTTGCTTTGTTTTTTAAGTTGAGAGATACGCATTCCAAGAATGGTCACGATCCAATAAGTAGTTCCGGCGAAATGCGTAGACAACCATATATACAAACATACACTTATGAAATTGAGCACACGTGTTTAGAAGCACATATGTGAATATTGTGAAATTTCAACAATATTACATACATACGTGTCGAATTGATTACGTCCGTTTTCACGTAAAAACGGTTAAACTTTTCTTTATCCATCAATATTTTAAACGTAAGTGACCTACCTTCCTGATGACACGAAACGATTCGATTTATATCATCCTGATGAGCGATGTTTTCTAAGTGAAGTTGCAAGTATGTGCTCGCCAAACTTCTGGGCCGCCCTGAAGTTGGCTTTCCAATGCGCAAGGCACGAAACGGTGCTGTTTTTGTATGAGATTTAATACTGCGCAGACACCAAGAAGTTTGGCGAGAACTAGAGTCTGGCAAACGAAAGTAGAAACTGAAAAAGCGCGGCAAAGGTGAACGGCAGATTTTGTACCGCATATTTTTTTTGTTGTTCGGTTATAGAATTTGTACCACTTATTAAGGCAACTAAAACATTTATTTTCATGTAACTTTACTATCTTTAGAACTTCGGATTAATTAATAATAACAATAAAAAGATTTGAATAAATAAACGTAATAAATCGTAAACTAACGGCAGTTATGTTTATAGAAGTTGCCTGATGTAAAATAACACATATATTGAAATGATAATTAATTATTTAGAAATAGAAATACCATTAAAAATATTCAAACTCATCATTATAAAACTGTTGCAGTCCGCTGCTGGACATAGGTATCTCCTAATGCACTGAGTAGGTACGATCCTCATCTCAATCTAGCTACTTAATGATAAGTAAAATACTACAAAGATAACAACAAACAATTTAGAACATTTACTTTACACAACATGTAACATTTAACATGTAACATGGAAACACAAAAATATATATATATATATATTTGAAAGTTATGAGCGTCGTAAGTTCCATATTTCAACAATAAATTTAACGCATCTTTGGGCTACTTGCGCCCGATACCATAAGAAAAAGGAAAATTGCAAACCATTCACCGTACAGGGATAGATTAGTACTTCAACAATGTAAATAATTTTACTTGGAACAGATGCATTTAGTAGTTTTTCATGATATCCATATACTCAAAGATCTGTTTATACAATTTTGCGCGTTCGTTTTCGTACTAAATCATCACCCATTTCGCTAAGAATTTCATCATCATCATCATCTTCCTGCCCTTATCCCATGTTAAATGGGGTCGGCGCAACACTTTTTCTTCTTCCATACCGTTCTGTCCCCTGTCACGCTATTACTGACTCCCTTTTCCATTTCGCTCAGAATTTGCAAGTGTTTATTTGTACGCGAACTAGCTTATTACTACTTATCACAGCATCTATCTCTTTCGCACGAGTAGTCGGATGAGATAGCATGCATTTTAATCCCGCGCACAAAATAGTTCGTGCCGTTGACTAGGGCAACCTAAATAAACCAACATACTCCAAACCAAAAATGAAACGGACGATCACCAATCCACAAATCGAACTCGGCAAACGTTGCTTAACCTGAAGAACGGACCTTGTGGTTGTTATTATTTAACCACGAACACAAATATATTCTAAACTAAAAAACAAAACAAAACATACCTTTGGCTCATTGACGTAACTAACCCACATAACCATAAAAATATCAAACCGTGGACCACATCCAACTATATACAAAATATTAAACATAAAATGATAAAACTATTGCTATATAAACAACGGACGGAACGTCCGGTTGTGCGAATTATCATAATATTTGCGGAACCGGAAACGCAGCTGACGTCACGGCCCCTGCCGCAATTTTGGGGTTCGGTAGGGAAATTCTGTAATCCATTGTGGTGGTTCTGGATACATACATAATATATATTGGGCTTGCAAGGTAGGATTTGAGTATGATGAATTACTTTTGTTATAGTTGAAAAGTTTACCTCGCAGATGTGCAGGTGTGTTACAATATTGTTTTCAACACACTTGCTCATAAAGTGGCTCTAATTTCACCACAATTAGGCACATAATGACACCTGTTATCAAACTGTGACTTTTTCATTACTATTAATTAAAAAAAAAACTCTTTAACTCACTTGTGAACAAGTGAGTTAAAGAGTTTTTTTTTAATTTATTGGTTGAGTTGCTTTGTTATTAAAAAAGTTTCGATACAAAAAAGGTCGTGCTCAATAGTACATTTACAACACATTTCATGCAACTTCGTATTTAAATAGATAATTTCAACTTGTACGTGTTTAATAAATAAAACTTTCACTTAAATATAATTTTAGTTTTTGTCTGTATTATAGGAAACTTAAAATTCCCCATTTTGTACGTGGCTAAAACACTATTCGCGAAAAGCCATAAAAAGATAACTCATTATTTTTAGTCTATGGTCGATCGCCATTGTTAGATGCTCGCGCATAGGAAAACTGATTAATTTTGCCCGCCATAGCGAAAAAAATTTCACAACGCGTTTTCACTGTTGGAAATTATTTTTTGGTATTATTTTCTTCACAAGTGTGTTGAAAAACGTCGTATGATACACGTGTGTATTGATGATTACCGTCCTCGGCTCTCTTAAGACCCTCACCTAACGGCTCGGGTCTCAATGGCGCCTCAGCGGTAATCACTAACATTACACACTTGTACCATAATGTACTATTGTTCGATAAATAAAGCATTGGTAATATTTTATATATCTATGTGTTTTAACTTGAAAGGAGATAATCACATTAAAAAAACATTGTCGTTTATGAAAGACTTATATTGTATTAAAGGTATTCTTAATTTGCCTGCAAAATCCTTGTTTTCAAGAATTTTTAGGGACCTATTTTAGGTTCCAAACTGCATATGGTACCTAAAGAACAATTACCTACAAATATCTATGATATTTTACACAATACTAAACACTCAGAAAAATCATCATCAGCACACAGGTCCCCTCTCTGTGAGAGGGAATGGGTCACAATCCACAAAGCGGGCTCAGTGCGGGTTGGTGGATGTCATATGTCTTCGATTTTTTGGTTCTTGACATGCCGGTTTCCTTACGATCATTTCCTTCATCGTTTTTAGAGCTGTGGTGATAAAATAATTTACAAAAAGTAAAGCGCCTGACCTACGACCTACAGCTTGTAATTCGTGTCCATCTATTGGGCCACCACTCCTCAGAAAAATAAACCATTCAATTCATTTATTTTCTTCACTTAGTCTCGAGTCTCATTCAATAAAAATAAAACCAACTGATCAGAACCAATCGATTCAAAATCCTCTTTATCCTACGGAACCCTAGACTGTAAATTCATTACACCCAGTATTTTTTCCGTCGGCCTAACGCGATAAACCCTAGGTCGGATTAAACAGCTTTTTAAACTGCTCGTTCTGTCCTTTTCTCTTTTACTAGATTTTATTTGCCATCTCTGTCTAGCAACGGATTCATGCTGTCGTTTTTTTAGTGGTTTAAAGTTTGCGTACCAGGTTTTCGCGGGATGGGGGAAAGGGGGCGATGTGTGTGTTTGGTTTAAAATTGGAGGAAAAGTTGTAGGATTTTTGTTAAGTATGTTTTGAAAATCAGGCAATTCACGCTTGGTACTTAGTGCTATTACTGGCTAAATTATATTTTGCTTATTTACACCACTGCATTCCAGTTTTTCGTCTATTACATATATATATTTACGCCTATATACCCTGAAGGATTAAGCAGAGGGGCACACCCACATTGCAGCAGTTATCAAAACATTTCAATTTCTCCCAAAACGGTTTCTTCAAGTCTAATCTTACAATCCCTTAAAGTGCCTAGTACCCCATTCTCATTAAAACCCCATACCGCTCAATCTTACAGCCATAAAAACTCAAATCAAAACTTGACCATGGGTAATACGAAGACCACACGGACCTAACCCTCCATCAGTTGTGGTCTTAACCCTAACGCACTCGTGGTGGCCAAGATTACCCTTTAAATCATTTCTAGGCGGGGGATAGACCCCTTAGTACCCCTTGCGGTCAAGTAAAGGGTGCTTTGTAAATCGTATGTGGTTGTACGATCTTTGGTAGGTATAGACTTTGTATACTGAAATGGGGGTTCAAATGTTTTGGTGTGCTATCTTTGGTAGCAATAGATTAATTTTGGTATTACTATCGGGAGTAGGAAGGTATCTTTTGTTTTAATGTGGAACGGTTCTCGTTTGATCACTATCTCATTGAATGATATATGATGATGTACCTAGAGGTACTTCGATATATCTGAAATAGATATACCATTTAATTCTGAACTCTGAATTTTATTTGACTTTTCATTATATATTAACAACACATTAATTACTCATACGGCTGGTGATCAATTTAAAGTCGCTCAGCGAGCTATGGAAAGGGCTATGATCGTAGTTTCTCTAAGGGATTGAATCCGAAACGAATAGAATCACAGAATAAGCACGCTGAAGTGGCAATGGGCCGGCCACATAAGCTGTAGAACCGATGACCGTTGGAGTAGACGTGTTCTTGAGCGGAGACCGCAAACTGGTAAACGTAAGGTAGAACGCCCTCAGGCTATGTGGAGTGACGATCTTCCCAGGGTGGCTGGTAGCAGCTGGATATGAGTTGCCGAAAATCGAAGCAAAAAGCGTTCAATTGGAGAGGCCTATGTCCAGCAGTGGACTGCTATAGGCTGATGATGATATGATTATGAACGACTGACTGTCAACGACGGTCTAGTGGGTTCTTACTTTCTTTCCATACGTTTTGCCCCGGATTTCTTTTTTTTTTGGGTTGGGCAACGGAAGCGAACCCGCGTTAAATAACTAGTGAAGTAACAAAAGGCTGACATTATGATCACCCCAGTATTAATAATACAAGACTATCACTAGCATGAGCTAGCATACAACTCAATACAAAACAACAAATAAATCTACCTATTAAGACAAAAGTCTCCACAATTCAACTTCCAACAACTTTCCTTTACAAAAATCAAAAGCGAATAAACACGAAAATTCCACAACCCGACAAATCCTCGATATCAAGCGCATTGCACTAACTTAAACAGCAATAATTCAAACATTCTACATTTAAAAAAAAAAAAGAACATGGCCGCTCGAACGCTACAAAATATTGAAAGAATTTTAAACCTCAAAACTCCTACATGTGTTAGGCAAAAGGAATTGGAGAAATTTTCTGAAAAAGAAATGTACTGGGATGTTGGCCGTTGCATTTTTACAAAATATTTCTGTTTCCTAGAGTTAGTAGAGCGGTATATATTATATCCAATTATTTCTGTGAAGGGCTTTTATTTTAGTAAGGGTGTTTTTGGGTTGATTTTTAAAGAAAATGACATTTCGTTATTTATGTAGTATTTGAAGGCTTTACGGGTTAGTAGAGTTTCTAATACGATTGATCATTTATTAAAAAGCATTTTTATTAGTACAAATAAAGTTCCATTTGTGACAAGTCCTGTTTCACAGCAACCAGCTTAGTCTTTTTCCAAATTCAAATTTTGTGTCGGTTTCCAGTCGAACCGAATGCAGCCGAGCACCACAGCCCAGTTTTTGGGTAAACGATACCCTTGGCAAGACTGGTGTCATATTTTCTGTAAAGACTATCAGAGACTTCAACCGGTAAGCACTTCAAAAACGGGTCGTAAATTATGACCACAAATACGGTTGTCGTGTTATTTCAAATTTGTATGATCCGATCATAGCCAACATTGTGACGTCAAAATGCCGCAGTGTGAGTTCAAGAATTGTCCAAATAATCATCGTAAAACTGAAATTTTGGCAAGTGTATCTTTCTTTCGTTAAGTTTATATCATAAAATGAAAACCGATTTAAATTGTAAATATGAATCAATTACCAAATATTAAGATTGTTTTACCAATCCTTGCATCGATAACGCGCCAACTATTCTAACAAACATCGACTGTTCTGGAACTTTGTAATTTAGACTTTAAAACATGCGTGTGAGAATAAATTTGTTTTGATGTACATATATTGAGCAGCGAGGAAAGGTCATACATTTTTATTGCTTTTTGTACATAGCTTTATGTAAGCAATTTAAGCTTTGATTTGCATTAACGTATATTTATTTCAACAGTTGAAGGCACAGGAACAAAATTGGCGACAGTTTTAAAGAGAAGTTATGTATAGGATTGTGCATCTAGTGTATATTGATCGAAGATCAAAGATCTACAAATGGCAACCGGGATCAACAGCTTTAAGTCTCTTAGCTACCGCATTCTGCCACAGCGTTGTAAGATTTTTTGAGAGAACCAAATCTTTTAAACAATTTTATCACAAATCTTAAGCACAATATTTCATACAAGACCGTCACGCAACCTCTCGAAAACTTAATATTTAAAAGTCAACGCAGTACTCCTAAATGTTCTTGATACACCCTGTATATAATATACAGGATGGTTCCAGATAACGCCACAACACGCTGTGAGTAGCACTCTGTGTTCGAGTCACGTCTCTTAAGGGTTTCGAGTCGAGGCAGTTATTATAAAGTCAAATAGACTCTTGATTAAGTTAACATGTGTGGGAAAAATGGCGGAAAATATGGGGGGTTGGGGGTGTAATTATTGTGGTATAGTGGGGGTTATGGGGGGTTTTATAGGGGTTGTCCACGAGCATGCATACTTATGACCCGGCAGCCTTCAAAGCAAGGGTGAATATGGATCTTCTGTGCTCGATTTTTCCATCGTAGACCTAATATATCGCGTAACATCTAAGGCGCGACCGAAAAAAAAGCTTCTCATCTCAAGTTTTGATCAATTCAGCTATGGATTTAGAAAAGGTCCTTTCTCAGTGCATCTCTAAAATACATATTTAGATACATTTCATACTAGCGTATTACATTTTTCAATCATACAACTGTTGTTTATGTATGTTTATAAGAGAAAAGATTATGTTTGCAATATGCTGTGAAATTTTCACAGTCAACAATGGACTTTAATGCGTTGCCTTTTAAGAGACATAGCTGGAATGTATTATACACCGTTCAAAGTATACTTACATGACATTGCGGCAAAGCTTCTGCCTTGACAAAGAGCTCAACAACTACTAAAATTCTCCAACTAATAAAAATTGCATAAGACAATATCTCCGAACACATCTCGTAGTACCAGCCGTGAGAAGTGGTAAGCCCTAAGCTTACCACCACTCTCTAGCACTCAAGTTCATAATAGTCCAGGAGCTTCTGATAGCTCAAGGAGTGACAGTTAATCCTTAGTCTAGGAGTCGTGCCATAAATTATTCTCTTTGCTTGGCTCTTCAAGTTTGGTTCGTGTTGTAATGCCTCGAAATATTCGATGTTTATTAAATATAAAATTGGAGTTCGTGAACTGGCAGGTTAAAAAGTTTTATTAGAAAACAGGAACTTCTAAATTCAAAAATGAATTTGCTGTAATGGGTTGGCGGATGACGTAATATTGCAGTAACAGTTGTATGTTGTAATGCGTAGACTAAAATGTTGCTGCCTATCCTTTTATTTCTTCTGCTTGTAGACAGTGAATTTATTTTAAAATCATGTATTGTTAAATTGCCTATACCACGGGGTCTCATTGCTAATAAAGAAAATTTGGTTCAAATAAATCTCACTAGATGGCGCGACATTTACACACAATTCAATAGAGTTTTGTAAAATTATCATTTTCTGGAATTGAACATATAAATTGTATGTTCTTGTTTAATCGACTCTCCTAAGTAAAAATTATGGAATATTAGGCTCTTAATTCACATTTCAAAGATTATTTGAACGTATCATTTAAAATTGATGCCAATAGATGGCGCATTTTTAAATTTCTGTGGCATTCCACACGATTATTAAAATTTGCATTATAACACATTTTGGTGCAAAAAAACTTTAAAAACGTGCAAAAAAATACTATAAAACGAACCTTCATTGTATTTAAAGAAAAAAATATTCTCGAACCTAGTAAACCATTTTACTTGCAAATCGCTGCTAACACCATCTATTGCCGTGAAACGGGATCGAACGCGATTGATGTACTTACAGAAATAACAAGAGATGAAAAACGCTAGTTACGTCGGCACGGTTTCTTTGTATGGGATGAGGCATCTGTATGCTAGTATTATATTATCTGTGCCTATACCTAGAGTCAGTATACAGTCATCAATACAAAAAGGACTATTATGTTTATTAAGACCGTAATTTTATTAACAGTATTATTGTATACTTAAGTTAAACAAAGTAATTAATGACTTTATTATAGCGGACGCCTCGCGGTTTCACCCGCTATGTTCCCGTTCCCGTGGGAATACAACGATAAAAAGTAGCTAGCTAGTATGTCACCCAGGGATAGTGTAGCTTCCCAACTGTAATTTTATTTTTTTTATCGGTCCAATAGTTTTTAAATTTATTCGTTACATACAAAAATACAAATCTTTCCTCTTTATAATAATAGAATAGATTGCCTCAAATGATACAACAAAATTTTCAATTTTCAATTATTGTAGGCTTTTTTTGCTATTGTTAGTGAACATTTTAAAGTTCTTTTGGAGAGATGTATAGATTTGAAATCATCATCTTTCATTTGGCATACGTAGTTTAAATCATTTTGAAGTTCCATTATTCCTGAATATAGTTGAATACCAGAGTTTTACATAGAAATACTGGCTTTTCGATCACCACAACATTGTTACTGGGAACCAATTGCGAAGAGAAAAATGAACCTGCATTGTCGAAGTCCCCAAAGGAAACAAATGACAGTCCCTTAGTCCCAAACGTTCCACTCCGATTTTAAAATACACAAAATTCAAGATGGCGCCGACTTAGCTCAGTTAAATAAGGCGCTGACACATTTCGTATTAGAAGTTCTGAAAATCTTGTTAACCTTACGGTATATCCTGATATATTTTTCGTGCATATCAATATGCTTCGAGCCCGATTCTGTTCTTGACAGGTCTCTAATCAAATAGGTTTTTAATGGAAAATCCTTCGTGTTTACTTAAGCCATGGATTATCATATTTTGTATGGTAATGTAATGGAATTTTCGATGCCTGTTGGAGGTAGAAATGTATTATTTGTATGGATGACGACTTGGAGTCAATGAGGGGATGTCACCTCGCTTTTTCATTTGGTGAAACCACTGAAACTACACAAAACTTGAAATAGGTATTTTTGTACACTTTTATTTTGATAATACCGTTTTTTTAGGATTTATCAAACTCTTCAAAAGTAAACACGTTTTAATTATCAGTTTTATTATTAAAAATAAAATAGACGTTTTAGTTTTTCAATCTCATTTTTGTAAAACAATTTCTTTCAGAATGTTTGACAACTTAAAATGAACACGTCAATACAATTTCTAAATCTCTATTTTCTAGAGAAGGGTGGACGGACATAAATAATTTAAAAAAAAAACTTGTTATTTTGTGCAACAAGCTTTTTGTTTTTGACAAATGATTGGTGTACAATATTGTTAGCCTTGTTTCTTTCGAAAAAGTAATTTAATTTCCAAAAAAAACATGCCATAGTATTTTATTGAAAGTTCATAATATTAATGACGGCTGAAAGGTATGACTTTGTAAATATTAAAACTAGTTATTAACAAAAAAATATATCTAAAAAGATACCTCAACTGTATCCATCAAAGAATTAAATTTTTTTCCATTTCACTTGCTTTTCCAATTTACTTTTAAAACTGGCGCAAAAGTTGACTTCGGCTTTGCTTGCGATATAAAAATATAGAATAGGAGCTAGGTAAATAGTGATCAAAAACTTAGGAATAAAGTACTTACATAGAACATTGATGGTATGCGTAGCAACAACGTTTTCAGTGAGCTGTCCGTTGATGCCGTGGCAGACGACCACAATCGATCTCTTGTTAGGCTCCACAACAACGGTGATGTTTGAGGTCGTGATCCAGCCTCCTGAGAAAAACAAGAAGAATGTTAAATATTTTATATCATTTTAGCCAGCTCTTATCTTCAGTTGCACTTGATGGCAAGCTGTGAATGATCAAAACACTCGCACGCACTCTATATTTTTTTTAATTCAACAATTCTCTTTTCGAGTTTGCCGCTGTTAAGTTGATGGATTTTAAAACATTATGAATCAATGAATGCAAGCGGAGAACACAGCTGCGCATTTTTTTAGCTATAAAAAGTTAGGCTTTTAGGGCGCGGAAGAAACTTCATAGTCTTTCTCTGAAGGTTGAAGATTTATAGGTGGCAGGAATAAAAGATACTAGAAAAAAAATTAAAAGTAACGAAGAAAACAAGAAACTTTGAAGGCAGTGTTTTAAAAAGCTACCACGTAGTAGAAGTATACTACCGATACTAAGTACTTTCAACACGCTACCGACCTCGCTGACTAGATAACCTTTTGACTAAGACATGAACTCTATATTTCGTGTCGAGATGCTGAATAAAATCTGGTACCTATCCAGAAATTCTTACAACATCAATGTACTTTAAAAAGCTTTTAGTATATATTAACTTTTAATCTTTTATTTTTTGTAAATACCTATTTAAAATCGCCTTATTTCAGATTATCTTAATTGACGATTAATAGATTCTAGAAAGCGTTTTGTATTCAATTTATAAAGAGTCCTTCATTCTTTTCAAATTCTACCATAAATGTAAATGTTTTGATTTGATGGATGAAATTTTGTACACAGATAGTTTATACCCTGGATTAATACATTAAATACTTAATATTAAAATAAACTCGGTATGACCTCTTGGGAATAAAAACACATTTCATGCGAGCGATGCCGCATATAGAAATCTTGAAATAAAATGAAAAGTGCCTTTAACAGCTTTATATTTTAAATCATCAATATCTGTGTTGGCTTTACTGTGAACTTTCTCGATTCAATCATATCATGTTCGTGGCGTCGAGGTCTTATTCCAAAAAACTAGGCCAAGGTTTTCATTTTTACCAGTCCTTGAACATACGGTCCAATTCTCAGTTGACATTGCCAAACTATTTGAAACTTCTTTGGAACTTATATATTTTCCAATTTTTCATTGATAAGACCGACAAAACTTTGTTTTGGAGGTGAATTGGTCATTGGAGACTTAATAAAAATTCGTTACTGTCCAAGGTTTTTGCAAATGCATCGATTATCTTAGAACTAACCTAATCGGCATTTTAGTCACCGCTAAATGTCATACTACCTGTGTCACTTTAAAAGTGTATTGTTGCAGAAATACTTTTAAAAATGTCTCTAAGTTAAGAGAAAGTGGAGTTAAAGTGTTCACTTATAGTGTAAACGTCTTAAGTGCCTATAATTGCACATCCTTTTAAACATTGCTGATCAGCGATTCGAAACAAGAGCAACAGTAGAGCAGTAATGAAAACGAGGTCTTTCACTAAATGCTTACATTAAATATATAAACAACACAAGATATTACCTTCAGGAGATATAACAGTTCTGTTACTAGCTTCCTTGTGATGTTTCCCTAGTACTAGCCACTTGATATCAGCTGCAGGGTTCGAGGGTGCTGTACTGCAGGTCAGAGGTACGGGGTCTCCAACTCTGGCTTCTGAAGGTCCAGAGATGGTGACGTGTGATGGAGCAACTGGAAGAGAGAATGTAGGATTAATAATTATGTTTATGGAAGATATGAATAATTTGGGAGACCTTGAAAAAGTCAAGGATTCGTATCCAAATGGTTGATAAAACAATGAAGATGCATGAAATTTAAAACATGAATATAAGTCATTGAAAAATCTTAATCCAGTAGTGAACTGGGGTATATTGATGATAATGGTCATAATATAACGAATGCCGTAGCCGTAAAATTGCAAAAAAAAAATGACAGACTAAAACTAATATCTAAAGAGAAAAGAAAAATCAAGAGTAAAGAACAGAAAATTGTGAAGACTTAGGTAATTTGTTTACAAAAGATAGTCTCATTATGCATTGAATTTTAGCAGCAACGCCTGACACTGAATAAATTAGACAGCAAATTCTAAAGCGTACTAATTTAATGCATCACTAATATCGTATAAGCCACGTAACCGCGATATCATGCGAAATTTATTACATTTTGAAAGCCTGCACTTTGGCGTAGCGAGTCGAAAGCCTGTATAAAATCAATCACGGGAGAAATCTGATTCTTTTAGGAGATTGATTTGATGTTTATGAGCCGTTATATTTTATTTAGGGAGAAGTAAAAATTTTGATATAAATTTTGTATATTTGTGTAATATGACCAAATTAGTTTTTATTTCACTGGCTAATAATAGTGAATTTCATATATCATCATTAGTTATTAATGAGTGCAAATGTTTTCTGTTTAGTCGATTCATTAATATAAATAAATAATTCAGAGCATAACTGCGATGACTAAACGCATTAGAATTCTCGTTAATTAGAAATACCTGTAAAGTTACAAACAAATCAACTGTCATGTTTTCATGTTCTATTTGAGTTATTATATTGTTTATCATAGCTACTTATCAAGATTACTTTTTCATCTTAATCAAAAGTACTTTAAAAATCTGCTTATCCCCTTTAAAATAATAAATTCTTGTCTCATCCAGTACAACCTTCAGTATCTTTCAGTCACCAACCTTAAAATTACTAGTCCGAAAAAACGAGCACCTTATTATGATTCCTTCTAAATTCTTTGCTGCATAATTTACAAATTAATCTGATAACTTCTAAGTCTGAACAAAATATATGCAATTTAATCGACATTAGCAAAAGTCAGGTTCTAATGTACGAACAGAATAATTATATTATACTTAAGAATATCTTGCCTAAGGTTGTCTCAAGGGTGACAGGACACCTTCGGTGTCAAACTTGAATTAGTTCTAGAAAATGGCTAGATTCTTATTTCAAGAGCAATTTTGCGGTGGTTGAAAATGGATGAAATTCTAATGGATGGTTTAAGTACAGTGGAATGAAAGAGAAATTTTTAAATGTATCTTATATCACTGTTACAGAATTACAAGCAAGAGGGGTAATTGCGGGCTTTGTATTAGATGAAATATTTATTCCAGTCTAGTCGTACTACGTACATTGTATGAAAATTACAGCCAATAACGAAAACATCAAAAGGTTGATACGGCAAAAACATTGAATAATAAATTCTCATTCCAAACTATAAGTAGGCCTTAAAGTTAACTAAAATATTACGAGCGACCTTCTCAGTACAAACCACTTAAAAATATAACATTTCAAAACAGAAAATTCCAATTTTAGTGTGCATTTCGAAATAGGAGCGATAGAAGTAGGAGTTTAACGTAAAAATACGTTCGACAAACTTCTGGGGGGCGTCAATGGAGTCGGAACAAATTAAAACTTTGCCCTCTTCGAATAAATGTCAAATAAATTTGAATGTCGCTGTGGGAGTTAGTGATTTATGCTTGTATCATTGAGCTGTTTCGTTTAGGGAGTTGCTGAAACGTGAGGTGATTACCATTGTTTGATGTATTATTGTATTGAGGTTAAATTTGGCGCGAATGTTTTGAATATGTGGTTGATATGATTGGCAGTTCATAACTGTTGATTTGTACGCTTTGTAATAGTCTTCCTACTAATATTATAAATTTGAAAGTTTGTGAGTATGGAGTTTTGTTACTCTTTCACGCAAAAACCACTGAACGGATTTTGAGGTAACATAGCTTATACATTAGGATAACACATAAGCTATAATTTACAAAGATATTGGTCGAAGTACTAATTCCACAATGCACAGTTGCGGGTGACAGATAGTATTTAATATAAACAAGAGATTTCTTTAATACTACAATAAACCATTTAAAAGTGAAAGAGGAGGTATATAAGCTCTAAAGCTAAAGAGTCCAAAGCTACATTATTTTCTAACAATTGCTTCTATTTATCCATTTGATAACAACTTTTATGAAATGCACATAATACATATATTCCTACAACTTAATCTTTTAAAATGAACTTTGCAGTTAAACATTGTTTCATACAAAATGCATGCCGGGTAAGTCTCACTACCTCACCTACTCACTAGTTTTTGCATAGTTAGCGGCGCCAGAATGGTTGCCAACCCCTAGAAGCTTAAATAATATACGAGTAACTGGAAGTTAACAGAGGCAAAAGAAAAACAAACGTAGCCATATATTTGGCTTTACATGCAGGCATTGGAATAAACAAAATGGTTATGTTTTAAATACTCATTATTGAAGAGGATCTTGCTATAACGTTTTCAACATCTGTATTTTATACAAAAACGTATGATAAAGTCTTTATAGACTGTCTTAATAACTGTTTACTTACAGTTAGATTAAATTGTATTATTTAACTACCATTAAATTAAAATTGTTGAAGAATATGTAATTATAAGGTCCCCAAACGAAGATTACCCAAAAGAATAATAAAGGCTTACAAAAGTAAATAGCAAGATTAATTGCATCATTAAATATAAATCGAATAGTAGTAATGTTAACCAAACTCACTCAAATATTACTGAAGGCAGCTAACATCCATTAAATATAAATAAACCCAAGTAACTCATTACTATATCGGCCGATTACGATAGTAGCAGCCTCTTAACAAGGCCACCAAAAGTCAATTAAGTATCACTCACGCCTTTATCTCTTAAGGGGTAAGCAAAAGCCAATTAACACTAATTAGTTTGGGTATAAGCAGATAGTAATCCCTAAATCTGCGTGGATTTAGCTCCGGGCTTTCATCATGTTGTGGTTGGGTATTAAAACTTTGGTCAGTGAGAGAGGTCGTAGAGCGAAGTGTAGTAAAAATGTTTCGGAATATAAAACTCAGTCAGGCAGTAAAATAAGATGTAAAACACGACGTTTTAATGAGAACATGCAACATAGTGAGAAATATACTATGTTTATGTGGACGATCTTTTGGTGTGTTTATGCATTATTCATTGACTTTGGTTTAATTTGTCAGGCTTAAATCGAGTCAAACTTCAGTCCTGACTTTAATGAATACTCGTATACGAAATAGCATTATCTATTGTGAAACGTTATATGACAAATTAAAAATAATATTGTACCTACGGGACTAATTGCATTCCCATTTTTCAATCGCACAATAAAATTTACCCCATAAATCCTATCTAAATATATATCTATGCATAAAACTAGCGTAATGTTTGTCCATTATCCCTTATTACCAAGCCAAGGACATCATTGTACAAGACATCTTCGAATCGATCTTTTACATCAAAAGTCTTTGACAAGTCAAGCAAATGTGTTTTATACAAAAAAACTGGGGTCCTCCACGGTTGGACGATTCCACCTGACTACCTGACTGTTCTTTGTAAATAAACAATAAGGCGGGATTTAGGGGATAGCTGTTTGAGATGTGGAGCAAGTCAAAGGCATTTTTTGGAAAGTAGAAATTAAAAGTCAAGAGGAAATTAAAACTTCGTAATAGATTTTCTCTTGAATATGATTGCTTCTATTAAAACTAGCTCCCCACTGTTGCTTTAATCTCGCAGAATTCGTTATTGCACAATATCTTTATAAATAAAAGCCTTTATGTTTCTGATGTCTAAGCTATATTAGTGTACTTAAAGTTTCATCAAATTCCGTCCAAGTAACAAACATCCATATTCACCAACTTTCACAAATCAAATAATAAGATAATAGATTTTAAAGTGACGCTAAGAGAGAAAGTGTCAATTGAATTAGCAGTGTCTATGATTCAGTTATGCTAATGAGAAACTAATGGATCCTATCAAAATATTGAATATAATATTAACGTTATAAAAGTAGAGCATTATAATAATATAAATCAGATCATCACAAAACGAGACACATTCATTCTTTAAAAATTATTTCAATATCAGAATAATTACAAAAAAGCATTCCATTTATCCCTTGCACCACACGAAATCGAAATGACTGCGCTTTTTGAGTACTCCGTATCTGATAGAGTTATATTATCAAAGGATTCTTGGCTCTGAAGGGATGGACCGGGGTTGCTTAGTACAGAATATTATTTGTTCTAATATTTGGCTGCTTCGGTAAGATTAGGAGAAGATTGAGGGATGATGCTGCAAGATGCGATGAGATGAGCTGGGTCAAGGTTTTGTGTTTTTGTGGTAAATAAGAATGGGATCTAAAGATTGTGAAAATAAAAAAGGTATATGTGATAATTATAAAGGTGAAAGTTTGGGCGGCGACAACTGATAAGTTATTCTGGTTAGGGAAAATATAAAAAGAAAAGTGTATGAGAGCCAAATGGACATGCTTTGTTGGTAGGTAACCAACGTAAGTAAAACTTTAGAGGCATAAAGTAGCGACTTTAATTTAGAAGCTTATTCAAGCAAAAAATGTAGTACTATTACTTAAAAATCCATCTTAATTTCAAGACTTGCATGTATTACAAAAATTTCTAAACCTATAGAAGAAAACACCTGAACAATTACATAATTTTCAGTCTCAAGTTATAAGTTTCAAAATTCTTCGGTAAAACTGCTGATAAGAAAGCATAACTCCAAATAATCCTTGTACTTATAAAATAAATTTCAAGTCAACAAAATGTCGGCAATTTTCAGTTCAAAATCTTATTGTTCGTACATTTTCTGTATTTATTACTTCGAGATACAATCTAATTGCTTTTGAGGTTGTTCCTGTGTATTTCCCAAAGGGATTTCGCTCTTTGATGCTTTCCCATTCAAAATACGATCGGTGAGTGTACCTCTTATTGGATTCTGACAAATATTGTATAAGCTTAAAAGTTTAAGGTCACTTTGAATGTCTTTATGACGTATTTTATGAGCATGTTTTATATGTTGAAGAAGGAATTTCAATACTTTGTGGATTTTTTATGATAATGGTAGATTTGTTATGATGTAGTTTTTCATTTTTGACAACATCATGAGTCTAAAGCAGAACACTAGATATATAATAAACCTCATTAATTTATAAGCCATTGCTGCACTGTGGGCAATCCTCGTAGGTAAGTTACGCCTATAAGGTATTATTTACTCAGTTTTTCTAAACTTTTGTCTCTGTCGTGGTCTTCGTCTTTGCATTTAAATAAATGTCCACGAAATGAAAATATTCATGCGTTTACTACCAAAATACAAATTTAATGTATCTCTAAAGCATAAATTATTCTCGAACTCATTTAGCTGACCTGACGAAAGATGAAATGAAAATATAGATACTCACATAGCACAGTTAGATCAATTTCAGCCTTCAAAGTATTGCTGATCATCACGTTCTTGGCTTCGCAAGTGTACCGCGCTTTGTTGTCTGACGCATCTGCTTTGAAAGATAATACGTTTTCTGACATCCTTCCACTGGTTCTGTAACAATAGAAAACATTATTTAATTAGTTAGATTCATTGGTAAATTATTATAGTTTTAAACATACTCAGAAACCCGACATGTTGGCAACTAGTTTTACTAAAGGATATAGTGCTATTCAATAAATGAGTTGTGAATGTTAGATGAGTAGTCGTTTCAAGTAAAATACTGGTATGCAACTGGGTCTGGTAAGTCTGGAGGCCAACCCCAACGTAGTTGAGAAAGGCTTGGCTGATAATGATGATGATGAGTTTTACTTATAAGTAAAACAGAAGAATATTCCTGAAACAAAGGTACTATTGTCCTTGCTGACAAGTGACTCTTTTTACCAGAGCCTAAGCTATCATCGTTGTGCTCAAATAAACAAGAGATCAAAGGTGAAAATAGGACAAAAATAAAAACTTAGAGATAATATTTTAACCTCAAGGTACAAGCCTAATTAATAAGCAAATAATTGTAAGTGTATTAAACCCACATTTGTATTTTGGTTAAATACCTATTGGTACTTTATTAACTTAATAAAGTTTACATTTTCTTTATTATTAACTTCAGATACTAATAAATTCGTCTATACAATTTCTTCTTCATCGATTTCATTTATGTATATATCTAGCCTTTTCTCTAGTATATTGTAGATATACTCGTAACGAGATACCAGTATATGAGACAAACAACCCAGTAACAGGATAACACGATAACCCTTGGCAAGACTGTTGCTAGATTTGATGGCTTCCAACTTAAGTAAGGACTATCAAAGATCTTGAAATGAACGATATGACAACTGGGACTTATGGCTTAACGTGCTCGAAGTATCGGTATGTAATTGATGGACACCCATCCACGGACAGACCTCGGCAAGCGTTGCTTAACCTTGAAGATCGACCCGTTCGGCAATTATTATTTAGCTACGATCTTCATCGATTTGAGTTACTTCAGCTTTCAGTATCATTTACCTTACTTTGTTTATATAAACAACCATTTGAACTTCAATATTCTCGTTCGGATCGTAACCTTAGACTTTCAGATTAAATTCCTTGTCTACCTTTATAAGCTACATTTATAGTTTCATTTAAATTGTTGTCTAATGTTAGATGGTAATATTAGATTATTGTTGTTCTCTTTGAGGAATTATATTAAAATTTGCTTCTTTGAACATTTAAATTATTATTGTATATTTTGTGTGAAGTTATTTCTTTTGCAATAAACTCATGTTTAATTACAATTTCAAATTAATGCAATTACGTATTAAATAATTGTCATATACCTCAATACAGAGGGTTTTTCCTAAAATGAAACCCAGTGATGAAGAAATATCATTAAGATAATTATAAAATAAAGCACATTCAACTTTTGTGTGTATGAATGATGTATGAAAGTAAATAAAATAAGAAAAGATTGACATAAAAATAACACGTATGATGATCCTAACTCCCAAACTAGGCCTGAGCCTGCATTTTGGAAGCTAAAAGGAGTATGTCAGGATCGTAGCAGGTGGCGTTCTGTAGTTTCTGCCTACACCCAGGGAAAAAGGCGTGATTTTATATATTGAAAACAAAACCTTTAAACTCAAAACTCTTTATCTTAAAACAAACAATATTTTACAGCAAATCTCCTCCACTACAAATTTTTACAACAAACAAATTCAAAAATATTGATAAAACATTTTTAAGGGAAGCTCAAAGAGACTTGGTAAAATGCCAAGAACAGGGCATCCATAATAGATTTTTTATGAAACAAACCATTATCCGGTAGAGAGAATCTTGTATTAATATTGAAATTCATGGTCCGTCAGCTTTCCCACGGTTATAGAGTAGATTGAGAAGAAGATAAGGTAAGTATGGCTGTCTCTTTCTTTTGTAATGTGATTTGAATAGTGTAGAGTGAAATGTCACGTTGTTTCCCTGTGTGAATTCTTCTAATGGATGGGTAGACTTTTTGGCTGAATTAAATCAATTTAGATCAACTGTATTCATAAGACGTCTAATTTCTTTTCTAATAATTTGCAAATAGAAACTACTTTCTCGTAGCGCGGCATTCATTTCAATGGCAACGCAATTGACGTGTTATTTGATATGAAGTGCAGGTTACCAACACTTATGTACATGTTTTGCGTTTAGGAAATCTAAACTAAGAAACTGAAACGACTCTTAAACCTATTCAGTTATCAAGCAAAAATCTTCTTAGGCAACCATGTACTCTGAAATTATGTACCTACATTAGGAATCGACCTTGTAGCAAGACTGCTTAGCTTCGCCACGAAAAATTATACCAACGAAAAATTTCGATCTCCCTCTTTAATAAAACCATTTCATCCACAAACACTTTCACTTATACCGTCAAAATGCGACGCAAAACAAGTTAATTCCGTAAAATCTTCTTAGCATTAAAAACCTTCAAAGGCAACACGAGTACAGTGGCGGCCTTAGGGAGTGGTGAGCAGGGCAATCGCCGGGGTCACGTTCTTACTGCGGCTTCGCGCGACGATTCAAAATGCTTACAATTGAAACTTTTTTTTATTCCTTAGCAAACATTATTCGATGTTTATTATTATAAATGATAGGCCTAGCGTTTGACCACTATTTTACCTGATGGTAATCGATTATGTGGTCTACGTTGAAGCTCGCTTGCCTAGAAGTAACCTATTGGCTCTTGACTTAAAGAGGTTGAAGCTTTTAGGAAACCCAAAATAAAGTTGGTTAATTATTTCATAATAATTTCATATTAATAATAATGTATTAGTTTTGCATTTCTCGTCTATTATTATCACTTTATCACATATATTGCAAAAAGGACAAGGGCCTCGCAAATAAAACCACCCTTCTGGGGCCCCGCAGCGGTTAAGGCCGCCCCTGCAGAAGTACCAACCTTACCAACAACTTGAAAAACAATATCACAGAGCGGAAGTTGGTCTTATCTCCGCTTTCCCCCTTTTGAGTTCAAGCTTTTGAATTTTTAATTGCATTTTTAGTTTTACTAGGGATTATATTCACGGTTTTTAGGCATCCATTTAGCTGTATTTTTCAACCGACTTCAAAAAGGGGGAGGTTCGTCGGCAGACCGTATGGTTTTGGTGCGATTGTCGTATTTTTGTCCGTGTTAGACATAAGTTTACAAATTAATTACACTATGTTGTACGAATTAAACTCGAAATGTTCACAGAGCAAATTATTAAGAAAATGGTCTAATTTAACATGTATTTTTTTACAAAAAAATACGACTAGCCGTTTAGACGTCATTCTCATTTTAAAATCAGCTACTGAGGGGTATTTTGCGGCTTCATTCTAGACTCTAGGCTGTTATATAGTATTGTCAGCTGGAAAATTTCGACCCCCAGAACCACCATACCACACAGCCAACGATGTAGTTGACAACATTTTCAATTATTTAAATAGTTTAGTGCGCAGTCTTATTAATAAGGATTACTATTTATTTATTGTATAAATTTAAATAGAACTGTATTCCACAAATAACTCGGCATAATTAATATTCAAACGTCATTCCATAGCCAGCCGATTGATATGAAACTCAAACAATATTATATTAACAATAATTCGAATTTCGAATTATTGTTAATATTGTTTGAGTGCGTATAGCTATGTTAATATTATAAAATAATGTCTGTTTACTAATAACTAAGTTTGAATGTGATTGCAGAATATTATAATAGACAATATTGTTTTGTCAAATGTATAATTGTTAGGTTCGCGCATATAATTCGGTCCCTTTATGTGACTGAGCAAGCATGTTGAGCTAAACTCGTTTCTTCTTTGTATGAAAATACGCTTTTATAGTAGATAATAACTAAATATCTATGTTTATTAAAACTTTTTCACAAAAAAATAAACCGACTTCAAAAGAAAAACACAAAAAAATGTAAAATTAATTTAATTTCGAACGCCGGGCACCGGTATCTTTGGTACATAATTTTTTAACGATTTTAGACACCGAATGCCGAAACGAAGATTATTTCTCAATTTTTACTGTTTTGCTTTTGAATTCGCTTTTTTTTGAGAAAAAGTTTTTTTCTCAAACATGCTTGGAAATTTGAACATTATTTTCCCATTATGACCCATATTATTGACCCATAAACAAATGATGTAAACGTTTACATCATTTGTTTAAGGGTCTTTTTTGCCCTATAAGCTTATAGAGCAAAATTGTGTTGTCGAACGCTTTTATACAACACGCTGTCACCGCTAAAACCTTTATAACTCATTTATATGTCTTTTTAGAGAAATAGACTTAGATTATAGGACGGATTTTCTGGTTGGGACACAATTATATCAAAACAAACATCAGCCGCATTCAGTCGTTTTATCCCTCACAACATTCTCCTTATGCAACCATACATTTTATATCACCGACAGAAGCATAAGTACTTAAGTACGCATCAAAAACAAAATAAGGAAAAAGCCCTACCAATTCTCTCCCTTAAATTATTAACGAAAAAATTCGCACAAAAAATAAAATAAAAGATTCTGGAAAATCTCGAACTCCCCGCTCAGGTATTCAAAACTTTAAAACACTTGGAAAAGTTGCAAAAAACCGCTTAACCACACCCTTCCGTAGTCTATATATTTTATTTTCTATAAATATTGTTGAAGCACCTCGAACTCTGCCCGATCCCCGTTTCAAAGTTTGCCCGCTCCCGAGATGAATAATTTCCTCTTGGAAATTCTTGGGATGTTTAAATTTTAAAGCGTTCGGAGTTATGAGTAAAACAGACTTAGAGTGACGAATTTTATCCAATCATTTTTGGAATCTTTACGCCTCCAAGAATTTACGTGTGTAATTAACACTTTTTTGAAATACTTTTAAGACAAGAGGATCACTGAGCAACTCGCAACGTTAAAGCACTAAATAAAAAATCCAAGTGACATTTTATCAATGGAATATCATTGTATCGCTCATCGCCATATCAATTGGAAATAAAATTATTCATTAAAAAAACTTTTTTTCAATCAAGCTTTTTTCGGATACTTCTCAGCAAACCCTTTCATTTGATACCCATATCATGGCAGTGCACAAATAATAACTAGTCCGCCATCTTGTGCCATCCGCCATATTGGATTTAGAATGACTTCAATTAGCTAACCATGCATTGTCATCCAAACTAAACCAATATGCAAAATTTCGTCTTAATCGGTGGAGGATAACAGCTTTAAAATTCAGTTGTAAGATTTGACCCGAACACACATACATACATTGCAAGTTAAATAAAAGCTAAACATGCACGGGAATGCCAACCGCTATTATAACGTCACGTGATGAACCCATCGTATTTCGACCATCACCAAGTTTCCTTGCTAAATATTTCCTTCATCGTAAGTATAGTTAAGCAAGTCCATATACCATAACTATTAATCCTGGTTTCCATGAAGAAATTGTTGACATGTCACGAATTAAACACAATTCAAGTGATGCGATTGACTGTGGATAAAGTAGATTTAACAAACCGCCGACACATTTTTATTTCGTGCTACATAATTTATCTAGTAGTAGACACGCTTCGATTGACAATCTATTGAACACGTAAATAAGACACGAAATCTGGCGAAAACACCCCGATTCAAACAGTAAAACGCCCAAAAGTTTAGAACGGCAGAACCGATTTTCTTAAAACATAGCCAAGAACACTCTCGATAAAGTTCAAACGAAATCTAAATCGTTCCTTCCGTTTAGGAACTATGATGTCACAAACTGATACACAAATAACAATATACACAAACACACAGGTACAAACGTCAAACTTATAACCAGCAGCAGTAGCTAAAATGCGTTTGACGAATTTCTACATTCATTTTACAATAATATCCCTTTTAGAAACAAGGCTTGAGAAAGACACGTATTTTGTTTTACGATAAAAAGTATTCTGTGTATATCAAGTTTAAAACCTGGAATCTACTACAATAACAAAACTGTTTTTAAACCAACTTCTGTCCTAAAATAATTCATCAATACGATTGAATAATTCAATATAAAAATTGAACAAAAAAGCAATAGACCTTGCATTCTTGTTAAGGTACCTAACTGCGTAGCCCTTTCCATCACCGGACTACAAGACGTACGGCGATGCGCCATTGGTACATGGTCGACATCCCACCCATACGCACTAAACGTTTTGGGAATACTTTCATTCTGTTTACAGCTAAGGATTGGAATTCCCTGCAGGAGTCTGAGCTTCCTGATTCTTACAACATAGGGGTATTTAATTCAAGAGTAGAATGGCATTCTTCAAGGCAACCGTGCTTCACTGTCGACCACATCATCGCTTACCATTAGGTGAGATAGTGGACAAACGCAAGCCTATCAAATTTTAAACCAGACAAAAAGAACTGCCTTATCTTCTCTAAATAATTCATCAATCCCATTGAAAAATTCAATACAAATATCGAACAAGCAATAGACCGCGTCATTCTTGTTATGGTACATAACACCATGGACCCATTTTCCCATGGACAGATACCCATAACCCGATCCCGTGGGACACTTCGGTGACCACAGAGAACTTAACAACAGTAGTTTAGGGTTACATTTCGGTGGGCGTTTGCGTTTTGTGGGTGAGTTGGGTACCTTTTCTATTTTAAATGATTTTTGGAATATTGCTAAAGTTGTGTTTGTGTTTTCATAATTTGTTTAATTGTGGCTTATGGTTGAATACAGAGAGCATGATATTTTCATGTAGTTTATAAGGCTTATTTAGATAAGTATTTGTTTTTAAATAGGTATAGTGGGCTTTAATACAACGTCTAAAATATAAAATATTTTATTTCTAGGTCTTTACAGATATTTTGTTAAATTATTTAAAATAGCTTTTGATAGAAAATTATGTAAATATTCTTTTTTAAATGCATCAAACGGGAAAATATGTACTGCAGCAAATTATATTCTTAATGCAAAAATCAACTCTTAAAAAAAAATTGCTGTTCCGTACATTTCGTTTAGAAAAAAAAATGTACTCCACAGAGACTTTTTTCTTTTTTTTTAAATCGTTATACCATAGTACATCTTATAAAAATGAAACCCCGCCAATACATAGATTTTATCTACCTCAATTTTACAATTGACACAACAAAACCGTTTCATCGAACACCTATTCCCAATTTCTCCAATAGGGTAGCTCCATCAATTGTCTTACAACCCGTGCGACAATCAAAGGGTCGCGTGACAACAGTTGTCAGCAACCAGTTGCCGCGCTAATTGTGACAACGGCTGGTACCAATCACCCGTGCATTCACATGGGCTAATTATTTGGCGTGTGGTCTAAGTTGGGGAAGATAGCGATTTGTGCAGATTTATTTTGATTGAGTAATATCTTTGCAAGTATAGTAAGTGACAGTCTTTAAAAATAAATACTTTTTGTTAATATATTTTTGTATGACACCACATTTACTATTTAATCATGGACCTTCCTGACATATATCAACGCGATTAGATTTATACCACATCGATAAGCAGTTTTCACTAAGCGAAATTGCAATGGATGATTTATTACACTTATCGCCTATCGATGCCATCAGTAAGGTCCTATATACAGGTTGGGCAAAAAATCGTGGATCAAACGAAAAAGGGCGATAATTGGGGTTTTTGCAGTAGGTGCTAATTACCCCATTTTTTTTTTTTATTAATCTATAGTCTCGCGTTTGACTACTATCTCGCTTGATGGTAAGCGTAGATGTGGTCAACGGTGAAGCACGCTTGCCTAGAAGTAATCTATTCACTCTTGACTTATGGCCAAGGTTATGTTGTTCTTTCGTTTGATTCATCACTTTTTCCCACCCTGTAGACAATTTAATCACATCATATTAACATACTTTTTTGTAGCTTTTCAGAAATTGAGGATTTATTAATAGGCCAATTACATAACTTCATTTTCTAAGGTCATTTTTGATAAATCATAAAACGCAATTTGTTATCACAGACATTGGCCACCATTTGTAGCATTGGTTGCAAAGCGGCACCATGGTGTTAAAATCAATGAGTATCACAAGAAGCTTAAAAACTTATTACACTCGACACCACACCCCAAGTCTTCAACCACAAAAGAAAGCGGCCCCCACCACAGACTACTACTTATAACACTTGAAACTAAATCAAGGAGTCCCATTCACCAGATACCCATCAATTCCCACGCTGTGGAGAACCCCTGAACCGTGAACGACTGCATTCTAATAGATTTATTGGTGCAAGAATTTATACATACAAGTGCATGGGATTGTAATTACTTTTTGTTGTTTAGTAATCTTAATTATTGTTTAATTAGGAGATAATTATTTGGGAAGGTATGCACTTTTCAAGAACGATGGGAAGTTTTGGATTAATTGTTCTGTTCAAAAGAAGATACGCTGACTCTAAATTAATTGAAATAAGGGCAGGAAGATGATAATAATTCTTACACCAAATAAAATTTTAAGTCTGTAACTGGGTTGTTAAGATGAGATAGGCACAAGGCAGACGCTTCATGTTAATGTACATGTCGTGCTGGCCCAGCGGCTTAGACATCGCCTCTCGTTCTTGAGGTCGAGGGTTCAAATCCGGGAAAGTACCAATAAGACTTTTTCAATTCACATGTACTTTCTAAGTTTATCTTGGAGATCACTGACAACGACAACAACTGGAAAACATCATGAGGCAACCTGGGCTTATAATAGTGAGTTTATTATGATTGTGCTCCATTGATGTAATAGTTTCCTGGGTCGAAAAATTATAATTATATTTAGTCCGTCAGTGTGATTATAAAATAATATTGGACACGTATTTTTAGCTTTACTAAATCAATAAAAAATTACAAAGTTAAAGTGCATCAAAGTTCAGTGCGGGCTTGTGACGTCACTAATGCAGTATAAAGTGTACTAGCGGCGTGACGTTTCATGATATTTTAACGCATTATATCGTCGTCCCTCGGCCCCCGTCACTATATTATGTTTACGTGTGAAAAGAAAAAATACGTGGCCAATATATTTTATGAAGCTACCCGACGGACAAAAAACTGGAAATTAGATCTCTCAGACAAAGCTACTTTCTCAATATATACTAGATTCTATCATCGAATGCGTCGCGATAGTAAAAAGTCAAAAATGTTGTTGACAAGCTTCATTGAAATGACATGATCTATTCCTTACATTTTGGCATTTCGAATATCACCTTCGCTTATATCGAATGACACTTGTCTAGGGCATCTGGTGCCGGTACCAGAACCGGTTACCGATACCTCTTTTTTGTATAAAAATTGACAAACACACAGTGAGGCTCAGGAGAGACGCCTCGAAGTCACCCCAAGGATGTGCCCTAACAGACGTTGCACAGAGGGGGTTCCGGTTTAGTCTTTTAAGAGTTAACGGGGCCGCATCCTCCATGTGTTGATGGTGATCATCGGGGTGGTTTTAGTGATGTAAAAAGGCACACTCCCTGGTCTTTTCTCCAAAGTTCCAGGCGCCTTTCGAAGGTTTCCCCCCGAAAAGAAAGAAAATTGGCCCCTGTGTGTCCTGAGTAGACAAGCCCTGACTAACTCCTGGCCTGCTCGAAATTATAGCAAATATCGTCAAATTTCATCGCCCAGACATTTTCAGAAATTCATTGAGGTCAACTTTCAATCAAAGGAGACCATGATAACTACAAATTTAGTGGTTTAATAACACAGAATAATAATGAATTTAGTAGACAAATTAATAAGCAATTCTCACTAGCAAATAACAGGCCTTTGAGCTTTAAACAATAGCTAGGACAGTAATAGATAGACTAGATATTAATCAATCATAATGTTTGACCTTTGATAACATCGACCTATATCTGACCTACAGAAGGGCAGAGGCCAGACGTCTTAGGACCTCGTGGCTTAATAATAATAGCCACGCTGGTCAATCTTCGAGGTTAAGCAACGCTTGTCAAGATCAGACCATGGATGGGAGACTATTTCGCCCGATGGTAAACGTTGTCGACGATGAAGCACACTTGCCTAGAAGAAACCTATGCACTCTTTACTAAAATATTCCCAAGTTGTAGCTATCAGGAAATACAGACTCCGGCAGGGAATTCCACTCTTTTGCTGTACGCATAATTTAAAACGTTTGATGCGTATGGGTGGGATGTCCACCATGTACCGATGACGCATCGCCGTACGTCATGTAGTCCGACGATGGAACGGGCTAGGAGGAATTAGTTCATGCAATTCCAAGGCACAGTCCCCGAAATGTAACCGATAAAAAACCAACAACTCGGCGCCGATGTTCAAGGCACTGGAGCCTAGACTAAATTGTATGCTTACGACGGTCGTATCTTCGTTACAGTGTAAATACGACCGTCCGAACATTTGATAAAACGCGTTCATTCTTCAAGAAACAAGACATTTCCTCGGTTACAATATCCAAGACTTGTCTTCAAAATATGACCTCTTCTGTTTCAAAATGCATGAATATTTCAGTCTTGAAAGCATAAAGAAGCTAGATCAACTGTCAAACCGAACATTTATGAAAGAAAAATAAAAAGTCACGATTGGCGCGAATCCAAGTTCCATTGAACAACTGCATTTTATAAGCTTTGTTTTTTCGAAAACAAACAAAAACCGATCTTTTATATAGCTGGTCATCTAGAATGAAAGGCGATGGCGGGACAGACTTTGACATTTTTATCTTTAAAAGATAAAATATTGAAAGTGTGTCAGTCTGTTTTAGAGCATCTGTCCTTTTAACTTTAGTTGGGTTAATAAATATGAAAGGTCGTTTGTAAAATATGCTTATTTCTTTTTCTATTTTTTACACCAAAATATGTTTTGTGACATTTAGGTCGGTATTCCAGCAGCGTGGACTCATGCTCAACTCAAAATGGACAGTTGTGATTGGTTGGCTTATATTATTAGATTAACTTGCTCAAGTCCTAGACGCCCCAAATGTTAATGAACTCTTTTAACACAAAATCAGTGGAATTGAGTAGTATTAGCATGTACTTGGAACGTACTGGTACTTGCTAATACTCTCGACTTTCATTTTCATTCAATGCCTACCACACATTTTGAGTAGAAAGAATTCAGTAACTTCAGGGGCGTCTTCACTCTTAATCTATTGAGTACACATATGTCAAGCTGAAGAATCATATGCTAAACTCGATAGTTGTGATTGGTTGACAGTTGATTGGTAGGTGTGGCCAATTTTGAGTTTGAGTCGAGTATGAGCATCTGGAGTACGGGCCTTTAGTTTAGTAAAATCTTTAAATCTTAAGACTGAAATCAATGACTTACATCGAAGTTTTAGTGATTCATACTTATACGAAAGATACATACTTATCAGATTGATATCCCTAGTACTTATAGAGAACTCTTTTCAACGGATTTAGGCTGTAGTCGAATTTTTTTTTTTTATTAAAACTTCATGCAACATACAGGTACATAAGCAGATTTAATGCCTGAGGCATTCTCTACCAGTCAACCAAGGAATCTGTGTTCCGAATTTCATCCAGATCCGTTGATGCCTGATTGTTTAACAAGCATCCAGAATGTCAAATGTCTAGTATTTTCAATCGGTCCACTGTCAAAAACCACAAAAATATCGCCACAGCACAAAAAAATACAATCAAAACAGCCAGCGTACCCTAGTATTTATTTACCAAACTATCCATTGAACTCTCAAAAACGGACACGTCTCGAAAAACCCTAGTTAAACAGCCCGCTTCTTGCATTCAAAACATTTTGAACCCGTGTGGTAAGTCGGACCTTTTCTATAAAAATACGGATCTTGAAAACGGGTCGGATTCGACCTATATTTTTTTCGATCGGTGTTGTGAAGTTGAGTCCACTATGTTTATTTTGTCCCTTTTTCGGGTAGTTTTGTAAGACGTTGCTGTCATATGCATGATTTTATTTCGATTTGAAATCCAACACAAATTATAAGAAGTACTTGAAGGGGAAAACTGTCATTTGTTTCAAGAGGAATTCTGTAAATTGAGAAGTCAATAATGGTACCACTTTCTCGAGCAATTTTCAGTCCACTTATTGTTGGTACCAATCGAAAACAGTGTTGCAATTAGAGATATTGATTTTTTGTTTTTTTTTATTAATTTTTTATCAGTTACACACTAATATTAAAAATGTAAATGTTTGTTAATGAATCACGCTACGGCTGATCGTATTTAGATGATTTGTAGAATATGGGTAGACTATGGGATGGAGTAGGACATGTAGATACTTTTTCCTTTTCCCGGGATAATTATCTAGGTTGTACGTTTCTTTGGCATAATTTCATGACATTGAACCGGGCGAAACTACTGACAAATACTTACTTTCTTACTTCTCCATAAAACTTTGGAAAAAATTGCCTTTGTTCGACTAACTAAATTAAAAAACGAACCACAATAATAATTGATCGTTTATTGTCTTTACCTTTTTTTTATATAAAAAAACTTTGCCCCACACTAGGAATTTCTCCTGTATCGTGGGTGCGTTAACAAACATATAAACTCACATACACAAACACCCAGAGCCGGAACAATTATCTGTAGGTCCTACAAATAATTGTTCCGTGTGAGAATCGAACCCGCGACACGCAGCGCAGCAATCTATCGCTCAACCACTGCGCCAACAGTGCGCACCTTAAAGTAACTTCTTGCCAAACTGAAACTCAATAGCCTATGTATGTATCCCTTTTCGACCTACATCCGAGGTTGAATACCAAGGTCACACAAAACATAATAATTGGGTTTACCTGTTACAAAGTTTTCAGTTGCAGGCTTGTCCTTTATCACTTTGAAACCAAATATGTGGAAAGTGTCAACTAGATGAGGGTATGCGATAAGATACTTTAAGCTTTTGGGAATAGAGGTCATATCGTGTCAACTTGTAATGTTACACTGTTGGATATGGGTCTTCAGTAAATAGAATTGATTTTGCTTATGTCAGCAAGGTTTGGTGATTGTCTTTTGTTATTGAAAAGGATCTCTACCCATGTCTAAGACAACCCATTGACCCCTGCTGTTTGAAAAATCTACAGTTTTTACATAGGTAACTTCCTCTAGATTTGATATTGAAGGCAATTCTAATTTTAAGTTTCCTACCACTTACAAAATGATTAACATTTTCAACGCCTTAACGAAGGACTCGCCTACAAAAAATTGGTTAACACGAATCAGAACAAAATTCAAAACTTCTTTACACAGAGGAGAAGGAGCAAAGAATAATCTATAAGTTTTTATAATATACAAGTGCACTAAAGTAATTCTAAAGACCGGAGTTCACATTAAAATTGAAATTATAATATAACCTGTTATTGTCCCAGGTAAATCAGGAGCAATAAACACAAAAAAAAATAAAAGACTAATATTTTTTTTTTATATAAAAATGATTTTATTAAAAAAAAAGAATATGTGAAAACAATTATACAATAATAAAGCCGTTGTTAATCTCTATATAAAGCAGAGATATCTTTTAGTTATTATGACTGAAATAAATCAAACTGAACGTGTGGAAGACGTTGCAAGTACTGGAGTGGGTGGAGCAAGTAATACGCGGAAGCGATTTTAAGACATACATGTTTTTTTCTTATTATTTGGAACAAATGTTTAGTATCTCTAAAGTTAATTAGACTTCGATATCCAAGACTATATAAAAACCCTGCCTAATCCTAATTTCAGTCCACCTGATGTATTTCCTTTCTTATTTTTTTTAAGCTCGCGTTTGACCACAATTGATGTTGCTGTCGTACCACTGATGGTCGAAATATCGTACTGCCCTGTCATTTGTCGCGACTTTGATGCGGAGTCATTTCACCTGCTGTTGTGCGATGATGTCGTCGACAATGGAACACGCTTGTCTATAAGTAACCTAATCACTCTTGACTTAAAGGCACCCAGAGGCACTAGAGAAGTGATACTCTATCATAGAAAGCGTGGCGATAGCGATCGGAACAATGTCAAAAATATACGGGAATATCAAATGTCACGTGATTAATCCCTCATATTTTGGCATTACGATCTTCGACATCACTTACATCGAATGCCAATTGTCTAGAGTCTCTGAGACTCTAGAAAAGGATTTTTTTAAAAGGTTTTCATTTATTCATGCCAGGATACCAACGCAAATTGCAGAAATAGTTCTTATTTGCAAAAACTCCTTGACCACAGACTCGAATAGAATAAAAATAAAAACGCTTGCTTAACAGCCCGTAATCGGTTCGCACAAAACGAACTATGCGAAAATACAAAAAAAAAAACGCTGCCGCTTCTAAATTCCGCTGCATTTTATAAATTCCTCTCTAAATTTTTCGAGGCGTTATTTATATCTTAATCTCGAAGCTCGGTAAATGTTTTAAGCGCTAACTGCTGAAGATATATCTTTTTAAGATCCAGTGAAATGTCCTTTTATTCGTTGGAATCTAGGCTTTATGGACCGTTTTCTTTTGAGAGTTATTAGCAGTGTGGAAATAGTACCCACTACTTGCAACATGGAGTTTGTAACAATGCAATTTCTAATTCGATTTTCTTGGTAATTGAAATGTGTATATTGTGAAGTGTTTTGTAGACATTTCGAAAGTTTGGGTCGGTTTCTGGATTGACTATTTGGAGTCAGGAGCGTGTCTTTATTTAATGCAATTTGGAAGTATTTGAGGTTAAAGTAGAATGTGGCAAATTCTCAACTTCTTTCTTGATTCAGAAATCGGGGATGTAACATTGGAAATAGAAACAAAATATCGGTCTGGTTGCCTGAATCAAAGCAGTGTTGTTTAATGATTTGAATTTTCTGTAGAATTCAGAAACACACTTATATTACGGTAGACATATTTTAAGTCCTTGGAATATTTGGCCTTTCCTTTGTAAACCTTTGAAGAAAAGCTAAGACCAAAAAACTAAATAATAAAAATAATGTTTTAGACTTTTCACATCAAACCATTTTCCTTAGCTCAGTATTTTCCACATAATTTATACTCAGTCTTTAGATTTAAAAACTTTCTGAAGAAAATAGAAATGTTGGAAATATTTCTTGTTAAACTACAAGGTTCCTGATTGCACACTTTTTTTTGTAAATAACTATAAAGATTCCAGAAATACCTGGCTTAGAGAAAAAAGTCTTTTATGAGGTATTTGTGGAAAGAAAACAGCGATGCTTTCAAAATCAAATTGAATTGATTGCACACATAATGTACATACAGGTGGTAAATATAAGTTACAGAAACAATTATGGATCCTGTCAAGCACAGCAACATTCTAGATACAGTCAGTGCTTTAACAGGAACATGCTTGGCCAATTTTTTTCACCAACGTCACTGTAGTACCACCACTATCAGGTCACTGTATGCCACTGTAGCCATCATTTATTTATTTATTTATTTATTATATACTTTATTGTACACCAAGATAAAAACATAACACACGGAAACCTTAAAATAACAACAAACATACAACAGGCGGCCTTATCGCGTTCTGCGATCTCTTCCAGGCAACCCAGAATGGAGAGAGATAGCCTGGACACGACATGGGGTTGCACTTGGTGCAATTTTAAAATTAAATAAGTTACAAACATAGGAAGCACTAAATATAAAATACTAAAATAGATACATAAATACATACATACATTTATACAGGCAAGAAAACAATATAGCTCCAACAAGAACAAGATCACAGTGACAGGTAGTGCTCCTTTACCAGTCTTTTAAAGATCGGTAGTGATTGCGCGCGTTTTATTGTCACAGGCAATGCATTCCATAGACGAGCGGCCTGGACAGTAAAAGATTTGTCTAGGAAGATAGTGGAATGCATTGGCATTTTAAGTTTCATGTTATCCGATGACCTAAGAACTTTCGTGTGTGAGTCACATAAAAACTGAAATCGGTTTTTGAGGTAAAGAGACCCCTCTTTACCTCACGGGACAAATAGTATATTATACAGGAGGGATAGAATATGAGCATTCCGGCGAAGGCGAATTGGCAACCACTTGAGTTTTTGGCGGAATTCAGAAACATGGTCATATTTGCGCAAACCGAATATGAACCTTATACAAACATTTTGAAGTCGCTCAAGTTTATCAAGTTGTACTTCAGTGAGGTCAAGATAGCTGGCATCAGCATAATCAAGGATGGGTAGAAGAAGAGATTGTGCAAGCGCAATTCTGGTAGCAGTCGGCAGAAAATTACGCAGTCTTCTCAGAGATCCAGCAGATGCGAATAGCTTGCGGCTAACTTCCTGTAGCTGGGCAGTCCAAGAGAAGTTCTTGTCAATAAATATCCCCAAGTTCTTCACCTTCTCGCTAAAGGGTACAACAGAGTTATCAAAATAAACTTGAGGAAGAGTCGTCCAGTCGATCCTTGAGACCAACCTTGAACTGCCCACCACCAGAATTTGCGTTTTTATAGGGTTCACCGTAAGTCCATACCTCTTGCTCTAGTCGCATATACGGGCCAAATCACTATTTATAGTCAAGATAGTCTCAGATAGATTATCAAGAGGAGATCGCGTGTAAATTTGAAGATCATCTGCATAAAGGTGGTAGGAAGAAATTAATTCGTTGGATATTGAGTTAATAAAAACTGCGAAAAGTAAGGGAGATAGAACGCCGCCCTGAGGTACCCCGGCAGATGTACTACACCAGGAAGACAAGGTCTCTCCGATGCAAATACGTTGTCGGCGACCAAACAGGTAACTACGAAACCATTCAACAACCGAAGGAGATATGTTAAGTGAACAAAGGACGCCAAGTAAAACATCGAAATCCACGGTATTAAAGGCATTACTGAAATCCAGTAGAGCCAAAACCGTTAGATTGCCCATCTCCATGGCAGACCTTATATCTTCCGTAATATTCAGAAGCGCTGTAGTTGTGCTATGACCAGGGCGGAAGCCGGACTGGAAGGGGTTAAGGAGATTATTTTTGGAGAGAAAGGTGCTTATTTGGTTGTGGATTATACGTTCAAGGACTTTGGATAGGAATGGCAAGACGGATATTGGACGATACTCAGAGAAGGATGTGGGATTGGACTTTTTAGGTAAAGGAATTACTTGAGCATCTTTCCATGAGCTTGGAAAGACACTGCTAGACGCAGAGAAATTGAGGATATGGCAAATGACGGGAAGGATAATGTCCAGCACCGGGAGTAGCATTTTACGGCTGATACAGTCGCTTCCTACTGCATTTGACGAAATTGATAGTATGCTCTTCTTAACATCACATTCAGAAAATTGACCAAAAACAAATGGAAAATAACTGGGAGTCGGAAGAGATGAAAGATGATTCAATGTATTTAATTTAGTTGTCCTATCAAAATTGGACGAAGCAGTAAAATGATTATTCATTGCGTCAATGTTTACATCTTTAGGGATAGTTTCTTGTCTAGATTTACCGACTCCCAATGATCTAAGAAATTTCCAAACTTTGGAAGCGTCCCCATTTTGGACCGAATCATGAATATGTTGGCGATTGGCATTCCTACACATCTTATTGCAGTGTTTACGGATTGAGACATATCTTTCCGTATTAGCGTCAGTAGGCCGACGCTTAAACTTGGCTTTTGCTGTAGCTTTTTTGTTCATGATAGTTTTAATTTCCTCTGTCAGCCACGGCGCTGGCAAATGCCTTACTTTAACTGCCCGAACAGGAGCGTGATAGTCGTAAAGCTCGACAAGTTTGGTCGTGAACATAAAAACTTTCTCATCGACTGAAGTAGAGGAAAATAGAGAAGACCAATCAATGTTGCTGGCATCCTCGCAAAGACTGTCAACGTCCATACCACCAAAATTGCGCTGCATGAGAGTTTTGGCTTTAGCCTTAGGTGGACGAATTTTATATGAAAGAAAAATCAGGTCATGATAAGAAAAGGCATCGGCTGAGCATTGGCCATGCTTAGCGACACGGTCAGGTGAGGAGACTAAAATCAAGTCAAGAAGTGAAGGAGTAGAGTTAGGAAAATGGTGAGTAGCACTAAGTGGAAGAATAGAAAGATTACTCGAAGACGAAACATTACTCAGGGAAGAAGAACGATGGTCTTTCTTCAAGAGACAAGTATTAAAGTCACCCATGATTATGCTATGACTGTAAGAAGGGATAAGCATTTCTAAGAGCTTTTCAAAAGATGAGAAGAAATTGATACGTAAAGAGGGGCAATAATAGACGCCAAGAAGTAATTTGGAATTATTTAGTTCGACCTCAAGAAAGAGATGCTCACCAGCATTCGATGGCGGTGGTTGTGCTGACACATTGAGAACAGAAAAAGGAATATATTCGCGGAGGTATATGGCAACACCACCACCACCACCAACCGTCCGGTCGTTTCTAATGAGCACGAAGCCAGGAAGAGAGTAGCTAGTAGAAGGGAGACAGGGTTTAAGCCATGACTCGGAAATAAGAATGGCATGTATGTTTTTACATTCAAAACTTGCCAGCATATCGTGGTAATGAGCCGGAATACTCTGAGCGTTGATATGTATTACGTTAAAATTCTTAGGAACATCGGAAAACTGCGCTGTGAGACTGTCTGTAAGAGAAGGTACACTCACAAAACTGTCATCATCACTTGTTAAAGAAAAAAAACTATTGCTATCACTGCTTTCATCTAAAGACATGAATAAATAACTAATATAATAATATAAATATATAAAACCCTATCTCAAAAATATACACTAATAATAAATTCACCTGCCAGTTGCGTTCAATAATGTAAAAGATTTAAAAAAGAAAAAATTAAATGTGGTGAATCCGGGCAACAATAACAAATTCCGAAACAAAAGAAGTATAAAACAGAAATACCTAGATCAACAAGAAAATTAAATTTTGTCACAAATAAAAATTTGACAGCGCACCGTTACATAAAACGGAACGCACCGATACAATTTGACGTTTAGTTAAACTGACAGTGACAAAATGTGACAGACAACGTATAAAGTAAACATTACTTTCAAAGTTAAAATAAAAACATTACTGACGGTAAAAACAGAAATAAATATCACCCGGATCTTCATGAAAACATCACAGGAAAGGAAATCACTTCTTCAAAGCGGTAGCACGCTTCAGCCTTGCAGTCTTCAAAGAAGCAGTGGTTGGAACAGAGTCTGGCATTGCTTTTGCTGCTTTAGGTTCACTCGGTTCGGCGTCAATGGGAATCGGCACAATTTTGTCTAATTCAGCAAGAGACTCAATCCGGTGTCGCGTATCGCTGGGACCAAGAATATAGACGCATCCCGCCCTAGTCCAGCTCCTGGAGATGCCAACACTCTCCCTAGCAGCCAGGAATACGTCATGCCGCCCCTTTGTAAGGAACTCGGACATAGTAATGCCCGAGGCCTTAAGTTTGATCTTAGAAAACCAGACCTTGTCCCGGACCGCAAGACTGCTAACCTTAAACAGGATAGGCCTGGTTTTATTGGCCACTGGTCGACCCATCCTGTGACATCGGCTGATGTCAGCTGTAGTGAAGTCGCTTAACTGTAGTTTATCACTAACCACTTTAGCAATTACCTTGGCGGTGTCCTCCTTCTGCTCCTCACTCACGCCATGTAAAAGCAGGATCTTCCTCCGTCCTCGCATCTCCATTTGGTCAACACTTCGTGCTAGAAGCTCCACTTGACGCTGAAGTGTGTTCAGGGCTTGAGAAATAAATGCCCGGAAAATATTGAATTCACCTGCCAGGCCAGAGCTTGTGACAGGAGATGGAGGAGCCTTCTGCAGTTCAGCTTCAAATATGGACATCCGTGTGTGAGACAATTCTTTTAGTTCACTTAAAGTGCTTGTCAGTGAATCCATAGTTGATGTGATGTTAACAGCAAGTGTAGTAATTTGTAGTGAAGAAGTTGTGAGGAGATAACGCTTCACCAGCAGGTAATAACTATAACCTCTTAAAATATTTCATAAAATACTGTAAAATACTATTCTATTAAATAATATTTAATTTTAATTACGAGCGTTTTTTATTTAGTTTTAATTGGTACAGAAAAAAAAAAAAAAAAAAAAAAAAAATTCATCATTATTATTTCAGCCGAAAGACGTCCTCTGCTGAACATAGGCCTCCCCCAAGCGTCACCACACTGACCGGTCCCGTGCGTCTCACATCAAGCGGACCTCCGTAACCAGCCGCCATTCCACTGCCACTTAAGTTTGTGACCTTGGTTTTATTGCCGATGTCTACATTTGTGATTCGATCACGCAAGGAAACGCCTAGAATAGCTCTCTCCACTGCCCTTTGGGTGACTTTAAGCCTTCTGACGAAACCCATTGTGGGCGACCACGTTTAGGTCCCATATGTAACCACTGGAAACACACTCTGGTCAAAGACTTTCGTCATGAGATCTATCCATACACTGTAAAAAATAATTGAAATTTTCTTTACAAAAAAGATTCAAACCGAACAAGTTCTGTAACTTTAAATTAATACAAATTTTAGTTATTAGAAAATAAACTTTCATAAAATAATAGACTAGACTAGTTTTGTTACAAGTAAGGAAAAAATTCGGAGGTCATATTTTTTTTGTCCATTGTATCACTTTAGAATGGCATTAGTTTCAATAGGAACTTTTCTTATTTCAAGGAAAGTCACGACACGGAAAATGAATACCATACCTACCAAATATAAAAAACATAACCTTAAAACACTATTATTCTCCCATAACACTTCAAAAAAAACCAGCCAAAAAAAATGCAAAAAGATACCTTGCGCCAAAGTCACACGTTCTCCTCGAGATGCGGGTATCCATTAATCAATCTATCGTTAAGACGCTCCACGTTTTTACGTCGCGACAAGGTTACGTCGAGAGGGTCTTGAGACGTCCAAAAGTTTTATCAAGCATCGTATTTGGAACTTTTTGGGTGTTAGTCGATGGAAAATGGGATAGTTTGTGTTGATAGTTGTTTAAATATTGGCATGGGAGGCGTTTCTTGTAGGGAAAAGTTATGCTTTCCTTACTTTTTGTGGTGAAAGCGATTAAGGAGCTATTGTTTGGAGAAGTAAAGTTTTTCATCACGTTAAGCAACGGCGTATAGAACAAATTACCACCGGGACCCTTTGCTCCCCTTGATATTTTACCTATCACAAAAATGATAATGCACTTCTGTGTCCCTAATTAACCCAACCACCAACCAATTCACCGTCCATTGCTTCATTAACAAACTAGAGGACCATTTAAGTAGCGACTAAAGCAGCAATGGACAATAGGCAATCGTTAACATCGGCCATTACATACAGGCTAACATGAGGGTCAGTCGATGGCCATTTGAGTGGCTGGCAATGAGCTAGGAATAGACCAATCACATTAATAGTTAGGTAATTTGTAATGTGTTTCATTATGTTTTGGTAAATGGTGAGACCCATTTTCTAAGTCATTTCCTCCACTCGACTCAACCTCGACTATCCCCTCCTTTCGACCTCAATCAAAACGGTTATAACTTGTCTTAGTATGGAGGAATTGGTGACACATATTTTTTAAGTCAGCTCCTCCACTCGACAATTAAGTATAGCTTGTTTTTAATTGATATTAAAATTCTCGACGCAAGATTTTTTTCTGTTGTCATGATTACAGAGTCGAGAAAGTCAAGTTCGTGAAGTCAAGAAAATTTTCCTCAAAAGGACTTAGGTTGTGGGTGTTAGCAACTTCTTTAAATAATTTGAAGTTTGGCACAATGACTACGCTATTGGCTTTCTTAATTAAAGCTTGCTGTATTAGAACTTGGCGTCGATAAATTTTCAACGCAATGCAGATATTCCTTCATTAAAGATTAGTTCAAGTAGATTCCTAAGTTAAAATAGTGATCTAGAATACTTTTATAAAATATAGGCATAACTTTTGTTTATTCCGGCTTTGACCATTAATTGCAGTTTCAGGCAATTATTATTCTCGTCTGAATAATCTGACCTGAAGTCATCCTAGTCACTATCACAGATATTAATTCTCATGACTAGACTGCATTTATTTATTTATTTTTCATGAATATAATACATGACATTGTTATTTTCCTCTTTAAAAACCAACAAAGAGTTTCTATCTAATAGTTTCATATGTGCGTAACTGTACCGTACAGTTGGAATAGTGCTAATAAAAGTATATAAAACAATAAAAGTTGGACTCATGCGAAGACTTGTATGGATGTTTTAAATGTCGGACTCTTGAGAAAGTTGGACTCTAACAGAGCATACGGATAATGATACCAGCCTGTAACTGCCGCACTGTTAAATGCCTCTTCTCATACACAGAAGGCACGAGCATTGATCACCCAGCTTGCCCAAGATGGGTTTTTGATTACCAACTTATATTAAAACGGATAAGTTCCACAAAAAATATCTGGAGTATTATTTCACCCAATTCGCTGTTCAAATAATCTGGGAGATAGTATTATTCCGGAAACTTTAATAAATCCCTTTAAAACAACACGAACAAAAATCATAGATCTTAAAGCTCAAAAATCTCACCTAGACTTAGTCTGACAGGCTTACAAAGAAAATCAAAACAGTGAGAAGCGATTACGTCTCAGACCGTTTCCCGGACTTGCCAGGGTATTCCGACATCGACTCTGGTGTAGGGTTACAAAGGAAAATGGCGGACGTTAAACTCGTGCAGGCGAGGGTTAAGTAATAAGAATACGATTATTTTTGTTTTGCAAGTGTTTGGCTCGATTTCTTGTTTAGATTGGGTGTGAGGTATTGGATTGTTTGTGCATTGTGAGTTGGTAGTCTGTCTTGTATTGGTGTGGGAGATGATATGATGGGTTTATTTTGCTCATCTATTTTAGGTCCATTTGTATAAAAATCTTAACTTAGATTTAGTTGCTAACACGAGATCAACATGACAGTTTCAATAAAACGTCATGTTAGCAGTGTATTTGCCTAATAAAAAATATTGTACAGATTTTACTGGAGAAAAAGGTATAATAATAATTGTGAACGTTACACATTTTAGAAAAATAATTGGTAAAACAGGTTTTATTAAATGAATGCTGTAATCAAAGTTAATTTACATACAAAGCCAACAACATTTTGTGTAATCTAACTTCTGTTTTTATGTTGTAATATCATAAAAATACTATCATACCTACCTTCAAATTTGCTACCACCATATTCGTCTTTTGATTTATAAAAAGTACAGAGACTTTTCAACTTTATCTGCATTGTTACTGTTTGCAATCAAGGGCCGTATTATGATGTGTATATAACCGTCATATTTTTGTTAAGTAAAATAAATCTTTCCATCCGAAGCGGAGATGATGCTCTGTGTTTTCGCACTCGAAAAACAATTGCGTCGATCATGGCACTTTTAGAATATGTTTCTATCGTATTCTGTCCCACTCCTAGGTAAACCCTCGCTCCACCCCTTTCGCTAGCCCAAGTTTCCTCTTTCTAGTTTTGGCAAACACTGTATCGTGGGTTTTTACAAGCTTGCAGTGTATGTATGTAAGTGTGTTCGGGTCAAATCTTGCAACTGAATTTTAAAGCAGTTATCCTCCACCGATTAAGATGAAATATTACATGCACGTTTAGTTTGGATGGCAATGCATGTGAAGCTAAGTGACGTCATTCTAAATCCAATATGGCGGATGGCCAAAGATGGAGGATTAGTTATTTTTTATACACTGCCATGATACGGGTATCAAATAAAAGGGTTTGCTGAGAAGAAAGAATACGAAATAAGTTTGTTTAAAAAAATATTTTTTTTAATGAATAATTTTATAAATACTAAAGACTTCTGTTTCTTATAACTTGTACCACACACGCACGTCATCTCAAACTCTATTATCTTACTACTTTCGGTGTAATACCGCCGCGATACTTCGCCTCAAAGGATGCCTACTGCCTGTACATAGTACATAAAGGATGCCTACTGCCTGTACACAGTACATAGAGGCATAGTTGTGCTATATATGTGACATTTCAGCTCAGAGCGAGGTACATTAAGTGACATGTGGTCATGCCCTCGTTTTGGTATTTTGTGTTTGTTCCATGCTAATATTATAAACGTAACTCTCTCTGTTATCTTTTCACGTCTTTTTATTTGGATGAAGCTAAGCACACAGATAAACCATGTCCTAGATTGGGACATAGGATATTTTTTATCACAACCGTTCAAAAAAAGCTAGTTTATTCTTCGTAAACATGGGACTAAAACTGATTTGAATTTGGAATGTGGATATTGTTAATAAATGTTCCAATCAACAAAGAGATGTATCACAAACAATGCGGTCCAAAATAGGATTACATCGCTAAAATCGATTACGACGAATGTAAATGGCTAATGAGCGATTGTCATTCTATTTCGGACCGCACAGGAACGTTGTATTGAATAAGTGACTGGCTAGAAAACCACGAGCCAAATTAAAAAATAAATCAACAACTGTAACGGATGGTAATAATACAATCGTTACGATGCACTTCCATATTTGTTCAAATATAAACATTAGCCTCTAATTATTTCTATGTTAAGGTTTCTAATTGTATGTAAATAAATAAACGTGACGTTCTTTTTCATAAGTTGCACCTACTTATTTTTTCAAAGAGGGTGACAAAAAGTAGAGAATCCACCTCGGGAGCAACACTATTTTAAGCTCGAATGACGTACATTGAATCCCTCGCTGCGCTAAGGAATCTACTCTAGAATACTTCGCTCCGCTCTAGATTAAAAAGCACTCTCGCCTTTAAAATAGGTGTTTGCTCCCTAGATAATCAATCGACAATTTCCGACTTACACGAGGGTGATCCCGCTGGTAGAACCTAGTAATGAATATATCAGCCTGTAGCCTAGATCTACATGAGATTGACTGGTGAAATTTGACTGCAAAATGCATCATAGATTTGAACCTTGACCTTCGGTAATTATCTTGTGCTGATTTTATATACCGTGTCTTTACAAGACTAAGCAGAAAAGAAAAGGGCATTATTTGAAAAAGCTTTGCGTGCTTTTAAGCTACGTTATGACGATTTTAATATTAAAAGAGAATCTATATATTTTATTTATTGATTTTAACACGTATTTTTTTTTTCAAAATCGGATCTTTTAATAGACAACTGAAAAGTCACATAGGTTCTTGCAAAATTATGGCACTACTAACAAATGCTTGAGACTACAATCCTGTGAGACTTTCACAGGAATTTCAAAGCGTAATTATTTCTTATATTTTCCTTAATCCCAATACAATTCATCGTTTATGTAAATAAAGGTTTTAAGCAACACGTGCTGACAACACCAGATCCGTCTGTTCTTTATTTAGAATTTCTTGCTTGACCTTTTGCTTGGAAAGGTTTCTTAAAGGTGAGAGTTCAGCTAAGAACCTATTTATAAACCGTTTATATGCTAAGGAAGATTACCCACTTTTTTGTTTTTAGAAATTTACAAGCTTTTTGTACAAAAAACTAATTGGAGTTCTAATCAGTTAATGTGCTATTAAATCTCATGTTAGGTGCTGTGATTGTTTTACAAAAATTAGCTTCCTAGTTATTAGCTACAACCTCGGGAACTTTACGTAAAGAGTGAAAAAGTTTCTTCTAGGTAGGTAAGCGTGCTACATCGTTGACCACATCACCCCTTACCATCAGGTGAGATAATGGTCAAGCGCGAGATTATCAAAAAAAAAAAAACAATTGATACCCATATCATGGCAGTAAAGAAAAAATAACTAGTCCGCAATCTTGGCCCGTTTGCCAAAGAGAAACCAGTAGAATTACTATACACCATCAGATAATTATGTTTTAAGAAATTAAACCATCCAATTTCGAATAACACGAAACCCAACAAAAACAACATCCGACAATAATCACCATGAAAGAAACAGTTAAAAAACAGAATCTATAAGATGCAAAGTAAGCTGATAATGTAGCGATCACGACAGTCAGACAGCAGCCGACAGAATGATAAATAGCCCGAGATTAGGACGGGCGTAAGGCCGGCTTGGGCCAAGTCAGTAAGGTCTTTCGAAATTTCATTACGGGCTGAAGAAATTTTTTGAAATATGGTCCATGTTTTTAGATGAGAATAAAGTTTTATTCGGTCGGGAAGTAATATTGAGATATTCTTTGACGGACTACCAAAGAGAAGATATTAATTTTACAGAATACGTTTTCAATCATTTTCTTGTACTACTGACTAAATAAATGTTTTTTTTTATAGCCTTATTTGTCTCCCGCTGATGGGCAATCTCCTTCCCTTTCTCCACCTTAACCGCTTTGTAAATTGGTGACGCTGTTGTACAAAAATATAAGTTAGGTATGGAAACTATTAATTATTTACATTTTTCTATCGCAACTTTTTTTATTATATTTTTATTGTTGATAGGCTCATGTTTGACCACTACCTCAGCGATGATGTGGTCGACGGTGAAGCACGATTTCCTAAAAGTAATCTATTCACTCTTGACTTAAAGACCCCTAGGTTGTCTAACGGGAAACATAGACGCCGGCAGGGAATTCCACTCCTTAGCTGTACGCATAATGAAAGCATTCACAAAACGATTAGTGCGTATGGACGGGATGTACACCTTGTACCGATGGCGCATCGCCGTACATATAGTCCGATTATGGCAAGGGCTAGGTGGACTAGTTTCGCTGCCATTGCCTATTTCAAAGGGTATATATCTTTTTCAAGTTTAACAACAGTATTTGGTATACAGCAATAGTGTAGCTTTTTATCAGTGAAATCATTTTCGTAATCAGCTAAGAACCGCCTACCTTACGTTTACCAGTTCGCGGTGTCCATTCACGTACATGTTTACCCCAACAGTTATGGGCTCTACGACTTATATGGGCGGCCCATGCCCACTTCAGCTTGCTTATTCTGTGAGGTATGTCGACAACTTTGGTGCTCTGCTGGATCCTCTCGTATTGGATTCGATCCCTTAGAGAGACTCCGAGCATAGCCCTATCCATAGCTCGCTGAGCAACTTTGAACTGCTGGACCAGCCGTACAGTGAGTGTCCACGTCTCGGCACCGTAGGTGATAACAGGTAGGATGCACTGATTTAAGACTTTGGTCTTCAGGCTTTGTGTGATACGAGATGAGAAGACTTGATGAAGTTTTTAAAACGGTGCCCACTCAACCTGTATTTTTCAACAAAAACTTTGTTTGTATGTTTGGTGACTCATTTTGTTTTTCACCTCTGTAGAATATCTTTCACCTTATTCAGCACAATTCCTCTCTCCTAGACACTAATTAAAAATATTGCTGTGCCCGAAAGAGTGCATAATTGTCTATTTTATTAATAGTTACCACCTGTATGTATATTATTGATGCAATAAATTGAATATGACCTGTCAGTATAAGATATAGTCGCGAATAGAAATACTTTTAACATCTGAAAATGTATAATTGTACAAAAAAATAACAAAAACCTTGAAAGTTAAACAATTGCGAAACGATCCACGAGACACACCTAAAAACAGCCAAAAATAAAAACATATTTTCAACACAACTAGCATAGTGACTTACAACACGTAATATTTATTGACTATCGACACTATTGTATCGGTTAACAATAGCTGTGACATTTTTATGACGCCAAGGAACGTACAAAGTATATTTTAGCTTAAGAAACTTTTCGACTTTAATAAATATTGTTTTATGGGCTGTAAGACATTGTTGTTTTTAGATTAAAAAGTATTTTTCAATGTAAGCTTTGGTGTGTTACATTGTAAAGAGGGGAAGTATTTTTATTAGTTCCTGGTGAAGCAAAAAGTAATAGTTCTACCGACTAAACTTTAGTCAAGAGAATATTTTCGCCTTTTCCCATATGGGTAGGCAGAAACTACAATACGGCACCTGCTACAAACCTTACATTATCCCTTTTTGCTTCAACTACGTTCAAACATCTAGTCATGCTCGCACACCGGTTATGAGTACTGCGCACCTGGCATTTTTAAAGAACATCACCAATTAGATCCGTGTCTTCGCGTTCAAAATGTAAAGCATTCCTACAAATACTTGTGCTTACGTCAGCCCCATACATATTGACAATTTTTCTATGTTCTCTAGAATACCCCAAAGAGTTACAGTTGAAATCTCTTAAGTGTCTGTAACATAAAATACTCTCATCCCTTTCAAATCAGAATAATTATTACAGTAGCTTCTACTATAAACACGCATAATGTCATCGAACGAACACAAACATCAAATCCATTGGATTCACAAAACACATTTGCGTCACATATCGTTCCGTCCCTAACCAATATAGCTACATACGAACATAAAAAAGATTGTACACATACTTTCCTTTTCAACCAATTTATTCGTTCTGTTTGCCCAATAAATCCAAATAACAATAGTCGATATATTCACATCACTACAAACAAACATTAGTATACGTTAGTACCTTGTTTATATATGGATAATATTATTTATGTTTGTGTATTCACGAAATTTTCTTTTCTATTGCAAAGTCCCATAGGATTTTGCAAAGTATATCGAGTTACTGAAATAGTCTGTTGATGGTATTGTTGAGTCTTATAGCGATATAGCTCCCTAAGTGGGTTGGTTGTATATTATAGCTGATTTTCATACGACAAAACCACTATCACAGCAGGTCCACCAAACTATGTTACTATGTTTTTTTTTGTCATAACCTTTTTTAGGGTTTCGTACCCGAAGGGTGCAAACGGAGCTCTATTGCTATCACTCAAGTCTCTGTCCGTCGTCTGTCAGTTGTTGTGTTGTTCCGAAGAATTTTTTGACTTCCCATTGACCTATATATATTTAAAAATCAGATTTTTTCATTGGTGCGGAAACCTAAATGCGAGTCCTACACGCACTTGGCCGGTTTTTTTAACATGATTTTTGATCTTATTAAAATAAGTAGTACCAGGGCGACCGAACTCTGCTCGGGTACAAACAGAGAGACCGACATTTTCTAAAAACGAAACCTTGCTAGATCGTTTTATCGCCCCCGAAATCCCGAGCCTGTGCCGAGATTCAGATTATATATATATACAAGAATTTCTCGTTTAAAGGTGAGACAGAGCTAACAAGACAAATAGCTCTGTCCCTTTTTCACATTCGCACTTTGATAGCTTTGATACTTCATATTAAGGCCCATGGATTTAAAAAGGGAACTGTGGGTTTAGACATAGTGACATCACAGTGAAACAATCATACTGTGGTGACATTTTAACAGCGATAAATATTGTCAAAACATCCCACACACTACCGTTTCACTTGGTTTGCACAAACCAATGGTTAACAGTCAGTAGAATTGTCACTTTGTCTCTTTAATTTAGATGTTGGATTTCTGAATCCGAAATAGGCTGACAGAGAATCAGAGCGTGACGGTAGACACGGGATATTGGAAGGAGAAAACGTGTTGCACCGCCCCAAGTAACATGGGATGAAGGGTAGGAAGATGGAGATGAAACATGGGTTTGCAAACGTCACTTCAGTGTCAAGCCTGATGGTCAATGCTCGTTCTCCCTTAGGGAAAAGTCCTTTTACATCACCAATGCCACAACACGGAATATAATGAATGATTTTTCTTTTGCTATCTAACCAGTTTACCGATAAAAAAATACAAAAAATAAGTTAATCAATAAAAAAAACCCGACTGCTTAAGAAGCGAACTAAAAAGACGTAAACAAGAATAAATCCATGCTGTGCAGTCGAAGGATATATTCGCGAGCTGGCTGACCAAAACTAGACCTAACGCAGTCGGGTTTTTTGTTTTTTTTTTAAATTATAACTTTTTAATTGACATTTTCTTTATCGATTTAGGTACATTCAAAGATATTAGTGTCATATATTTTTATTTATATTTACCTGTTTAACCCTTTATTTTGATACCCCAATATATAGTTAACTAGCTGACCCTCGGGGCTTCGCTCCCGTCAACTGCCTACCTACCCTGGCTACCCTGCCTACCCTGCCTACCTTGCCTATCCTGCCTACCATGCCTACCCTGCCTACCCTGCCTGCCCTGCCCCTACCCTGCCTTCCCTGCCTACCCTGGCTACCCTGCCAACCCTGCCTGCCCTGCCTACCCTGCCTACCCTGCCTACCCTGCCTAACCTTCCTACCCTGTCTATCCTGCCTAACCTTCCTACCCTGTCTATCCTGCCTACTCCTGGCTACCCTGCCTACCCAGCCTACCCTGCCTACCCTGCCTACCCTGCCCCTACCCTGGCTACCCTGCCTACCCTGACTTTCCTGCCTACCCTGCCTTTCCTGCCTACCCTGCCTATCCTGCTGATCCTGCCTATCCTGCCTACCCTGCCTACCCTGCCTACTCTGCTTACCATGCCTACCATGCCTACCCTGCCTACCCAGCCTACCCTGCCTACCCTACCTATCCTGCCTACCCTGCCTACCCTGCCTACCCTGCCTTTCCTGCCTACCCTGCGTATCTTGCCTACCCTGCCTACCCTGCCTACTCTGCTTACCCTGCCCACCCAGCCTACCCTACCTATCCTGCCTATCCTGCCTTCCCTGCCTATCCTGCCTACCCAGCCTACCCTGCCTTTCCTGCCTACCCTGCCTACCCTGACTACTCTGCTTACCCTGCCTAACCTGCCTACCCTGCCTACCCTGCCTTTCCTGCCTACCCTGCCTATCCTGCCTACCCTGCCTACCCTGCCTACCCTGCCTACCCTGCCTTTCCTGCCTACCCTACCGATCTTGCCTACCCTGCCTACCCAGCCTACTCTGCTTACCCTGCCTACCCTGCCTAACCTGTCTTTCCTGCCTACCCTGCCTACTCTGCTTACAATGCCTACCCTGCCTACTCTGCTTACCATGCCTACCCTGCCTACCCTGCCTACTCTGCTTACAATGCCTTTCCTGCCTACCCTGCCTACCCTGCCTACCCTGCCTTTCCTGCCTACCCTGCCTATCTTGCCTACCCTGCCTACTCTGCTTACCCTGCCTACACAGCCTACCCTGCCTACCCTGCCTACTCTGCTTACCCTGCCTACCCAGCCTACCCTGCCTACCCTGCCTTTCCTGCCTACCCTGCTTTTCCTGCCTACCCTGCCTATCCTGCCTACCCTGCCTACCCGGCCTACCCTGCCTACCCTGCCTTTCCTGCCTACCCTGCCTATCTTGCCTACCCTGCCTACCCTGCCTACTCTGCTTACCCTGCCTGCCCTGCCTAACCTGCCTATCCTGCCTACCCTGCCTATTCTGCTTACCATGCCTACCCTGCCTACTCTGCTTACCCTGCCTACTCTGCTTACCCTGCCTACCCTGCCTACTCTGCCTACCCTGCCTAACCTGCCTATCCTACCTACCCTACCTACTAATTTGTATCTATCATCAATAGTTTTCTCAGCGCACGCCAAATAATGTATTTTACAGACAACATTTTGCTACCTTGGGTTACATTATTGCAATTTTCATAAGGATCTCTATTTTTTTTGAAAATATTTTATAGCCTACACTACACTCAGGAATAATGTAGCTTTCTATCGGTGCAAGAATTTTCAAAATCGGTTCAGTAGATCCAGAGATTACCCCTTACAACGTCACAAACTCACAAACTCACAAACTCACAAACTTTACCTCTTTATAATATTAGTATAGATAAGTATTTCATTTAGATATATTATTCCTAAAACCGTCTGCGTACACCCTTTAAGTAAAACATGTGCCATAATATTTCCTGTAAACACATTGTATATTCTCGCCACGTTCTTTTGTACCAAGCTCCTTATATTAACGCCAATGATATGCATACAATTTTCAAGAGCTTTCCGTGCTGGAAAATACGGCGTCGTATATTGTGCTGGTCTGCCTTGTGGTTAGAATAGGCTATAAGGCTATAAGTTATGGGGGTTGGGAAGCCTGTTTTAAGGGGCCAATAGTATGGGTCTGAGAAACGTGGTCACTCGCAATGGGCCTCATCAGAAGGCTTAAAGTCACCCAAAGGGCATCCCACCCATACGAACAAAACGTTTTGGAAACACTTTTATTATGCGTACAGCTAAGGAGTTCAATTCCCTGCCGGAGTCTGTGTTTCCCGACAGCTACAATCTAGGAGTCTTTAAGTCAAGAGTGAATCGGTTATTTCTAGGCAAGCATGTCTCACCATCATCGCTTACCAACAGGCGAGATAGTGGTCAAGCGCGGCTTATATAAAAAAAGGCAATGGAGAGAGCTATGCTCGGAGTTTCCTTGCGGGATCGAATCAGAAATGAAGACATCCGCAAGAGAACCAAGGTTACCAACGTAGCCCGAAGAATTGCCAAACATAAGTGGCAGCGGGCAGGACACATTGCTCGCAGAACGGATGGCCGTTGAGACCTAAAAGGTTCTGGAGTGGTGACCGCGAATCAAAAGAAGTTTTGCTGGAAGGCCTCCCATTAGGCCTCGGGAGTACAGTGGATGCGAGACGCGCATGACCGGTAGTGTGGCAACGCTTTGGGAAGGCCTAGGTCGCCTAGGACGGCTTTTGGCTGAAATGGTGAGTTTGGGTGAATTGGTTTTCTACCTGTCGAAAAGTGCTTGTAATAGATTGCTTTGGAGTCTACTCTGGCATTTAAGAAGTTAGTAACATGACATGACTGTTTCATAGAAATTTCAGACTGAGATGCTCAATAACCCTTTGCTTAATAACCTGAGAATCGAACCCAGGACCCCATAATCAGCAACTATAGCGCTTGCGACAAATTGACTAATGGGGCTCGTTTGTTATATTGAACTTCGACAGAAGTGTAATTACTCGTTAGATACTATTATGCAATATGCAGCATTTCAGAAACAAAGGTGAAAGTTAGTATATTATTGACTAGCGACTTGATCAAGCTTCACCCGTTGCAAATTATAAACAAAAACTTTCCTCATTTCTCACTCTTTCCGTTGGTGAAAACTGCATGAAAACCCATTCAGTTGTTTTTGAGTTTATCGCGAACAGACAAATATATAGTGAAAATTCCGGTCAAAGCTCAATGTACCTCCAAAGAAATAAAGTATGAAGGTACCAAATAAAGCAAACTCACATGATTGAACACGTCTAGACCTGTTTTTCGCGAGCTCAGCCAAATCTGTTGTTAATAAAATTCTATCACCTTTTTGCTGACGACATTTGCAAAGAAATATGAGCAGACATGATGCGTACCTACACTACCTTTAAGACGGGGGTAGAATACTAATTCTTGAAGCAAATAACCTGTTTGAACCTGAAAGGTTTTCTCTCGTACTTCAGTGGTAATATAAAGAAAGTAAGTCTTTTCAGTTATAAGTTACATTTATGAATATAAATGTGAATGGATGGAGAGGGAGATGAAGGTCAAAGAAAAGATGGATGGACTTTGTGAGCAGTGATATGAAAGAAAAGGGAATCAAAGATCGCGTGACAGGGGACAGGAGGGTATGGAAGAAGAAAACGTGTTGCGCCGACCCCAAGTAACGTGGGATAAGGGCAGGAAGATGATGATAATTCTTTTCAGTTTTTCTCATGAATAACAGTAATTCCGTCACATGTCACATTTGCATGTCGATGACAATTTCGTGATAATGTTTGCCCATACCAAAAAAAAAGCACAGCGCGGCTAAAAACCTTTAGTATTTTCTCAATATAACAGTTGTAATTTGAAACAGCGTTCATGAAGCTTTCAAAATTAAACAATGTCTATCATAATCGGCTGTATAACGCTTCCATGATCAGTACAATAATGCGTATAGGACGCTGATGGGGCTGCCTCGCTTCTGTAGTGCGTCGGGGATGTTCGCGGATGCGTATGTGGGTGTTTCTACACAACTTTGCGCAAAAGGTGCGCAACCATGGTGGGCAGCTCCAACAGTATTTATTTATTTATTTATTTATTATATACTTTATTGTACACCACTGAAATAATTACAGGACAAAACATTTATAAAGATAAGTGTACAATGGGCGGTCTTATCGCACAGGGCAATCTCTATCAGTATCTCTCTATCAGTATCCTAAGTATGATTTCGATTCGCCTAGACTGTGATTTCGTGGGTCACTGTTGTGCCAACATTGGGTTGTCAAAATGGTGATCCATTGTTATTTTGTGTTTGTAGTGTCAGTTTGTCAATATCTGTGTTACTAACATTCAGCATTAGTAGTTTTTGAGTCATGGATGCTCGAGAAAAGAGAAATTCTATTCTATAATCATTTCAGCCAAAATACGTATAAATACGTCCAGCTGGATATTGGCCTCCCTTAAGCGTCACCACAAAAACCGGTCCTATGCTTGTCGAATATATCTGTTTTCTGCGGCCTTCACCAGATCCAGATCAGTCGACCTATCTTAAAATTATTGTCTATCTTACCCTCTCAATACTTTAGTAGGTAATAGTTTTTTAATCTTGCGTGATTGTAAGATATTTCTGTTAATTACTGTACGTAATCAGTGTTCGCACGAGTAACTTAGAACCGAGGTTGATAAGATTTGTTTGAAAAGTAATTTAATACGAAAGTACTTTTCAGGCTAGGAAGCCAAAAAAACTTTACACGTGTCTAACTCTGAAGCACGTTACGAAATTATCGATAAAAAAAACATTTTTGCAAAAAAATACTACCGACTTCCAAATACAAAACTACAAAGTGAAAAATAACTTTATTTTTTGAAGTCGGTGCCTTTCGTAGGTACCAATTTTATGCGTTATGGACACCAACTTCAAAAAATAAAGTTATTTTTCACTTTGTAGTTTTGTATTTGGAAGTCGGTAGTATTATTTGCAAAAATGTTTTTTTATTTTTCACTTTTTAGTTGTACCTACCTAATAGACAAGTTAGTAAGGTAACTATAACGCCAAAATTGATTTCATGAAACTTGAACTTAACCGGTGAAATGAGAGATCTGCGTACCCCTTAAAGAGGGTACTGGCGTGATGTTATGTTATGAAATGGTATAAACAATAAACAGACATGCAATTGCAGCAATCCCGAGAGATTTGCCGTTGTTTATTGAAGAGTTCTGTTGTATATCTACAAAGCTCTTCATCAGATCTCCACCAAAAAAAATAGGACCAATTTCGGAACATACATTTTCAAATAAAAAAAGAATTTTCAAAATCGGTCCACAATTGACGGAGATATCGGTGAAACAAAAAAAAACTGAACCTGAAGTCGAACATAGAACCTCCTCCTTTTTGGGAAAGTCGGTTAAAAATACTAATTAGACTAGGAAAACTATACTAGGTACTGAAAACCTCTTAGTGTAGTCATTTGACTTGAACTTACACGCGTAACATCCAGCCTCTTTTCTCCAAAGGAATAGTAAACAGACGTGTACTCATAATACATTTACATTTTCTCAATAATGTTTAAAACCTCTGTAACAGGGGTCGATTCTATTGCCATAGCCCGAGAATAAGTATAATAGTAGTTTATGAAACTGTTGCATAATGAGGGGTATTAAAACATGAGTGTGTGTTTAAAAACCGAGCCGTAGGCGAGGTTTTTAATAGCTTTCACACGAATGTTTTAATACCTAGTTATGTGCAGTTTCATACACTACTTTATCTACACTCATAAATTGGGATTGAACCTACTAAATACCTCTTTTTGTATTTTCCATGCCATAAAATCGTGATAGTATTTGTCACATACTTTTCTCAACTTTGCTGGTAATAAATTAAGAGCAATTTCCTTCGCCGCATCTAAAATATCGGGCGGAGTCAAATTTTCTTCACATTCACACATACATTCATATCAGACATTTTAAACAATAATTTAAATAACTCATAAAATTCAGTACAGCAAAACTTGCAAAACGTATGAATGGCGCCAAAACCCAGCACATCATCGCATTAACCGCGCATGCGCTAAGGCTTAGCACGCACTGCGATCTTTATTCCCGCGATTTTTTTTTGCCCATGGAATTGTATGAAGTTGTTCGCATTGCGGTAAAGAAATCGTGCGAAAATAATACCGCAAGAAATCCGTGTTTTGCCACAGAATCCACCGCACCACGGCGCGAATTTTTTTCGCCCGATTATTTTGAGCTCTATGAACAGGTAGAAGGAAATAAAATTCGCGCGGATAAAAATCGCAGTGCGTGCTAAGTCTAAAGCGGGCATTGTCATAGACAATTTAAAATTGGAATCAAATCTTTTTATAATAGGTACTATAAAATGGCATTACAAAAAAATAATTGATGGAAACTCCTTAGTGATTAACTTCTTGGATTTGTCCTGTATCGTAATAGAAAAAAAATTGTTTTATAGCATTATTTTGTTAGAGAAATAGTGTTATAATAAGATTCTATTTTTAAATTTCGGTATTGTGTTTATAAAGTATGCCAATATAAACTCGATTTGAATTTTATAATTCGAATATTACGATATGAGAGTAGATAAACTCCATTATAATATTCATTGAAGTCTAAATTTAAACATAAAATTCTATATGTAATAAAAGAAGTAGCTATTGAAAAACATGACACACTTTCTTCACTAACAAACTTACTTCACTCCAACAAACTATTCTAAATTCGCCACATGTGTGATAAAAGTTTCCCCAGCCTATCCCCGTTCAGCAAAAATAAACTTTCGTCCTTCAGAAAACCGTATACTTCCCTAAGTCCTAACTTTACTACTAAACCAATAAATAAACAGCTTTTCCTTAAAAACGGTAAATGAATAAAGAAATTTTTCTCATAAATTCTTCTGACTAAATAAATCGGCAGACTACACTGTAAGTCAGGTAAAAAGTGAAAGGAGAAAGTAAAATATTATCGAGATAGGGCCACTTTTTAGTACTAGTGTTGGGAATTGATTATCGATAAAACGGATCAGGCTATTTTCCGCTAGGTTTGCGAAATACGCTCGGTATTCGATTGTTATTAAGGAATTGATTTGTTCCGTTTGAAAGCTTTAAATGTATTAGACGGGTTCGCGTTTTGTTTTCGTCGGTTTGAATATATTGAAGTTTAATTTAAAATATGTTTTGTGCTGTGTAATGTTTCAGGCTTTTCAATATTACAATGTTGGTTGGGATGTATTGAAAATATGAGATGGGAATTTGTAAAGCTTTAGCAGTTCGGTGGTTTGGGACGAATAGAAGCATAATATAGTTCTTATACTTTTGGTTGTAACGTGTATATTGGCTAATATTAGATTAGACAGAGGTGCAGTATATCTACTCAAATGGTCAAAGATTATCTCACCACTATCTCATAGATTAAACAATTTGGGAATTGGACCTTTCGAGAATGGGACATTTTGAAATTGGACATTCTGAAATTGAACTTGATTATCTGTAACTAAATTAGCTTGTGAGTTCTTAGTCTATAGTGGACCAAAAGCTGTTTTTTTTATTTTAAATACTATTATTACTTAAGTATCTTTAAATTGAAGACGTGAAGGATCCTACGATCGTCAACTGTGTACCTTTATAACATCAAAATTGATAAAATAAATATTTCTAAAAATAAACCTTAATATCCTCGAAATGAATAAGCTTGGTCAAAGCCAGTTAATTGATACATAATGAGGGTTTAAAAGTTACTTTGCGTTGATACTAAGACTAATAAAAAATATCAAGTGGACACGGAAGACCTCTGAGTTTATTTTGGAATTTCTTCTCAGAGTTGTCTGCTAAAATGATTGATGTGTAAAAATATGATTTTTAACCAATTAACGAAATAAATAACATACATAAAATCACTCCAGAACTTTTTGGCCCCAGCGGACATCCGTTCTGCGAGCAATGTGCCCTGCCCACAGCCACTTAAGTTTGGTAATTATTCGGTCTATGTCGGTAACCTTGGTTCTCTTGCGGATGTTTTAATTTCTGATTCGATCACGCAAGGATACTCCGAGTCTAAACCTACTAAGCAAGACGCAGCGTTGGAAGGCCTCCCTCTAGGTGAAGCGATGACTTGGCCAAGGCTGCGGGAACCCGGTGGATGCGAAGCACACAGGACCAATCAGTGTGGCGACGTTTAGGGGTGGCCTATGTCCAGCAGAGGACGTCTTTCGGCTAAAATTATGATGATGACATAATATCACGTCTGTATTTTCATGTATACTACTTAGTACACCCACGTTTCGACTGTTATGTTTAAATACCATATAATAGGCGGGTAACCTATTGCCGTCAATTGGGCACAAGTCCAGACTCAGAACTGCGAAGAAATGCCAAAATGGAATAACAATATGCCCGACCCAAGAATCAAACTCAGGACCTCACACTCATCTATAGCGCTTGCGACCACACAAATACATCATCATCATATCAGCCGAAAGACGACCACTGCTGGACATAGGCCTCCTCCAAGCGTCGCCATCATTGATCGGTCCGGTGCATATTGCATCCAGTGGATCCCCGCAACCTTCACCAGATCATCCGTCCTCATGGTTGGTGGCCTTCCAACGCAACGTCTTCCAGTTCGCGGTTGCCACTCCAGAACCTTTCTGCCCCATCGGCCATCCGTTCTGCGAGCAATGTGCCCGAATACATATCATTTATCAATTCGTAAACAGGATAAGAAAAACGATTTCATTTGAAAAGAACAAATACTAGTCGTTTCTGAATCAACTAATTTAATTTAATAAATGAGAGAATACGTAATTCATTTTAATTTTCTCATAGTTGAAACACAAAACAATAAAAGGTATCTAAGCTATCTCATGAAATTGTTTAAAAGATAAACCGAAGTTTACGAACTTTTAGCATAGGTCAGAATAAATTTATAAGGATCGTTTGAATACAAGGTGAAGTGGACTTACTCTGCTCTTTGACCTATTTTCTGTTTGATGTATAGTACCATTATTATAATTGTGCTTTTTATTCGTTAGTGTAACTACGCAAAATTCTCAGTTATGTTAAAAATGGAGGCTGTTGAATTTTTCTTAGAATTTTTGCTTAAAAGGCATTGGTTTCTTTGAGAGAATGTTTTTTTTTTTTGTTTTACCTCAGCGGTTATATTTTTCTACTTTTTATGGTTTTCTACTTTTTACGTACCTACCTTGAAAGGAAAAAACAGACCCTTATAGGATCACTTTGTTGTGCGTCCGTCCGTCTGTCTGTGAAGACCCTTTTTCTCAGGAACGCGTAGAGGTATCAAGCTAAATTTTATATCAAATACTCAAGTCTATTGTCCCTTAAAGCTGAGAATCTATCTTCTAAGCCAACGCTATCAAAATATACAGCCGTTTATGACATTCAAAATTTTCATCATGCTAATTTTCCGTACTCGCAAGCGAATCAAAATCTACAGTGTACATCCCGTGAACTCAGAATCTTGAAATTTGGTACGAAGTAACATGTTATAGCACAAATAAAGGGAAAACTGCGTAAATTTTTATTTACATCACATAATAAAAATATTTATAATAATTTTAAACTTTCCCTTTCCTCATGAACGCGTAGAGGTATTAAATTTAAATTCATTTCAAATACTCAGGTCTATAATACCTATAAGCTGAGGTTTGTACGGAACCCTCGGTGCGCGAGTCCGACTCGCACTTGGCCGGTTTTTTTTTCGTTGTTCATTCTAACAGAGTAAGTCAATATTTAATATCCATTTATTTTTTCAGGATCAAAAGTACTTAGTACTCATTTACTTTATGTTTAGCTAAAGAACTTTTACCGGCAAATATTTTAATATAGATTTATTGCAAAGAACCTAGATTGTGTAGCTCGAGCAGACACGGGTGGGGAGGGAAAAAAAATAAACATCCCTAATGTGCTGACATTTTAATTACTTTTGCATGTCGCCTCACTATAAATAATATACTGGGTTTTTTAATACTTTTGAGAAAATAAATTTTCAATCTCATATATACTAGAAGACTACTAAACAAGTATCGAAGAAAAATATATGTTGCGTAATTCTTTAAAAAATCTTAGATAAGAGCAAGAGTATCATCATCATTTCAGCCAAAAGACGTCTACTGTTGAACAAAGGCTTCCCCCAGGTGTCGCTACAAGGCCTGGTGGAAAATAATGAAGTTTCTACTTAATAATATATGGCATAACTAATCAAAATCCTATTAAAACTATTCCTATAAAATAAACAAACCCTTACAACGACCAAACAATACAAAACATACAAATGTTATACAAATAATATCCAATTGTCAAATATGCCATAGAATATTAAATTATTGTGTTGATACTATTTACTCATGTATTTCCAAGACTATTTCAATATGTCGGCTTTCACTCTAGTACAAACCCAATTATAGTAAACAAACATTTCCATTGATATCGGTATAAATGGAATTCTATAGTTTAGTCTTTTCTAATTGAAAATTATCGATAGTTATTTAGTAGCGTGTATACATCACTAGCCACGGTAGAATTAAAAATGGAATGAGAACTAAACGGAAAAAGAAAATTATTTAATGGTCGGAATTTGTCGAAGAGAAATGAAAAGCTTCGATAATTGCAGCGAAATGCTTTGCCGATTTCAAACCCCATGTTAAAGTCGAGGCATTCACTGTTAAAAATACAAACACACCACAAAAACTACAACGTAACTACAGCTTTAATCATTCGACCTGTATAAATTATGCCAATGGTTTTTCGCGGAACACATAAAACGTATAAATTTAAATCACCGTATTTTTATTTGCTTATCGATATGTGATACACCACTAGCGAGTGCAGTTAGTGGGGCTCATAAATCAGTTTCCGTTGGCTGTAGGCACGTCTTAATACAATTTTATAAGTGACGGGTGCAGGCAACGTGTACTTATCGATAAGATCTTGTCGATAGTTTTAACGATGTTGATTCAGCTTTTGAGCTACATTTTCCTTGTCGGAAGATGGAATTTTATTTCTAAACTATAATAAGCAAGGAAATAGTGTTTGGTGATACAAAATTTTCTAATTCTTGTTAAGTTTATCGAGTGTCTGTGTCAAGATCAGATAACTTTAAATGAATAGAGATTGCGTAAGATTGATACTTTTTTAGGGTAAAAAGAAAAGAAACTAAGAATTATGAAACACATCAGATAGCAAAACTAATCATGCATAACATTTCGCAAGACAGCACAAAAAAATGAACAAAACGTGACCTGAATCCCAAAAGCGTCACTTTACTGACACCAATTTTATTTATCGATACAACTATGATGAATCCTCTTTTTGTTGGCAAAATATGAAGTAAATTCGTAACAAAAAATCACCCATTTACAATTTTATCGATAAGCCTGTCCCATCACTGTGCTTCAGCTTACATAAATCATGAGGACATACGCCCTATCTGTTGCCAGCTTAATACGATCCCCCAAATAGGGGTGGGGGAGCTTTTTATAGGCAAAAAGCTGAGTTTGCCAGTTTGCCTTCGTATTGTATACTTTATATTGAAAATGTGGAAGCTGTTATTCAGCAGATTATAACTAAAGAAAAAAAATGTAATCACAACTTTTTTTTGTTGTTCTGGTCTTATGTTTTTGAAAAGGAAAGTTTTAAAAGTGTTTTCCGTGATAGGATAATGTTGTTGATATTTAAAAGAAAATATTGATGAAGCGTATTTTTTTTAAACACCGCTTGGGGGCCTCTTTAAGGCCAGTTCATTCCGGCAAGTAAACGAAGTTTCTTTTCGAGCAAAATTTCTACTCCTTTATTTATTTTTCATAGAATTTCAGAATGCATGTCTCTATAAAAAAACTTTTTGCAAAAAAATACTACCGACTTCCAAATACAAAACTACAAAGTGAAAAATAACTTAATTTTTTGAAGTCGGTGTCTTTCGTAGGTACCATTTTTATGCGTTATGGACACCGACTTCAAAAAAATAAGTTATTTTTCACTTTGTAGTTTTGTATTTGGAAGTCGGTAGTATTTTTTTGCAAAAAGTTTTTTTATTTTTCACTTTTTAGTTGTACGTACCTAATAGGCAAGTTAGCAAGGGAACTATTTCGCCAGAATAGATTTCATGAAACTTGGACATAACCGGTGAAATGAGAGGTCTGCTTACCCCTTAAGAGCGAACTGGCGTGATGTTATGTTATGAAATGTTATAAAGAACAAACAGACATGCGATTACAGTAATCCCGAGAGATTTGCCGTTATTTATTGAAGAGTTCTGTTGTATATCTCCAAAGTTCTTTATCAGATCTTTACCAAATTAAAATGGGACCAATTCCGGAACATACTTTTTCAAACAAAATAAGAATTTTCAAAATCCGTCCACAATTGACGGAGTAATCGGTGAAAACAGAAAAAAAAAAAAAAAACTTGAAATCGAACATAGAACCTCCTCCTTTTTGGGAAGTCGGTTAAAAATAAGTTGCTAGTCCATATCATCCTTCTATTTGGTCGAGATAAACAAAATGAGGAAGCATGGTGATCATAAAAATATATAAGAAGGGCGTGCCCGTGTCCCTGCAACATATTTACAGTGACCATGTCATAGGCAAATAGCCATTATTAAATTATTTTTGTTTTGATATATCACAGCGACTGTTCTATATTTGCAATAAATACATTGCTTCTTAACCACTACTTATTTTTGTCGCAAAGTAACTGGACAAGCAATGTAAAAATCAAAAAACAATACTCTATTAAGTGGATGCATCGCGTAGTACGGCCGCCGCTTCTTGCGACGAGTTAATGATTAGCTTGTTGTGTGGGTAGTACGGTGCATGGTAAATACACTTTGTGTTTAATGGGATAAGGTTTATAACTGATTGTGAAGTACGTTCTGATTTAAGAAATGCGGGTGTGTGCGCATATGCGTATCTATTGCTTTTACTGAACAGCATGTGTAGTAGTTGCCATGTCGTAGGGGTAAACTGGTGCAGGTTTCCGATATATTTTCGCCTAAGTATGTGGTGATCAATGCCTGTACTTCGTTTATTTGAGAATAGGTATTTTCCCTGTTGTGAAAAATCTTCAGGCTCAAAAATATATAGCTCGAAAGATTTTCTCAACATACCAAAACAGATGAGAACTAATATAAGCGATACATTTCTCGCTCGAAGACATTCGAAAAGCTGTTCCCGCATTGATTTTCAGCGACGGAAGCAGGTTCGATGTTCGCGTCGCTGAATTTTTCAGCACATTCATATAAATATGTATGTAAGCCACACTTTCACGCGGTTACGTACTGAAAATGCCTTGAAAAAAACTGGTATAGACGCCTGTTTTTTTTCTAGCTGGTCTATAATATAGGTTTTTTGTTTTGATACTTGAAATTGTTGTTTCGTCTTTGGGAAAATACCAATGGGTAGGTTTAAAAGTACTTTTTATAAGAAATAGTGTCAATGATCTTTACACTTTATTACAAACTATTATTTAACTTGCAATGTATGTATGTACGTGTGTTCGAGTCAAATCTTTCAACTGAATTTTAAAGTAGTTATCATCCACCGAATAATATAAAATTTTGCATAAACGTTTAGTTTGGATGACAATGCATGGTTATCTGAGTGACGACATTTTATATCCAATATGGCGGAGGATCTAAGATGGCGGACCAGTTATTTTTGGTTCACTGCCATGATATGGGTATCAAATGAAAGGCGTCTATTCCTTCCATCGCATCGTTCCCAGTTCTGCGCCATTACATGACCAAATCTTAAAAACATCCATGTCATCGAAATGCACAGAATTGAACCAAAGAAACAAACCAACAAACAAAAAAACAGACACACAACACGCGACAGAGAAATAGAAACATTTCTGCCTTATCCGGGGAACTTTATTAGCAATCAGCACCCAGATTTATCATCACACAACCGACACAATTTAATAAAGTCTTAGTAAATGGTATTATTATCCCTAATAAACGTAGTCTATAAAAGTGAAAATGCAATTTCAAGCTTAAAATTAAGGTTCATTTTTCTATAAAAAAGCAATTAAACTCAGGTCTAATTAGAATGTTCGCTCATTACATTTCTTGTAATTAGATTCTTTTCAAAGGCTCTAAAGACTTCAATGTCTTTTGAGGTTTTTCCTTTAACCCTTTTAATTTTAAATGAAAGTGTGGGGTTCGTTCGAAATAAAAAGTCCAATATTACCTATATTTTGCTAGGGGTTTGGTGGTATTTCAACTAAGTTTTTTTTATAATTGATAATCTCGCATTTGACCTCCATGTCACCTAATGGTTAACGATGATATGGTCGACGGTGAAGCATGCTTGCCTAGAAGTAATCTTTTCACTCTTGACTTAAAGACACCCAGGTTGTAGGCATCAGGAAACACAGACTCTGGTAGTTAATTCCACTCCTTGAATTCCCATTTGTTTCCCGATAGATTTTTAAGATACCTACACAAACTTTAACTTTTCCCCAGAAAATTCTCACATTGTAGTTCACGAAACTAGATAAGGAAAAAAATCGTACCTGATTATATTGGTACTGCCAATAGACGTCTCAGCAAAGCCTGAACTTTGTTGCAATTGTCTAACTTTAAGAATAAACCTAGTCTTTTATTTTTATTACTGAGCATAACATGACTCCTTTTTCACTTAAGGGACCGGCAGAGATATACCTAGTGGATGCAAGCATAAACAAGAGTGTTTCTAAAAACTTTCCAAACTGAAAAACAACGTAACACAAAGTCAAGAGAGAATGGGTTACTTCTAAGCAAGCGGGCTTCATCGTCGACCACATCATCACCTACCATCAGATGAGAATAACAAAACTTTTTTAAACCTGGAACACTACGGCCAAAACGGCAATTCATTCTTATTTATTTAACCATTTTTAAAAGAGTAACCATGGAGTTTCTTGCCGGTTCTTCTCCATAGGAAACGACCAACCCGAACTGTGCACCTTTTGTCGACGTTTTATAAGTGCCCATGTAGGCCTATGTGAAATAAAAAAAATGTTTCTTTTTTTTTTGAACCTAACCTGTATTGTTAAGAAAAAGTAAAAGAGTTGTCACTTACCGATAAGCCATCCGAATCTGCTCCCCATTCTTGTACCAGATCAGCTGAGCTGGTGGGTTTCCACCTCGACTTCTGCAGACCAACTCCAAGCTCTGTCCTCGACGCACTGTCTCTCCTTCTGCGTAACCTTCGATGTAAGGAGCTCCGGGAGGATCTGAGGAAGAACATCATAAGATAAATACCTATAGTTTTAAGAGACTGCTGCTGAATATAATAGCCACACGGGTCGATTTAATGTTACCATTATATATAGACCAGCCCATCTAATAGATATCGAGATCACATCGTTTTTTGGCAACTATGTTAAGTTTTTAGTCCCAAGTGTCGTTTGAAGATCTATGACAGTCTTTGAGGATACTCAGAAATTTGAAAATCTGATAAACATTCCCAAAGGAGTATCGTGTTCCCCAGTTACGGAAAAGTGTATGTTAGATAGTCGCCCTATGTAAAATACGGGAATCCCCTTCTTGGCATAATTTTTTTAGACATATAGTTGTTTGGCATAACGTTTTCGCATAACTTGTATTGGCTTTACAATACTGTGGCATAACAATACTTTGACATAATGTAACGGTTAGCATAACTGTCATATGGTCTAATTTTTTTGGCATAATTTGGAGTTGCATAAATATTTTAGGCATAATATTTATTCGTCATAATAATTTTATGGGTACATGTTTAGACGTCGAAAATTAAAATACCTACGGGCAAAATGTCAATGTTGTAAACATGGAACTCAATTGAATTAGGTTAAGGTACGGCGGAGGTGGCCCTTGGGCCACATTTCAGTCGCGAATATGTTTGTATTTTTCCAAAGAAAATTATGTGTAAATATCATTATGCGTTTATAACATTATGCTTTATAAAATTATGTGTAAATATCATTATGCGTTTATAACATTATGCTTTATAAAATTATGTGTCATTATTAACATGCCAACAGTATTTATGGTAATATGCATTATGGCAAAACATTTATACCTATTAATATTATGCGTAATGATCATTATGCTGAATTTCTTTATGCCAATGTAAATTATATATGAGAATTCTGATAATCAGATAATAAAATACTGGTGATTGATTGGAAGCCGGCCTCAACAAAGATGGGAAAGCGATAGACAGATTTCGAGCTTTTATTTTCAATAAGACACTGACCCAAACAATTGTAAATACAATACCAGTACCTAGGATCAGTGACTTATTATATATAATACCTCATTCAGCAATCATATTTCAGTATTCATAAAAAAATATGAAGAATATTTTGTATATTTTTCATTCTATTTATAATCATGAAAACTTGCTACCAGCCTACCAAGTACTTGTTTTTTTGCAGGAAGAGTGGTAAACAAAATATCTGATAATGATTTATGTAGAAAATAGATCTGACGTCATGAGGTAGAGATGAGAACAAAAACCTTAAGTGACTCATAGAAAGAAAAATAACAGGCAAAATTTAACCATTGTAAAGGGACAATCCTATCTTTTTAAAACTACAATGTGTAACATGAAAAACAAAAAAAAAACAATCATTCTAAAAATGTTCGAAAATTCAATCGAAAAATATCTCAATTAAAATTGTAGTTTAGTAGTATTTGATAAAAGTATTAAAAAAATATTTTAGCTAACACTTTAGGCACCCATATTCCAATCGAATAGGCTGTAGTGATGACACTGTTTGGTAACATTATGGCATCAAATAAAAAGTAAAGCACAAAAGATAAAAAGAAAATTGCCGAAGAATTATTTTATTCAACAACGCAATAAAAAAGAAACAGGTAGAAAAATGAAATAAAAACCTCAATGATATCATTTTTCACTTTTCCCGACTGACACACCACGCATACAATCCTTTTGTTTTAAAAATCCCTTTTTGTAACAAAAGATGCTGGGAATGATCAAAAGAAAAAAAAATACTTGTAAAGATTTTTACCACAAAGAAACAGTTTTCCAAACGACTGTACAGGAAAATTGCCTCCGACGAGAGTTCATTAACCCCACAAACGGGGTTCCGTAACATTATTAATAAGGGTTCCTTAAGAAAAATATTAAAACGGTCCCTGTCTTGGGGGTCATATCATTTGTTTGTGCGATTACACTGTAAATCATTTTGTCTTAAAAATATAAATTCCCCGCTGACTGAGTTCGTATTTTTGGGTTAAATTTTGATAAATGACTTCGCAAGGTATGATTAATATTGTATTTTGGGAGAGCTCAGTGGAACTGAATCAGGGCTTTATATTCAGTGAATAGACAACATTAATTATATTTAACACTAAACGTTTCTCCCCTTTGGTTTTCAGTAAATTATATTGCTTGTGTCTCCTCTCGTATTTCGTAGAAGTAGATTAAACTACCAAGCAACATGAATTTAATTTTGCAATTACAAGCACATGAGGCTTTTCAACTACGACACACTCTGTGTTTAATAAAAGAAAGAAAACATGTCAGCTAAAACGGAGTATTTTTTTGTTTTTTATTATAGGTAGACTCGTGCTTAACCACTATCTCGGTAAGCGATGATGTGTGGTGATAATAACAGCAGTGCCAATGATATACATAAATAATGCAATTTTTTTTCGTGATCAGCTACCTCTTGAAGTGATGGAAAGAAATGGATGGGGTCTAACATCAAAAGAGGATTGAAGAGGTCTGAGGCTCTACATAAGACAAAAGGCTCAAGATAAGTGTCATTCGTTACGATGGTCCAAATGCCAAAATATAACGAATCGGTCACGTGATTTCGGAAGCTCTTGGCATGCCCATACACTTTTGGCTACGCTTTTAATTAAATAACTCACTGTCACTTATCAAGATTGCTGTGGCAGGGAACACGGGCGCTGGCCTTTCCATATACACGGAGTTCATTTCTTGGCCCAAAAAACCTGAACCCAATTTAAATAATCCCACACTTCTCTCTAACTACCTCCAAAAACCTCTTAGCCGTTGACATAAATAGTAAAACCTGCTTTCAAGGCAAAATATCTTAGTCCTCCATAACTGTTACCTCTTCAAGTCACAAAGAGGGTTGAAACCGATTTATTTTTATCACGGAACCCTTCGATATTTAAGCTTGAATAGTTTTATACGCTTCTCGATTGGAGGGGTCAATTCATACGTTATGAACCATTGGGTATATAATATTATGATGGGCTTCTAGTGTATGGGCCCTGTTTAGTGTATGGCCTTGTATGAGTCTTTGTTGGGTTCTTTTCTGGACGATTTGATGTGGATTGAATGGGGTTAAGACAATGATGGAAGGTAATTGTTTTCTGTTCTTAGAAAAAATGGAGGCTGCCAGTCAGAGAGCGTTAACCTTTGATATCGAAGAAGTTAATCTAAACCACTGAATATACATCGGAAACGACTTAGAACTATTAAAAAGTATTCTTGTCGAACATGTATACTCAGTGACAGTTTGGATTCAGAATTTTTGCCAGTTTTGCTTTCGTTATGCTGCTTTATTGGTGTACCTTTGTATAACTCTGCAGATAATACAGGCATGTGTCACGTTATGTATATATAGCATGTGCCTACTAAAAACAATTTTACAAAAAAAAAAAAAAAACATCCAACTTCTAAAAACACTACAAAGTGAAAAATAACTTCAATTTCTGAAGTCAATGTTCCTGTTTTCATTGCTTCGTTTTTTGACACGGACTTAAAAAAAAAATGAAGTTAGTTTTGCATTTTGTAGTGTTTCTGGAAGTCGTTTGTAGCATTAGTAAAAAAAAATTTGTTTGTGGTAGGTACATAATAGGTAAGTTCTATAATAAAGTACCTATAACGCCCCAAGTGCAGCAATCCCGAAAGATTTGCCGTCATTTATTAAAGAGATCTGTTTTATATCTCCAAAGTTTAAATGGGACCTATTCGGGAACGTATTTTTTTTGACAAAAAATAAAGAATATTATAATCGGTCTACAATTGACGGAGAAATCGGTGAAAATATTAAAAAAAACAAAACATACAGTCGAACATAGAACCGCCTCCTTTTTGGAAAGTCAGATTAAAAATGATGACTTCAAATTAAGATCCGATTAGTTAGGCCGTTCTTAGAGGATGACCATGTGACTATCAGAAAACATTTTTTTAAATTCAACCACTAATTGAAACAAAAAGAGGATTGAAGAATGTATGCTAAGTCACGGGCTACAGCTAGTGTGTATACAGTGAAGGAATGTAGCGAAGTGACAATTCAAAGATGGAGTCTCAGATTCACCCCCTCTCTGTACCATTCCATTCCCCTTACAATAATTAAGTTCAGACGTAGGGTTGGTACGGTTTGTAGTCTTGGGGCTTAGAGCAATATGGATGTTAGTGGACGTATAGAAGTAATGGCATCTATTCTTCTATTCTTTCAATTAACTATTCTTTGCTAAATATGGCGTCTAGAATCACAAGTTATAGCAACGAGTTAAAAGTTTTGCACTATTATGGAAAATTCTCAGCATTTTGTGTATTGACTCCTTCGATGAAATTAACAGTTGTTGAAATTGAACCTCCCTTTTTTTCCCTTGTTACGACGATTGAATCGAATCGAGTGTATTAAAGGTCGATCCCCCTACAACACCGCCTAAAACGGAGATGACTGCTCGATGTCCACACGCCGACAAATAGCAGGCAAACAGCTGTCCACGCGCCTACAGCTTGCAATCAACTAGCTGTCCCCGCACCGAACGCTTTCGCCTTCCTTTTTCGACTAGCTAGCAACGTGCTTCAAGAGAGTAGTCAGCGTGCGTACAGCGCGCGGATGACCTGCTTGAAGCGCGTGGTAAGCATGCGGTAAGCGAGAGGTCAGCTGTAGAGTGGTACGATGTATGTCGTCAATGTAAATTACGTCTACAGAAGTCGCCCTGAAGCTCATATTTCAATAAACATTATTTAGCCGGGTTTCGTACAGTCGGCTACGATATTAAGTTTCTTTCAAATGGACTTATATTCAGGAAGTCAAACTCATTTCCTTACAGGACAAACTAAACTAAAATATCTAACATAATAATTAAAAATTAAGTAATAACCTCTCAGTAATATCTTCCGACATTATGGCTTAAAAATCCAGTAAAAAAACATAACTTTAACAAAAATAACAGCTAAAACAAACCTACACTCCAACTTCCAATCTTAAATTCGTTTACCCACCAAACACCATAATCCGGAAACTTTTCGAACCTTTCCATGAAATACCCCTACACGATATTAATTCGTTTAAAACTTCGCCAATCCGATCCGCTAACCCTATTCGCATGGCAAATCTCGCGTAGTACGCGGTACGCAGTACGCAAGTAATACGCATGTCAAGTCTAGCGTTTGTAATTAAGAGGGCATTGTACCGAGGAACGACGAATTTGTTACTTGGATTGTTGTCACACCGAAGTGTAATGGCAATTGAGATTCTGGTCTGAATTTTGCTCGGAAGCGACCGTTAACATGTTAATTGTAGGAAATATAGGAGTAGGAATGCGATTTTGTTTTTGATGTGGTTTTCTTTTGTTTTGTTTTAGTATGAGTACTCATTGGGCATCTAATTTTGTATAAATTCATGTTCTTCCAACTTAAAAAACAGATTTGTTTCTGGGAAGTTTGTTGCGCCCCCCATTCCTAAATACAGCGTCCTGATTGATAGTTTCTCAGCGGTCTCAACCAATCAGAACAGAAGAAAAAGTGTAGACGTCGTTTTAGAGGTTTATCTTTAATTAAAATTTAGACATACAAAAAGTACTCCACTAAATTGATCATAGCAATAGGCAATGTAGCAAAACCTCTCACTTTATGTATTTTTTGCAAACTAATCCCGAATCACTATCTCCCAAAATACAGGGACAGGCCTAGTTTGGGAGTTAGCATCATCGTTACGTATGTTACCTTTGAATCAATTTGTTTTTCTTTTTTTCTGCCTCTCAGCTTATTTCTTAAAGTATCAATAAATAGACTTTGATTTCGAAGTGGCTTGTATCTCAAGACTTTATAAAACCAGTACTCTTTTGTGGTTTCATCACGATTTCAATCCAATTAGACCTAGACAGACTTATAAGTCTTTATTTGAAAGAAAATTAGTTTAAAGCACTTTTAATATTTTGTGGATCGTTCATTTAATGTCAAAGATTGATCTAGACTAATATTTATTGTCATTATTATCTTTTCTATCAATATTATTAGAAAATATAAAATAATCTTTAACATTATAATAGAAATCCTAAAGTAAACGCACTTTATTCTGCCACGATAAAAGGCAAATCGGTTCGTTCAATGTTATTGTTTAATTCCAATGTTAAAAAAGATATTTGCATTGTCAATACATTCTATAAAAGCTCGTAGTGTTTTAAAAGGTTGAAAATAGAAAACCTGGTGAGCAAGGGTATTTTTTCGGCATTCGGAAAGAAAATATTTGACGAGCAATTTCAGACGCAAAAATAATATTTTAGTTTTAAAATATTATTTTAAACTTAAAACAATATTATAATTTACCATCGGCTCTGATTTATAAGTACCAAAGGGTTACTTTGCAATGGAGCCTGCCTTTTATGAAATTAAATAGCGCGCAGACCAATCAAAGTTACTTATCATTTGTTGTTCTATTGAAATCTTTCTAATATTATAAATGTGAAAGTTTGGATAGATGTTTGTGTTGATATATCTTTGTTACTCAACCATGCTAGAACGGCTGAACGGATCTGAATGAAAGAAGGATGGCCAAATCGTACCAGGTGAAGAAAAGATGGCGTCCAAATCTGCCGTATATATGAAAAATATCCTTATTTTTTAAGGTTTTTAAAAACACAAGAAATGTCTCTATAAGTAACCACAAAAAAGATATCCATTTATTTTTGTTTCTGTAACTTTTTTGAAATTATTTAGAATTCTATGTTCAGAACGCACCTATTGACGATTCGTTTAACGTATGAAATGACTTGGCATTCAAAGACTATAATTATTCACGTTTTATTGAATACTTGTTAACTGACTGTGACTTTAGTGTGTTAGTGCCTGAGGAGTTCCCAGAGGCGGCTTAATTAACTCTGACACCAGAGAAGGCCACATCCTCACACGAAAAGAAAGACAAGACATAATGTCCTATTTTTTGTGTAATTCTATTCAGAAATCGAAATAAATAGAAACGAGATTGCTAATTACCCTCCTTGCTTGACGAGTTTTTGCTAACTATCTTTTAACTGACTTCTTTAGGCTACGCCACAGTCTAGTAAAAGGTAGTTATTGAATCTAACCTCAAACACATTGTTTACATTATTATACAAAATCGTGGCCATTTAGATATGATTTTCAAACGGGGTGATGTTTACAACATAAAAACAAACCAGTCTAGCTATAATTTACTTTGGGACATGAAAAATAAAAGTCAAGTCCAGCTCCTATAGAAATTTGGCCATTGTTCTTTGACACAGACAAAGACTATATTCTGGTAAAGCACATAGGCTACTTTTCGTACCGGAACATCGTTATCTTGGGATAAGAAAACACTTTTCACGAGGCAGAAGCTAGTTCATCATATTTTAGTGTATATAAAAATAACTTATATATGAAACGTCTGATTCATAGCCGCGGTTGTAAAATGATAATTTATTTAGTCTGGGAGTGAGATTACCAAATAATATTGGACACCAATTTTTGCTTTACCAAATCAATAGAAATTGACAATGATAAAGCGCATCAAAGTTCAGGAGTGGGGCCTTGTGACGTCACTATGTCAGTATAAAGTGTTCTAACGGCGTGACGTCTTACTCACTTTTACGTGTCAAAAGAAAAATACTTGACCAATATTATTTTTTAGTCGACCTGACGTACTAACAACTAATTTTCAGTTAACATCCCCATTGCTCGCTTATAATGGATAAGTACTGGCAAGAAGCTTTATGCTAAAAGCAGTCTTTTTTTTTTGATAACTTCCTCTTTCTCCTTCCGAATCTCACTGTTATGGGCGATCTCTCGACAAGATTTCGTCATAAACTTGATCAGGAATGTCACCTTCATCGCATTCAACCTCGACGGAGACAAAATTCTGTTAAGAAAAAGCTTACGACGGTGTAACACACATCCATCTAAACACACGCTTTAAAACTCGAGTCGTGTTCGGTGTGTTTAACTTTTATTATAATTCGGATAAAATTGTTCATACAGTCTTAAATTGTAAAGAACATGAGTAATACTGCTGAGCCTTTGTTACAATTTCAAGGATTTGGTAATAGAAAATAAAGAATGAAAGAGTTAGGTAGGTAGGTGTTCTAGAGGTAGCATAGAATAAGAATCACAATTATTCTATTACCCTTTGGAGTGGAAAAACAGCTACATTCATCAACATAATTACAAACAAGTAAAATTTCAAAATTTATAAAACCCCCGACTCATTTATCTTGCGAAAACAGTCCGATTTAAACAGTAAAACGCCCATAACTTGTGAACGGCTGAACCGATTTTATTCAAACATAGCTAAGAACACTCTCGACACAATCACCTTTCAAACAAAAAAAGCTAAATCAAAATCGGTTCATCCGTTGAGGCGCTATGATGCCACAGACAGACACACAGATACACAGATACACAGCAACACACGCCAAACTTATAACATCCCTCTTTTTCCGTCGGGGGTTAAAAATACTAAAGTACATAAACAATAAAAGCACCGAACATTGCTCTAACGAAGAGAATGAAAACCGGACAAGTGCGAGTCGGACTCGCGCACGAAGGGTTCCATACCATTATCGCAAAAAACGGCAAAAAAATCACGTTTGTTGTATGAGAGCCCAACTTAAATACTTATTTTATTCTATTTTTAGTATTTGTTGTTATGGCGGCAACAGAAATACATCATCTGTGAAAATTTCAACTGCCTGGCTATCACGGTACTCGAGATGCAGCCTGGTGACAGACGGACAGACAGACAGACGGACAGACAGACAGACGGACAGACAGACAGATAGACAGACGGACCGCGGAGTCTTAGTAATAGGGTCCTGTTTCTACCCTTTGGGTACGGAACCCTAAAAATGTTTACTTTTCCAAGTACATTTTATAAGTTGGTCGACTATTTCGCGCAAACTTATAAAGCCTATTTAGCTGTGTTAGGTTTCCTTTTAATTTCGTTATATATGCTACTGCCGAGAAGTTTTTAACATATTTTCCAAAAGCAATCATTTAGCCGGCAGCGGGAGGAGGGACACATGACTCTAACAAAAATTAATCTTAATTTTACGCAAACGGATCCCTGAATTGAAAAATATTTTTACAGACCCGTAATGTTTTTGAATGGCCTATGCAACGATACCCCACACCATTGGATAGACCAGAGAAAAAACATCACAGGACGATGTACAGGAAGTAGGTAAACTAAAATATTTTTTTTGGCTTTGTTGACTACGGAACCCTAGAAACTTGACCTTCTATTGAGAAGATAGTTTTTTTTTACATAGTTCAATCTTAAAGGTAAACCTGCTGTTACGATATAAAAAAGTAAAAAGACAGTTTTCTGAAGTCAAAAAACATTATGTTCTCTGTCTTCCGTATCCTGCCTCTCAGCTCATCAGTCTGTCTGCTTGTGATCAAAGAAAAATTTCGACTTACTTAAATCACAAAAATATCTTCATCAAACAATGACGCCCTCAAAATCCTTTATAATTACGAAAATGGCATAAAATACACGAAAAAATATTCATAAAAATCTACTGTTATTCTACAAAATTATTACAATAGTATTGTATTCCTCTCCGTGATTGGCTCAGGGCTATTTTACTTTGGTATCTATTCTCTTTGTGTAGAACGCTTTTGTTATTGTGGGCGTGCTGTTAATTTTTTATTACTTCATGTTTTTTTTGTTTATTTTTTTTTAAATGCTTTCACCCCCTATAGCGTTTGTGTAGGGATGGGGTGATGTCGATGAAAGTTTTTTGTTGTCGATGTTTTGTAAGACTGATAAATTTTCAAAATTGACAATGGTTCAGAATTAATAATGTATTTGAAATAATACCAACAAAAACCGGCCAAGTGAGAGTCGGACTAGCGCACGAATGGTGCCGTACCATTATCGCAAAAACGGCAAAAAATCATGTTTGTTTTTTTTTACTTAAATATTTATTTTATTCTGTGTTTAGTATTTGTTGTTATAGCGGCAATAGAAATACATCATCTGTGAAAATTTAAACTGTCTAGCTATCCCGTTTCATGATATACAGCCAGGTGACAAACAGACAGACTGCCAGTGGAGTCTTAGTAATAGGGTCCCGTTTTTATCCTTTGGGTACGGAACCTTAAAAAAATAAAACCCAATCTTTTTAAATTATTCTTTATTTTATTGCTGTTTCAAGAACTTAATTACCAGTAGTTTGTATAGTACTAAGATTAGTTAAAAGTTAGTATTCTAATACTTAATCTCAACATACAAACTACAACAATGTCTTTCATTCAATGACATCAAGCTCTTGAAAATTATATCCGAAACCTCAGATACATCATCTTTGACTTATTAACATTTCGGCTCAACCGCCATTTCCTACGAGTACGTCACCTAACAAAACTTTTTAGATCCATCAGTCTTCGAAATAAGATTTGAAAAAGCCGAAAACCTTTAACCCTAAGATGAGATCCAACCTTTATCTAACCAAAGTTATTTGATTTATTAATCCTGCCTTGTCCAGGACCCAACAAAAAAGTATTTCCGTCAGCCGTTACTTTACAAGGGATTCCCGCAAAGTAACGCCTTATTCAATCAATTAAGGTACCTTCAAGAAAATAAAATACTCAGCAACAAAATTTAATTCGGATTTTCAGTAAATCTTGTTACTTGTGGTAAGAGAAAGAGATTTTATTTCGTTTAAGGCTTTTTAGGGAATTGTATTGTCACCATGGTTACCAGTTTATCTTAAAGATAGCTGATCTGTTGAAGTTTTAAATGATCAAAGGGCATGGACTAGATCCAGACTAAAGAGATTTATCGAAAAATAGACAAAAAATTCAATTAAATTTGAAGAAAACAAAATTAATTTCGATTTCCATATTTTCGATATTTTTATTAGTTACAAGAGATTTCATTGCAAAATATTCTAGTGAATTTGAATATTATATATATATTCTAGTGAATTTCACTTAGATTTTTTTTAAAATAATTTTACCGTTAGAATTTTTAATCTTTAATAAAACTATCGACATAAACACTACTACATCACTACGCTATGTAAGCCGAGCATAGGGGAAAGAAAACAAAGTGCTCAATGTTATTTCACGATGGAATTTAGCAAGCTCATAATGAAACACCATGTTTATTAATAACATAATTATTATGCTTGAGTTTATAATGAATATTTATAAGCAAAAGGTGTTAATTACAGCAAATTTTCTTTACTAATCTCCTGGCTGCTTTTGACAGATTATTTCACAGCGTTCCCTTGAATAGTGTAGTAGATGTCTTTAGTCAAGAGGGAGTAGGTTATTTCTTGGCAAGCTTGCTTCGTCGTTGACCACATCATCGCTTACCATCAGCGCCTGTAGCCTAGTTGACAATCTACAATCGATAACTCTAGTAGAAAACGATTCAATCTATGGGAATGACACATCTGATCGTCAATTCATGTGGTCAGACCATACAAATATAACGATATTATTAATAATAACGATTTTAGACAAGGATTCGATACGAAACGTTTGTTACTTGTCAAGGGGGGCAAGTGAGATAGTGTCAAACGCGAACTTATCAATAATAATCAAAAATTACTGTGGCTTTGGAGTACTCACATTTGATGCGACTGAGATAGAGACAAAGCATTATTTGTAATCGAAACAAAAGGAGTATGTACGGATTGTATTAAAGTGGCGTTCCACAGTTTCTGCTTGCTGATGGGCAAGAGGAGTGAGTATTTACCATAATTTGTATGATTATAATGATAAATTGTTGAAATTACATTTTCATTGAATACTGTTATAAAAACTGGGGCTTTTTCTATTTCAAATGATTCGTATCAAAGGAAACCTTTCGTGGAATATTTTGCGTTTCCAGGAAATTGAAAAAGATTCGATTTTACATCATACTTACTCAAAAATGAAACCAATTAATCAAACCATGTTTATTTGTTTTGTTAACACTTTTCACTCTTCAAAAAGTCCACAAAACTACCACCTGATTCAGTTTTGTAACGAATCAGGTGGTAAAATCAAACCCGAAAAATCAGTGACGACAAAAAAAATATTTGCAACAAACAGAATCCAATCATAATTTTCCGACAAATTACATTTTTGTAGAGGAGGTCGGGGCAAAGTAAACAGCCCACTCGAACGATGCGACACGCTGGCAAAGCGGACATGGACTTAGAGCCATGAATTATTAATTTCCCATTTAAACCGGCACTGGCAATGTTTGCTTTTCCCCAATGTCCCCCTATTGACTTTATCGCTACTCGATGGTGGGGGAATTAATTGCGTTCAAAGTCGAAAATTTCGAGACTGATCAATTTCGATTGTAGCTTTTAGGCCTTTGAGGCGATGGCGTTTCTTCTAAAAGAAAAATAAATTTTGTAGGATGAATTTCGAGATCGAGATATTGGGGGATTCGGGGATTTGGTTTGCGTTTTAAGCTTGAGACGGAATTTATTCGGCTTGAGTGTGAAGCGTTTATGCGTATTTCTTTTCTAATCAAATTGTCAACGGAGTTTATTTGTAGTATCTTAAAAGTCATACGGAAATGGAGACACACTCATGCTTTACTTGCGAACATTGCTTCATATGTTCAAAAAGCCGTCTCATACTCGATAGCGTAAAACATTCAATGAATACTATTGAGTTGTCAAATTGAAAGGGAACGTGCGTTCTAAGAGCTGTCAAAACTACGAGTACCTTTGTTCTAGAAAATTTTAACATTAAAAGTGTCCTTGTGGTCTACCTAATTGAAATTAACAACCAATTCCAAAATGTCACAAGAAACAATTGCAGCAAGAATGGAGAGATATACCTAACGTAATACGGTCAGAATTTCAGAAAATTCACAGCGAAGCAAAGCGAAAGAAAACACAAAATAGTTCTTTAAATAGTAAATCAGACGGTAAGTTTTCCTTAGAGCTGCACATTAAAGAAATAAGAATTTCTTAACGCATTTTCCAGTTCTAAAATTCGAAATTAAAGCTTGGGGAGTAACAGAAGAAAACTTATATTCTCTATTCCGTTTAAGCCCAGTTTCCTCTATTTAAATTCTGAGTAAATTTGGGTCTACTATTAAGAAAACATGTGCCAACTTGAGTTACTGAAGATGTTAAGATTTTTAACTTAATTTTGTTTTCTTTTTTTTAAGCTGAAAATGTATGTAGAAATACACCTTGGATACTTGGGAGAGCATTAAAATAGCCTGATCTATGGGTGATTCTTTTACCTTGCCTGACTTGATCTTATTACAGCTTGATCTATTTTCGTGCAGTTTAAGCAGGGAAAAAAAACATCCTAAAGGTGAAGATATAAAATGCTCTAGGTACTTAACTAAAATTTAGAAGAAAGAATAGAAGAATTGTTGACGTTCAAAAGTGCCGCTTAACTGCTAAGTTGAAATAAAGAATGTTTGACTTTTGAACTAAAATCGTTAAAATTAGATTTGCCTAAAAATATAGAATAAGACGTTCTTGAAAACAGCTGCTTTTGCAATTAATTATTTTCAGATTTTTTATGACTAATTAAATTTAATTAATAAATAATAATTAAATAATAATAATAAATTATTTAATTAATAATAAATAATAAAATTAATTAATACTACGAAGCTAATAATCACTTCATTCAGCATACACATTTAAAAAAAAAGATGAGAGTGTTCAGTTAGCAAGATTGATTGAGAAACTAACAAGTGTGCAGTGCACGAGCCCACAAAAATGCCAACATCAAAAACCAATAAACAAACAGAGCTTCCAAACCTCACCACAAGATGGCGTTGAGCGCTAGTAACCTCCTTGAATGTAAACGTTGAACCAACGGTCTCAATCGAACGGTCTTTTAATAATTCATGTAGTCTGTCGTCGTCGTCGGGTCGTCGGGAGAAAACAAACCTACGGGACTTGCGAATTTGTGAAGCGAAGTGGAAGAGTTGTTTTAGCGAGAGATCAGCAATTCAGCAGAATTGACATAGTGGCATAAGTAGGTACACAGAATTTAATAATTCATAATCATTTATTTGCTAATATGGGTAATTACATAAAGTTGTTAAAAATATAGCACAGTCCAACCATATTACACATTAAGGCATGCAAATCACAAGCTTGATAACACACATTTACTTGCAAAGATAATTTATAATTTACAACACATCTATTTCATTGCGTGGCAAATAACAATGGAAACATGAAAATTAAGCTATCAATAATGTCAGAAAAAAATTAAATTTAAAATGTCATGTATTAAATGAAAATATCAAGTTAATAATATATAATAATTAAATTCTTGCATTATTTGGTAATTTCACCATGGCAAATAATAATGAAACACAACAATCATGAAGCAAATAGTAATGTCACTAGATTAATTAAAATTTAAATGTCATGTACCTATTAGATGAGAATGTCAAGATATATTTTTAAATAAATGTCAAAATAAAATCAAAGTGAAAATATTAATAATAAAATTAGTGCACTCGTCACATCAACAATATGTCCTTACATCCTCTCTTAAGTAATCCTGAATACTATAATAACATTTACATAGCAAGAATCTTTTTAATTTCTTTTTGAATTCACCGATAGATGGAGTTTCTAGTATGGACTTTGGCAAGTGATTGTATACACGCGGCGCCATACTGAAAATGCTTTTGGCATATAAGGCTGTCTTGTAAGATTTGCAACAAATTTTATCACTATACCGCCTACTTCTGTACCTATGAAAAAGATGTTTGTTAGTTCTTGCAAAGCTCGCAATTTCATATATGTAGACAGACGGCAATGTCAATATATTATGCTTGATAAAATATGGTCTGCAGCTATCAGCCTGGTTGATATTAAACATACCCCTAATACACCGCTTATAAAAATCTATACGTATAAACCTATTAACGCGGGAACGTACTTTGGCCTTAGAGGAGTTTCGTTCAATGTCAGCGACGGCACGTAACATTTCGATAGAGTTTAAAATTCTCATATAGTTACCATCAGGTGAGATAGTGACCAAGCGCAAGACTATAAACAATAAAAAAAATGGATTTTCCTATGTTTTTAAAGTTTGTTCGGGCTTAACTCCGCCATATATAGACAGATTTGAAAAATATTTTTTGTTAGATAGGGTATAATCTCGAGGTGGTCCCAATGTCACCAAATCAGAATCTGATGATGGAATCCTATGGAAATTGAGGGAAATCCTCAAATATTATAGGCAGATATCGATAGAGATAGCGATTTTGCTATTACAATAAAATGACAGGCATTTGCCCTCAGAAAGTATACATATTATAAATAAATGGTACTGATGAAAATGGTACCATCGAACTGATCTGATGATGAAGCCGGAAGGTAGGCACTGGAAAGCCGTAATAAAACAATGTATCCTAGTAGTGCTTGGGCTTATTGGAATTAAAATGAGATGCACTCTGGCATAAATGATTTTTTTATGATAATTTGAGGAACCAACACCAAAAAGAGTAAAATTTAAATAGTCGGTGTCGAAAAGCAATAGACACGGACTTCGGAAAACAAAGTTATTTTTCGCTTTGTAGTGTTTTGCATTAGAAGTAAGTTTTTTTTTTTTGTCAAAACATTTTTTATCGTTGATAGAATATCACTTGTCTTAAGGCACAAACTATTTAAAGAGTAAGCCATCGACTCGAAATCGAAAATGTGAACAGTAAAATAGGACGATTTAAAATTTACTTAATATCCACGTGTGTGATTATTTTTAATCCTCGATATTATGGCACTGCGCACATTAAAACTTTCTAATTAATTGTGAACACACCTGCGTGTGGTTATAAAAATATTTTTATTTAGGTGGATTAAAGAAGTATTCAAGACCATACCGAAAAAAAGATGGGAGCAATTTTTTTTTGACATTTGTGCTCGTTTACAAAAAGGAAATCATTTGTATAAAATATTTTATCAGAGAAGACGTGCCAAGAAAACTAAACTGTGCAATCTATCAAGCAAGTTTACGTTTTCCATAACTAGATGGCGCTACATCTCAATCGAACGAAACAAATTCATGCGAAGCCGTCTCGCAATCGTGTCGTGTTGTTAAAACAAACCTTTCGCTTACAATTTGTTTATAGAACCCGTGTGTGGGGAGCTTAGCTTTCGCGTTGTTTTCGTTTATAGGGTGCGGGAGCGTGGATGGAAATATTGAGCGTACTGTATGTACGTAGTATGGTTACTGGAGTTTCTTTAACCTTGGCTTTTGAGTTTTTTGGAAGGATTTTTCCTATCGATGATTCCTATGTATATGGAAATCTGTCTTGAATAAAATCATGTATGGCAAAAAGGCATTTTTTTTGGAAGCAGCAGAATTTCAACTTTTCGCGGTTAGTAGGAATAATCTATACTTTAATTTTTATACTAAATATTAAATCAGTTGTGGATAATTTAACGTCTTCTACAAAAAACTAGCCATTTTGAGTTTTGGGAGAGTATGACTGCACTTTTGACCCTTGACTGTACACATGGAAAGGTTACCTATCTTTTAGGAAGGAACACTTTAACATTTATGTCTCCAGTAGTTTATATTGCCTTGTATTTCATTCTGTCTATTTTATAACTAGGTACCTATTTCATATGATGTTATATTTTTATAAGTCTATACTGTCCCACTGCTACAAAAAGAACCTCCCAAAGTGCTTATAAGAACTCTTCTCCAGCGCCTCAAAATCAAATATATTTATTTCAACTAGGCCACTAAGCACCACTTTTTAACGTAGACAATTAAAATTTACAAGTAATAAAAAGTGATTCTACCGTGCACCGGAAAAGTAGTTTGTTATGGAGAATAACGCACAAGAAACTCCATACTTACTCTTTAAAAAAAATAAGGTTTTTACAAAATTTACATAAGTACATACATTAATAAATTCATATACCTACGTGAGGACGATGCACCCAGCACTACTATACTACATATAGGTGAAAATAATTACAAGCACTAACAGGTAAATTATTTCACTTGATAAATAGGAACATGGATCTCACATACTTACAAATATTGCAAACATAGGTAAATTACCTAATTCAAATTAATGCTTTGCAAAGACATCTAAACCCAAAAACTCAAGTTAGTATATTTTTTCTCACAGCAGGAGAGAACGACCCAATTTGATGAGATTGTGACAGAAATATCATCGACGCGGGAGATGTAATGCTTTTATTATTGTCCCTATTACTCATATGTCTGATCGTTATGTAATAAATAATAAAATATCCCATGAAAAGACAATTTTATTGTGTAGTATAAGTAGTTACCTAAGCAATGTATGAAGGTTTATGTTATAAATAAAAACCAAATTGTTTTGAGTTCTAGTGCTCGCTAAACTTCTTGGCCGCCCTGAAGTTGGCTTACCGATGCGCAAGACACGGCTCGGTGCTGTTTTTGTATGAGATTTACTACTGCGCCGGAGCCATGTACTGGCTATGGTAGCCATTGTAGCCAACTCCAGGGCGGCCAAGAAGTAAGGCGAGTACTATAATCTTCATTAACTCAAATACAAATCGATAGTGTTTATGATAAAGTTAATTCTTGTGGTGACAATAGTTATATTAATTGCCGAGCTATTTTTATATAACATCACGCTTGTATCGTCTGAAAGAGTAGGGCAGAGGTGTATTTTACAATTATTTTCGCTGGATAAGGGAGTTACAATTGACTTCAAAAAAGAAATCATAACAACAGGTGTCCTCGATACCTCTTGATTTTATCGTTTTTCAACACCGTCTTCCGAATCAAAAGTTATATTTCCACTTTTTAGTGTTTTGCTTTAAAAGTCGGTTTATTTTTTGTAAAACAGTTTTTATTTCTCAGTTTTTAGTTTAAGTACCCTATCACTAAAAAGCGAGCAAACTCTAAAGGATTGACAAAATACCTATAATAACTTAATTTACACATTCGTGCAGTTTGTCTCTAAGGAGTTCGATTATTTGTTTCATATAAAAACTGTTAAACCGAATTTAATAAAACTTGCATTTTTCCCTAAGTTGAGAGATACCCAATCCAATAAAAAAAAAAGATCACGATCCGATAAGTAGTTTCAGAGAAATGCGTGGACAAACATACATACACTTAAAAAAAGTTGCACACGTGTTTAGAAGCCCATACGGAGTAACATATGTGAATATAGTGCAATTCCAACAATATTACATACATACGTGTCGAATTGATTAGCTCCGTTTTATTGAAGTCGGTAAAAAAGGTACTGTTACACAAAAGATGACCAGCCTATATATAATATTCCAATTTCAGGATATCTGTCAGGATTGCGTATTGGTCATCATTTCAAGCCTTGTCTCTACACTTTTACATGGAGCGACTGCCTCACCTCAGTAACTGGATAAGACGATTCGCTGATAATCTTTGAAATATGTCTGCTTCTAGGCAATCGTGCTTCACCACCGATCACATCATCGCTTACTATCAGGTGACAAAGTGGTTAACACGAGCCTATCAACGATCAAAGAAGAGAATAATGTTACTTACATAGTACGCTGAGCTGAACAGTGATTCTCATAGGATTGTCTCTCTGCAAGGCCTCGTGTCTGGCCTCGCAAGTGAAGTCGGCGTAATCATCGTCTGATGTCGCTTTGAAGTGTACTCTGTGGACAAGAGGATAAGGTTAAGATTCAAGGTGTTTTTTCCCCAGATGTTTGGGTACATTTCTTCCAAAATAGAGCAAATAGCTTTTTGCTTGACTGACTAATCTGCTGACTAATTATTATTTTTAGGTCTCGGAAAATGTACGGCGACATCGAGAGAGACCCAGCCAAGATGGCGGGACGAACTTGACACCTTCCTGTTTCGTAGATTTTTATCGTTACTCAGATATTAGCAAACACTAAGGGTCACCTTCCGTGCTAAAATAGCTGAACTTAATAGTTCTAATTTTCCAATTAAGAGAAGAATTCCATTGAGATTTTGGGTTGAATCAGAAATTCATTCATTAAAACGAAGTTTAGACACTTTTCAATCAATGTTGATTTAGAAATTAAGGTGTCATCATTTTAGTGTATTGTAATTGTCGTGATATTGGGGTCTTTTACAGGTTGATTTATCAGATGCCCAAGTTACTAACATGTTCCATTTAGACATAATCTTTCGTTCAGTCAATCCGTCGTTTCTTCGGTCTTCCACGCCTTTTGTTGACAAAAAGTCCTCGACCTTAACACCTCAACATATGGTCCTTCGAGCCGGATATGAACCAGCGACATAAGGATTTTTACAGAATAGGATTACTGGTAACTAATTGAAAATTAAAAGGATCGTGATGATATTTGGATCTGTCTGTACTCACCGATACCAGAATATGTTTCTACATTAGGACAATTACAAATAGCCAACAAAAAATATCTGAATGTGGCTTCCTAGTCTGCTAAACATATGTATCTATTATTATGTATTCCTTTGTAAATAAACGACCTAGCAACAGATGTGAGCAACAGCCTCATAGTCTACAGAGTAATAATATGCACCGGCTGGCAGTTTTAGAAAATAACAACATGAATGTGATCTTCATCTTTTGTTTGGTTTAGGATAAGAGAGATAAAAAGGTAAACTGTCTTGATTATAGAAATAAGTTATTTTAAAGTATGAACAGAAACCGTGATTATTGCCGGGGTAAAAAGAAGTCTATAAAACTCAGCGAAGGTGTACGTGTAGCTGTCTTAAACGGTATTCATAAATAAACTAATATTATAAAGTCGTATATTGTATTTGTTTATAATGTCTGGAAGTAAAACAACTACAAATTTTTATCGGTTGCATTTCGAGAAGTGTGCGATGGAATAACATAATCTAATTCTACTTAGCCCTTTCCATCAATAGATCACAAGACATACTGCGATGCGCCATCGGTACATGGTGGACATCTCACCTATACGCGATAAACGTCTTGGGAATATTTTTATTGGGCTAAGGAGTGGAATTCCCTGTCTGAGTAGGTGTTCCCGATAGCTACAACCTAGATGTATTTCAAGTCAAGAGTGAATACGTTACTTTAAGGCAAGCGTGCTTCAACGTCGTACACATCATCGCTTATCAGGCGAGATAGTGGTCAAGCGTGAGCCTTACAATTATAAAAAAAAAATATACAAGTCACATACATCTGTCCCTTACACTATTGATATAACCTTGCTCTGAGAGCTCATGGTAGGGCCCCTGGATCCCATTACAACTTTTGATTCCTGGAAAAATTACGGTTACTTTGAACACAGATAATATTATACTAGCATCTTTGAATTACTCTTCAGGAGCGAAGCCGCGGAAAAAAGCTGGTTCACGTAAATTTTACTCAAGGAGTTTTTACCACAAAATCTTGACCTAAATAAATACAAAACATGTAACTTACATATTTTCTATTTACGAATAGGATACAAGGGTGTGAAATATCTTTGCGGATCCCGTTATTAGAAGACGTGACTCCTAGCTAGGTTCTAGCACAGATTCATGATACAATAAATATGCTATGCATACTATATGGTTAAGAAAATCTAGAACTAAGATGGAGATGAACAACTGGGGCATATGGGTTTTTGAAATTGTTAGGTTTTTACATAATACATAACATAGAACTTCATCCCTGCATTCCGCGAAGGGTTAAGTAGAGATACACTTACAGTACACTAAATAGAGAAGTAGTTTCAATGTATGTTTATGTTACGCAGTTGCCATTTTAGGATTAATAGTACATGCGTACCACAGTGTCTCAAGACGAAAGTCTTTGACCAGTGTGTGTTGCAAGTGATAACCTATGGCTCTGAGACGTGGTCATTGAGAATGGGCCTCATCAGTCACCCAAAGGGCAATGGTAAGGGCCATGCTCGGAGTTTCCTTGCGTGATCTAATCAGAAACGTAGAGATCCGCAAGAGAATCAAGGTTACAGACATAGCCCGAAGAATTGCCAAACTTTAGAGGCAGTGGGCAGGGCACATTGCTCGCGGATCGGATGGCCGATGGGGCAGACAAGTTCAGGATTGGCGACCGCGAATTGGAAGACTTTGCGTTGGAAGACCTCCCACCAGGTGGACCGATGACCTGGTTAAGGGTGCGGGGAACCGCTGGATGCGTGACGTGATATGATGAAGTTGATGATGCTTTAATATAATATCACGCTTGTGTTTCAAGAATGATTAAATGGAGGGGTGACAGTATATATTTTAACGTAGTACTTTTTTTTTTTTACCCACCACAGAAAATAAAATAAGTGTGGCTATATAGAAACGAGTTAAAGTCCAAATCACGTCCTGCACTACTGCACCACACCACATCCACAGAAATTCCGTAAAACATCAAGCCATTGTGGCCACGCATTTAATTTCAGACGGGACAAGTCCCGTAATTCCCCCGCTGTCACTTGCGCGACGTCCCGGATCCGGTTTAATCCGGTTATATCGGGTTAAATCTGCAATAATGCGGAATTTATTTCATTGCAGACTTTGTGACTTGCTTTTAATGGTAGTACACATGTTTAAGGAGAATAGGATTAGATGCGACTGTCTTTTGTTTGTGATGTTTGTGTTTTGCTTAAGTATTTTGACGCGATACTTTTGTCCTGTGTTTTTGAGCGAGAGTGAAGTCTTACGAGGATTTTAATGATAATCCCCGTTTTTTTTGAGTTTTGAAGTTAAAGTTGAGAGTTTGTCAATATACATTTTAACCTTATTATTTCATTAATTATAAAAGCATTGTTGTTTTTTCAGGGCAAAACATAATTTTCGCATTCTAGTTCGAAAAAAGGAAACGTTTGTCTTTGTTTGTTGTATTATGTCTCTTCTTGAGAAGGACTCTCAGTCTATGATAAGAGGCATTTTACCTTGCAGAAGGAAAATTCAAGACCGATTTTATTGTATATTCCCTAGGATAATTCATAAATGGCCTTACTAACAGCTTAATACTCTAGATAATGTCCATTTTGGACGGTAACCCGCATAGCCCGTTACAATGATCGATCTTGGCGATACAGTGCCGTGATTAGGCTAGCTTGCCAAGTAGATTTTGTACGTTACTTTATTACTTACTTAACAATACAGTAAACCCCACATCAGTAGTGAATCTTGATGTAAGTATTAATGAAAACCGCCCTTATAACAACGACATAAAGACATTGTGTACGATACTAACATTTGTCAGCGGCCCCATGTCAAAGTCGGCGTTTATCCCAAGGGTACTCCCGTGATAAAAACTATCAAAATGTTCTTCTCCAGGATCCGATCTATCTCTATGCCAAAATTCATAAATTTGTACAGAGTTTAAATCTTGATTAACAAAGAGTTTGTTTATCAATATTGGATTGGATGACGACATGAAGATGCTACGCTGGTCTGGTGTAGTTTCAAAAGTCGACAAACTTAGAAACGAGTATATATGTGGTACTTTTAATGTCGCTAAAATATACGAAAAACTGCAAAAAACCGCCTGCACTGGTATACATATTCGCGAGCTGGCTGACCAAACCCAGATGTATCCTCCGACTGCACAGCATGATTTTCTTCTTGTTTACGTCTTTTTGGTTCGCTTTTTAAGCAGTCGGGTTTTTTGATTTATTTAATTAACTTTTTTATTTACAACTTTTCAGTTTTTTTTTTTAATTAGGTTCATTTAAACATATAAGTGTTATATATTTTTGAAATCACATCTTAAAACCCTTTATTTTAATACCCCACACGATGGGTATAGAAGAAATATTTTTTTTTCCCTCACAAAATGGCGCCCAAAATCCGCCATTTTTTTTTTCCAATTGTTTTGTAGCCTATGACACTCGCAGGGTTAAGACGAATCGATTGACGTAAGAATCATCAAAATCGGCCCACGCGTTTGGTCTCTAGAACGCCACATAGGAACAAACATACATACTTACTTACATAGACTGATAAACACATTACCCTCCTTCGGAAGTCGGGTAAAAAAGGGTCCGTGGACGACCACCAATGATCTGGTTACGAACCATAAAAAATGGCATGATGGCGAGCAACACAACAGAGCAGGCAACCCAGAATAAATTGGGACTATGACCAGGAGAAAGAGCGAGAGAGGTTTGGTTGACGACATATTATGGACATGTAGTACATATATATGTGCTTGTAATTATGTAGGTACTTTTTACTCCGAATTCCCTTAAAAAACTATCTCAATATGTAAACAAAAATCGCATGCAATTAACACAAAAACAAAAGAAAAACGTACATTCAAAATTCGCAATTTTATTTACCGCCGCCACCGATACAAATAAAGCACAGTGGAAAATAAATAAAAAACGCTGGTGTGTCTGCCAACTCACCGTTTGACAAAATATTAAACGAATGATTCTGCGTTAAATAAAATAAAATATTTTATGACGGGATACGGTTGTGTCATGAATCATGGCGGATATATTTTTTGTAATTTTTCATACTGCAGGATAGTTGTGATTATTTGGGAGAGATAAATGAGGAACTGCTTCGTCGATTTTGTCGTTTTATAGAAAGTGACATCTATCGGGATTGATCACGTGATGTTTCGATAGTGCATTTCAATCTCATATTTTTTTGCCAGAACCATTGATAATATAATACTAGCATACAGATGCCTCATCCCATACAAAGAAACCGTGCCGACGTAACCAGCGTTTTTCGTCTGATTAAGGTGATTATTTTTATAAGTACTTCAATCGCGTTCGGTTCCGTTCCAGGACTGTAGATGGTGCTAGCATTGACTTGCAAGTAAAAGGGTTTTTTCGGGTCTTGACTATATACAGTGACGATTTGTTTTATAGTATTTTTTTTTTCAAGTTTTTACAGTTTCATTGTACCAAAATGTGTTACAATACAAATTTAAAATATCGAGTGGCATGAAATCCTCAGAAATTTAAAACCACGCCATCTATTGGAATCAAATTTAAATGATCCGTTCAAATAATCTTTGTAATCTAATTTAAAAGCTTTAAACGAGCAATTCTTGTATATACGTATATATATATAATCTGACTCTCCAACGATTTTTATAAAATTTAGTATGCAGGGAGTTTCGGGGGCGATAAATCGATCAAGCTCGGTTTCATTTTTAGAAAACATCGTTTCCTCTATTTGCACCCGAGCAGAGCTCGGTCGCCCAGATACTGTGAATTAAGAGCCCAATAGTCCATAATTGTGTGCTTAGGAGAGTTGATTAAAAAAGAACATACAATTTTTATGATCAATTCAAGAAAATATTAATTTTACACACAATTCAATAAACGAATCGATGCATATCGTGCCATCTAGTAACATTTATTTGAACCGAAATTTCCTTGTTAGTGCGATTGTCAAAAATGCAAAATTGTGTGATTGACAAGCGATATCGAAAAATCACGTGATAAATCCTTTATATTTTGACACTTCGACTATAGCCTTCGCTGACATCGATGGCCGCTTGTCTAGAGCCTCTGGAGGCTCTAGGGTCTATGCCCGGGCCGGTCAAAAGGCTCGTCTCCTATTACATGGGACTAAAACATAACTGGCTATATATAAGTGTACTTTTGCTAGGTTACACCTCTGTCAAACCCTTTGGGAAATAAAGGGATGATGTTATGTTAAAATTGAGCTACAATGTTTGTGGTAGAGGGAAAAGTAGGTTAGCTAGTATTCAAAAGGTTTCTGTTAAATGGGTAAGCTTAAAATCGTTACTCTGTTGCGGCGTTTACACGTGGTGAAAACTAAATATATAGTAGGGATACTTGCTGGTTAGAAAAATTATAATTCTATTAAGTCCGTCAGTGAGATTATCAAATAATTATAGATACGTATTTTTTGCTTTATCAAATAAATAAAAACTGACAAAGATAAAGCGCATCAGAGTTCAGGAGTGGGGGCTTGTGACGTCACTTTGTCAGTATAAAGTGTAGCACACCGTGATGTCACACGATATTTTAACGCACTGTATCGTCGTAATATTTTGTTTACGTGGCAAAAGAAAAATACGTGTCCAATATTTTTAGGTTATTTATCGGACGGACTAAATACATATTTTTTTGTCAACTACCCTATTGCATTACTCAGAAAAACGTGTCTGACCTCATTCAGACATAAACTGCGATTTCAGGAAATTTTCACACGTATACAATAACATTTTCCAGCGACATTTTCGTCGATGATGGATGAACGCCTTTGTATGTTACTCGCTATACATTCTAAAATCGCACATTCAAATTATTTTTGACAGCTTATCATGGGACAACGTAGAGATTAAGTTTTTTTTCCATATTTTAAATTGGCTCTAGTTTTTCCAAAAAAATAACTTGATATTCAAAATTGCTACTTTAGTTGATTTTGCAGAATTCATTAAATGTATTCATTAAACTTTTCAGCTTAATCCCTTGCCTGGGCCAGCATTCGGCCACGGCCACGCCATCCGCTGACGCAGCCATCATGTCCTTACGATAGTTCGCCATAGTGCTTGCGGAGCAAGATGAAAGGTGCTCCATGGTCTGCGGAGAGACGCCGCACAAACACCGAAGATCATAACCGATCATCTGTGGCGATTAACTTTGCTGCAGCCGACCCGAGTGCGGAGTCTGTTTAAGGTTTTCGATATATGCCACGGCAGCGTGTGCCTAGGCGGAAGGCTCTCCGAAAGCTCAATGAAGTGGTCAAGAGATTTTTACTTCTCTCGCATAGTTCTCACCTCTCCGAGTTGGTATTGTCATCCAACGGCAACGGGTTTTTGAAGTTGGTTGACTCACAGCCGTTAGGAAAGGGCTAAGCAGTAGGGTGACTCATGCCACCCATTTTTCAATAGTTTTATTGAAATTAATGTTTTGAGTTTGATTTTCATAATGGCACACAAACTTGAGCAAGATATTGTGTTTTAGGCACCTTTTTCCTTTCCCGCCCATTTTTTTTTAAACAAATCAAAAGGATCGTAGCAGGTAGTGTTTTGTGGTTTCTGCTTACTCGTGCATGAGATTATGTATGTTTGTAGAAAAGCCATCTTTTTTAATTGTGACCATTATTTTCCCCAAATCACACACACTAAACATTTCTTGTCTCACTTTATCCTCATCATCATATCAGCCGAAAGACGTCCACTTTTGGACATAGGCCTCCCCCAAGCTTCGCCACATTGATCGGTCCCATGCGTCTCGCATCGAGCGGATCCCCGCAAACCTCACCAGGTCATCGATCCACCTAATGGAAGGCCTTCCAACGCAACCTCTTACGGTTCGCGGTCGCCACTCCAGAAACTTTCTGCCCCATCGGCCATCCGTTCTGCGAGCAGTGTGACCTGCCCACACTACCACTTAAGTTTGGCAATTCCTCGGGCTATGTCGGTAATCTACATTTCTTATTCTTCACGGAAGGAAACTCCGAGCATAGCCCTCTCCATTGCCCTTTACGTCTCAGAACCATATGCCATCACTGGCAACACACGCTGGTCACACACACACGTTGCACGAGAAGATACAACACAAGTTGCACGAGAAGATACCGCGCAACTTCCTGGACCACTTTATTGTTAGCGGTTTATCTGAGCCGAGAAACAGAGCCAGTAATAAATTTAGTGCATTTAAGTAATTTTCAGCTACGTGACATTTCGTGTAGCGCAAACCCCTAGTTTGTTGATGTTAAATAAATCAAAATGTTGGACTCTTTCTCAGTGAACTGAATTTCAAGAGGTTTTAATTATTTTATGGAGTACTAAAGTGTAATGTGCATTAGGGTGTTGCGAGTTAATATGGTTGCTTTAAAACGAATTCAAGCTACGTTGCTGATGTTTGCAAGCTAAAAATAATAGTGTTGTGTGTGTTGTGTTGTTGATTGTTGTTGTTGTGAGGTTTTGTTCTTATAAAACTAAAAAACACGCTATAATAGAAAACCAAACTAAAAAGTAGAAAATAATTTTCAATAAATTTAAATTAAGAATAGTGGGGTGCTTTGTAAGAAATTTTCAACATGACTCTAATTTTACCTGTCAACAAAATATTATAACAATTGACATCATGCACCCCGGGTTTTTTTTTTTTTTTTAAATATTCGCCCTATTCTTAATTTAAATATATTCATAATTATGTTTTACTGCCATCCAACGTGGCAATGCTGCCAGCCTTCTGGGCACTTTTCCTGTTGACAGCGATGTAGACGAATTTTTTGACGCCCCGTAATTGTACATAGTTTTATTATTTTTTAAGTTTTAATTTTAGTTTGTAAATATTATTGTACTTATATAGAACAGAAACAAATAATAAATTGAATTCTTTTTTACTTTTTAGTTAGGTTTTCTATTAAAGCGTGCTTTGTCAGTTTTTAAAACTATTATTTATTTATTTTAAGCTTGTAAACATCAGCAAAGAAGCTTGCATTTATAATAAAGCAACCATAGTCTCAAGCTACTCGTTCACGCTACTTCTAAACGATACACTTTAGAACTCCATAAAATAACTAAAATGTTTTCTATTTAAGCGTCTTTTTTTAGTTTTCTTTCTAGTTCAATCGCTAATCCTGAAGATCCTGTGATGGATAAAGGGGCAAACTGTTTAAATTATTGCATTGTCAACGGTCCTTGATAACAGAGCAAAGTTTCAAATTAATCCGACGGTTTGAAGGGGGTGAAAATCACGTTCAGATTCCGTTACATAGATACATACTTACCAAGCTAATAAAAGCGTGTTAAAAAGATAAATGGTTTGAATTGACCTGCCTAGCCTTTTTGGAGTCGGCGTCCACTCTAATCTCGATTTATAAAATAAAATATTCACAAAGACTCCAACTTCCGAACCGAAAATTATTTTTGCACTGTTTAATGTTTTGCTGTGGAAGTCGGTTTATTTCTTCGTCTTTCTGTCTGTCTGTCACCAGGCTGTATCTCATGAACCGTGATAGCTAGATAATAGTTATTTTTTTACATGTGATGTATTTCTGTTGCTGCTGTAACAGCAATAACTAAAAACAGAATAAAATAAATATGTAAGTGGGGCTCCCATATAACAAACATGATTTTTTTGCCGATTTTTGCGATAATGGTACGGAACCCTTCGTGGCCGGTTTTTTTTATGTTTATGGTCTGTGCTAGTACCAAGCTGAATGGCCTGAGATGGGATGCCGCTGAATAACATTACCAATATAATTGTTAGATTTGACAGCCAGTGCCAACAGCTTAACATACTGTCCACGGCAAGGAGGAGTCTCAGAATGTTACAGACGGTCGCCCATCCAAGGACTGACCTCAGAAAGTGTTGTTTTACCTTGGTGACTGAACCTTGCAGCTGTTATTGTATAGCTCAATGGTATTAAGACCAAAATGAGTTATCCATACTAATATTATAAATGCGAAAGTAACTCTGTCTGTCTGTAAACCAGTGAACCGATTTAGATAATGATATTCTTACTACCGTCACTACTTGTCATTAGGCAGATTAAGTGTAAAAGACAACACTAAGCTTATGAGAGTTCACGACAAAATCAAATAAAGGAAAGGGTCGATTGCGCCCACATAATTCACTGTTGTAGGTTACACATTGAGCGCAGGCAATAGTAATACAAGGATATTATTTATTGATTGCTTGTATGAATAATTTGTTGTTTTAATTATTTCTCTTAATTTCTATTTATATTATAGTGATTTTGTATTTGATTATTTAATGAGACTATGTGTGAATAAATGTTTTAATTTAAATAAGTCTTTGTAACTTGAAAATAAATGATAATTAGTTAGTTATAGTTAAGACGGGCTGGTGTCCGCAACTCCACGTCTAAGCGCGTATTTTGCGTACGGAAAAAACGATAATTATTATTTATATTGTTCTTTTTTTATCCGTGGGTTCACCACGGATAAAAAAAGAACAATATTATACTTTGAAATTTTATACTTTGAAAAAACGTAAACATTTAATAGAATTTCTTTCGTATATAACTCACATTCAGACGCTCAAATTTAAGTCATCTAAGATTTCGACATTGTTCTTCTGTATGTAGATAGTTTAAGACCCTGGGAAGGACAAAGGATAGCTTTTATCCCGGCAATCATCCTTAAGGGGGTGGAAAAGCGGATGGCAATTTATATGGTGAACTAATATTTTCTCAAGTAAGGCGTCCCACGCACCTACAATATTATTACGCGACATAAAAATATGGCATAAGTACTAATGCTAAGCAGACGAAGGCGCGGGCAACAGCTTGTTGTTAATAAAACATTCCCCCCTAACAACCCCATAAACTTCCCACTAGTAAAAGTGGTTCATATATGTGAGCACTTTCAGTCCCTAAAAAATAGCCAATAAATCTCACCCAGTATTTCAACTAACATTAAACCAACTCATAATTGGTATGTATGTCATGTTACAACTCATTCAGCCTACATCGCTCTGTAGCTAAAAACTTTTCAAAATTTTAACAATTTTCATGAAAAGTTGACGTCGTTACAAGTCGTGATGTTTGTTCGAACTGTTTTTGCGGTTGTTGTACGTAAATTAAGGGTACAATGGAAATATTTGTGTATTTGGAAATTTGTTATTGAGGCAATTTGGTAATGATTTCTGTAGAATATAATATCACGTCTGTATTATTTGTAGATGGGTATCACATTTTTATAGTTTAGTTGTAATTCTGTCCTGTTTATTAGACGCTCGAGCTAGGCTAAATAACAGAGTTCAGCCTACTTCAGATCATCTTCCTGCCCTTTTCCTTTGTAAATAAACTCTGTGTGCAAAAAAATATCACCCATCTCTAAACTGACCAAGTCAAATGCAACTTAACTTTGACGATTTATCGATCCACTTGTCTGCATACCCCACGAAACCCTCTTAAATTAAACCAGGTATACGACCCCATAATTTCAACCGAGGGTTCAAAATGCTAACAATATTACGGAACCCTAAACATCATGATATGATGTCAGTTAAACATTATATTAAAGGAAATGGTTCCGTAGCTAAAACTAATTTGTTTCTGGCACAATCGCTGTCAAAATTTGACACAGGTTAGGTTCGGGTGTAATACAAGAGAATAATCTAATATTTCTTTATTAGAATTCATATTAAAATTTAATGATGATGCTTTGTTTTTTAACAGGATATAACAAGCATTTTTTTCTTTCTTGAACTAATTCAGTGACTGGGAAAAATTGGAAACAATTAAGATGTTTTCCTTAATCTTTATAATTTGAATTAATTAAAAAAGGATGGGTTGGTACCTTGAGGTTTTTAAAATTTTGTAGATGACAAACAAATTTATTTTGAATGTTAAATTTTGTATTTTGATATCATTAGGTATTTGTACATTAGGTATAATAATTTCTAAATTTGCTGAAAATTTAATTTTTCGGCGGAGTTCAAAAAGAGGGTTATGATTTCTGTCTGTAGAATATGTACCTTTGTTAAAGGTTAAGAGATTACACAAAAAAATTGTATATAGGCATTATTTAAATTCTCATGTTGAATGTATCTATCCGCTGGATGCGAGACAAACGTGACCGGTTAGACCGGCAGGCCTAGTTCAGCAGTGAAAGTATTTCAGCTAAAATGATCTATATATCTATCTAATAAGTTTGTTGGGTCCTCCTTAAAAAGAATATGAAATGAAAATTCATCATGAAAAATTAACCCCTGTTTTTCATCACAGATAGCACACTGAACCCTAAACAACTTTCTAAGCTATTCTTGCCTCAGCAACCGGTCGTCATAACTACCAAGGAATATAGTTGCGACTAGGACTAGTTTTTCTACCAGGTCCCTATTGCAACCAGTTGTCAATTACTCGTGAGGAGTTGATGTGTTCCTGTCGTGTTTGGTTTTTTGTCTGTAAGTTCTGTAACCCTTATATTGAATAAGCGGTATTTGTGTTTTTAGTGTTGTTGGAATTAATCTGGAGTATAAAGAAGCTCCTATCATGAATTTAAATGTTTTTTGTAAAGGTAAAAGTACCTGTAGGCGCTTGACAACTATCTCACCTGATGGTAAGAGATGATGTGGTCAATATAATAGTAACATTTTTTGTTTTTTTTTTGGAACATTCTTTTTTATTGTTCACTTTTTACTTGTATAAATAAATTAATATATAAGTAGAATTAATAATACATTATGGGCAAGTTCTGTAGTAAGGTACCTATAATGCTCAAAGTCACGACAGAATAGATTACCCGCATAACATGAAACTTGAACATAACCGGTGGAATGAGAGTCTACCAAGGTAAACAGGTACTGTATACATCTGCTAACCCCTTTCGAGCGTACTTGATGTTATGTCATGAAATGGCGTAAACAATAAACAACATGCAATTGCGAGAGATTGGCTGTCATTTATTGAAGAGTTCTGTTGTACATCTGGGAGGTTCTTCATCAGATCTTCACCAAATTTAAATGGGAAAACACTCTTTAAAAAAATCCAATAGGTCCACAATTGACGGAGATATCGGTGAACATACACAAAAAGAAACAAACATACAGTCGAACATAGAACCTCCTCTTTTTAGGAAAGCTGAGACAGACCGACGTAATCGCTTTTTTTTTCACTATTTAATAACTGAACTGAATCACGCAATTTAATCCATTTTAAGCTCTTAAACAAAAGTGAAGTTTTGTTTAAGAGCTTAAAACGGATTACTTACTAGACTTAAGTATTTTTGTCTCCACAAGTTCTAAAATATATCTTAAACAGATGGACAAAAATCTCGAGATTTTAGTCAAGTATTGTCTGCGGCTAGACTAAAGTTGATTGAAGATTCGATCCTACGTAATTTATATTATAGTCATATTTAATGTTATTCTGATGGTGATATGATATTCTGTGGGCATTAAATAAAATTAAGGTTGTCTCAACATTTAGGCTTTCACAGAAAAGCGCGACATGACAATACGACTATAATGCTACAGCCTTCGATCAATAATATACTAGAAGCCCGGTAAGCGCTTCAAAAACGGGGTGATAAATAAGACCACAAAATACGGCTGTGGTCTTATTTCAAATTAGTATGGTCCAATCATAGTCAACATTAAGACATCATATTAGAGTGCGTCCACAAATTGTGCAAATAACCACTGGCAATGCAACTTAAAGCTTTGCATTTGAGATTGAATTTGCATTAATGTATATTTATTTCAACTACAATTCTTAGAATTACGTAAGCACAATTGGCAACAGTTTTGAAGATAGTTTTGTGTTTTGATCGAAGGCTATATAACCCTCTTTTATAAAAATGTATCTGGTTAGATATACAAAGTACATTTTTTATAAATAAAACCATGTCGCATTGTCGCGTCACACGCGTCTTCGGGAAACATAATTCTTTCATATTTAATTTCAGCAGCTTGGGCACTGAAATTTCATACACAGACACTGCTTACCCCTTTGAGACGAAAAGGCATACGTTTATATAATTATGTTTGTTTTCTAGTTTTGTAAAAAAAAACAAAGCTGCTGTACAAACCTGGATATAGTGGTGTATCTCATAGCTTTGGGGTTCCCGTTAGGATTCTCCACCTCTTTTATTTCCTCTTTCGACACTGAAACAAAAGAAAAACCATTTAAAGTTACAGTAAATAAATAATAACCATCATTAAACAAAAGCAGGTATTAAAACTATGGCTTCTTTGGTTGGCTACAGGATTGCCAGTTTTATCACCAGATTTTTGCCCAGAGGCAAGGTTTTTGACAAGTCAGACAGACGAAGGCGTGGCGATAGCGATTGTCAAAAAGGCAAAATTGTATGGGATTGACAAGCAATATTGAAAAATCACGTGATCAATCTCTTACATTTTGACATTTCGACTATCGCCTTCGCTGACGTCAAATGTTACTTGTCAAGATCATCAGGTTCCCGCTCATAGTTGGGTTCAGCAGGTTGAGAGCAAGAATAACGGACAAAACAAAAAGAAAAGAAATGTTAGTAGAATAAAGCAGGTTGAGAGCAATAATAAAGAACAAAACCCAAAGAAAGAAGAACTTAACAAACTTGTTAATACATCAATTACCCTTTCAAACAAAGCACCATTAACATTTTAAATAAACAAGACACAAACACAATGTTTTAAACAAACTATACTAAACTGTAAAGGCCGTCCCACACATTAACATAACTACATATTTTAAGCGAGCGCTTTATTCCAGCGCTGTAAAGGTGTGATCACACACTAGGGAACGCTTGTGCTTAATTTCAGCTATCTAGGTAGTGACAGTAGCCCACTGAGAATGTAGGGGGAGTTAAAGTTAGGGATACCGTGAGGATCTCCGTTTTTGGTGGATTGAATTGTAGGTTTTTGAACTGATAGTTTTAACTTTAAAACTTTCGCGTTTCATAATTGAAAAACTATATATCACGGGAATTGAACGCGATGATTTCTTTTTTTTTATAGATTGTTTTATAAATCCTCTGATATCTGAAAATGTTGATCTCTTTCAAGTTGTTGAGCAATCAAAGACTTTTAAGCAATGAAATTGAAACCTATGTGAGTCATCATCCGTAAGCTGTTATTCAAATTTATTAAGGTTAAGCGCATCATATCTTTTTAATCCTTACTTTTTGCCGTCATTTATATAGTCCACCCCTTTCTGTTCGTACAATCTACCCATCTCTTCTTTGATCTTCATTACTTTACATTTATCCATATTTATACTCAAAACTTTCCTCACAACAGTGGCAGTTTTGAATTGATACCTAAAATAATGTTATAAATGACTATTACAGTATTTTTGTTCTGTAACATTCAAAACTTTATTAACATCAATGGACAACTGCAGCACCAATAGTATAGCCGATGTGTAACATACCTTCAAGGATGTCTCAAGAACCTTTCATTTTAAAACACATTTCTAAGACATTATTCTAGATAAACTCTTTTAAAGGCACCACTAAACACATTGACTAAAAATGTCTTGTCAAACTGACCAACAAAACTTCACACAAGTGTTCCATTTTCAAATAACAAAAGAATATAATGCAGAAATATCCCGCAGCCCACTCGCAGTATGTACATAGAAGTGATGACGTCACAACGTAATTCGTCGCAATCTCAAGCGCGGGAATTTGTCGAAATGCGGCCATTTTAAATCGAGTGAAGTGTTCTGTTCAGTTAATGTTCTGTTTATATGCGTTGGGAGGTGTTAGTTGCTCATCGGGTGTGATGGAAGATATTTGTGCGGAGGGATAAGAATGGTAGTTGATGGACGGTCGTTTGTAGGTAGTTTGATATGAAAGCGAAAGGAACAGGCATTTGCAGATGTGTGAAAAGGTGCCTTTGTTTGGCTCTTAAAGCTCTCTCTCGTCTCTCGACTCTCGTCGTCATTTGGCGAGATCATTATAATCTGCCTTGTTTTTTTTCCAACTTTGTTATGGTGAGATACCAGTTTCACCGAATGTAGCTAAATAGATACCAGTATTTCAAATAGAGAAACTGCCAATTTTGTTTTTTGAAACGCAAACGGAGACACATACAAGCTTGAAAATTAGAGACAAAAAGAGGTCCAAACCTTTAGTACATCGTCTACATAGCAAAAACTTTTACCTACCTACCTACCTGATGAAACCTGCTCGTAAACTCCAAATTCCCGGAACAGTGCCAATAATAATGAATTTCCAATAAATCCTATCACTACTGGTTCGGATCTCAAAAGCCAATTAAATTTCCCGTTTTAAAATCTGTCAACCCAGCATCAATGCGGTTGTAATGAAAATTTTCGGGCCAAGTTATCGAAGTCAACGACATGTATTGGACAGATCTGCTTCGACGGTATTAATTAGGGAATCTTCGGGAATATTTCCGACGGTATTATTGAAAATTTCTGAGCGTAATGCACTCTTCATTTAGGTTTTGATGTTTTTTTAATTGTGGTTCTTGTTAGTTAATGATAATTTTTTTAGTGATTCTTGCATTTCAGGATTGTTATTGCACTGTAGTGGTTTTGCTACCATCGAAGTTGTTAAATTCGTCATCATCGACATTCTTTTTTGGGTTGGTGCATGTTTTCTTCACACAAATATTATAAACGCGAAAGTTTGTGAGTGTGTGTGTTTGTATGTTTATTACTTCACGCCAGAACGGCTGTACGAGATGGATGAACTTTGGCACAGAGATAGATTATAGTCAGGAATAGCACATAGGATACTTTTTATCCCGGGAATATGTTCCCCTGGGATAATATTTGACGTCCACGCGGGCAAAGCCGCTGGCAGAAGCAAGTATTCCATACATCTGTATTCTATTGCGTTGTAGCTATACGATGTAGATATATGAAGATTGTTAATTAAGGGTATTCTGTAATTTTAACTATAATTGTCTGAAACTATTGTTCCTACGCTATATAACAATCTAATCATCATCTGCCTAGCCTTTTCCCAACTATGTTGGGGTCGGCTTCCAGTCTAACCGGATTCAGCTGAGTACTAGTGTTTTACATGGAGCGACTGCCTATCTGACCTCCACAACCCAGTAACTGGGTAATACGGTAGGTACCCCTTGGCTAGACTGGTGTCAGATTTCAAGCTTATAGCAATCTAATAAAAACTGTAATTCCTAAACAATATCTTCTGATCTTTACTATAGTCCTATTATAACTTTCACCCTTGACCCACATTCCTTCACAATCAATAAATCTACAAGTACATCACAAACTTCACTCAGACGTACTACTACAAAAAAGTCATTTCTATCCACAGACGTTTCAAATTGTGTCTTCACATTTTTGTCTGCGAAATAAGTATTAATAAGTCTGAATGAGTCTCCATTTGCCATAAGCCTCGCTATTGGGGCGACCACAAAAACTCCTTCCTTCAATAAATAGATGGTTTGAAAACCGCAAAACGCTTACAAATGTCTTGGAGATAGGTTTATGTTAGAAGTGGCAGCGGTTATAATAAAAATCTTATATTTGGTAGGTGTACCGTGATAATAAATTGGGTTGAAGAATCTGTAAGATTATCAAGATAACGATTTGATTGCTTATTGTTTTATTTCAGTTCCATTTGGTTACAACATCAACCCTCTTATTCTAGTATACTTAATCAGTCAGTATTCTCAACTTGCATTGCTTCAAAAAATGTTTTATGTGTGTGTGACAGGATTGTTTAAGTTTAGTCTTAATTTATTTTGCTCACTGAGGATTTATGAAATAATCGATTTCAGAGAATCTTTTAAATTGACATTACCAGATTAATCACTTAAGACCGACTCTTCTTAGATTTCAAAGAATTGTTTCACCACTCTGTTTAAGTACTAAGCAGTTATTTATCTATTTCAGCTTCTATATTGCTTCGTTCTGTATTTTCTAATATTTATTTAACGCTATCGTCTATAACTCAGACTGCAAGTTAACGAAACGAGCCTTCAGCATCGACCCTTTGATGGTTTCAGTATCTGTGTTATTGCTGCTATTATCTACTATATATATCTATATATCATCTTCCTATTGAGATACATTATTCCTGTATGAATTGCTTTCAAGATAACATAACATGAAGGATATGTTTTACTCTGAATTCCGGTATGGTTGAATCTTTTGTTTGGGATTAACTTTTTTGATGAAACAGATCAAAAAACAGATTGTCGGATGAAATTCGGAGAATCGCTGGTATAACCTGGTTAAAATAGAAAAAGTCTAGGGAAACGTGGCATATGATTAAGGAGGCAAATACTCAGTAGTGAGTAGAAAAAGGATACCAATGATGATGATGTGAGTTTAGAGTTGACTCTCTGTCATTTTTATTTATATATTTAGTACAGAACAACACTAAGAACCTTTTTAGAATATTTAATTCTACCGGCCTACAAAGTTCAAAGTATTATTCATCTAGAACAATTTTATGTTTATTTTGGCTCTGTATAAGCTTTAACTAAAATTACAAACTACGCTTTTAAGGTTTCTACTATTATTAATAATCCTATTTCTCTTTCCACTTCTTATATTTCACCAAAACATTCTTCGTTGTTTCGTTTATTTCATATATCACGGCTATATTTGTTTCCATTTCCTCAATATATTAGCGGAGATTTCCGTATACCACATCCTTAATAATAGCCATGTTATCCACATCAAGCTACGAAAATCTCATGTGGCTATACTTTCCTCAAATAATATAACAGAATAATTTCTATCGTTTTGATCCCCGCAAAGAAATGAGTAAGTGATTATGTCAACAGAATTGTCAAGAATGTTATCTATCATCATCTTCGACATGTCTTTTAACGAGCCGTTATCTTCCCACTGCTGAGTAAAAGCCTCCTGCAGGTCCTTCCAGGCTAATTTATATGTGCACTAAATGAGCAGACGATGATGTTGATTTAATATTTTGATCTCAAACAACCTCAACGTCAATTCTACTCAATCTATTCTATTATTATTATAATTTTTAAGAATGATTGAGTGTCCTTAAAATAAATTGTCTTCTACCAAATATTTTTCTAATACCAAATTCGTAGAATGATGATGTTTTTTTCTTTTATTTTCTCAGAATCTGAAGATCTCATTCAACTGAAAGCTTATTGGTTGCTATCTTGTTTTTGATTGTAAACAATGGCTATAGAGAATATTTATAATTACTTCTACCAAATCCTTTGTGTTAACCACATCAATAGCTAAGCGTGTGCTCGAGACAAGGTTAATCTCAACTGCAATCCTATATCTGCTTTTTTGTCCTATAAAGAGCTTCCGATCACATAGCACATACACATAACTAGCGAAATATGGATGTAGGTAGTAAATACAAGCGTGAACCTATATAGACTCAAACCAAACATAAATAAGGCACCAAAAACTCAACAAACACGACCCTGATATTGGTTTTCAACAACAAAAAATCCATCTCCGGATCACACCAATATACCCAATCGTAACTTCATAAAGCGAATAAGAAATCAAATTAAAAACTTCAATGATTTCTCGACGTCAGATAAAAATGGAGGCAGGGGAGAAAACGCAAAAATTCAGGATTTTTTCGTTCCCAAATACTTTCGAATATGGAGCGCTGCGGGGTCACGTCAATGTCACATGCGGTTATTACTCGCGGAGCAAATATAGGAGTTTATAGATGCTGGATGTGGCTTGAAATTGGCTCTATGTGAGGATAGTTTTGAAGAATGTAAGTAGCTAAATTTATTTTTATTATTTTATCATTTTTCACAATGTAAATTGAACAAAAGGATTATGTAGGTACGGATTGTAGCAGGTGGCGTTCTGCAGTTTCTACCATAGGAAAAAAGTGAGTTGATGTGTGTGTATGTTACAAACGTATTTAAAAGTGAAATTCAAAATTAATTTAGACGCATTGGACGTCTTGGTTTGAGATAAACAGTGCAGTTGAGAACGCAACTGTAAGAGCAGCTAAATTTTTTCGTAACGTATAAAATACTAGAGAACGCCTCGCGGTTTCACCCGCGTAGTTCCCGTTCCCGTGGGAATACAGGGATAAAAAGTAGCCTATGTTACCCGGGGATAGAGCAGCTTCCCAACAAAAGAAATCGGTCCAGTAGTTTTGGAGCCTATTCGGTACAACCAAACAAAAAAATCTTTCCTCTTCATAATATTGGTATAGATTGTTTCGGTTATTATACTATGTAGACCCAAAAACTAACTATCGTTTTCCTGCCAATTTAAGCCCTTAGTGGGAACTATGTCAGATAAATTTACTTAACTACGAGTACGATGAATTAAATGAAACATAATACCCTGTGTCGAATAACTGTAATTACAAATTCTGTGTATGAATTAATTTGCAGCCGTATGACTCAATGCAATTTGGAAAATCGGTAGTACATTTTTAAAGTAGTCAAACAGTTTAATCCCTTGGCACATCTAGCGACGCTACGATACCATATCTCTAGTGATGCAACTAACGAATATCGACACCTAATATTTTATGCCGCAAAACTCGCAGTTGCGTGTAGTGACGGGCGTCGATATCGAGTTTTTTTCATTAATATTTGTCAGAAAACTTAGGTTTCACGTCAATTCATTCTATTTTGTTTAATATGCGAAAAATTTGAGATGGATTATTTTACGGCTGTATGGTTTCATGTTTTTGAAAGTGTTGTTATAAATAATGGAGGAAAGTAGGTGTCAATCTTTTTGTTCTCTCATTTTTTGTTTCTCAGTAAGCTGTTGGATTATTCATTTTTTGATGGAATTTGGTGGGCAGGAATTAGCGCATATTTTCCTGTTTCGTGGGTCACACAAAAATAATTATCATTTTTGTGTAACCTTTATCCTCCTTTATATTAACTGGCATATCTACGTATAAACAAAGTGTTAGATAATGTTTACTTTGGGACCTGTATTCATTTGGTTTTAACGATTCTCAAAATAACACAGGTACGATAACTTTACGGTGTTTTTTTTTAAATTATAACAACAAGATAATCACTCTCATTAACATTCAAACGTGAAAGGAAAAAGGCGTAGTTTATGTATGTATTGATTAAATTGCAACAGGCGTTATACCATCGTAATACGCATACAAATATTGATATCACCCCATCCCTACCTATCGAACCTCGTTAATAGCACAGTGCAATTGTTTACTAATTGAAATTGAAAACTTGTTTAATTAATGACCGTACAGACGTAGCGATGAGCCAATTAGTGTTGGGCCACCCAATTATCGAGTGGAGTTCTTGATATAAACTAATATTTAATTTGTCTTCTTTGAGGGTAGCTTTGAAATTGTGTGTTGGTAATAAAGGTGGTCGCAGATATAAATGTCTATTGCGAGTAATGCTAAAATTTCGGTTATTTTAAAACTAGTAAAGCAGACTTTTATTGATCCTTTGGTACTAAGTTATTGTGTAAAGAAATATGTAGGATACGAGACTTAAATAAATTTGCAACCATTGAACCTAAAGTTCGAATTAGGTTTGCGATTCTTAAATGTACATATTTTAGCTTTTGAACCGACCAGAAAAACCTTTTAGGAACTAAAAGGGAAATCGTTCCCTTTAAGGTAGTACGGAAAAACTAAATATCATTCATCAAGCCTTTTAACCACACAATATTTATTGAACCCCCGACCCTGAACTCAGAAAGCCCTACTTAACCCCAAAAACCAATCGAGCTATCTTCCCCAAATCTTTATCCTACAACAATAAATAGATTGCAAATCCTTGTAAATCATTATTCCTTTCCCGAATGAAAAAAAAAACAATAACATCACGAAATCAAAAATCGGATACGATTTTTCGGGTCACTAACTTTTGTTACCGAAAATCTTTCTTGGGGCAATCGGATAAATCAGATCCGTACTATGTATTGGTACATCACTGAATTAATTGGAAAACCTGGATGACTGGTAAAACGATATCGGATTCTTTTTAATCCTTGTACTGACGAATTGGATTTAAAGTTGTAATATTAAAATGTATTCTGCTGTTTACGAGTTCTTAAAGTAGCTGCAGATATAGAATTGTAGATATATTCTACCGCATTTGTTTTGTATGTTTATTTTTTGTGTTATGTCAAAGAGATTTAGTACAAATATTAAAAACGAAATGCTCTTAATGTGTATGGAGCTATGCAACCAGATATACTGTGCTTTTACATTTGGTGGAGAAACGAGAGGTATGAAGTTCCTCCTTTGAAGTGAGTTCTTGTTAGAGTTTAGCCAGACGGGAGATTTATAATCAGTGTAATTTCCTGTCGAATAGTATTTCGTATGGATAAAGTCGTCACAAACTATGGTTGTAGACGGCTCTTAGTCTAACTGTATGGCGCTGAAAAGCAGTATTTTCATGGAACAAATCTACCGATCTGACCTCGATAACCCAGTTACTGGGTAAGACTGGTTGTTAAACTTTCATGCTTCTGACTACCCGTAGCTATAGGACGGACGTGTTAGATGGAATAATATTCGTATAAACATCGCTACACACAGAAACATACGTAAAATAACACATCGCCTAAAAGCAATACAGCCTTTGTAGCAGACAATTTCATGGATACATCATATTGGTGACCTCCGATTATCAAAACCTGAAGAAGAGGATTTGGCAGATTTAATAATAATAATGCCCCCACCGCAGTATCTCTTCGTTGACGTGTTGGTGGGGCTTACGTGCTCCAATGAACTTTAGGTCGGTGCCGGTAGATTCTACTTTGCCGCAACATGCCTAGGGTGAAGGGCCAGACTAAGAGATATACAATCCGCAGGGCAGCTTTGTGGCGAGTTGGTGGGCGGTGGCGACCCCACGGACCTGATTTCCAGGGAGAAGTAGTCTCCCTCGTCTCCGGCTTGCCTTTATTGACTGGTCGGAGTGAAAATTGATGGGTGCCAGAGCTCCCATTTCTCTCTTGCCTTAAATGGCTGGCTTGAGTGGAGATTCGCAAGAGCATACATGCTCGGAGGAAGGAAGTTAAACAAGTAAGATGCTGGTAGCTTGACCGTAATTCTGAGATTTTCTTGATAGCCGTGGTATACCTCTCCACACCTCAAGCATCTCCGTATATGTTGCCCGTTGGCGCTACGTCACTAAAGTGCTAGAGATTGTTTATGGGGAGGCCTATTAATTGAGTGTGCAAGTCACCTCCTGCCATTTTATAGCCGTGTAGATCAACAGTGGTCAGGCAGGGGCCTCCTATAGTTTTAGGCAATCGATACACTAAACCTCCCAAACCCATAGCCCAACGTGTTTTGTCTCCATATTTTGCAATAGTCCTGCACCAGCCGGGGATTGTCCTCGGGTGCTCTTGCGTAGTGACTAGTGGATACAGGGATTATTGCCGCTTGTTGTCACATTTCATCCTACATGTCTAACAAGGCCTCTGCGAGTTGGCTTCGGCCCCTTTCAAAGGTCCGGGACCTAGATCCCGAGAATCTCAAAAATAAATATGCAGAATACTATTTTATATTTTTATCATTAGTATTGCTTATGTCAGGCTGGCAGTAACTAGGCACAATCCACCTCAAGCAAAGATCCTTGTATTTTTTTTACTTCATCCACGTTCAAACGTTACGTCGTACACTCGCCATGGCTCGATAACCCCACTTGACCTTTTGAGGGACCTACGCTACGACCTCCAAATATTGTAAGTTTTGTAGTGCTCTTCAAAAGGGTCGGATTACTAAATACTTGATGAAAAACGGTGACCTTGGAGCTTCCATAGGAACAGAGTAGGTATAACTTATCGACTAAGGCGCCTTTCTCATCAGGCCAATGCGTTTTCGTTTTTGTACCAAATCTGTACTAATGTATTGTACTTGTATGAGCTCGGTAAAGAATATGTAGAGAAACGACACGGGCAGACCTGACTGAATCGTTTTGGTATACTTTCTTTACCGAGCTCACACATCTGTACAGATTTGGTACAGAAACGAAAACGCACCGGTCGCGGTGAGGAAGGCACCTTACTGAACCACTCTGCATACTCAAAAGAAACTGATAATACTTTCATCATTTTCCTCATATATATATAGCTATGCTATATAGCTGCTGGCTGAAGCTAGTCTCTAGCTTCTGCCAGCAGCTCCGCCCGCGTGAATGTCGAAAATTATCCCGAGGGAACATATGATGAGGATGAAAAGTATCCTATGTGCTATTCCAGACTATCATCATCATCATCATTTCAGCCGAAAGACGTCCACTGCTGGCCATAGGCCTCCCCCAGGCGTCGTCACATTGACCAATCCCGTGCGTCTCGTATCCAGCGCCTTCCCGCAACCTTCACCAGGTCATCGGTCCACCTAGTGGAAGGCCTTCCAAAGTATCGTCTTCCGGTTCGCGGTCGCCATTCCAGAACTTTTCGGCCCCATCGGCCATCCGACAACACACACACAGACAGACTATAATCTATCTCTATGCCAAAATTACATTCCAGCCGTTCTGGCGTGATTGAGTAACAAGCAAACATCCACTCATCCATCCAAACTTTCGCATTTATAATATTAGTAGGGAGTAGGATAGTCAAAGTGATTTGGGCTCGACACAACATTTTTTTTACATCCATACATCTAGTAGCAGTCATCTCATTTTCCTCCTAGCCATTTTAATATTCACCCAATCCATCCATATTTTCCTTGTTCGTTTTAAACCTAACCCCTGTTATTGGTATTATTAAAATAAATGAGGCAGTGTATTTGTAAGAACTTTAAAAGCGACTAAGTACCACACTATTGCCATATCAATATTTATAAATGCTAAAGAAACTCAGTCTGTCTATCTGTTTGTTTGTTACGTGATATGTGAAATGGTCTTACGTTTTAGACGTTCTCACGCTTTAATCGTTGATCCTTTTATGATGGTTTTATAAAGATAGATTAGATCTTGGAAAAGGACGTAGGAATAGAATACTTTTTGATCTGGGAGTACATTCCCTTGAAATAATTCCCGACATGTACGCAGGCGAATCTGTGGGTAGAAGCCTGTGATATTTATAAGCTAGTTGCTACCATATAGCGTGGTGAAAATAGTTATCTAGTACACGAGTAGCATATTGGAAGGTCTGGCTATTCCCAAAAGATTTGCGAGGTATGCTGTCGACACATCGACACCTCTACTTGAACAGCGGTCAGTCCCTAGTGGTGATGTTGCGATTCTATGCAGGTCTGTGGCTGTTATTCGATTCGAATGTTGAAAATAGAGAAATTTTGTTACTCTTTGGTTGCCTTTATGATCCTACAGACCCATTTAAGAAAAACTTAAATTTAAATGGAAGCCTTGACACACAATACACGACTTTTTAAGGTGGCGGTAAGCAGAAATTGCGAAACATACCTAAAAAGTTAAGTTACTTTCCCCAATTTGAAAGCATATCTTTCCGTAAAAAAATCGAACGTGGCTGATTCAAAAAATTCAAAATTGTTTATTTCTTAACCAAATCAAAACAACAAGTTATGATTGGAGCCTCTTTTTAGGCAAATAATGCCTGTATTAAGAGACTCCGCTCTTCCATAGCAAGATAATTTTACAAAACAGAACAGAAAAGAGTAACATTATTCACGTGATTGTGTATTCGTGTATGGGGATGGTTTGAGTGTGTTTTGTGTGTGTGTGTGTGTGTGTGTGGATGTGTGTGTGGATAAGTGTGTGTGTGTAGAGAAAACGGGTGAGTTAAACCATATGTTGCAACAGCGCCTCAGTATCTTCATAATCATCGTCATCAAATCAAATCGATAGTTCCTTACCTTTATCCCCCTTTAGTTCGACATTTCCTCTAAACCACACGATCCTGGCAGCAGGCTTGGCATTTTTCACCAAACACTCCAGGGAGACATCCTCCCCCTCTTTGACTTCTAGCTTCGAGTTGGGGGGATGGTTGGCGATCTCCACTGCAGTTGGGGGTGCTGTGAACAAAAAGAATAATATTTTAATGATGTTAAATTTACGTCTTCGGTGAGACATATTCTTTTGTTAAAGGGGTGAAGACGCAAATACTCGAGCGATAATACGACACATCGAAAAACATTGGCTTAAGCAAGATGTTTTTGTATAGAGTTTGTGAGAAACAGGACTAAGATAGTTTCTAATTAGCTGGATTAAATAGCTGGTGATCTGTAATACAGGTTAAAACCTATAACAGACACCAGCTCCGCACACTCACTTGACTGCTAAATGTTCCCATCTAAATTTAATTATAAGTTGTTCCATAAGGTCATGTTTTTGTGAGGAGAAATAAAGATTATGATTATGAATTCAAATTCATTAATAATTTAATTTTGCACCCAAAATGACCAAGATTTTCTTCCTTTGAAAAGCACAGTGGGCCAAAACCACCAATGAATATTTCATTCCACCTGACTTTATCAGCCGCAGAATTATTTAATTAATTCAAAAAGCGTAAATTATTATTAATCATCATCAGCGCATTTTGTAGGTGGGTATTAAAAACCAAACGTCGTAAATTAAAATATAATCCTTAGGGATGTCGAGGAAGTTATTCATTTTTGGCAAAAAATTGGACTCTGATTTAGGCACGCAAAAGCAAAATCGTTAAGCCGAATTATTAAGTAAGGCTTTGCACAAACGGGCCACCAACCACTAACACTGGTGGCCAGCAAAAGCGACTTAACATACACACTTTTCCATAATATATTTTGTATAGACACACCGCACACTTTCGGTATGGGCACGCCCGGCACAATAATACACCTTGTTTGTTTTTTTTTTACTGTTCTTCTCTGTTACTTTGTGATTTTTGTTGTCATGTTGTGTCTATGTCGAATAAATGTTTTCTATTCTATTATATTCACACGTGTAGACGGTGGTGGCCACTCTGTTACGGCAGTGTCCACAACTCGCCACTTGTGGTCGCTGCCACACAAGACAGTGGCGGGTGTCAGGACCCGACACTGTCGCGAGGCTCCACCTCCGCGCATTTAAGCTTTATGCGTTCGACACCTCAGTGGATATAGATACTTTCAAATCGGAAATCACATTCTGATCTATACAGCAATAGAAAATTTGCGACTTCCGAACACGGGTGGCTATCGCGCACTTCTGCCACTGTTACAAATGTGGCGGTAGCGCGCAACAGCCACCGGTGGCTGTGGTCGGTGGCCCGTTTGCGCTGAGCTTATTAACATTTCGGCTTTACGATGCTCTGCATTAATAGGTATCTACCTACCCAATGTTCAAGTAAGTACATCGGGTTGTATCCAGCACAGGCAAAAAAATGACAAATTTTTTAATACTTTGGTTTTGATCTACTAACAATACTATCACATTAATTTTCAACATTCACGCGGGCGGAGCCGCTGGCTGAAGCTAGTTAGACATAATAATTTATACTAATAAAAAAATAAAAGTGTCTCCGCTTTGAACTTAAAACTTGAAGAAAGCGCCTAAATTAGACTGAAGGACGTATAAACTGAGTGGTTCTTATGAGGTTGTTGGCGTAAGGGAGATCTATATTCAACACTTGCGATCAATCCAGTTCATTCACTGTATTTTTTTACACAATCCATACGTATACATGTAAACACATGTTTTAAAGGGGTCCTGTGTCTAGTCTCGGCATATTTTAGTCAAAGTCATGCGTTGTATTTTAGTCGACCAATTGGGGTCCCAAGAGTCTACTATAGCCCAAGAAAGTCTGATATTGACCTCTAAAACCAAGCCCAAGATACCGCCACAAATTTCTACCTGGCACCACATGTTTAATTATCCAGACAGACTTCAAAGTCAGAGCGATATCTTCTCGACTTTCACAGACTATTTTTCACGCTAGCAACTCTGTGTGAAGCTGAATATTATAATGTAATTGTAACCGAACTCGCAGTAGAACCTGCCACAAACATTTATAAACACAGAGAGAAGGTTTCTGATGTAAGTTGTGGTCTGAAGCGGTTTTTGGGTAGTGTTTAATTTTGCTAGGAAGTCGCTGCTGAATATGTAGTGAGACATCACGAAAGCCTATTGCATATCAGCGCTTTGTGCTGTCGCTGTCATAAGATATTCAGGGTGTTAAAAAAAAATGCTCTTCAATAGGTTTTGTTAAGTAACGCAGACTATGGGAAAGTTGATATTATTTTCGCGATCTTGAGAACAATCTCGGATATTATAATAAACTTATTTAACAGCACAGCAGAGTTTGTGTTTCCTAAAAGCAAAAACGTCGGGGTCTTTAAATCAAGAGTGATTAGGTTACTTCTAGGCAAGCGTGCTACAACTTCGATGTTGTGGTCATCATTGCTTACCATCAAGTGAGATAGTGGCCAAGCGCAAGCCTACCTATATATATCTATAATAAAAACCGACCAAGTGCGAGTCGGACTCGCGCACGAATGATTACGTACCATTACTCATAAAACGGCAAAAAAACCACGTTTGTTGTATGGGTAGCCCCACTTAAATATTTATTCTGTTTTTAGTATTTGTTGCTATAACGGCAACAGAAATAAATCATCTGTGAGATACAGCCTGGTGTCAGGCGGACAGACTTATTTTTATATTATACCAATACTAGTGACCTTCCTTGGATTCCCACGGGGCTTTACTGAAAACCGTATTAAAATCCGTTGCGTTTTTTCAAGAAGTTAGCAGAGAAATCGAAATGACGTCGACAGACGCGGACAGCGACTTTGTTTTATACTATTTCGAGATATAGATAATATGACACATATATTTGTACCTTCACTTACTTTAGATTTTGACACAAAGTTGACGTGGACTTATTTACACAAAATGTACACAGAATAAGCGCTTTTCAAATACCACAAGTCTCACAGTAACTAACCTAACCAAGACTTTACTGTTTTGCGAAGCTTTAGAAGTTCCTTTCCAAAGCTCAAGAAAATGTCTCCAAAATAGCTCTCAAACCTGAGTAGGTATCGTGCCACTGACTGCCGAAACACTTGAAACAGAATGCCCGCTCCTCACTTATCACTTGCGGCCAGTAACCGGATATTGCTGTCTGACAAGCGACGCTCAACACAAAGGTGGGAACCGGGCTTTGTTGCGGTCTATGTGGCACTTTGTATTGGTTTTGTGTTGCCAGAAAAAATAAATAAATAGGTAGATGAATGTTTAGATTTTTTGGTAATGGAATTGGGGTCGTGTCAATAGCGTCTTATGTCAATGACTTGTCTGTTATCTTTTTATTCCATTCAAAAAACGAATTCGATGTTCCTTTTACAAAAAAATTATTAAATATAATACCTTATCATTAACCGACTTCCCAAAAAGGAGGTTCTATGTTCGACTTCAAGTTTGTATTTTTTTTTTTTTGCATGTTCTCCGATCTTTATATCTTCGTCAATTGTGGACCGATTATGAAAATTCTTTTTTGTTTGAAAAAGTATGTTCCGAAATTGGTCCCATTTTAATTTTGTGAAGATCTGATGAAGAACTTTGGAGATATACAACAGAACTCTTCAATAAATAACGGCAAATCTCTCGGGATTGCTGCAATCGCATGTCTGATTGTTGTTTATAACATTTCATAACATAACAATACGCCAGTTCGCTCTTAACGGGTAAGCAGATCTCTCATTTCACCGGTTATGTTCAAGTTTCATGAAATCTATTCTGTCGAAATAGTTCCCTTACTAACTTGCCTATTAGGTACGTACAACTAAAAAGTGAAAATAAAAAAAAACTTTTTGCAAAAAAATACTACCGACTTCCAAATACAAAACTACAAAGTGAAAAATAACTTAATTTTTTGAAGTCGGTGTCCAAAACGCAAAAAAATGGTACCTACGAAAGACACCGACTTCAAAAAATTAAGTTATTTTTCACTTTGTAGTTTTGTATTTGGAAGTCGGTAGTATTTTTTTGCAGAAAGTTTTTTTTTAACCAAATATGTTGAATAAACAAAGAGGATCTCTTTATTTATTCAACATATTTGGTTAATGGTTTTTATTATAGACTAGCTGACCCGGCAAACTTTGTTTTGCCCTAAAAACACCAAACATTTATCTACCCTATCTACCATACCCTACCGTACCTATCCTACCCTACCATACCAACTCTTATCTACCCTTCCCTACCCTACCTAACCTACCCACCCTACCCTACCTACCCTGCCCTACCTACCCTACCCTACCTACCCTACCTTACCTACTTACTACTTACCTAGATAAGGTACCATTATTTTTTTGTTTTTCTTATTATTTTTTTCATAAGATCCTTCTAACAATAACAAACACAACAAAAAAAGAATAAGCGAAATCGGTCCAGCCGTTCATGTTCATTTTATTCATCAAACAATTTACATTGTTTTCGAATTCTACAAAATAATTACATTTCAAATCATAACAGAAGCAATAATCAAATAAAAAACAATCAGAAACATTTACAAATGATAAATGATAAATGATTTTATTTCTGTAAGTTGGTTTATACAAACACTTTTACATGTCGAACATATTTTTTAAAACTAGATGAGGTCGGCGTTTCCTATCTGACTACTCTGAGAAGAAAGGCCGAAACAAACTCAGAGGTCACAGTCTCTTTTAAAGTCCAGACAAAATATTGGTTAGATCATGTGAAGACTAAAAAAATACTATGTATAAATCAAAAACCGTTTACATGTCAAACCATTCACGCGTTTCAGCCGTTCACGCGTGATGCCGTGACCAAGGCAAATAGGGATTCATTTATATATATATATATATAATAGATAGGCTCACGCTTGACCACTATCTCACCTGATGGTAAGCAACGATGTGATCGAAAATGTAGCACGCTTAACTAGAAGTAACCTATTCACTCTTGATTTAAAGACCCCGAGATTGTTGCTTTTTGGAAACACAAACTCCGACAGTGCAGTTAAATAAGTTTAGACTGCGACAGCAAAAAGCTTTGACATATTATATATGCCATAAGCTTTCGTATTGTCCTACCACAATTTCAGCAGCGAACTCCTCATGCAACATCCAAAAGAATCATGAAACCGACATAAGTGACATTTTGCTCGCAGAACAGTTAGTTGATAGGGTTAAAAGGAAACCTTGGAAGGCCTCCCACTAAGTGGACCGATGACCTGGTGAAAGCTGAGGGAATCCTTCGGATGCGTAACGCACCGGACCGGTCGATGTAGCGAAGCTTGGGGAAGGCCAACGTCTAAAAGTGGATGTATTTCGGCTGAATTGAAGTGATGATGTTGTTGATGAAACAGTCCACCAGGCCTCAAATTAAATAACAAAATACCCAGTCTCAGTTTTTAATATTGACTATACCCTACCTCCTAACCCCTTTTCAGATTTATAAAAAGCCTTATAAATACCCCTCGACAAGTAACAGGTACAATTTTTACCTTTTTCTTCATCAAAATAAAACTTCGTAAAAATCTAAGGTATATTTTTATCTCAAACGATATTTTTAATAACACGTCAGTCTCAGGTTGAAACTATCATCAAAATTGAAGCCCGAAAATATGATAAGTCTGCTTGAGTGATATTGTTTTTTACAGTAATTTACAATTTTACCTTTATTTATTAATACAAAAAAATAATTGAGTATGAAAACGTCCAGTAGTTTATTTAGATATTGAAGTAAGCTTTTAGCTGACTGAATAAATTATGAGATTCTAAATCACATTTTCACAAAAAAAAAATAACAATATTTTACTATATTGTTCAAAATACTAATAGATACAAATATAGTAATTAAATATATCAATATAATATATTATTTTTATAAGTGTGTACTATTTCTAGTATTTAAATTACCTTTTTACGCGAAAATTGTGAATTTCAAATTACATTGTATATAGGTAAATTATGTTTGATTGTGTGTGCCCACCCACCCATACGCACAAAACGTTTTGGGAATACTTATTTTCATTGTGCGTACAGCTAAGGAGTGGAATTCTCTGCCGGAGTCTGTGTTGCCTGATATGTACAACCTCCCCCAGGTGTTTAAATCACGAGTAAATCTGTCGACCACATACCGTTTACCATCGTGTGAGGTGATTTTTTGATCAACAATGATTTGATTTTTGAAACAATTGAAGACAATCGTTTGGCTCATACTTTTTAACTATTCATTTTGCCAAGGATTTTTCTGGTCCATTTCGACACAAAAAATCAATAGTGACATAGCCTACATCTTTCACAAAATATTCCACCAATACAACAAGAATGGATATATTCCTTTACAGCATTATGGCTTCCGTAACCATGACAACGGGAAGGGAAGATCCTAACAATAAAATATGGATAAGATTATAGTGCGGGATATTATTCATAATATGGCCGTCTTTTTTAGATGTACGTAGATTCGGATGTGTGTGTCATGATAAAGCTGGGCGGGAAAATAGAGAGTTCTGAGAAAGAATTTCTGAATCTTTCGAGAATATTCAAAATTATTGACATACTGCGCCTACGTGAAAAGTGTTATATCATCCTAAGGGAAAATTATACCGGGATGAAAACAACATGACCTAAACTTAAATCTTGACGGCAAAAATCTTGAAGTTATAACGGAAACTGTATTCTTAGGGATTACTATCGATTCAAAATTGCAGTGGGGCGCGCACATTAGAACTCTTTCGGGTAGGTTAAGTTCGGCTGCATATGCAGTAAGGAAAATAAGGCAGCTAACCGATGTAGCTACAGCTAGGTTAGTATACTATGCTTATTTCCACAGTATTATGTCTTATGGCATTCTGCTGTGGGGATCAGCAGCAGACGTTGACTCAATTTTCATCCTACAAAAGAGGGCAATCCGCGCAATCTATAAAATGGGTCCTCGCGAATCCCTCAGAGAAAAATTTAAAGAGATCGATATACTGACTCTACCTTCACTTTATATTTTGGAATGTATTTTGTATGTCCGTAAAAATCGGGGGCTGTTCAAAACTAGAAGCGACTTCCATAATTTAAATACACGCAGTAAGCACGAAATTGTAATACCCAAATTCAGATTAACGAAAACTAGCAAGTCTTTTCTTATAAACAGTATACGCTTTTATAACAAGTTGCCAAAGTCAGTTATAGAACTGACCGATGGAAGGTTCAAAAACTACATCAAACGTATCCTTATTAAAAAAGCATATTATAAAATCAAGGACTACGTTGAAGATAAAAACATTTGGCCTTAGCTCCTTCTGCGCATGCAGCTTCCCTGGTAACTTGTAAACGGCACAAATATGTGGATGTCTCTAACTATTCTCAATCTCATTTTTCTTTCCTTCTTTTAATTAGACTTTTACAATGGTTTTCAAACATCTTTATAGCCCTTTGCTAAGAATAGTTACAGCACTGATAACAAAATTTGTGCCACATGTTAAATTTAGTCTTGTTATACTTATTTTTATTTACAATGTATAGATTCTTTTACCGATTGTTTTGTGAATGTGTGAACATTGTAGGCCTTCTAGTTGCTAGTTAACATTTGTTAACTTTTTTATAAAATATATAATCCTTTTATTTTATTTTTTTAGTTTCTTATGACTTATTGTCATAAGTCGGGCCTACGTTGTCCCCACATGTCTAAGTACTAATGCTGTAACATGGAAATATTGTAAAACCAACCATTTTTAAAAGAGTAACCATGGAGTTTCTTGCCGGTTCTTCTCCATAGGAAACGACCAACCCGAACCGTGCACCTTTTGTCGACGTTTTATAAGTGCCCATGTAGGCCTATGTGAAATAAAAATATTGATTTTGATTTTGATTTTGAAAAAATAGCCTATATGCTATTCCAGAATATAATCTATGTCTGTGCCAAATTGCATCCAGATCCGTACACACATTACATCCATACACACGTCCATCCGAACTTACCCATTCCCAATGTTAGTAAGATGTTTAGAACAACTTTTTTGTTTTGTAATATGTTTTGTTTGTGTGGCATATACTATTTTATTCTTGATAGGCTCGCGTTTGACCACAATCATCGGGTGAGATGATAAGCGATGATGTGGGCGATGGTGAAGCACGCTTGCCTAGAAGTAATCTATTCACTATTGACTTAAAAACCCTCAGGTTGGTACCAGGAAACACAGAGAATGCCACACCTACAGAACTATCTACCTCCGATAAGTCTTTGGTTTCGTATGTTCATACATCTCATATACGCACGCCGGTTATTAGTACTACGCAACAGACCTTTCTTGAAGGACATTGCCAGAGTTTGATGTCCTAATGCCCTTTTAGTACGTTTCCACTCACAGCTGCTTTGTAAATATGTACCTTTTCTTAGTCGCCTTTTATTGACCTGTATTTGTCTTGTTTTTGTTTTGTAATATGTTCTTTTTTGTGTGGAATATCCTTTTTTTTTATTGTTATGTTCTTTTTTGTGTGGAATATACTATTTTTTTTTATTGTTGATAGGCTTGCGTTTTACCACTGTCTGACATGATCAGAATTAGAATCCTTATTTTTGTACACATAGGTGGTACATGGGGTGTGAGATGTCACAATACAATGCAGATTCTCTATATTTTGGCGTTAAGCGTACAAATATCATTAGCAAATTTTCAAAAATAATAACAATGAATCAGCAAATGATTGTAAGCGATGATGTGGTCGACGGTGAAGCACGCTTGCCTAGAAGTAATGAACGGGTTACATCTAGGCAATTAAAAATCTATTGACTTAAAAATCTTAGGTTGTTACCAGGAAACACAGATTCTGGCTGGAATTTTTTAACATCACGCTTGTCTACTACGAAGGTATGGGCAGAATGGTTTTTTAAATATTACCTATATTTTACCGATATTTAGCAAACCATATGTAAACATGGGTTGGTTACTTCCAAAATTAAATACTCTAGTCCCTTTCCACTTAACACAAAAAGTCTTAATCATTCCGCCTAAAAACACCATAATAAAGTTAATAATAATAAAACCATCAGCCAATTCCCAATTAGGCATAAAATAAAGATGTTCTAACTGACTTTCCCTAATTCCAGACTTCGCCATCACTTATTCCGAACGTCCCTCGAAGTTTGTGGACGAAAGAAAGAAAGAAAGTAAAAGGGTCTAACGAATATATACAATTTGCGAGTTAGTTAAGTAAATGTTTAGACGGATCACGAATGATAAATAGATAAGTAAGGGTGAAGGGTGTCGTATTGTTAAAATTGAAAGGAATATAATTAATCTTATTCTAGAAGTGTTTTTTTTTTATGAAAAATTTCGTTAAATCGATGAAATGAATAGGTGGTGACTCCATGAAGGACTAGGCAGAAGTTTTCCTATAATACACCTATAATATCCACAGGAGAACCAAATTTACCTGCATAGCCCGAAGAATTACGAACTTAAGTGGCAGTGGGCAGGGCACATAGCTCGCAGAGCGGATGGCCGATGGGGCCGAAAAGTTCTGGAATGGCGACCGCGAACCGGAAGACGATGGGTTGGTAAGGTTTCGGGAATGCGCTAGATGCGAGACGCACGGGATCGGTAAATGTGGCGACGCCTGGTGGAGGCCTATGTCCAGCAGTGGACGTGTTTCGGCTGAAATGATGATGATGACATCTGAAGTTTGCCAGTTATGTATAAGTGCCATGAAATCTATACGGATACAAATTCAGACACCGAGCTGCTTCAGAAATATTCAAGAAAAGCTATACTCCAATTGTAATAAAATTTTAAATTTTACAATCCCCTTGTTACAATCCGTTTAACCGATTTTGATTTCTATTTCGCAAACATAAGGATGACATATAAAGCATAAACCTGTTACCCAAACAAACTGTTTAATACAGCTGACATTTGTCATATCACAAACGCAATAGAAGTCAAAATCACTTGCACGGGCTGTAAAATGGGATTATTTAAATGTCTAATCTTATCTCAAAAGGAGTATAAGTAACATTTTGCCCGACCCGGTCTTCAAACCCAGGACCTCATAATCAGTAGAAATACTTGCAAGAACTAATCAACGAGGCAGTCTGACACGAAATACTAACTTTATCAAATTCATGTTTTATGCTGTTTACTAAATGATGAGAAAAATAAACGCGGCCTTTTTATTATGTTAGTGACAAAGAGGTCTACAAAAATGTTTGAAACTGCAAAAACGAATTTGAGTCGCTAACTTTCGTTCAAGTATACTACCAGCCCTACAAAAATGAAAATAATTCACCTGAAAATAAATAAAAACTGCAACAAACTCCACAAACAAAAACAACTTCTTAACTTTTCACTCTAGCTTAAACACAAATCAGTTAAATGAAAAAAAAAAACAGAAAAAACAACAAAACTCCTAAGAAGGCCTGGTTCGTTAAAAAATATATATATATTTAAATAATTCACTAATCCAATTTCTGCCAAGAAAAAGGTTCGCGGAACACTGGAAAAAAGGGAGAAAACAAAAGGGTTCCGTCGATCGAAATGTGCCAGGTTAATAATGCAATTAGAAGTGCCGCTTGTAAGGTTAGGGTGGGGCCTTGGCGATAAGCGGTAGCGGGGAGTAATAAGCGTTAGCGATTGGGATTCTAGATTGTAGGCTGTTCCGTAAGGTAAAATTTTCTTGAAGTGGATACTTTAGGAAATTTTGACAATATAGGTTTTTTGGGACAGCTTAGTAGATTATTAACTCCACCTTACGCGTTCTATTCGAATACTAATATGTCTTCTACTATATTCACTCATATGCCATAATTAGCGTAACAATAATATAATAATAAATCATGAATGCGAAAGCTTGACATTTGGATATTTAAATGTTTAGAATTTCGTTATGCTTTAAAGGTGGTTTAAAAAAAGAAGGGATAAAATAAAAAAGTAGTTCCTATGATAATCACTTTTTATCCCAGCAATATATTGGAATAATTAAGCTTTTTACTCGGGCAAAGCCGCGAGCAGAAGCTAAGACAGATAAGTACAAACAAACAAATATCTACAACCCTACCAAAAAGATTTTCTTCCAACCTGCTCCCCGCTGCCACTGTAACCGCACCGTTCCACTAAAAGCCACTTCTGACCGTGGGAAAAGGTAATTATTGACTTTTTCAACTTCCTTTCCTCCCTAGACGCCTGGTGAAAGTAGATAAGGACAGCCTAATTAAAACCTCGAGCTGTACTTCTTTTCAAGATTTTGACGTGGCTATGGATAAAAGGCCAGAAATAAATTTCGTCTTTTATGAGATGTATGATTACATGCATATAAAAACTGGCCAAGTGCGAGTCAGACTCGCGCACGAAGGGTTCCGTACCATTATAGCAAAAAACGGCATAAAAATCACGTTTTTTGTATGGGAGCCCCCCTTAAACATTTATTTTATTCTGTTTTTAGTATTTGTTGTTATAGCGGCAACAGAAATACATCATCTGTGAAAATTTCAAGTCTCTAGCTATCACGGTCCTTGAGATACAGCCTGGTGACAGACAGACAGACAGACAGACAGATGGACTGCGGAGTCTTAGTAATAGGGTCCCGTTTTTACCCTTTGGGTACGGAACCCTAAAAAGGACTTGCACGGTTCCTGTGGACTGACCTTTATTGTTCTTAAAGGCATTAACGAGAGATTGGCTGGAGAAGGCAACACACTAGAACAGGTCACATTGCTTGCAGAACGGATGGCTGATGGGGCAGATAGGTTCTGGAGTTGCGACCGCGAACCGGAAGATGTTGCATTGGAAGGCCTCCCACCAGGTGGACCTATGACCTGGTGAAGGTTGCGGGGATCCGCTGGATGCGTGACGCATGAGACCGAAAAATGTGGCGACGCTTGGGGGAGGTCTATGTCCAGCAGTGGACGGCTTTCGGCTGATATGATGATAATGATAGGAAAACTTTGGGAAAATATTACCATAACAGGAACAAACGCCGGACTACTACTTGCAAAATTCCAGATGGAACAACCCTTCAACACCTTTCCCGACACAGTAATGGAACTCATGACCTCAGCTTAGCTGTATCACTTTAAACCACTAAGCCAACTAGCCAGTTTTGGATACGGAACCTAAAAACCTTCAAAGAAACAATAAAAAACTGAACATAAAGAACCAAAAAGTATTCGTACCATTTCTGGAACAGTGAATTTTTGGTCTTTACCAAAGGCCAAATAAGGACAGAGAAGGCTTGACCCACACTTAGGTACCTCATTTGAGGGTGTATTTGCTTTCCGGGCACTATTTGAAGACCTATTGTGTTGCTTGATTGCGTCCACAGCTTTGGTTTCAGTTGTTTATTAGACAATTCACGCTTTTAGGGGTCTTGGTGGGAGCAAATTATTTTAAGGGAAGGCGTGGTCTTGGTTGGTAAAGAGTTTTATATAAATACAAAAATGCTCGTGGCTTTTTATCGTGGGTGTTGACAGAAACTAAAAAAACTTGTATTACTAGATGGAGAATTTTAATAATTTACTTTTTTATGTAGTTTTTGCCGGCCTATTTATAATAATTGTCGCTAAAGTTTTCAAACATAGGGCAGTGGTGTCACAGTGGTAACAACCCCGACATACGTGTACGTGTTCGAAACCTGGCAGGCGTTTTACTTTGTGCAAATTATTTCATCACCACTGCTCTTAAAACGGTGAAGAAAAACATCGTGAGGAAACCGGCATGTCCCACAACAAAAAATTCGAAGATATGTTACATTCACCAACCCGCACTGTGCCCGCGTGGTGGATGAAGACCCATCCCCTCTCTCAGAGAGGTGGCCTGTATCCCAGCAGTGGGAACATTAATAGGCTGATGAATTCAGTCTTGCTTGCCTCTTTTAAATTGGTATTTTGACCCATGAACATTCCACCAAAATTAACAGATTAAAATATGAACATGGATACCAAAAGTTCTTTCTGGTTATCAGCAAATTTTCTCGAAAACAAAAAAAAATTACTTACAAATTTTGTAGATATATCAAATTGTAAAGAAATAATATGACGCACGAGTATATGGTTTGATATACTCAAATAGCACACATATTCCGACTCGAAGTAAACCCCAGATATTCGAATCCGTCATGGCACATTCATTTGTAAATTAAAACTGGAATCCTTTGAGTGTATCCTAGCCAGCTTAGAAACACAATTACACAATGGCACATTGATGCGGAATGTGCGGTATGTACTCATAGGAATCAAACAGTAATTTTTGTTGGTAAAACAAACGAATATTGAAAGTGCCTATATAATTTTACCCACAAAGGAATGGAGAACTGATATAAGTTAATCATCTGATGGTAAGCGATGATGTGGTCGACGATGGAGCACGCTTGCCTAGAAGTCATAGAGCGGGCTTGTAAATCAGCGTTGACCAGCGTTGTGGCTATGCTGCACACTGATCAGCGTTTGATGAGCCCACTCCTTTTACTAAACTGAATGTACTATTGCCACATCTGTATTTGACACTATTTAGTATTAAGATTGTACACGTACAGTGCTTGTTAATAAATGTTTTCTATCTTTCTTTCATTTATTCATTCTTGACCTTAAGACCCTAAGGTCGACCTTAAGTTTGTTGCTATCAAGTGGAATTAAGATTGGCAGTTGGTTAATGTAAACTAGTATTCAGCTTCATTCATTTGGATGGAAGTTGACTCTAAGTAACTACCCCTAAATAGTTGAGAGAAGACTAAACAAATGAGAACTTTTAGGTATTTGCAAAGTTTTTGAAAAGTATATTGCCTTGTCCTCTACAAGTGAACTTTTCGTAGTTTATTTCTAAGTCTCTATGTACACAGCTAAGAGATTGCTCTGACTATTGTATGAGTCATAGTGAGTCCATGAAAGATTAATCTTTAAAGTCCTCTAGCTTGATGACCTAGGGGTAAAATGGCTACATTTTCTTCAAAAGCCTCTCTCGTTGGTCCAGTGGTCGCAAGCGCTACTGCTGAGCAAGAGGTCATGGGTTTGGTTCCCGGGTCAGGCTGTGTAATTTGTTTTTCCATCTGGAATTTCTCAGTAGTAGCCCGGAGTCTGGATTTGTGACCGGTTGTAGGCAATAGGCTCGACCCTATTATTTAAAAATAACAGTCTCTATAACATGGGACTTTAAAATAACTGGCTATATGTGCAGGGATTAGGCACGGTATTGGTACACCACACACACATACAGACACCATAGTAAACAATGATACGCGATAGAAAATGTATTGTTTGCCAGTCACCTGGTAGTTAGGGTGTTAAAAAAAAACACATTCTAATTATAAGCCTTATAATGTTCCCACTGCTGGGACACAGCCTCCTCTTTGTGAGAGGGAATGGGCCGTAATCCACCACGCGGGCCTATAGCGGGTTCGTGGATGTCACTGTCTTCGAATTGTTGGTTCTAGGATACGCCGGTTTCCTCACGATGTTTTCCTTCAACTTTTTAAGAGCAGTGGTGATGAAATAATTTACTCAAAGTAAAGAGCCTGCCTGGATTCCAACTCACGACCTACGAGACTTAAGTCAGGACCGTTACCACTAGGCCACCCTTGCTCTTTTTTATTTTTTCCAATTAAGTGTGTGCCTTATATCTGTACTAGTAATGTTTTGATGATTTACATTCTTTTTTCTTTTGGGAGGTCTCTGGTGTCCTGAAATACAGGTTACGGCTTAGTAGAGGTACAAGTCGCCCGCATATAACTAAGTGATATATCGTTATTACAATTTTGCCGTTTTTAAGTACTAAATGTTATTTGTGGAAGAAAAATAAACGTGATTTAGATTTTTGATCCTTTGGGGACTTACAGGCGCAATGACATGTATGAATATTTCTTAAAAAAAGGTGAGAGCTTTTAAAGAAATTAATTCTCCTCAGCCTAGGTTATATTTTTCCACATACGTCATACAAAAACTTTTGCCACTCACAAAACAAATATCAGCTCAAAAAAGCGAATCCACATTCGCAGAAAAATCGCCACTTTACCTCTCTCGTTCCCTTTTAATAAAACACGAATGCTCTATCAAAATTTGGAGAGAAGCATTGCTGTAGACTTTAAAAAACAACATGACATATATTGACACGCCTCAAAGGGACACGGCAGAACTGTGAGTTTAAAATGTGCGCGTCCGTGAAACACAAAGGAATGGAAAAAACGAAATACTCAAGAGTTTTTGTATATACGTTTTTTTTTAAGTCAGCATTTTCCGAGTTGGGGTCTATAGAAATTTTAATTGAGTAGGGTTTTGAATGGTATGTCTTTTGATGATTTGAGTGTGGATGAGCTTGGGGATAACCGCTTATTGTAGTGATCTACTAAAGGTTCAGTTACTTACGTTTGATGTAGGATCCCACATTATGATTTGTAGCATTTTTTTTAATTTACAGTGCCTACAATATTTTCTGAAAATGTCCGTGTACGATTTACAGAACAAGTTAAAGTTATAGGTAATTTGAAGAAATCCTCAAAATATATAGGTACTAGTTTTTAACATCCCTATTTTCTCAAGTCAAAATACATAGACAAAAATAACCGTAAATAAGTTTCTAACACCCAATCAAATAAATTAAAAACAGAACCTTGGCTCGGTCACCCCTATTCCCAGCATCGAAAAATACGTACATAACTACAAAATAGTGCCCCAACTATACAGGAAGTCCACAGATAAAAATCTGTATTGATAGAGCCCCTGCACTGGTATAAGTGCCAACATTTAAGATTGGCCCGATATTTCGTTCTTTGTAAAAACTTGAATACGAAAAACATAATAAATCTGAAAAGGGTATTTTTAGAATTTAAAGACGCAGTTTGGAAGCCAATATTTATGATGTCATAAAGGCCAGTGGATTATAAGAATTGGTCGGAGTTACGGAAAATAATGAACTGGGCAGTGAGGCATATTTTATAAGTATTTTTTTACGTTTAGGTTGAAATTGTAATTATTTTCTGGGAACCTTTTTATGATTTTGGATTTGGACTGACTATAAAAGGTAGCACATAAAGGTTCCTTATATATGGAAACATCTCCATTTGCTTTTAAGCAATACAATAATGCACTCATGGAAATCGATGGTTTTCTTGACAGAAATATAACACTATGGTATATACGATTGAATAGTAATCTGAATGTGTGAATGTCCTATCATAAAAGTGCAAGAGCTTATTAAAAATGATACGACTTTTCTTAAGTGGTCTCACTATAAATCAGAAAATCCTAAGATATTTTGAAATCAGCTTTGAAGCAAACCAATCTTGATCTCTGCCTCAAACAAATATTCAGAAGTTTGCTTCCGAAACTGCGAAGCCACCTAAATTCAAAAAGGAACATATTGTAATTTTTATCAAAGCAAATCAACATTGTTACTAGTCAGGGAGACCGTTTTCACAGAACTCCGTGCCAAGTAACCCAAGATATGCATCAATGAAACAAAGATACTTGGCAGAAAACCAAGGGAGGATTGTTTAATTTTTAGTTTTACTGTACCCGGGCATTTGGCTCGGTTTAAAGGAATATCGATTTTTTTGAGTTATATATCCAGGATGGTCATGCTCGCTTAGCTTTGTGGAGCGAGTTTGTAATGGAGATAAATAGGGTTGCTGACAATGCTGGTGAAATTGCTGTCGAGGATATAAGGGTAGAAATGGTGCTCTTAGACTTAAATTTAGGAAATGCGAATATAGATTGCACTCGTGTGATGAGGCGAAGTTTGGGTAGGATCTAGTGTTATTAGACTAAGATCCATGAAATGTGAAGATATTGCTCTGGTGTGAGATATAGCTTTAAATCAATATTAGGAAAATTCAGGGTTGTCAATGCCATCGGATTCAATTGCATCATTGGAAATTTCATCTAGTCATTATCACTTCTTATATTTTAATATTACGGTCTTAGCAATGCTTATTTTTTTCGCTTTTTGTGTCGATGATTTCGATTTCATTCGGCCAGTTCTTAGTAATCTTGTTTCAAAAGACGTGCATACTTCTATTTAATGCCTAATTGCTCATATTCATCTTCATTATACAACGTCAATTTCTCATATCTTTATCATCTCAGGCATTAAAGCTGTGGACTTAGCCTGGTCAAGTATTTATCTCCAAGGTTACTTATTTAGACCATTATCATGTTTTCCTTCTTTATAAAGTCATTAAGTAAAACCATCTCTGGCACTTTAAACATCATTTCTGAATTTAACAAAACCGTGCACAGCAAGTGGGTTTCCACCAATGACTCCGTCAGTAACTGTCTCGTCATTTCATCATCGACGATAAAATTAATCGACATTAATGATTTAACGATCGTCATTCTCAATAAAAACGACAGTCATTTCATAATGACTTATGAGCTTTGCATTTTAATTTTTGAAAGCGCATAACCGTCACTGACAATGCAGTGGTTATAAATTAAATTTATTTTATAAGAATTTATGGGCATTTATTTTATGTGTTTTCAAAGTTTATGGTTTCGGGATTTTGACCTGTGGCTCTGGAATAGGATTTGCCGAAAATAGCTTCAATAATACAATCTTTTTTTAATGGTTGAAGATGACTTCCTGTTTTCTTCGTCACTGTCTTGTTTAAAGGTAATCTTTGTCTACAAAACATGTTTCGGCTTTTACGTTTCTAAAAATAAACGGCTTATTATCTAAGGCTAAGTGTTTTCTTCTATTGTTTTATCATTTCATTTCTTTTTTCATTCATATTTACTTTATTTAAACCAGGAAAAGGGCAGTTACGTACGTAAAAAACCTTGCTTAGACTTGATTCATCACCACAGTATGAAATCAGTGACTATGTTTTTTTGACACAAAATCCAATAAGGCGATTATAACTCCTCAGAAAATTAAAAAACTCTTCTTCAATAAAACGCAATATAAAAAAAAATATTCTCCACAAAACAGAGCCGATTCCTCCAAAGCCTTTGGGAACAAATCTCATCGTTAGCTTCGTCCCCTGTCATTTCAAACAGACATCAAATTATTTGCTCATTGATAGGACGTTTGACTGTAAAACTTATTTTCTAATAACTTTTAATTAACTTCAAAACTTTTGCGAGATTTGAAGAAGTTTTTGTTTGGGTCTGTTTGTGTGCAATTTCGGTTCTTTAATGAAAATCGGAAATATACGTTATTCGAGTTAATTAGTGGATTCTTTTGACTCTCGTAAGTATAGGCAAATCGAAACATTACATTTTTGCTGTGAATAATAATTAAATGATTCTTGGAAATGTAGCGCACAATATTCTTCGAAATGTATTATATAGAATTGCGGTACAATTACATTTAATAAAGGCTTCTCCTCACATATAGTTCTATATGTGAGGAGCTCAATCATTAATTGGACGTAGTTATGCAGAAATGTTCCAACCCACAAGTCACCCGAAATCGAGATAACGTGATCAAACTACCTTTTATGACACTTAGAGTCAGATTTGCAATAAGGTTCCAAGTTTTAAGTCTTATATCAGAAAATATTTTTTTCACTTACGTTCCAACCCACAACCTTTTATCAAATAATAACTTGTGTAAATTAACTAGAACGTACTATGAGGACAGGAACATTTAATGTTTTACGAAACAGTATATTTATTTTGTTAAAACGCCACAACAATCTTGTAACGTTTTAGCAAAACCATGTTAAACCATTTTATTTTGGAACAAATGTTCCATGTATATTTGGAACGTTTTAGCAAAACCATGTTAAACCATTTTATTTTGGAACAAATGTTCCATGTATATTTGGAACGTTTTTGCAAAATTACAATAGCGAGGCATAAACGTTCCAAAATTTGTGGAACGTTATGTTTCTGACCTCAATACCATAATTTGAAAACTTAAAAGGTTTCATGAATTTTGTACTATTATTTACCTAAATAAAAAACCTCTTTCGAAAAAAAAATGTTTCAACTTAAAAGGGTTCATTTTTAACACGCTTTAATTAGCTTCATCCTTAACTGTTTGCATACACGACCACTAAAAATAAATATTTATAACACATAAAGAAAAAGTTTATTTTCTTTGTAGTTATTTACCAATAAAATATTACTTGAAACTTTTAATATCATAGACAAAAAAAAAATACTAATGACATTAATCCGAAGTTATGCCCAACCGGGAACGCATCTTTCAATAACTTTTTACTAGTGCAAGCGAGACGGAGTATTTTCTTTTTGACATTGAATCTTATTTGAGTTCGCAACGGTCATTATTGAAACAAACGTCGTGGAAGAAGTAGTTTCCGTCGTCTTTTGTTTGCAATTATCCTTATTACGTTTATGACAGTGAACCGTGGTTAATTTGTAGTGTACTGTGTGTCAATATAATTAGAATAAACAATGGAAGCTAATGAAGATGTAAGTATTACTATTGAAAGGATTGTTTAATATTTTGTAATAAGTACTATATATTTATGGTGATTAGTTTTATCGAAAGACGATTTTAACTAATTCTGGTTATTTATTTTTACAGATTTCATCATTAGAACAGTTATTAGCTAAAAAACGAAAATTAATGGACCTCAGAAACAAAGTTATCTCTCAAGGACAGATCAAAGGTCAAGTCGATGTTGCAGACTCCAGAGGTATGTTGGAATTTAGTTAAAGGCACATAATATATTTTATGAATTTGACGGCGTATTAACTTTATTGTATCGACATTTCTTAGGTCCATTCTTACATGTCTTACACATCCAAGCGGTCGACGAGTGAACATAATAAGTCCCGCAGAGGGAGTTAACGCGTTTCGAGTCGAAGATCGGTTTGGATTGCATGTTGCAATATGAATCGTATCTTCTGCATGTATTGTGTATATTCTTGTTGGTGCTTTGCTATGATATACGAGCATGATTATTGTTCTTGGTGGGGCTATCAAAAATATTTTTAATAATTTTATTATTTGCATTGGTTATACGACTTATACTTACTAAATTAATTTACTGTTAAATGAAAAATATGTATATTACAAGGGATGGGATGGGATGGGATTGGATATGACGAGATATGTGTCAGTTTGCATATATTGTTTTTTTTTTCAGCTGACTCTAATCCAGTTACGCCTTATTCAAACACGCAGCCTTCAATCTCTCCTCCACCATATTCGCCACTTACTCCACTAAATTTTATGAATAAAAAAAGTACGGATAATAATTTACAAGGTAAGATGATTCTTTTAACATTATAAACCCAACAGTACACGTCCCCTGATGCAGATAAAATTATTAAAACCTTTAAATATATTTGCTACACTTTACCGACGTAACACCGCCGGTCGCAGTTAGTATTTATTTTTATTTGTATAAATTGTGCCAATAGATAAGTTACGTGAATATGTACATTGTTTTAGATACTTGTGATCCTGTTATTATACTACAAGAAATACAGAATGAAGTTTCGCCATTATCATCACCTCTTCGACCAATGTCACCAGAAACGCAACAACTATTTAATATGTTAGCTGAGTGTGAACCAATTAACAACATGAACGAAAATAATGATATTTTAAAACACGTAGATGCACCCGACTATTGTGATAGTGATGACAGCCTTAGAGATCCGGATTATGTCTCACATAGAAAAGTGATACATATAGTTGAGTCGACAACCTCTTGTTCGTCTTTTAGTGATAGTGTAGATCATGAGGTGACTAAAAATAAGAAATTTCCGTCAAAAGAAAAGCTCAACAATGAGGGTATAGAAATGCTAGAACCTAACAATGAAGAAACAACAGAACTTATTTCATCTATAAGTGACGAAGATTTACGATCTAATTTGGAAACTGGTAGACCGAAAAGGGGCCGTAAAAGAATTAATCCTCAACTTAGATCTGAGAGAAAACATAATAAATACAATAATTTAGAATACACGACCACTAAAAATAAATTAGTGAAACCAAAAACCTTTACTGAATATAATTGTAAATGTTTAAAAAATTGTGCTAGCTTGATTCCAATAGAGAAAAGAAAGGAAGAGTTCGAAAAATTTGTGCGTCTAGGGTCCTACAATGCACAATGTGTATACTTAGGATCATGTATTAAAGAAGAAAATAAAAAACGCAGTTACACTATGACTAATGTTCCCGAGGCAAAAAAAAAGCCAAAGCAATTCATCCGTGTCTATTCTATTAATGGTACAAAGGTATGTCGTGATATGTTTTTAAACACTTATCAAATTACTACTCAAAAAGTTACCACGGCACTAAAAAAACTTAGAAGTGGGGAGCCCATAATGGATGGTAGAGGAGTTAGCACAGGTGGCAAGAATAAAATATCAGATGAAATGTATAATTTCATAGTCGAAACTATTTCAAAACTACCAAAGTATGAGTCGCACTACAGACGAGAAAAGAATAATGACACGTTATATTTACAACCGGGGATGACATTACCTAAAATTTACGATATATATCAGCAGGAGTACACAAATACTTATGGTGAAGGGCAAAAGTGCGCTTCCTTCGAATCAGTCAAAAAGATTTTTTACACTAAGTTTAACCTTAGGTGTAAGTCATTAAAAAAAGACACTTGCAATAAGTGCGATATGTTAGCCATAAAAATTCAAAACGCTAACACCCTCGAGGAAAAAGAACAAGCTAGAACAGAAAAGACTCGACATTTAGAAAAGGCTGAAAATTTGAGGAAGCAGATGAACTCCGATTTTGAAGACGCTCGTAACAAGTCGACTATTGAATGTGTAACATTCGATTTGGAAAAAACTTTACCATTACCACGAATACCTACAAATGTTGTGTTTTATAAAAGGCAATTGTGGCTCTACAACAGTGGCATCCATAGTGCTTCAGATGACATTGGTCATTGTTACATATGGGTTGAAGGGGAAGCAGGAAGAGGTGCGCAAGAGGTGGGATCGTGCCTTATTAAATATATTCAAACTAAACTAAGGCCCACTGTTGAACACCTTATTCTTTGGAGCGATTGTTGTGGAGGGCAGAACCGCAACATAAAAATAGTTCTCATGTTGAAAGCACTTCTAAACTCACATGACACTTTAAAAGTCATTACAATGCGATTTCTTGAGTCTGGGCATACCTTCCTGCCTAATGACACAGACTTTTCCAAAATTGAAACTGCTCTCAAACACTATCAACGAATTTATACAGCCGAAGAATATATGTCCGTAATTAAAACGTGTAAAAAAAGAAAACCTCTAGAAGTATTTAAAATGAATAAGACTGATTTTTATGGTACGGAAAAATTAGAAAAAAATATTATCAATAGAAAAAAATTCACAGACAAAACCAAAGTCAATTGGTTAAAGACAAAAGAAATAAGAATTGAAAAAGAGAAAGTGTCTTCAATTTTTATGAAATCATCATTTGAGGAAGATCACAAGGAATTAACAATTGAAAAAAAAATTAGAGGGGAATCACGAAATATTAACATGTCCGATTTCTGTTTGTTGTGGCCGGATGGTAAAGCCATTGCTCCAGCCAAATTAGCAGATTTAGAATCCATGTATCAGTACATCCCTGAGGATTGTCATAAATTTTATAAAAACCTAAAGAGTACGGAGGGAATCATAGATGATGTCGATGGGTTTGGTGGGGAACCAGATTTCGAAATGCAAGAGGATGATGAGTATGACGTATGAAGATTTTATCATCATCATCAGCCTATAGCAGTCCACTGCTGGACGTAGGCCTCCCCAAAAGCACAAGATTTTATTCTGTTTTTTAAATTGTGACCTAGTAATAAAAAAAAACATAAGCAATTACTATTCTTTTATTTGTTGTTCAGGTTTTACATATTTATTAAAAAATAAAATTTAGATCATAAATATTAAGGTACAGATGGATAAAAAGTACCTGGAACGTTTGTGCAAAATTAATTTGAAGCTATGTTCATGTAAATATTAATTATGTTAAAATGTTCCAATACCAATAACATATTTTTTTCTTATTGTAAAGTGAATAGCCTAAAATTAAACATACGATTATCTAAACACAATATAATTCAACAATAAAACCTTTAGTATTGGTCTTTACTAGTTAGAATAAAAAAGAATACCATTGAAACGCGTAAATGCTTTTATCTCAAATTCAATTTACTGTGGAATGAAACATTTTCGCATAACTACGTCCAATTACATTTAATAAAGGCCTCTCCTCACATATAGAAAGCTCAATCATTAAGCAACAGGCGGGTTAACAATTATAAATTTATATAAACTAGAAGTCCAGGTCCGTTATTTCCTTTCTTCAATCATAGGAATTGAAAATTCTCATTGATACTTGCCCGGATTTGAACGACCACAATCACGAGAGACGATTGTATTAATAAAATCCCGCAAAAATTGCTTTGAACAACGCAAGCGCCTGGTTTCAAAAGTGAAAAATATCGACGGGTGAAAATTTGAACGCAAGTAATTAGCTTTTGACTAATAATTCAATCACATCAGTTCATACAGCATAAATCTGCTATGACTATATTCACATTTATTTTCGACTCAATATTTACTGACAAAACTTTATCTTATAGTTCTACTAATTCGAAAACTATTCTCAACTATTCTTGACCACCCGCACTGCGCACTTGGCCCCTTACTCTCTCGACATGGTACGAATTGAGAAAATTCTCAGGATTTCCAAGCGTTGGTAATTGCGAACGAATTGCTAGCAGTACTGTAGTTTCTAGTAAAGGAAATGTGTTCGCGCTCTCTGTTGTAAGTTCATCTTTTACGTTTATTTAGTTTAGTTTTTCTTATGTTCTGTTAAAATCGTTTGGTATTAGTAATTTATAATATTAAGACAATTCAGTTTCATCATCATCCTCATAATTTTCCTGCCTTTGTCCTACCTTTGTTACTTAGGGTTGACGTAACGTTTTCTTCTTCAATTCCGTCCTATCAACCTTTACGCTATCACTGAGTCCCTTTTCTTTAATATCGCTACTCACACAGTCCATCCATCTTTACTTTGGCCTCCCTCTCCCTTATCATCCATGCACTTTTATTTCATAACTCTTTTAGTAACATCACCATCATCATCTTGCTCTTATCTCAATTGTCACCTTCCATCTGGTCATATCATCTTTCACACACTTCCATAGTCTTCTTGATCTTCCTTCCAAACTTCTTAACTCATTAAAACATATTTTTTTATTGTTGTTAATCTACATTGTTAAATTAGCTCACATTTGATCACTATCTCATCTGCTTGCCTAGAAGTAACCTATTCACTTTTGAACTAAAGACTCTCATGTTGTAGCTATCAGGAAACTCAGAATCTGGCAGGGATTTCACTCCTAAGCTGTACACACAATGAAAGTATTCCCAAAGTTTCGTGCGCATGGGTGATGTCCACCAAGCTTCATCAAGTTTTTGCTCATAAAAACTGCGTGTCAACTGTGATAATGTCAATCAATCATCACGAAGAAAGAACAAAAAGCAATCATATAACTTAACAAAAGCTTTGTCTAAAGCGGGGCTTAGTCAGAGCAAATCTATTCCCAAGTGTGTTCACCCCCTAAACTCCCCCAATATCATAGCTGAGCTCCAAAAATCCGGATCAAAAGTTCACGACATAAGATTTTTCATTTCCTACTCTAAGTTATGATATTAACAAATCACATATATTTCATGCCTATCCGTTGGTCGTCCGTATTCGTTGGCGTTACTCCAAAACTGGCCATAACGAACGCATTCTGACTGCATTTGCTTGTGGCGTAATTTAAAAGCGGAAAGTTATATCCGTGTCGTATATGTATAAATAATTTTCGTGAATGTATAATTTTGTACACATTTTTGTTCAAACGGTTTTGTTTGTATTATGTTGTTGGGTAATCAGGTCAGCGGTTTTTGCCTTTTTTTTGCTTGGGATTTTAGACTGTGCTTTGGTTGGTTCTAGTGTAATAAAAGTTAGCCACGGAATTTAACCTAAAATTCCTACTGTTCTTTGTTTTGGTTTTCATTTGTTTTCTTTGAGTCTTTAAGTTGGTACAAGTATTTGTGAACCTGTAACATGGCTTAAAGTTTTTTTTTACTCAAAGGGTCCGAATAGTTTTCTTTTTCAAATCTTCTTGCTGTTTCGTCCTCTAGAGCAAACACTTTTCCTTTTTTCTTTTCACCTCAATCCAACCTTGATCACCAAAACTCATCTGCCTAGCGTTTTCTCGCCTTGCCTATTTGATCTTCACTATCCAGTTATTGGATATACAATACCCATTCGTAACTTTAGTGGCAGGCATCAAACTTATGACATAAAACATCAAGTATTATGACCACACAAATACCAACATCACCCAAATCGTGTCTCTCCTATCTCTTGCACCATCGTCAGTTGACCTACGCCAAGTAATTTATATACTGTGGCGTGCCCCGTCTGAGGCAGACGTTATTCCCAAATAATTGGACGATCACATATAAGACACATGCCGTTTTGTTGGGCGAAATTGATTATTTTTGTAGAAAATGTCAGATTTTATGACAAAAACATAATATCGCGCCTGTGTTACACCCACATTCCACCAGTTATGTTTAAGTCCATGTAAAAGTTTATTCTTTACATCCCTATCCTATACTATCAAAACAAATAATAAATCTGTGGACAAGTCGTTTTTGCACAACGAAAATATAACCAAAAAAAATATATATATATAAAGGAACTGGAGCACATTGCCAGCATTTTTGGAATTTTTGTCTGTTTATTTGTGCAAGCATCACGTTAAATGTACGAAACCAATGTAGATAACTTTTATATATTAAAATTGTCCGGTTGAATCAGTTTACTTTATCAAAAGTAAGATGAATTTTTAAATATCACAACACACGCAATTCAGATACTCGGACAGTTGAACTCCATATTCGATAGATGGCGCTGTGCATATGACGTCCTTTTCTGGATGGCGGTGTTAAGATTCTCCGCGAAAGAATGAGTTAGGAAGATATGAAGGGTAGGTAGGAAGGTAACGGGTGCGAAGCCGCAGGCACAGCTAGTCTACTAATAATAATAAATGTGAATGTCTGAATGTTTGCTAGTCACGCCTCAACTGAATTTGGATGATACTTGACACAATGGTAGATGATGATCTAGACTAGGATTCACGGATAAATTTGAAAGAGTGTTACCGCAGCCCTGGCACAGGCAACTGAAGGAACACGGGTAGGTTTTAGTCAGTATAAGTCTGACACGCCCGCCTACTTCACCCAGAGCGGGAATATTCATTGGAAAACTTTCCACCCAAAAAAATAGTTGTAAAGTTACTGAAATAAATTTATTTAAGATTAAAATTAAAAAAATTAGGACACAGCATACTTTTTATCTCAGTTTTAGGTTCACATGCCACAAATTTTTTTTTCAGATGGGCATAACCAAGGACAGAAGCTAGTTACTAGTACACATAGAGCAGTAGTAGTTAAAACCATTTGCTATTCTTTTAACCTCACTGGGATAATCTTTGAATATTGTTCCCTTTTGTTCCCATGTAAGTGACAATATATCCCATGTAAAAACCGAACTCAACACATACTTGCACTTTAGAGGTTCTAATTACCTGACACTGAAGATGACTACTGGGCGCAAAATATTTAACAAGTCTCCAATCAACTCGAAAGAAGTTGAAGTATCCATACAGTTGACTATGATGGATAAAACGCAAGACATAGTAAGAATTTAAAATACCTTATCAAAACTTAAGAGAGTTTGGTTTAGTTTAGACGATAAACTTTCCAACATAAGAAAATCAATTGATTCTTCAGAAGCGTTCATAATTTCCATATCAATCAGGCAATTGAAATGGTTAAAATAAGTAGTAGCTATGAAACGTGTTAGTACTGGCCAAATCTTTTGATCATTTCCCAGAACCAAGTACTTCTCCTCATATTCAATTTCCTTTACAGACAGCAAAAGTTGTTTTTTTGCGAATAGTTTCTAATATTCTCAGTATTCTTGAGAAGGTGAATGGCAAAAATTTAAAAAACATAACTATTCCATTTATAAGCCCCATTAGCTGATGGCGGGATGAGTTGAAACAAATAAATGATCAGAGATTCATATTTGCCCTGAATCGAAAAAGTAAGTCATGGGGAGAAGCTTTTACCAGCAGAGCGATGATGCAAGCTAGGTAATCACGACCGATTTGTCACTAAACCGATTAACAGAAATAAAAATCATTTATTAATTAACACAAGAAAACATATTAAATGAAGGAGCAGAGTTGTATATTAAATTGCCTAATGATGTTAAAGAGATCCAGTCTAAACAAAAAAATCTTAAAGCACCAACTAACGATATGTAGTGGTACACTAACTTTGTCTTGTTACCCACAGAATTGTAAGAAAATACTTACTAATTTATTTACGAGTACACACCGTTCTTCATAAGTTCGTGTATGATTAGTGAATTGTATTATTTTTGAGAAATAAATGTCTTAAACAGTATAATATGTAATAATATTATTTGTTTTGAGTCTGCATGTTCAATATGGATGTCTTTGAAAAGGTGGACCTTATTTCGTATGAAATAGCTTATGTACTTGATTGACAGTTAGTTATTTTTGTCAACAATAGATGTTGTAGCCGTGATTTTCACCGCCATAAAATATATCGAAGCATAATTATATAAACACGTTTGTTGTAAATCCAACCCAAAAAAGCTACAATGAAAACTCACACTCCCCCACACACAAAACAACAAAAAATATAAACAATTGAATGCCAAAAATATTTCAAAAGTCACCCAAGTAATTAAAAATGCTGGCTTTAAGCAATCAAGAACAAAAGGGGGTATAAAGGGGCGGAATAAAGGCTAGCACACACGAACAATTAGGGGGAAGCGTGCCAAATGTCACATTGAACGGTGAATGAAGCTTAATTTTATAGGAGGTAGCGAGTCTGCATTACCCTTTACAGGTAAATAATGTGTGATGGTTTTGATTTCTGTTTGCGTGAGTTTGTAGAATTTTTGTATTTAATCAAATTAAAATTAATTTTTAAAATACTGTCATTATGTGCTGCCTTGCTTGTCATGCAAATGTCCATTGTTGGTTTTAGTAAATTATATGCCAATGAAGATATTTGAATGCGTGAAACACAGGACCGGTCAATGTGGCAACCCTTGGGGGTGGTTTATGTCCAGCAGTGGACTTCTGTCGTCTGAAATGATGAAGATGGTGTAAGCATTGTAATTATTGTTCATTTTGATTTAGCTAGGCTATTTTTCCAATCAACATAAGTCTGTTCTTTTCTGATATTTACTCCTGATTTCATCTATTCAGCTTTATTCGTCGTCAAATCTATCATGACGTCTAGCACAAAATATGATTTGCAGACAACAACGCAAAAAACAAGGGTAGCAAAGCAAGGCTTCCATAAAATCTAAGCCAAGAACAAAACCTATCCTTTTTCTAACCCTACCCAACAAACAGCTCCCAATACCCAAAGAACAGAACTCACTCTCATTAGCAAACACACAAGCCTTCATTCAATCAACGTTCCAAAGAATTTCAATTATTTAATTGATTCAATTAACATTTTAATACCCCACACCACTTCAAACTTGGGCCATATGTGCTTTAACTTATACCAATTTAACTTTACAGTTCACAAAACCTCTATTGGCTTGAGTACAAGGTTGGTTTTCGTCAAGCAGATGATTGGAGTTTGTGTATCAATTGTTCTGCCAAGCAATAGGATTCAATATGGGTGCCATATGCTCTGTGATGACGATTTCATTGGTGGAATCAAAACCCAACACTTGCAGCAATTAGGGTTAAAACATTAACGTTGGATTGAAGTGTTTGTTTTATTGAGGGGTTTAGGGTTAAATTCGTAAATTAAATAGTCATTACAGATTTTAACATTGTGTATTAGAACCAGGCAAGTTAAGAAACAATGTGACTTTTTCGAAATTCAATATCGTGTGTAGTAGGTAAATGAAAACATCGTAACACAAAGTGATATTATATCAGTAAAAAAACTTTTTAACAAAAAATCAAACCGACTTCCTGAACAAAAAACTACAAACCAAAAAATAACTTTCTTTTACGAAGTCGGTGTCTTTGTACCCATTTTTTTTCAGTTTTTCGACACAGGAAGTCGGTTTGATTTTTTGTTAAAAAGTTTTTTTATTTTTCTCTTTTTAGTTTTGGTAGGTATATCCAATTAACATGATAATCATTTATGGCCAAAGTACATCTCATTACGATTTCAATAAGCCCAAGCACGACTAGGATACATTGTTTTATTTCAGAGTTCCAGTGCCTACCTTCCGGCTTCATCATCAGAACAGTGAAATGGTACCATTTTCATCAGTACCATTCATTTATAAGTATTTGCTTAATCATAGTCGGTTAACTATTCGAGATATTTTATACCCGTGACATACTTAGCATTAAGGAGTTTCAGTGGCCATCTGTGGTCTTCTTCATCAGTTCCACTTCACCAAATTATACTTTCTGAGTGCAAGTGATTGGATTGTTGGTGAAAATACCAAAATCACTATATAAATGCCTATAATATTTGAGGAGTTCCCTCGATTTCTCTAGGATCCCATCATCAGATCCTGACCTGATGACTATGGGACCAACTAGGAAGTATACCCTTCAAAACAAAAGAAGATTTTTTGAAATCGATCCAGGCGTCTTTGAGTAATCGGGGAACATACATAAAAAAAAAGATTCCGACGAATTGAGAACCTCCTCCTTTTTTTGAAGTCGGTTAAAAAGCGTTTATCAACAGTCCAAAAGGATTGGGATTGGCACGTGTACTATGTACCCAACTGTAAATCTACCATTTACTGTACCTAAGTGACGTTCGTTGACTTGTGTGTGCTCTGGCAGTTGAGTGTGTCAGGCTCTCTCAAATGTCTCTCTGATGGTGGCGCGTGTGTTGGATCATTCGGTTCCCTTCATGATGGTTGAGCTGGGTGGTGCCGATTCATGCGTCATGTTCGTGAACGGGCGCCGTCAGTTGGGATTGGTCATAACTTAACTGCTTCGGATGTTAATGTTTTTCTAGTACCTATCATATAATTGCACAGTACATGTGTGAGTACTTTTAATTTTACTTTTTACGTAGTATAATGTGTAATGATTTGGGGTGCATTGTCCTCACATATATGAATTTATTACTGTATGAACTTATGTAAATATTTTAAAACGCTTTTTTTATATTATATATGGCGTTTCTTCTTCTCTGTAACAAGCAAATTATCCGAATGCACGGTAGAATAAATGTATATAATTTTCAAATTTTATTTGTTGACGTTCAATGGCCTAGTTGAAATAAATATATTTGAGTTTGAGTTTGGCCATGTAACTTTTCGGTAGCGCAAGTCTAATATACTATAATTTTGAACATTTTGTCAATATCATTTTATTTGAGCCCTCTACACATATCGCCACTTATGACAAGCTATGTTGAACTACAAAGAAATTACTAATCGGGAAACTCAATAATGTTTGACCCGACACAGAAAACGAATCCAGGAGACCACGTTCAGCAGTCTCACTTGCTAATAATGCGACATAACAAATACTTTTCCACATACCCAAGTATCACAGGAGTCCATGAGTATAAACTAGCATACTAACACACCTTTTATAGCAGTACAGAATACATCTACCTTTCATTTCGACTTTAAAAAACATGAAGCTCCTCATCAACAAGTAATAATGAAATAGCAACACTACAACGTTGTCTCTTTGACACAGTCGACTTTGATGATAACACTCTTTTATTTGTCTCCACTCCTAGTCACGGAGCATAAAACTCCACGATTTTTCATTCGGAGAATGTTGCCAGTGTAATAAATACGGCCATGTGCGAGTCGGACTCGCGCACCGGGGGTTCCATACAAACAGCTTCATTCAGCAAAATAATTAGGTAGGTCATTACTGCTATGAAAGCAAGAATAAGTTTTTAATTGAAAAGAAAAACTGTTGCAATATAATATTTTCGGATTTTGATTTTATCCTTTATCTGTGCAATAAGACTTTGCTTCTTGCCAAATTTTAAGGTTCTAGGCCACGGAAAAGGCTTTGATTCCCTTGCGATTGTGAAAATATGCAGCATAAATGGCGATATCTTTTGATTTCGTTGAGTTAAAAGTTTAATTTTTCACTGATTCAAGGGATTGCAGACCTGAATATTTGATATTAATTTCATCGTGACACCTCCACGCGTTTTAGACAGACATACTGAGAGAAAGCGAATTGTTCCTATACGGGTTCCTACTTTTCCTTTTGAGGAACGGAACCCTAAAAACTACTCCACGGCGATTTTTACTCCGAAAGTCATACTCATGTATAATATCCCTTTGTCTGTACAACTCCCCTGGGGTTGCCAGATCTTTTTCAATTTCTTCGGCAGACTGTTTCGATCACAATTTGTGTTGACGACTACCAAATTCCCTGTGGGCTGATAGGGATGGGAAATGTATCGAAAATCCCGGGAGCCCGGAGTCGTGGGAGTTCTCGTCCCGGATTTTTGATTGATACAATCGAATTTATCGGGGTTTCGGAATTATTGATGGAAAGTTAAAAATGAGTTTTCGTTATTAATTTGGGCTGGAGCGATGATGTTTAAATATTGCAATGTTTTCGAATAGCAAATGAAACGCCAGTCAAGTCTAAATTAAAAAAGTTTAATCGTAAATTTATTTTGATTTTCCTTTCGTGTGTATTTTTTTAATTTCGACGAAGGGTATGAATTAGTTTCATAACTCATTCTGCCCGCCACAGAGGAGAACGGTTCTAGGCGCCAATTTCCCCTATGCTTTTGAGTAGCTGCAGTGATCAAATTATTTGCACTTTGAAATTTTGGGCCAACTTGAAGCCAATTTTCATAAGTATCTTCCTAAATAAGTAAAAGTAAATGTGTTTATAGATAAAAGGTACCTTATATTATGTTGCTATATGTATTAATTATTTAGATTTTTAGAAAAATATGTAATTATTTTAAAACTCAATTTTTTTTTTTTTTTACTACTCCTTAATGCATGCGGAGTTTACCTGTAAGTGACTATTGCACTGTTATATATAATTTTGCAAAAAAAAAGTGTAAGCAAATGTTAGTGAACCAATAAAAAAATACTGAATGAATTTTCTCAATATCTAATGTTGGTAACTTCAAGATCTAGACATCAGTTATTCAGTTATTAGTTATCAAACAAAAGTTTATTCAAACTTTGAACTTTGTTTGTTGAAGTTTATTAATTTGACAGAATAACACAAGATGATACGAATAATATTACTATATCTATAGGAGAAGTCCACAACTAATTCAACACTGCAGCAAATGTTTCAAAGAATACCAACCTGCCACTGTTCCCACTGCAGGGCAAAGACCTCTTTACACAATCACCATGCTTGCTCAAAGCAAGTTGGCGATCTCAAGCTTATGTTAACTATAAGTCCAGGATTCCTCACGATGTTTTCCTTCACCGATGTCAAAGATATCCAAGATAAACTTAGAAAGCACATATTAACCTTATTATGAAAGAGTCGTGTAACTAATTCGGCATAAAGTGTGTTCCATTCTACGAATTCAAAAATTCCCAAAATGTTTCTTAAAAATCTCGTAATTTATTCAAATATAGAACATCACTAGTACTCCAGATTTCAGCTCTTTGCCTGTATCAACGAGGTTTCGATAAATTGATATGTTTCGGATACATTTTGTTTATTTCCGACTGATACTCGAATAAAAATTCATGTATCCGTTTTCGTAAAAGACATTTCACAAGATTTTTCTGATTGGCGGCTACAGCAGTTGTTTTTTACCAATAAAATGTAGACTTACTTTTATTGAGAATGCGAATATTTTGGGAATCATATAATAATGAATGTCAGAGACTAGGTATTTAATGTACCTACTTATACTAGATGCATTGAAAGAGCCGTCTATCATCACCATTCCAGTCGAAAGATGTCCAATACAGGACATAGGCCTCCTACAAGCGTTGCCACTTGAACACCTCCTCTGATTGTCTCATCCAGTGGATTCCGGCGACCTTAACGATGTCATCGGTGCACCCTGTGGGAGACTGTTGGAGCGTCACAGTTGGACTTATTAGGCTTTCTATGCTTTTGTAATGATAGCTCGCGTTTTTAACCCCCGACGGCAAAAGAGGGGTGTTATAAGTTTGACGTGTGCAGTTGCTGTATCTGTGTGTATGTGTACATTTGTATCTGTCACATCATAGCTCCTAAACAGATGAACCGATGTTGATTTAGTTTTTTTTTTGACAGTTGACTTTGTCGAGAGTATTCTTAGCTATGTTACGTTATGCGCGTCTCTATGAATCTGGGTTTCTTCGCACGATATCGTGATATAATTACGCGTTTTGATAGATTGTCGATTGAAGCATATTTACTCCTAGTAGGTAGGTATATTAAATTATTATATTGTATGAATTTAAAAAGCATGAAAAAAAATTAAATTAAACATTTGGGGAACCGCTAATTAAATAAAATATACTGCTGTAATCGTTGGCGGTTCCCTTACGCGTGTACGAGGCTTATATTTTTTGCTTTTTGGAGGCTTTTGTGTCGGGAGTTTTTTAAAGTTTTAATTTAATTTTTATCTCTCCAGAATACAGTCTATATACTCTAGCCTAGCTTTCTTTCAGTAGAAAAAAATCGTCAGTTGATCGATACTCCCAAAGGTCATCTCACGATTACACAAACGATTATACCTCTTTTAAATATATATTCGACATTCGTTTAGATGCATAGCGCGCGAAAATACCCACCAAAAGGCAATTTTCTGCTCCATCAGCACTAAAAACTACCCTTAAAATTCCAATTAATATCGAAATCAAATTGCTAGGCGTTCGACCGTGAGCCGAACAAAATTTATTCGCCCAATAAATTACTAAGATAACAATTCTCTCTGTTTGTTTAATTTTATTCGAAATTATGCCGAATAATTTTAGCCTCGAAAGGTTTGAAACATCATGTATATGAGGTAGGATTAATTGAATGACAAATTAAAGACTGTTTATTGCAAATTGTAGATAAATAATGAAGTTTTGTGAAAATATTTATTTTATGTTTCAATGGCTTTTTACAGAAATGTTTTTTTTCTAAGCTAAGTTTGATTACTATTCGTATCTTATTTGCCTAAGAAAATATCATATCGGTCGTATGCGTATTTTTATATCTAAAAAATATAGATTTTATAAAAACTTCGAGAGCGTAAAATTTTGCAGTGCAAAAAGATGTTTTAATGATGAAGTACTTATTAATTATCTGCACTGTATTTTTTCTGTTAATATTTCTATATTTAAATTTCTGAACTTTGAATTAAAAAAAAGCATTTCAATTGTTTGATTTTGCCACTGGTGTAGAGTGAGATCTTCAAAATGTAAAATTTCATAGTTTTTTCGGTTTTAGCGCGAGTATATTTACTGCTTTTTATTTATTGTTGTGAATATTTTCCAAATATGGCAGATAAACATAGTACCTACGTGATTTATCAATCACTGCTTTAATAGAGTTTTATGTTTCGATAAATTGTATTATCCTTTAATTCGAAAAAAACTACCCTGCGCAAAACTGCGGCTTACTCGATTTTATATTTAATCGCTGTTCTAGGGCATTAAAATAATCTTAATTCATATTTTGCTTCTGTGCGCTTTATATCAACGCGTAATAGCCATATTTAAGGCCCTACTCGCCAGTAGCGCCAATTGGTGGGCACAAAAACAGAACTCTCATTCTAAAAGCTACGACTGATAAGTAAAACAATTGAAAAGGTACTTATATAAGTTTGTAGGTATCGTTTTCACTAGGGAACCAGGAATAAAACCAGTTTCCTAATCCAAACTGGGACACTGTTTCAACGAAACAATAAGTCAGAACCGTATTGTATGGAACTAAAAACCATCAAGGGTAAAATCTGAATGAGATTATGGTCTATAAGGCTCCGCGCAAACGGGCCACCGGCCACAGCGACCAGTTGCTATCGCGCGCCACGTCCTTCGGCACCGAGCAAAAGAAGGTGCTCGGTGACCGCCACTAGTGGTAGGTGGCCACTACAATTTCTACTCGCCTGCTGTGAGTGCGAGCGGTCGCCACCGGTGGCATGTTGCGGCCACTCAGGCCGCCACTCGCTACGCGTGTGCGGCGAGTTCATACCTACAAATTGTATGAAAAATCTTATAAACTGTTTGTTGCTGGGTCAGTGGCCGCCACTGGTGGCTCGTTTGTGCAGAGCCTTACCCTATAAATCTACCCAGCCCTTCGAACAATTGAAGCATGATAATGAAGATAAAATTTAAGACAGATGGGACACAAAGACTATCAGTTTCCAAATGAATGAGTTTTCTTGATTTTGAGAATTAAATCGATTATCTTTCACCCTTAGGGGAAATGTGGCTAAGACCTCGCCTCTCATCCAGATCGTGGTATCAAATCCGGGCAAGAACCAAATGTGACTTTTTCAACTCATATGTACTTTCTAAGTTTACCTAGTGATATGAAAGAAAAGTGATAGCGTGACTGGGGACAGGACGGTATGGAAGAGGAAAACGTGTTGCGCCGACCCCAAGTAACATGGGACAAGGGCAGGAAGATGATAATGATGATGATGTACTTTCTAAGTTTACCTTGGATATCGCTGACAACGGTTAAGGAAAACATCGTGAGGAAACCTGGACTTATAGTTATCCTTACAGAGTCAGCAAAACGACGCTATGGCGTCTCAAAATGGAGTCGCAAATTAGTATTCGCCCTGTAACTACGCAGATTTATTGATCCCCATAAATGTCATTAGCCCTGAGTTCACAATAATATCATAAATTATACAATTTTCTTTTTCCATTCAAATCAATTTATTACTTTTTTGTTTAGTCAACGGTTTTCCTCGTCCCTTTCCTTAGAAACAACCCTATCTTTGCCATAACATGTCTTTGTATGCGAGTGACTTATCTTTTGGGAAATTATGTTCAATAGTTGGGCTACTATATTATTCGGATTAGTTATGCTGTGTTCACAAAGGTTTGTTTATTTTGATATTGAAGAAAATGGTTACGTTACAAAGGCAAACAAAACTATTGAGTTTTCTTTTCATTACTAACCTTTAAAATTCTAACCTGTACTAATATTATAAAGAGGAATGATTTGTATTTTTGTATGAAACGAATAAACTTAAAAACTTCTGAATCGATTTCAAAAATTCTTTTACCATTGGGAAGCTACACTATCCCCGGATCACATAGGCTGACTAGACTAGACTTTTTATCCCTGCATTCCCACGGGAACGGGAACAACGCGGATGAAACCGCGAGGCATCCGCTTGTGTTCTAATAAGTCAACAGAGATCTTTGTATGAAAATGGCCGGATAAAAAGATTTCCGAATTATAAAAATAAGCAAAGATTAACCTTTGTTAATCTTTATGAAAATGGTTTTTATTTTCGAAATAAGATTTCCGAATTATAAAAATAAGCAAAAAATTTACCTTTTTACCCTGTACTCTAGAACATTAAAACCATCCTACTTAATGACGTTAACCGCCCAAAATTCTTTGTTACGAATCTGATTATATTTATAGAAAAAGAGTCCAATTAGTGAGCCAGGGAAAAAGAAAAAAAGAAAAAATATACATAAAAATCCTTTTTCTACTGAGCGCAGTTAATAAAGGAATATTAGGCTTCTGTCATGGACGACGATGGTGAAACGTAATTATTTTTTATCTGTTACACTCCACCACAAAAAAAATACTTAAAAGAAGTTCCACTCTATCCGACGATCCCAAAAAATAACAAAAGTAACGTTTCCAAATATTCGTTAGGAAATCCTCATTTTCAAAATTCCTCCGTGTTTCAATTCTCCCGAGTCATCTCCGTGAGACTTCTGCAATTATGTTGTCTAACGACTCGAAACAAAGGTACCATGAGAAACATTTCCTTCTTGTAATTATAATCAAACGGTACTGCGGTCCAAATAAATTTCGCCGAGGTAACTTCTTGGTGTAATTTCAAGGAAATTTTCTTGTTTTCCGAGATAAATATCGGGCTATTCTTTTGAAGGATACGTTGTGGATCTTTGGGGTATATTTTGTAGCGTAAAAAACAAATCCATCGTTTTCCTAAGTTTAAAAGATATAATACCAATCTGTTACTGTTCCAGTGCAGAGCAAATGCCTCTTCTCATACAGAGAAGGCACGAGGAGTAATAGTCAAGATAGCTCAACACGGATTGGCGATTCCAAACTTACTCGTATGTTAATGGCGCGACGCCATTTTTATTGCGTTATGTAGATGTAGTTAGGTGAAGTACGCTAGTTTATGAAATTATAAGTTTGATAAAATCATATAATGATAAATTTCGAAAGGTGAATTTCGTAGCCTCATAAAATGTTCTGGGTTACATCGTTTTAACTTTTCTGAGTTAAAAAAAAAAAAATATAAAATTATTCATTAAAAAATAAAACAAGCTTTTTTTCATATTCTACTCAGCTAACCCTATCATTTGATACCCATATCATGGCCAGCCATCTTGGGCCGTCCGCCATATTGGATTTGGAATGACATCACTTAGCTAAACATGCATTCATATATATATTGACTATGTATATTCACATAGCTAGATATACATAGTCATCCAAACTAAACGTGTATGCAAAATTTCATCTTAATCGGTCGAGGATAACTGCTTTAAAATTCAGTTGCAAGATTTGTCCCGAACGCACTTAGATACATACATACTGCAAGTAAAATAAAAGCTTTTAATTAAGATAAGCTCTTTGAAAATGAAATGAATGGTGAAGTACGCTACATCAATTCCTAAACTCTAATTTTGACACCAAAGCGCAATATAAAATTTAAGTTAGTTTCTGATATTCACTAGCGTTTCTATCAGCTTCGCCTATGAGACTTCTTTCCACCAGTGTAAGTTATTTTGTTATCGTATCCGATGATCCCTATAAACAAAAATTCACACAAATCTAGCTCTAAATAATTCTGGATAGATAGCTAGGATCTTCAGAAAGGCCAGGTGCGTGCGTGCATGACTATATCATATGAACGTGAGTGAAGCAGAATAAGTATGTTAGGATCGTAGCAGGTAGCGTTCTGTAGTTTCTGCCTACCCCCATGGAAAAAGAGCGTGAGTTTACGAACGTATAGACAACGGAATTACATCCAAAATCTTACACCCCTAAGACATTTCTTGGGATATTTCTGTAGTAATTTACAAGCCGTAGCCCTCCTTGTTTTCATTCCACATCGTGATATATTATCGTCTATATCATTCAACGGGAGCGAGGGATGAGCGGAGCTGAGCGTCCACATTGTGATGTAATTGTCGTCTATCTTCACGCTTTATCATTCAACGGGAGCGAGAAATGAGCGGACTGAAGCTAAGAATTATATTGCGATATTTGTTAAAGTGATGCTTTTGGATACATAGCATCTTTTGTATTTTTATATTAATCTTTTGGTGTAATTTTCCTTAAGCGAAAATTTCGATGTACGATGAAAGGTGGATACAAAGAATACGAATATACCGTTGTATGTGTCGTCGCTTGGGAAGAACTACGTCCAGCAGTAAAATTCTTTTCCCTGTAAATATGCTGATGATGAAGAACGGTAACCAAATAGTGGCGACTTTTTCAAGGTACCAAACTACATACCAGCATGTTTATATGCCTGTAAGGGAGAGGTAGCAGATACAACCACAATTTGCCAGTTACGTCTTAGTTACCGAGCACAAATCCTAACCAATATTCCTGATATTTGGGCAACGAGGAAGGAATCCCTATCTATCAGTGATTTGGATGAAGCGTAATAATATAACAGCGTCACCTAAGTGGGTGCTGAGTTCAGAGAAAATGTATGAACGACTACAAACTGAGATAGCGCTGATTAGCCGGAAAGTTCTTCAGTGTGATGGCTGATTTTAGGAAATCGAAAGCTCTAGATAGACGTATTGCATTTGAATGGAATGCGCAGTCGGTTAGCAGTTTTGATGCAGTTGTTCAGGTGTGTTATGTATGTCAACTGCACATAAACATATGCACTGCAAATTTGCAGTTGGAATGCAGTTGAAATGCAGTCCGTCTCTCTAAAGCCTAAACCATCATCACATATCAAAACATAATAACAAAGTACCAAAAACACTTCCTATCATTTCTTTAACTTAACATCAACAAAAAAAATAGCAAAACAGCTATCTACAACGTACCTCTATATCTGCCTATCTCCTACACTAGCTGCGTACCCTTTTGTCAGGCCCTAAGTGAATCAATTTATCATGGGTGATAAAACGGCCAGAGATATGATGCTAACATTTATAAACAGACGTGAAAAAGTAGATTTATAATACGTCTTTTGCAACAACGCGGTTTCACGGTAATATATGAAGAAAGTATCGCGTTACGAGGTGGTATCGCTGAGCGTATTACGCTGTTTTTCTACTCATGTTTTCGAGTCTTTTCCTCCACTGGACTCAAGCTTGGCTCAAATTAATCGAATATATTTTTGAAGAAAATTTTATTGCTTCTACGATACTTTTGTCCTTTTGAAATTAGATGGACACCTTGGTTTGTAAACAAGGCGACAAATTTAGATAGGAGATATTGTTAGTATCACAAATATTTATTGAATTAATACGTTCAACTTGATTCCAGAACTTAGGTAAATAGTTTCAATAACGATTTTATTTTGCACTTATTAATTAATTATTAAATTTCGTTTATTAATTTATCCTCTCATTGGAACGCCTTGCATTGCTTGCTTGCTTTTGTCCGCGGCTTACCCGCTCAAAAAGTCTTCTATGATCCCAATGGAACATAGTACCGAGATAAACAGCATGACTATGACCTAATCCAGGTCATGGTCTACCCATGACCTGGATACCATACTGGCGTATTCATCATACGTTCAGCCGTTTAGGCGAGAAATGGTCGAAGGACAGGCAAGTTACTTTCGCATTTATAAAATTAGGCGGCATATAATATAAGCATGGATCTCAATTTTAGTAACTTTTTAGATTTAAGTATAGCTTTTATGGAATATTACCTAAAAAGTTTTCCATGATCATAACTTTAATTTAGAAGATTTAAAAGTTATCTAAGTTTCTAACTTAGCCCATTATCTATCAGCCTATTTATCATTTTAAGTAGATTTTAGAGTAAGGATATTTTCAAGATAAGTTTGTAATTGAGTGTACTCATAATGTATTTAAATACTCCTCAAGTATATTTTCATAATAATTTCTGATCAGCTTCAAAATTTATAAAACTAGTAAAACATTTAATTAAGTAACTCCATAGGTACCTTACCCGCACTTTTTAACTTAAAGGTGAAGCCGCATGCGCAGAAGGAGCTAAAGCCAAAATGTTTATCTTCAACGTAGTCCTGATTTTATAATATGCTTTTTTAATAAGGACACGTTTGAGGTGAGTTTTGAACTTTCCATCGGTCAGTTCTATAACTGACTTTGGCAACTTGTTATAAAAGCGTATACTGTTTATAAGAAAAGACTTGCTATTTTTGTTAATCTGAATTTGGTTATTACAATTTCCTACTTACTGCGTGTATTTAAATTATGGAAGTCGCTTCTAGTTTTGAAAAGCCCTCGATTTTTGCGGACATACAAAATACATTCCAGAATATAAAGTGAAGGTAGAGTCAGTATATCGATCTCTTTAAATTTTTCTCTGAGGGACTCGCGAGGACCCATTTTATAGATCGCGCGGATTGCCCTCTTTTGTAATACGAAAACTGAGTCAACATCTGCTGTTGATCCCCACAGCAGAATGCCATAAGACATAATACTGTGGAAATAAGAATAGTATACTAACCTAGCTGTGGCTACATCGGTTAAGTGCCTTATTTTCCTTACTACATATGCAGCTGAACTTAACCTTCCCGAAAGAGTTCTAATGTGCGCGCCCCACTGCAATTTTGAATCGATAGTAATCCCTAAGAATACAGTTTCCGTTATAACTTCAAGATTTTTGCCGTCAAGATTTAAGTTTAGGTCACGTTGTGGTACATTTGGTAAAGATTACATAAGACATTTTGTTTTTTTCGCATTCAGTGAGAGATTGTTAGCTGTGAACCATTTTCAGAGAATAATTAGACTTTCATTGACATGTAAGACATCCGTATCTTTCCTATCTATTTTAAAAATTAGCGAAGTATCATCAGCAAATAGAATTATATCCGATAATTTGGCCATCATAAAGGGGAGATCATTAATGTAAACAAGAAAGAGGAAAGGGCCGAGAATTGAACCTTGGGGCACGCCCATCTTGACTAGAGACCCGGAGGTTGTTATAGTGTATGGGTAACATAGTAATTAATTAGGATTATGAATTTGATTTTCCAAGTTCTTACGTACAAAGTTATCGCGGTATGTAAAATAATAAACGTTATTGCATAAAAATGCTACCGAATTCCAAATAAAAACTACAAAGTGAAAAATTATTTTTGTTTTGGAAGTCGGTGTTTTTTTTAGGTAACAATTTTTTGCTTTATGGACACCGACTTCCAAAAATAAAATTATTTTTCACTTTGTAGATTTTTATTTAGAAGTCGGAAACATTTTTCTTTTTAGTTGTACCCAATAGTTAAGTTGTTTAGTAAGGTACCTATAACGCCAGAATAGATTACCCGAATATCATGAAACTTGAACATAACCGTTGAAATGAGAGATCTGCGTACCTCTTAAAAGCGTACTATCGTGATGTTATGTTATGAAATGGTATAAACAATAAAAAGACATGCGATTGCAGCAATTCTGAGAGATTTGCCGTTATTTATTGAACCTCCTCCTTTTTGTGAAGTCGTTTAGTGAGAAATGTCATCGGACATCTTAGATTGTCATGATTATAATAATTCCTAATAAAAACTCTCAAAAAAAGTATATTACTGTTACCATCTTAACCCAATTTCAAATAAGAATAAAATCTCCCAAAAGCCTTTTAACCACATAAGTGGGTATTTCAAAACATTTTAGATTCCCATCAGATACCCTCGCGTACATTTCTGGGTCTCTACCACCCTAATATATTCACCGGTTCGCTTCTTATAAATCACCCCGGTTGCCGACCAAATAATGGGTGGTTTTCTGATTTTTATATGTCTCTGTGTAGTATTGGGGTGGGTAGAAAAAAAGGTGTTTAAAGTGTCTTTCAGAAAGAGCTTTTATAGAAATACTAGCCTTAAGCAGCGGTTTCGCCCTCGTAAAAGTCAGAAATGATCTCAAGGGATAAATAGGATCAAAACTCCTAATCCAATTCGGTTCCCTTCATGATGATTGAGCTGGGTGGTGCCGATTCATGCGTCATGTTCGTGAACGGGCGCCGTCAGTTGGGATTGGTCATAACTTAACTGCTTCGGATGTTAATGTTTTTCTAGTACCTATTATATAACTGCACAGTACATGTGTGAATACTTTTAATACTTTATACCTGTACGTAGTATAGTGTGTAGTTCTATCTATTATGGGTGCATCGTCCTCATATATATGAATTTATTAATGTATGGACTTATACTAAATAAAAACAGCCGCACGGGTCGATCTACAAGGTTAAGTAACGCTTGACGAGGTCGGTCCGTGGATGGGGGTGACAATTTCAACATACTGAGTTTAATCCGTGCCTCGGAAAGCACGTTAAGCCGTTGGTCCCGGCTGTCATTAGAAGATCTTTGACAGTCGTTAAGATTAGTCAGAAGCTAGAGATCTGACACCAGTCTAGCCAAGGGTTACCGTGTAACCCAGTTACTGGGTTGTGGAGGTCAGATAGTCAGTCACTCCATGTAAAACACTGGTACTCAGCTGAATCCGGTTAGACTGGAAGCCGACCCCAATGTAGTTGGGAAAAGGCTAGGTAGATTGATTGGACTTATGTAAATATTGTAAATCAGTTATTTTTTTAAAAGATTAAGTATGGAGTTTCTTGTGCGTTCTTCTCCATAACAAGCTACTTTTCCGAATCCACGGTAGAATCAATTTTTATTACTTGTAAAATTTTAATTGTTGACGTGCAAAAATGCCGCTTAATGGCCTAATTAAAATAAAAATTGACTTTGACTTTCACATTTAAATTAAATCATTTCAATTACACCATTTGAAACCATCTTTATGATTACTGATACTCCTCAAACGTCGCGCGCACACCATGGCTGGGTAAGCTATTGTTGTTTCTATTGTGTCTGCTAATTGACGCTCAATGCGATGTAGCCTGCACAATTACACTATTACGCAAAGGACACTCCAGGTCTTTGCTTTCTAGGTTGAGGACAAATGTGGACTTTATTTAATTTTAGCCCACCCTGTCGTCGACGTGTCGTCTCTTGTTTCTTTTTAGGGTTCCATACCCAGAGGGTAAAAACGGGTCCACGGTCCGTCTATCTCTCTGTCCGTCTGTCACCAGGCTATATCTCATGAACCGTGATACTAAAACAGAATGAAATAAATATTTAAGTAGGGCTCCCATACAACAAACGTAATTGCGTGATGCCGTTTTTTTCGATAATAATGAATTTCGAAAACAAGTAATGAATAATAATGTAAGCGTAAACAGGGGAGCGCTCACTATCGCCTGGGTACACAGAAACAATGTTCATGTTCATGTACATGTACCGTCGTGAGATGGAACAAAACTGTGCCTTTGTTAGTTACTTTCCTGTGCCATATCTTTTACCCCAGAATAAAATAATACATAGCTTACTTTCTCACATTCCAATCTTTTATCAGCCTCCACTATCACATCTAACCCAACCGCAATTTCAACTGTAACTGCTACCCAGCCTCACAAAGTAGCAAGTTAAACCACTCAAATTGAGCGTTGATAAGCATCATCCCAAAAACTAGCCTGTTCAGAACTCAGCCCAATTAATTAATGAAGACCCGATCGCCATTGAAGTTGGAAGGTTTTGCAAAACGTTTGAATCGCACGCCTTCAGATATAAAGTTTGGGTGCTAGGGTGGGTCGGTTTTATTGACTTTTGGGACAGTCCTGTGATAATTTTGGCAGATTATTAGGTAAAGTATTTTTTTTTATTGGGACAACACCACCGCACTATTCCCAAACCACTGCAACTCCTGAAAGCCAGAATCAACAGTGGCGACCACCAGAAAAGCGCCGAGGCAATGAAGCTCGACGAAGTCCCGGAGAATAAATTTAACTGTCTTGGATCCCGCAACGAAATTAATCAGAAAAGAATAATGGAGGAGTAAGAAAAATACAAATTTCCACTTCCCTCCATATCAATCAGGAGACAGAACAAACAAGACCAATAGGCACAAAGGGTCGTTTACAACTGGGATAAGCCCAGTTGCCTAGCACCACGGATAACAATTAGCATTAATATTAATGGGTCCTAACATTGTGAGCTGTTATATTTGATTCCAATAATAGGTATGGCAAAAACGCTAGATCAAGTATGTCATCATTATCATTTCAGCCGAAAGACGTCCACTGCTGAACATAGGCCCCCCAGCGTCGCCACATTGACCTGTCCCGTGCGTCCCACATCCAGCGGATTCAATATTTTATGCAAGTTTGGATTACGTTTGATATTTTACTGTAAACATCAAGCAATCAAGTCGAAATGGAGGTTGAGTGTTAAATTGAGGAGATACAACGTATAAAAATAGATTCACGAAAAAAGGTTTTATAGTGGTTAAATGAAATTTTCATCCGATTATTTAGCTGAGCATTAAAAATTGCGTAGGTACTGTCAAATTCAGACACAGACAGTCGCGTCGTCACCAGAAAACGTGGCCACCCTACCCAACCAAATTAACTTCACTTCGACCCGATTGAAGGCAGCGATATATTCCAAAAGTTCCAGAAATTTATCTAGCAAACTTGAATTAACTCAAGAGTAGAGAATTTAACTGCGAAACGAGTTATCTTCGCGTTTTCTGGTTAAATTGTGCAGTTAACTTAGAGGTTTTGTTGGTGAAAGGGTCACGTGAAGGTGTTTTCGATGAGATAAGAGTCTTATCTCTAGCCAGTGAAATCACGGAAAAAATGGTCTGAAATGGCAAGAAAAAGTTTCAACTGATTTTGTTGCGAGATGGTTTTCTGGGATGTTTTAAAAGAGCTTATATGGGGATCAATACTTGCTACGACCTCGGAGAACTTTGAGGAGGTAGTCCTAATAACATTGCTAACGGGATAATCTATTATTTTGGTCTTTGGAATGACCTATCCTTCCGTGATGCTGTCTTTTGTCCATCATCTCACCAAATGGTAAGCGATCGATGAAGATTTTTCAAATTGCATGTCTAATGGTGTTGCCTACGTTCGTACCAATTTTCTGAATATATATATTAACAGATTTAGTTGCAAGGTGGTTTTCTGGGATGTTTTCATAGAGCTTTTATGAAGACCAATACTTCCTACGTCCCGAAAGAACTTTGAGGAAGTAGTTCTGCTACTAACATTGCTAACTGGATAATCTATTATTTTGGCACACGGAATGACCTATTCTTACGTGTTGCCGGCGTTTGTCCACCATCTCACCAGATGGTAAGCGATCGATGGAGACTTTTCACATTGCATTTCTAATGTTGCCAACATTCGTACCAATTTTCAGCTCTATGCGTATTAATGTATCCTAACCTCTATGTTTTGAGCTAATTTGACCGGATTTAAAGGTAAAAACAAACATAAAAATTATTCACACAAAGTGTAAATTTTCTCACGGAACCTAACTATCAATTATCTTCTACCCTCGGTTGCGACAAAATATAACTCAAAAGATCGTCCAACTTAAAATACCTGTCGAATATGTTTTTGAAGCCGTTTCTTGAGGCTAAAGGTCACGGACATTATTTTGGTCACTAAATCGTTGTTTTATTTTATAGAATATAATATTTCATTGTTAAAAAGATAATCGTCAATTCGATAAGCACATTCAATTTCAAACTTATCTAACTCTTAACTTCACTTAAATTATAAATAGAGAGCTAGGTAATAGGCTAAGTCAGAAACTGAGACAAAATAGCAATCTTGTCATTTAAGTTAAGATCATGGGAAACTTTTCAGGGAATCTTCCATAAAATCTATACTTAAGTCTAGCAAGTTACAAAATTATTGATAACGCTCGCTTCTACCAGCGGCTTCACACGCGTGTATGTCGAAAATTATCCCAAGGGAACATATTCCCCGGATAAAAAGTATCCTATATGCTATTCCTGACTAAAATCTATTTATGTGCCAAATTTCATTCAGCTCCGTCCAGCAGTTTGAGCGTGAAGAAGTAACAAACATACAAACTCACACACAAATTCTTTCGCCTTTATAATATGAGTATGATATATAATATATATATGTGATAACATTACGCCTGTATCCCCCGAAAGATTAGGCAGAAGTACACCTATATAGTACACATCCCGCCAGTTATGATTCAAGTCCCATATAATAAGGGTGAGCCTATTGCCAGCAACCGGCCACAAATCCAGACTCAGGGCTGCTACTGAGAAATTCCAGATGAAAAACCCAATAACATTTTTCACGACCCGGGAACCGAACCCAGGACTTCACACTCAGCAGTAGCGCTTGCAACCACTAGACCAACGAGGCAAGTATCTAGAACACAATTTTTTTAAATTATCCAAGTTCTGGAATCAAGGTTAACGTAGAAATCCAATATTGTGATATTGACAATATCTCCTACCTACCTTTGTCGCTGTGTTTACAAACACCAAGGCTATTGTCATATTCGTACAAGTGTTTATATTATTTCACAGGGACAAAAGTATCGTAGAAGCAATAAAAATTACCTACGAAAAAATATATTCAATTCAAAATTATGCTTCGATTGGAAGAATTTTATATTGATACCAAAAATATTCTTCAAAAGTTAATTATGTTTGAACCGTGTCATAAAAACGTAAGGGTGGTTTCACACCAGCGAGACAATTCAACAAGGATCGACAATGTGTAATTCTATAAGCAATGTTGATGGTGGAAATGCCAAATCCGATACATTTTTAGGGTTCCGTACCCAAAGGGTAAAAACGGGACCCTATTACTAAGACTCAGCGGTCCGTCTGTCTGTCTGTCACCAGGCTGTATCTCATGAACCGTGATAGCTAGACAGTTGAAATTTTGACAGATGATGTATTTCTGTTGCCGCTATAACAACAAATACTAAAAACAGAATAAAATAAATATTTAAGTGGGGCTCCCATACAACAAACGTGATTTTTTGGCCGTTTTTTGCGATAATGGTACGGAACCCTACGTGCGCGACTCCGACTCGCACTTAGCCGGTTTTTATTGACTTATTCCAATCACCATCACGACGCCACCGCGCCGATAGAATTAAAAAAAAACATAATCTTTTATTTTTTTATAAAAAACTATTTTCGTATTTTTCGCCTCAGCTCATGGCTCACACGTATTCGTATTTTATCCAAATTCACGCAATACAAACCGTCACATTTTTTTTATGTTTGTAGGATTTCGATAGCAGACAAAATAAACGAACTTCTGGCAAGCTAACTAAATTAATATTTCTTCATAATCTCAAACACAAATTTAACTAGACACGAGTAAAAATTTACCTGGATAATTAAATGATTTGCTATACGATCTTCCTGATTGCTCGATGCGATTCGATTTATATCACAACAATAAGCAAATTTTACGAAGCGAAACTGCAAGTAGTTTCACAGGACGCAATGCGATGCAGTTCGACCGTTACAATATCGCCTATCGTTGGAGCGAATCTAAAGTGTGCTCCAACGTCACCTGTGGACGTGGACTTAAATTTTCGGTTCATCGTCTTCGTTTCGTCTAGTACTGTTGTGTCCATCTGCCTAACCTTTGCCCAACTTATATTGGGGTCGTCTTCAGACCTCCTCAACCCAGTAACTGTTTTGTTTTGTTTTATGTATTGTTTAGTAATAATAGATTGTTATTTGACGCTAATTGATATTCCTAACATAAATTTGGAACAAATTATTGTTATTTGACATTTGCTTATTGTTATTTTAAATCTTTCACATTTTTGTCATTTAATTTTCATTATTTTGTTGGCATTAATTGTGTTAATTGTGACGTTTATTATTTGTATTCATCATTTATTATTATTATTGTATTAATTAATGCATTCAAGATTTGCACGCCGTAGTATGTGTCAAACATGTTTGAGCCATTATTTGTTGTATGTATACACATGTTTATGCAAATATAATATAATATCTGAATCTGAACAATAATTATACCCATTGGCAAGACTGGTATCAGTTTTCCTAGTTTTCTGCCTATCCGCAAAGACTGTTAAAAATCTACAAAAAAAAGCTGAAACCAATCGCTACACGTGCTGTCCGAGACATGATTGAATCTCGCTATATAAAGATGGTCGATCACCCATCCTCGGCAAGCGTTGCTTATCCGTGCGGTTATTATTATTTTGCCACGAATTCTTCACCGGTGTGTGCTCACCCTAACCGGACAACTTTAGAACTCGGGGTAAAAGAATGATTTATCAGTATACCCTCGGGGCAGAAGCATAAAATCTTTTTGATAAAGGTACAACGGGTGCCTTAGGATTGGTATAATCGAAACTTGATGCGGCTTCTTTTAGATATATTATTTATTAGAGGTATTTTTGTTTTGAAGTGGGCAAAACTTTGAAGTGCTATTTTCCTGCATTTTCCGTTTTTTTTCTTATAATTTTTATGTTTTACCTGTTACCTGAAATAAAGAAACAAATAATAATTAGTAAATTATGTTTAATATTAATCTTACAAAATATAAATTGCCATTAAAGTACAATCATGAACAAAACAAAAAAGAAAAATCCTACGATCTTGAACAAACGATGAAAAAAAAATCTAACTTAATAATCCACCCTAATCTTCCCGTCTTTAAATAAAAAGTAAAAGTCGCCCCAGGAAACGCAATAAAAAATTAAAAATTCACCAAAAAAAGGAAAGTTGAATAAAGGTAACGCCACACTTGGGCTCAACTTAATAAAATTGGTGTTACATGTCTGCTTTTAAATGCTTTACAAAATTTAGTAAGTTGGCCTACGGTGTTTAAACTTTAGACATTAATCCAGTTGGAACGGTTCAAGTTTCTTACAACTAAAATAATGTACAGACGCCCTCAGAATATTTTATTTAATTAGATAAAAATGCTGTTTAATCTTAGGATGAAAATGGGCTCGTTTTTCTTTTGGAGTGCCTCTTACTTATGAAACAATTGAGTTAAGATTTTTTTGTGAGTATTTCTTAGTACTTATTTGATTAACAACATGAGAACATCAAATATATGTTATATCATGTATTCGCAGCTTGATTTCCTTTCCGTATGTTTCTTATTAAGAATATCCTCAATAGTACATGTTTTCATTGTTCAATTATAAGATATTATAATCAATTTTACAATGACAAAACACAAATAAAACATTTAATTTCATATTATTTCTTAAGTAAATAAGTTGCTTAGGTATATGCTCAAAGGTAATTTAATATTTAACAAACAGGTACAGCAAATATTAAAATGTAAAATCCTTCACTTTTCTATACAATTAAAAACACGAAGAAAAATAGAAAACATGAAAATTAAAGAAGTTGTTAGACTAAAATGTTCGAGAAAGTTCTCGGAACCCTTTACGGCATTATCTTTGCTATAAAAAAGCAAATAAAAATGAAGCTGTAAATGTTTTATCGTTTCAAGCTCGCGATTCCTAAAATTAAATAATAAATTTATGTCTCTCGAAGAAGTTATTATTTTAGATAAGGATTTTAATGATACGATTATAAAATAAGGGAATAAGGTTACTAGAACTCCAAGTGACAGTCTGTCAACGAAAGCGCCAGAAAAGCGATTGTAGAAAGTGAAAAATGTATGGGAATGTCAAGCGCTATCGAAATGTCACGTTCGTCGCTGACAGAATGACTTTTTGTATAGAGCCCCTGGTTACTTTACTGACAGCTTATCTTATCCTATTGCTGGTCATAAGGCTTCCCTAGGATAGGGGTGATGACGAGGTATGAAACAGCAAATTCTAATCAGTCTGCCGGTTATTACGTGTTTTTTGCTTATTCAAATCAATAAAAATTCACCAAGATAAACGCATCAAAGTTCGGGAGTGGGGGCTTGTGACGTCACTTCTATGTAAAAGTGTACCAAGGCATGACGTCACGCGATATTTTAACGCACTCTATCGTCTTCATATTTTGTTAACGTGGCAAAAGAAAAATACGTGTCCAATATTTTTTGGATATCTAATTGATGGACTAAAAATATTTTTTTAGTCATCATGCCTATTCCAGCTGTTTCATTCCAACGCTAGTATAATGTTAGTTAGAATGCCTGAAGAGAAATAAGTCTTTCGAGTAATTTTCTATTCGCAAATGTTAAGTGCAAATATGATTTAAGCTGATAGCAGAACGGTAAGCCAAGACTCACTTTTGGCTCTTAAATTCACAAACGTACAAAAATCTCAATTAAAACCTCTACTGTTATGTTTTATTAAACATCAAAAAGTTAGTACTTACTAAAACAATCAACATAACATAAAAAAACACATTCAAAAATAATAATATCATAAAAGAAAATTCATATAGCCATAACACTTTTCTTCCCAACCGTACTCGTCTAACAAAAGTTTCCGCACAGTAAAATTTATTGTTCCTATAATAAATCTTAAATATAAAATGCGAAGGTTCAGCCGTATAAGACAGGCGGGTGAGTTTTATCACTTTTGTTACAGCCGTGTCGGGCTCTTATTAAAACTATTTTCGGCTATTAAAGTTGGGGAAACGGTTTTGGGTGTGAGTGTATGCGATTTTGAAATTGTGTCGTTACGGAGTTATGGGTTGAGAGTGAAATAAAATCTGCGATTCAGCGGCTGTTTGTACGATTTCGGATTAAATTTTTGCAGAGAATTGCACACTACGATTCATAAGTATTTAATTTTCTTTCAGGTCCAGGTGTGTTGCGATTTTATTTGTCACCTGCAATACATAAAAGCAGATGCGATTTGCGAAAAAAACAAAATGTCTTAAGTTCTCTTTACAAAATGTACCACAACGTGACCTAAACTTAAATCTTGACGGCAAAAATGTTGAAGTTATAACGGTAACTGTATTCTTAGGGATTACTATAGATTCAAAATTGCAGTGGGGTGCGCACATTAAAACTCTTTCGGGAAGGTTAAGTTCAGCTATATGCAGTAAGGAAAATAAGGCAGGTAACCGATGTAGCCACAGCTAGGTTAGTATACTATGCTTATTTCCACAGTATTATGTCTTATGGCATTCTGCTGTGGGGATCAGCAGCAGATGTTGACTCAATTTTCGTCTTAGGTAAAAAGAGGGCAATCCGCGCGATCTATAAAATGGGTCCTCGCGAGTCCCTCAGAGATAAATTTAAAAAGATCGATATACGGACTCTACCTTCTCTTTATATTTTGGAATGTATTTTGTATGTCCGCAAAAATAGGGGGCTTTTCAAAACTAGAAGCGACTTCCATAATTTGAATACACGCAGTAAGCACGAAATTGTAATACCCAAATTCAGATTAACTAAAACTAGCAAGTCTTTTCTTGTAAACAGTATACGCTTTTATAACAAGTTGCCAAAGTCAGTTATAGAACTGACCGATGGAAATTTCAAAAATCACATCAAACGTGTCATTATTAAAAAGGCATATTATAAAATCAAGGACTACGTTGAAGATAAAATTTTTGGCTTTAGCTCCTTTTGCGCATGCGGCTTCCCTGGTAACTCATAAACGGCACAAATATGTGCAGATGGATTTCCAAAAAATATTGGACACGTATTTTATTTTGACATGTTAAGAATACAGTATACTATAGATACAGTGCGTTAAAATATCGCATTACGTCATTCATGCCTTGGTACACTTTTTACAAAGAAGTGACGTCACAAGACCCCACTCCCGAACTTTGATACGCTTTATCTTGGTGAATTTTGATTGATTTGAATAAGCGAAAAATTAGTGTCTAATATTATTTGATAATTTAACTGGCGAACTAAATAGAATTTGCCGTCATCATCCCTAGTGTCGCAAAAAGATGATTATTACCAAAGAAATATTAAGAAACTAGGTAAGTTTTGACAGTAATTTTGTCCATATGAAAATTTTCTTACGGGGACATACTACCCGAATAAGAAGTTATAATGGAAGCCAGTGTCTACAATTTCATCCAAATTATATTGCAATTAAAAACGCCAGCCGTATAATGAACAGCACTCGGAAACGCAGAGTCTAGCTGACTAATCCTTTCCCCACGAATCCACGATGACTCAAAGTCATTCAAACCCTTTCAGTCGTTGAGCCATGATTACTCAACAAACAAGTCAATACATCCAGACTTTTAAAATTACAATATCTATAACATAGTACTTCTTTTTGTGTTTTGTTTTAATTTACACTTAAAAACCTCTATATACGATTTTTTTATCTATCCGTTGCTGTCCCACTTTTGGGCAAAGGCAAGGAGGCCTTTGCCAAGCCAAACAACTAATTCTCCTTTAACTAAAACTCAGTCCCCCTGTTTCGTGACACGAGGCCCTATTAAAACTATTCGCCCATTAAAGTTTACAGAATCAACGGAGATGTTTGCCTTAATTCCCGTTTGTTAGTCGAAATTCTGGTTTGGGAGTTTGTTGGTCTGCCTGCTAGCTCCTTTGTAACACAGATGAATGATTCACGTGTTATATTGCAGTTCTGTACGGTTGTTACTCAAATAATTGTAGTGGGAATTGATAGGCTGTGTTTTTGTTTAAAGGGTGCTTTGGGAATGTGGTGAAAACGGGTGTTGGTTTTGAAATGGGTCTAAAGCTTACCATACTCACAATTATGCCTTTTTCTAAATAGGGGTGGGCAGAAAATACAAAACGCCAACTGTTACGATTCTTATCTCATTAAATTATTTGGGTTCGTTTATATTCATACAAATATTGTTAGTAGTGCGTGTATGTGTAATGATGCTCAGGATTCACGATAATATCAAATATGGACATTCCTTTTTACCTTTGTATATTTTAATTGCGTTTATACCTTGTTAAATACTGTAAGATTTTTTTCAGAAATGGTTAAGTTATTTTGGAACGGAGAATTCCATTTTGATATTCACCTATCGAAAGACCATTTTGTTGATAGTAGTATCATCATTATTATAGAAGTAACTTATTCATATAATTTCCTATTCATTTCTATTTTTAATCAGAATATCATCTGCAAACACAACAGTTCTATTTTTAAACTGCTAAGTACAAAAAAAAACAAAAATCTCGGCGCTATCCCGTAAACCAATAACAATCATTATTCCATTCTCGTACGATATCTTCGGAGAGAAGTATTGAAAGTTGCCAAAGTAAAAAAAGGAAAGTTCTCTAAACAAACAGCTAAGTTGAAGATTGATGACTTCACCTCAGAGGGTACATGCAGAAAAGTTTGGGTAACACTGACGGTTGGGCGGGAGGACCAACATGTTTGGGCCAACATTTGAAGCCAGTGACTTGAAGCTTTTTTGCCATAGCAATAGCGGTCAGTGAAATTGCAACAATCTGAATATCCAGATCTTTAGTTGATGGTTACCTATTAATCACGCCTCTTAGATATGATCACCGAATTTTGAGAAACTTGGGATACGGATAAGCTATAACTTGGATTAGGACATCGGATACATTTCATTCTGTAAGTTACTAACACTTTTAACGCTGGTGAAGCCAAGAGCAAAAGCTAGTATACTATAGTTGTTGCAATTAAGCATACAGAGGGCACATTAGTTTACGTACATTTATTGACTTTCATTTAATTTCAAAAACGGAAATAAAGTCGTCAGGAATAGATCTATCTATCGTAATCCTCAAGATTTTTTTACTAAAAACGATTCATTTTTTAGGTTTTTGTTCGGATTCTTCCCCAAAATATTTGAAAAAAAGGTAAAGATAAAGATATATTTATTTTCTCAAACACCTGTATACATGCAAGAATAAACAATACGAACATGCAGGATGACATTGAAAAAACAAAAAGTTCAGACTTGTTTGCCACCTAATTTATGGCAAAGAAATATTTTAAAAGGGGGCATCCTTTGGTCATGCTCAAACGAAACACCTATAATGCAGGTACAATAACGAAATAGGTATAATTATAGAAGGTGCTGTAATATTGCAGTAAACACTTTATGACGCCGTCATTTGTTTTTTTGTTATTTGTATACAATTACGTTAATAAATTATTGTTACTGTCATGGATTTTAAATCTTATCATTTGTCACTATTGTTGGCAACAGAGTTCATTAACAAATAAACATTAGCATGTCGATTTCATAATAATTTTTTTTAGTAACCACAACAAATATTTTTAAGTTTTTAACGTTTTTTATCTAATTAATCACCGTATACAATGCTTTTCGTAATTTTAAAATATTTTTACATTCTGCGATACTAAAACAATATTACCTATACAAAATATTAGTTAAGAAGTACAAAGATGGACTTCAATGCCTTAGATAATCTCAACCAAGAACGGTACAGACGGCAACTGCCAATATTCCTGCATCTGCATATAAACATACATAGATATAAATATTATTATAGACAGCTATTGATATTCGGACATATCCTAGAACATATTCATTTAACACACACAGCTTTTGATGTATATGGTATATCAATGTTTTTGTGTTTAATAATATCTGCCTATAAACTGTTTATTGTTGAATATTAAATTTGCTTCTGAATAATTGGGACAATGGGAGAGACCTTTGCCCAGCAGTGGGACAATATAGGTTGAAGAATTCTACTACATCCGATTAGACTGGAATAAGACCTAAACAGAGAAAAAACTTTGCATATTTCTAGTGTTGTTGACTAAAAGCGACTTCTAAAGTCATTTCAAAAAGTGCTCCCTTTGGCCCACACGAGAACGTAGTAATTGGCTGATTTAGAGTCGAGTTTATTTTCAGAATCACGCCAAATAACTGCGTATTTTTCTACAGTTTCAATACTGCCATGGTTTTGGTAAGGAACATTCTCAGTATTAATTAATTAGTATTAATTAGTTTTCTCAGTAAAGTTTTTACATTTACCAGACTGTCCATCAAACCGCAGCTTTATATGAGAATGCCATTTAAAGGAAAGCTTCAGTAGAAACGATGTGTGATATTGTGACGAATCAATAAAGCATGAAAGGTTAAATGTGAACGCTGTGACGTCACATGGGAGTTGGAGTGTTGTCATGATGGAGAGTGGACGTGATTGAAAACTAAAGTGTCGGTCATTACATGATTATGGCAGTGTGTCATTTAAAAATGAACTCTGTTTTTTAAGATCGATTGCTCAAAATCTTATAGCAACTGGTAAAATTGTTAATTTACATGTTCATAAAACGAAAATAAATAATTTTAAAATCCTAAACTATCGCTGGGTGTACACTTATATGTAACCTAATTCGGAAGAAAAAAATGTTAGCTAAAAAGTTATTAAAAAAATCAAAAACCCGACTGCTTAACCAGCGAACTAAAAGACGTAAACAAGAAGAAAATCATGCTGCGCAGTCGAAGAATACATCTGTTTTTGGTCAGCCAACTCGCGAATATGTATCCTCCGACTGCACAGCAACATTAGAAAATACCTATAGTTAGCTTTATAATATTCCTACTTCTAGAACACAGGCCTCGTCTCCATGGGAGACAGTAGGCCTTAAACCAACCAGTGCAGATTCTTTGTAGTTACATTTTCGTTTCTTTCCACTGTGTGAAAAGGTCCTAACACTCATATTGATTAGATAAAGATCGCAACAACTATACTATTATAAAAACCCATACTAATTGTATTCAACTTGATGCAACACAAGAAAAAAACCCAAGATTACTAGACCGGTAATCGCGACCACAAACAGCTAAATTAACGACCAAGGACAAGATAAACATTTACAAGATTTTTGATTGTTGTTGTTGTTATTATACGGAAAACGACGAATCATTAGAATATATTAACACTATGTTTTTTATTTTAAAACGTTCGGTAAGCATGTTAAGCGATGATGTAATCGACGGTGAAGCACTTACCTAGAATTAACCTATTGACACTTGACTTAAAAATCCCCAGGTTGAAGCTATCATGAAACAGCACGCGCAATGAAAGTATCCCCTAGAAGTAACCTATTCACTCTTGACTTTAAAGACACCCAAGTTGAAGCTATCAAGAAACACAGCACGCACAATAAAAGTATTCCCCTAGAAGTAACCTACTCACTCTTGACTTAAAGATACCCAGATTGAAGCTATCAGGAAACGTAGCACACACAATGAGTGTTCTCCTAGAAGTAACCTTTTCACTCTTGACTCAAAGATCCCCAAGTTGAAACCATCAGGAAACACAGCACGCACAATGAAAGTATTGCCAAAACGTACCGTGCGTACATTCATACAAAAAAAATCTCAAGGCAAGTTAATCCGCCGATATAATACGCCGTGTGTAACGAAAAAATTTAAGAAGAGAATCTAAGTCGAGATTTGTGCGAAACTTGGGCCCCACTCACAAATACTTTGTATCAACAGAGAATAGCGATCTATCAATCAGTTTAGCTTTTGTTGGTCTTCTAAAATAATATGTCACAAGTTTTTAACTGGGATTTCTGGTGACGAACGAGAAAACTCATCGAGGAGTTTTATGTCATTTGTTTTTAAGATCACTTTCTAATCTATCAGATTGGTGTTAGTGTAAATAGAAAAGAAAGAAATAAAAATATTTATTTGTGACCCGCACAGGAGACACGAAATAAGCAAAATACAAAAAATAAAATAAATAATAACCCCGTGCGAGACCAAAAAGGTTCCTATCTCAGCATATACAGAGATAATTATAAGAAAATAACGCTGCGCTGATATTTTGATAGAGCCCACTGTTGATGCCATGGACACATTCACGGAAACGGAACATACAATATATAAGGAATTAAATACAGAAAGTATAAACACGGAAAGTGAGTCACAGTATGTATGTGTGCAAAGTATAAAAAAAATACATAAACAAAACACAATAAACATACGACCAACATCCCGAAGGCTCAATGATCATTTGTCGAATACATAAATAGGTAGATTTCTGGACCCTTGCTTCGGCGAGAACAATCGTGATGCCTTTGTTGTTTTCAGACAGAGACAGACCCAAAAACCACTATGAACTAAACTACACTTTTTACAAACATCCAGAGTTGTGGTAAAAATAAAGAAGAATTCAGCATTGGATGAATCCGGGCTGAAATGAGGACGATGATGGACATCCAAATGTTAAACAGAACCGTGGCAAGTTCATTTACTTATAAAGTTAAATAAATTATTAAGGTAAGACTCAAACTTGGGCCTTATAAATCAAAAAACTTGATTTATTAATCGAAGATGATTTATTTGGGAATCCTTTTTGTGGAATGGCTGAAATATATGATGGATTATTGTTGTCGCAAGCTGCTTAAGTCTCAAATTTGATAAGAAGTTAAACCTAAGGATATCTTGATCTCATAAGTAGGTTATAAAGGTCAAATATCAGTTTTTTTTTTCAGAGTTTGAAATATCATTACGCTTCAGAATTCAGTGGTTACACAAGACAATATTTTACTAAAATATGAGTTTTGTTTTTATTTTTTGGCACCAGTGACAGAAAAAAATGAAAGATATGACGAGCAGGGATAAAACGCATATTATTGAAAGAGTTAAGAATATATATGTGGATGGATGAGGGAGGGGACGGCCAAAGAAAAAATGGATGGATTGTGTGAGGAGTGATATGAGAGAAAGGGGAGTCAGTGATAGCGTGACGGGAGACAGGACGTGTGGACAAGGGCAGGAAGATGATGATGATGATTTTTTTACTTTTATTTGTGAGCCTATTCTTATTGATAGCAATGTAGTTTTGTAACTTCTGAAAGGTAAGTCATATTGTCTACACTAAAGAGGTAAATATGAAAATTTTGATAAAATATACCTTTTTTATGAATCTTTCAAGTGACATGTTTATCATGGACTTCGCTGACATTTGTTTGGCTTTTTCCGGAAAATAAATTAAAAACAATACCGGCCAAGTGCGAGTTCGACTCGCGGACGAATGATTCCGTACTACCGCAAAAAACGGCAAAAAAAACTTGTTTGTTGTATGGGAGCCCCACTTAAATATTTATTTAATTCTATTTTTAGTATTTTTTGTTAAAGCGGCTCCAGAAATACATCTTCTGTGAAAATTTTAACTGTCTTGCTATCACGGTTCATGAGATAGGTACTGCCTGGTGACAGACAGACAGACGGACAGTGGAGTCTTAGTAATGGGAACCCGTTTTTACTTTATCTTTTGGGTACGGAACCCTAAAAATGGAGGGTCATTGTGGGATAGGCCACAGAAGGGTTTTGTCATTTTATACGCAAAAATTGTCATCAAACTAAAGATAACCTCTATCTCTACCTACCCCTGAATATTAAAAGTCATGATACTATTTACATTTACCAGTCCAACAGTCTACCTAACCAACGAATATTATATCCTCTCATTCATTTAATATTGAATTTATGTTAGCTAATTAAAAGTAAATACATAAGTTAAATACAGTTAGTCAAACAGTTTCCATTGATATTATGATCATTTAGACTAGAAGTTTGTATAGAATAATAACGTTTATATCCAATAGCCATACGTACCTAATTCTCTTAAAAGTTTCGTGTAGTTGTACAAAAGCTTAGTTTTTCTACCCTACACCGCTTGAACCCTAAATGCTCAGGAATCTGGCGTAAACATATTTCTGTACACGGATAAATTTATTTGAAATGTTTGTGTTAAGTTCTTTAGTTTTTAGGTTGTTGGCTTGCTTGCTTTGGTGCAAATTGTAAGTACAGCATGCAATTGTTATTAAATAAATAATTAAAGAGGACAGTTTTGTAATCATAAATATGAACATTTCTACAATGGAAACAACCAGAAAGATCCAAAATAAATTGGTTCCGTACATTTTATTGATTTAAGACTCCCATATCGAGCTTGAAGGAAAAATATATACAGGCACTTGGTTGCGCAATGTCGCATTGTCGTATAGCACTTGTCTGCGAATGTCTCCAATTGAACACAAATGGTAAAGGATACAGGCATCCACTAGATGCGAATCGCACATGACTCGTTGTGGTGACACTTTGGGAAGACCTATCTTCAGCAGTGGACGTCTTTCGGCTGCAGCAGTGATCGGTTAAAATAACTATATAAAAGCCACAGAAGTAATTACTGTAGTATTTAAAAAAATCGGCTAAGTGCGAGTCGGACTCGCGCACAAAGGGTTCCTGCTTCAAGTGAGGGAGCGCCTAAACGTATATACCTGCTATTACCGCATTACAATTGTGTCAATAAGGCGTGCTAAATCTCTGCCCATTTTTAAAACTATCGTAAAGAATCACACCTCTCTCTTTAATAGTTGTTTTTCTTGATTTCTATGTGTTTGTTCCATACTTATTATTGTTTATATTTGTCTATATAATATATATGTATTTTTTTATTTATATAAAGTACACCAAAGACTACCTACAGTACATTCTTCCCTTTCATTTTTTAAAATCCATCCAAAGGTTGTCCCATTGTGTCACCTAGTATAATGGTAACTTATATGGTGTACATAATAAAGAGTATTCTATTCTATTATTGGAAGACGCAAATTGCGCGCATTTTTCTTTACAATTTGATCAAACTTTACTTGTGGCTTGAAGCACCAGATTTGGTAGTCAAGGAAAAATTGATACTTTATTCGTCATTAGTCAATAAGAAATACTGTGGAACCCTAAGAATTTAAATATTCTAAAATATTAAAAGACCAAGACCTACAATTTATATAGCTTAAATTAATTGTAGGCCTACAATTTATCATCATCATCATTCATCATTTCAGCCGAAAGACGTCCATTGCTGGAAATAGGCCTCCCCCAGGCGTCGCCACATTGACCGATCCCGTGCGTCTCGCATCCAGCGCCTTCCCGCAACCTTAACCAGGTCATCAGTCCACCTAGTGGGTGTTACATGGGCATTCACCATGATCTTGGTTTTGTCCATGTTCATTTTAAGACCCACTCTTTCGGAAGCTCTACTGAGGTCATCGAGCATTTTACTGAGGCTCTCCATGGTCTCAGCCATGACCACTATGTCGTCGGCAAACCGAAGGTGAGTAATGTACTCGCCATTAACGTTGATGCCCAGCCCCCTCCAGTCCAGAACCTTGAAGACATCCTCCAGCGCAGCAGTGAACAGTTTCGGAGAAATGACGTCTCCCTGTCTCACGCCGCGCTTGAGAAGGATTGGTTTCGAGGTCTGATCCTGAAGACGGACTGACATGGTGGCGTTTTTGTACAAACACTTCAACACCTCAATGTACCGGTAGTCGATCTGGCACCGTTGGAGAGACTGCAGTACAGCCCAAGTCTCGATCGAATCGAAGGCTTTCTCGTAGTCCACAAACGCTAAACATAGAGGCAGGTTATACTCTTCGGTCTTCTGTATAACCTGCCGCAGCGTATGTATGTGGTCTACGGTGCTAAAGCCTTTTCGGAATCCGGCTTGTTCGGGGGGCTGGAAATCGTCAAACCTGCGCGCGAGACGATTCGTGATGACTCTTGAAAACAACTTGTAGACATGGCTAAGAAGTGAGATGGGCCTATAGTTCTTCAGCCGGGCATTGTCGCCCTTCTTGAAGAAGAGTACCACCACACCCCTGCACCATGCCTGTGGCGTTTTGCCCTCGAGTATGACGGAATCAAACAGCTTCTGGAGGGCCCTAAGGACCGGTTTGCCACCCGCCTTCAGGAGTTCGGCCGTAATTCCGTCATCACCCGGCGCCTTGTTGTTTTTGAGCTGTTTCAGAGCCATCCTAATCTCGTACAGGCTGACGTCCGGGATATCTTCGGTATAGTGCCGGGTCAATCTAGCTCTTGGGTCGTTTGCTAGACTCGCAACGGGCTTGCTGATCGATGTGTACAACTGCCCATAGAATGTCTCGATCTCCCTTAGAAGCTCCGGTTTGGCGGATACGATCCTGCCATCGTCGGTGTTCAGTTTCGTGAGTTGGCTCTGCCCAATAGCCAGATCCCTTGCAAACACCTTGGAGCCTTTATTTCGCTCGATCGCGTCTTTAATACGCTCGGTATTGAATCGGCGGAGGTCTCTTTTCAAGGATTTAGAGATCTGTCTATTGAGCTGCCGGTATTTGCACGCCTCATCTGAAGACTGCAGGATCATCTCACGCCTCTCCTTCATAAGCTTGAGGGTATGATCAGAGAGCTTTTTGTTCCTATCTGTACGACGGGTCTTGAAAAACTTAGACCCAACCGTATGGACAGCTTCCACGAACCCGTTGCTGTATTCATCCACGGAGCTCCCTAGGCATTCGAAACGATTCTGGAGTTCGAGCTGAAAGCTCTCGGGGTTTTGGACCTGGATCTGCGCCGGCCGGAGCGTGGACTTCATCAGTCGAGACCTTTCAAGCTTAATATTAATGTTCAATGTGCCTCTTACCATGCGGTGATCGCTCCCGGTTTTTACCGAATTGATCACAGAGACATCATTGAACATTTGCTTCTTGTTTGACATGATGAAGTCGATCTCATTTTTTGTTGCACCATCGGGGCTCTGCCAGGTCCACTTCCTGTGTTCACGCTTTTTGAAGAAGGAGTTCATCATATAGAGGCCCTCCTTCTCCATAAAACTGGCCAGTAGGTGACCCCGGTGGTTCCGTTGTCCAACTCCAAATTGCCCCACTTGCAGCTCATCCTCGTCTCGTTTGCCCAGTTTCGCGTTGAAGTCCCCCATGACAATGGTGAAGTGAGTTTTTAAACCATGCATGGCTCTGGAGATATCCTCATACATGGTCTCTACCTCATCGTCGGGGTGTGCCGAGGTTGGGGCGTAGACCTGTATGACCTTCAGCGAATATCTTGAGGATATTCTGAGTATAAGGTACGCCACCCTGGTCGACACACTCTCGATCTTCACCACGTTGTTCACAAGGGACTTGTGGACGATAAACCCGACACCACCCTGGGACTGCCGGTCACCCTCTCGGAAATAGAGCAGGTTACCGGATTTCAGGATTATCGAGTCCTCCCCCTCTCTTCGGACCTCAGATAACCCTATAATACTCCATCGCAACCTGCTCAACTCTTCCTCGAGTTCGGTGACCTTCTCGTCGGTCCGAAGTGTGCGCGTGTTGTACGTTGCCAGGTCCAGTCGTCGGTGATTGTTGGGGTAGCCGGATCTCGTCCGGAGATTCTTAGCACCCCTTGCCATGCCGTAGCCTCGACCGCTACCGTAGTCGAGGGTAGGCAAGCTGCCGGGTACTAGGGGCCATGTTTTGTTTGTGCTATTCATTGGGGGGTTTTGCCATAATCGCCACGCTTGGCAGGCGGGTTGGCGATCGCAGTATGGTTGTTATAGAAGCACAGAGAACGCTGCTGCCCATTCTCTGGTTTGTCCCTTAGTCGCCTCTTACGACACCCACGGGAAGACATGGGATGGTGAAATTCTTTACGTCCGGCACCATACGGAACAACAATTACATGTTACAATTTATATGCTTATAAAAATGTTAGGACTTGTAATGTATGCCGTGACCTTCATTTTTTCGTTTGTTACACGTGTTTGCACTGACCTCTATCATACATTGTACACTGGACTTCATATTATCGATGACAAAATGAAGACATTTGATTATCGCCATTTTGGCGCTGATAGCAACGTAAATGAACGTGAGAGTCGCATGGAACTAATATTAGAGATGGGACACAGCTTTCGGTAAAATACTTTTATGGGTTTTATCGATCGTGAGAATAATTTAATACGTAAGAGAAAAAAAACCAGTTATTTTTATTATGAATATTTTTTAAGTAATAGAATAATTGCTGTAAAGGTTACTAAAAATATTTTCAGTCAGATTGCAAGCTATAAACTAGTGGATAGCGTGCTAGTAAAGTTATAGCGCATTACTGTCAGATCAGTGAGATTTAAATATGGGGTTAGGCTAACAACTTATCCTAAAAACTATCACATTTGAACAAGTATCTCCTCGCTCAAGTACACTAGTTGTACGCCCATCGGATTCGTGATGGGAACATCATTTATATAATAATAATAAATGAGATGGATAATCATTTACAACGGACGTATTTCTCGCTCTCATCGCTGAGATCTTGTCTCTGTAGTGTTAAGGTGCAAATAAGAGTGACATCGCATTCCAGCAAGGTGAAGACTTATATTTATTTAAACTTCATGCACAAAGGTACAATAGCGGACTTAATGCCTTAGGCATCCTCTACCAGTCAACCAAGGGTGGTGAAGAGATAACATGGCAGGTGCATTGTTTAAATCGTGGCAACAATTAAACAACAAAATATATTTTTAATTGCTTAACATGCACATATATACATATATTATATGATACATACCTAAATAAATATATATATTTAATAAAGTAATGAAAATAAGTTATCGAGATGACCCTACCCTCGCTGAAATCAGTTTTCAGCTCTGTTTCAGATAATAAATTGTTTGACTTCAAAACATTTGTTAATAAAATTATAATTATCATGATATTGTTCCAGAATTAATTCCAGGTTCAGGAACGTAGTGATTGGTACAAGAGAGAGGCCTGTGCTCAGCAGTGGGCGAAGTCGGGCCGTGGATGATCATGATGATGATTCCAGAATTTAGTATTACACATTGCTATTGCACATATTATAACTGATTATTAGGCATTCATATAATATTCATCACCAATACCAATATGAGATATTTAGTTCCAACATACTACGAGAAGTCAATACAGTAGATGAGTGATACGCCTTGCCAAGTCTACTATTTTGATATTAGTGTAATTTAAAAATATCACTAATACTGATTTATTAGTTACAATATTATAATATTTCCAGTCAAATATATTAGTATTACCTAATTTTTAGAAATATCGGTAGTATCCTATCTCTAAATGTGTCAATTATAGTTCCTGATACGCTCGAGCGGGGCGCTTTGAATCAGCACAAAAATCAACTGTCATTTCATATAGAATGTTTAGTCCAGCGTACTTGTTTAATAGAGGTCAGTGCGTGTTTGTAATTTCTAAATTTTGTTGACAGTCTATCCCTATATGTCAAATACATAGTTCATTTGGTCTCATATACTTCTTAGATAAGTACACGTTTTAAATATGAAGGTTTTATTTGTTTTATTTTTTAATTTGGGTGAGTGTGTGATTCTCTTTTTATTGAGAATACGGTGCTTTTTTTATTATACTTGGTTGTTCTAATTGTCGCGCTACGGGTGAGTGTTGATGTGTTGGGTTTTAATATGTTTTTGGTTCATTTGCTCACAATGTTGGCCTTTTAACCAAAAGGTTGAATTATAGAAAATGCCTCGTGATCCACATGTCATCATCATTTCAGCCGAAATACATCCACTGCTGGACATAGGCCTCCCCCAAATGTCGCTACACTTATCGGTCCACTTATGAAATAAATCTTTGCTTATTGAGTGCTGCAAACAGCTATTAGGGATCTGCGTACTTTATTAAGAACTATACACAGCCATTTACTGCACCAATATTTTTTATATATAATTTTTTTTCAGGTGTTATTACAGCAGCAATTTCATTAACTAAAGATATAACTACAGTAGATATCGTCATAAGCGGTCTAAAGGAGCAATCCTGGAATGAAGACGAAAGAACATGTTTGGACCAAACATTAACAGTATTGACCAATGTGAAGAATTACACGGTCTGGGCAGTTTGGAGTAAGTATGGCCAGAAAAAGACTATAGGCTCATAATTTCTAATCTCGTTGTAAAACTCATGAATGAGGTTTTCAACGAGATTGGGGAGGATTAGGTTATCCAGGGAACCACAAAATATTCCAATGGATCGAAGTGTCCGGCCTCTCCACAAATTAAGATAAGTATGACTATCAGAAATCATCATCTGCCTAGCCTTTTACCAACTATGTTGTGGTAGGCTACCAGTCTAACCAGATGCATAAATACCAATTATTTACATGAAGCGACTGCCTTACTGACCTCGACGTACCAGTTACTGGATTGTGATAAAGCTCATCGAAGATAAACATACACAAACTCACGCCCTTTTTCCATGAGTCAGATACTAGAGAACATCATCTGTTACGATCCTTACATACTCGTACTTCTTTAAGTTCATAAAACGCCATCTGCTACGATCCTTAATCTCCTTTAAGTTCATACAACGCCACCTGAAACGATACTTACATGCTCCTTTAATTTCATAGCACGCCAACTGCTAGGGTCTTTACATAGTCCTTTAAGTTCATACAACGCCATCTGCTACGATCCTTACATAGTCCTTTAAGTTCATACAACGCCACCCGCTACGATACTTACATAATCCTTTAATTTAATACCACGCCACCTGCTACGGTCCTTACATATTCCTTTAGTTTCATACAACGCCACCTGCTACGATACTTACATGCTCCTTTAATTTCATACCACGCCACCTGCTACGGTCCTTTTATAGTCCTTTAAGTTCATACAACGCCACCTGCTACGATCCTTATATAGTCCTTTACTCATACAATGCCACCTGCTACGATACTTACATAGTCCTTTAATTTCATACCACGTCACCTGCTACGGTCCTTACATAGTACTTTAAGTTCATACAACGCTACCTGCTACGATCCTTACATACTCGTTTAAATTCATACAACGCCACCTGCTACGATCCTTACATACTCCTTTAAGTTCATACATCTAGTCATACAACGCCACCTGCTACGATCCTTACATACTCCTTTAAGTTCATACATCTAGTCATACATGCTTGCCGGTTCTGAATCCTGCGCACCGATGATGACCTTTCCAATAACATCACCAATAAGATGTTTACATGATCCGTGTCGATGATATTGCTTACAATTTTATTTTACGCCATATAATTTGAACTTCCACTAATGAGCTTAAACGCAAAAAAAAATATAATTACCCAAAACTGCTGATAATGATGATGAGATACATTTCCGATGCACAAAAAGAAGATTAAATTTATATTGTCATCAATCATTCGCAAATGAGACACATGTTGAATATAATTATCCATTAATTTTACAATAATATTACTGTTCCACTGCAGGCCAAAGACCTCTTCTCGTACAGAGAAGGCACGAGCATGAATACCACCACCACTGTAAATCAGCGCCGTACTGTGGGTCTCCCACGGCACAGCAGTATGCTGACTGGAAGCCTTCTTGCCACAACCACGATATGCATCTGCTTTATTTATGCTCAAATTTGTTATTTTATTCATTTTTACTTGTCTTTTCTAACATGTATATATATATATAGTATAGTCATGATTTAAGAACACTATCGTTAAGAGGAAATGCAGTCACAGACTACGTTTGTATGGAAGAATGATCGACTAGTGTAACCTTAAGAGGAAACGCGGTCGCATACATCCAACTGAATTTCTTAAGTAGAAAGTCATAATTCGATGTTTGGATCTCGCCTATTTCTTCCTACTATATAGGACTTAAAAGGTATTTCATGAACTGAAAAAGAAAGATATAAACTGTACCCCTATGTTTTCCTTTTTAACCGACTTCAAAAAAAGGAGGAGGTTCTCAATTCGTCGGAATCTTTTTTTTTTTTTTTTTATGTATGTTCCCCGATTACTCAAAGACGCCTAGATCGATTTCAAAAAATCTTCTTTTGTTTTGAAGGGTATACTTCCTAGTTGGTCCCATAGTCATCAGGTCAGGATCTGATGATGGGATCCTAGAGAAATCGAGGGAACTCCTCAAATATTATAGGCATTTATATCGTGATTTTGGTATTTTTACCAACAATGCAATCACTTGCACTCAGAAAGTATAATTTGGTGAAGTGGAACTGATGAAGAAAACCACAGATGGCCACTGAAACTCCTTAATGCTAAGTATGTCACGGGTATAAAATATCTTGTATAGTTAAGCGACTATGATTAAGCAAATACTTATAAATGAATGGTACTGATGAAAATGGTACCATTGAACTGTTCTGATGATGAAGCCGGAAGGTAGGCACTGGAACTCTGAAATAAATCATCATGAGATGTACTTTGGCCATAAATGATTATCATGTTAATTGGAGATACCTACCAAAACTAAAAAGCGAAAAATAAAAAACTTTTTAACAAAAAATCAAACCGACTTCCAGAACAAAAACTACAAACCAAAAAATAACTTTCTTTTCCGAAGTCGGTGTCCAAAAACTGAAAAAAAATGGGTACAAAAGACACCGACTTCGGAAAAGAAAGTTATTTTTTGGTTTGTAGTTTTTTTGATGATACATTATCCTTAGAAGCAATAGAACCCTCAAAAGATGCTCAATATTGAGCTGTCAACAGAGGAAAGGTATGCAAATTTGACAACAATAAATGAAAACATAGATGCACAGAATATTTTCTCTCTTTCAGTTTACAAAATATCTATTATATTGGCCCAATATTGGAGGACGAAATAGGCGAGAGCCAAACATCGAATAATGTGTTTTTACTTAGGAAATACAGTCGGATGTATGCGACTGCATTTCCTCAAGGTTTTACTTTAAGCACAATCCACTAATGTACTATGTATGTCGTTTTGTCGCAATTAAATACTTCTTTTTTCTTTCTACTAAAATCACCACGCTTGCTCAATACGGGTAGTCGATTTAAAACTTAAATTAACTATAAGTCCAAGTTTGCTCTCAATGTTTCCCTTGACCGTTGTCAGCGATGTCCAAGATTATCTTATAAACACATATGAATTGAAAAATCTCTTTGGTACTTGGCCAATTTTGAACCCACGCACGAGAGGCTAGATCTTAGCCACAAGGTCAAATTCATTTCATAATAACATAAAACTCATTTTCACAATTATCCAGTATGGAACTCGATGCATCAGCCAGTTGGAACATTCTATGGATCTGAATACAGTTTGGGTAACTACGACCAATGTTTGAACGCACCTTCCATGGCTGCTGACCCTCAAATTGTAACACAGTACTGCCTAGCTGATGTTACTTTGACTACTGAGAAGTATGAGGGGGATGGTCGAAGTATGTTTGGGTCTACTGGACCTTATGTAGCTGTAAGTATAATATCTGCTACACAGATTACCTCCCAATAGATACCGCATGCCTACTGTTTTGTTTGATTCAGAGTTCACCAAATTTGGCGGAAAGCACGGGTTGCGCGGGGAGTGACAAGTGCGCCGTGATTGGCTATTCAAGGTCACGGTATCTGTCGTAGTGACGGGACATGCGTATTAAAAGTCAATAAAATATCGATATTTTTCAAACAGAATGGTATTTTATGTAAAATTTCTTAGTCGGCGATTTTATAATTACTTTAATAATGATAAAGAAAAACATCGATCGAAAAAAGATTTTGATTTTGGCCAAAGGTGATTTAATTTAATTGTAATCCTATGTAAACAAAGTCACTCTAAGCTCTTATTATGAGTTTAGCACAATTAGTTCAAAGTAAAAATAAACTAATTTGTTAATTTTAAATAAACAATTTTAACAAAATTATTTTATTCTCCTATATACCTTATTAAACATCGATCATCGATACTTTTCGATAAGCAAAAAACGTATTTGTCTCAACATTTTTACTTCTGTGAGAAAAAGATAGCAATATAATAATTCCTTAAGAGTGAAAGGGACTTTCACAAAAGACATCAACGAGCGCTACTGAAAAGTGTGCAATTTTGCTTTGCTAACCATTATAACTTGACCTTTTTTAGATTGGTCATTATTTATTAATTTGCCTACTGGTGGAATGTTATCCCATCTTTTTTTGAACTTGAAGGGCTGGTTGATTTGCCACGCTATTTTAATGCGCAATTCGTCATTTTTTTAAGGCAAACCGTTGATAACTATTTTTTAAACCGCATTAAAACTAGAAATCGTTTGCGTCCCTACAGCTCTAATGTCTGGTCGAAACTAAAGAGATCATACCGTGCACTGAGTTATATCAGCCTAAATAGGCTGATGTGTGGTGCGCGTAAGTTGTCTTCTATGCGGAATCTATTGGGAGGTAATCTGTGATCTGCTAGTATTATTGAAAAGTTTATAAAAGTTTTTAAGGTCATTTTCATAACCTAATTAGCCCCGCTACCGGGCAAAGGTCGTCGTAAAAAAAATATTGCCGACACGAAATACAAAACACTTTTTATCATAGTCGGAAATATCAAGGAATGATGAATGAAATTAAGCAATTATCATTAAGGCGCTGATACTGGGGTATGATTGGCTGATTTTAAAACGAGCAAAACATCTAAACGGCTAGTCGTTTTTTTTTTTGAAAAAATAATATTTGTTTTATTTGACCATTTTCTTAATAATTTGATCGGAGACCGGAGACCGGATCGGAGATATAAGGCTTTTTTTTAAGTCATAGATTATGAAAATAAGGGAAAGTACAAAACACTACTGAACTTTGTCGCGCGGGTGTGGCACGAGCACTCGCCGAGCGCATTTTGTTCCCTCAAGGTCGTTGGCGACTGTCGTCTTGCTATCTATAAACTATTTAAAGTAAAAACATTCACAGCGTTGTATTTACCTTAACTCAATGATTAATTTAGAAAGTGCACAAGGCTTAAAACTAAGACCACAAACTTCAAAAGCGGTCTCATAAACTTCCAATACAGCACGCTTATGATCTTATTCATAATATTTACTACTTATGCATACGTAAATTATTGCAGACCAAAACTCCCATAGGCAGAAACTTAAACAAAGTGTTCTGGGGTTCCTGCCTACCATCCAGCTGCAAGCCAGGTTTCACCTCCAAGATCTTGAAGACCATATATCTAGCAAATCCTCTTACTCCATCAGAACCTGAGATAACTGTGGGTTCCTGTCAAATTGCTGGGCAGAAGATGGAATATAGTCTTGGATACTATGTTTTTACGTAAGTTTATTATTGCATACTTAACATTATGACTGTATACTCAGAAGTGTAGGTACCTACAGTATTTGCCGAAGTTCAGGCAAAATAGCCTGTATTTTCTTTCCTTGAGTTTTTAACTGGGCAAACCGAAAGGTGCAGTGTTAGTAGGGTTCTCACAAAGTGGATTGATAACCTAAAACGAACGTCGAAGGTTGCAGGAAGCCGCTTGATGCGAGAACCAAAGGACCGGTCGATTTGACGGCGAAGGCATATGTCCAGCAGCCGACGTCTTTCAGCTGATATGATGATGGTGAACTGACATACCAGAGACAGTTCAATCTATACTAAAAACTACTTTATTGACAAGATTCTCTAAACATATTTTTTCTTTCAGATCACTTATAACCACGCTACTTGTTTTACCAATCATTTCAACCGTTTACCTTCAACACTCTCGAACAAAATCTGGAGGTAAGTGCTACGAGATATAATTACTTAAGAACTTGAGATTTTGTAATTTAATGAGAATCTCCCTTATGTAACTTAAACCACTTACTGTTAGCAAAACTCTTGAGGTTCTAGCACCACTTGAAGTTTCTACATAACATAATACCACTGAAACTTGGCTTAAATTCTTCCCTTGAGAAACGGTAAGAGTTGACTAAAATATCAGATGAAGCTTATTTTTTGACTTGTCTTTAGTCTTTAAATATCAAGCACGTTTACCTAGAAGTAACCTATTTACTCTTGAATTAAAGACCCCAAGGTTGTAGCTATCAGGAAACAAAGACTCCGGCAGGGAATTCCATTCCATAGCTGTGCGCACAATAAAAGTATTAGCAAAATGCGTTGTGCTTATGAGTGGGATGTTGGATGATGATGGCGCATTGCCGTATGGCTGGTAGTCCGATGATGGAAAGGGCAACATGGAATCAAAATTGTGCAATACCATCTTCAAGAACTTCGGCACTTAAAAACCTCACAAGTTTAATATACTACTGGGTATACTTTTAATTCCAGCTATACACAGTATAGCAGACTCATTCTCTCTAAAGAGAAACTGGACATCATTAACGAAGAAATCAGACAAAGAGATAGGAATCCTGAACCTGTTAAAACTGTCCCTAGCAACTCTGGCCGTTGCCACACATACTGCCTTCTTTGAAGTTATGGGGCCTATCAGCAATGGACTGCATTTTGATGAGGTAATTCTACTTAAACTACATACATAAACTCACGCTCCACAAAGAAACAAACAAAAACACAGACTCAACTAAACAAAACATACAGAAACTAATAAACTAAGATACAGTCATTCAAATCGGATTTGAATTCAAATCGGGTATAAAATAGCATCTACTATGTATATCTGATTTTTCTTAAGTTAAAACTAAAATTAATATAGTTATACAGTTCATAGCAAATATTGACTATACTAAAATAATTAACTTTTTACAGACTATTTTGGACACGAGAAGTCCTTTTCTGAATTCGGTAAAGCACATAGACTTACCGGTGGATAACTTTCTGATGGTGTCAGGACTTTTACTCGTTAAAGGCTTGATGGATAAGAAGAAGAAACCAATGGTTGGTTTGGTCAACCGGTATTTTAGGTAAGAAAACTGTGATACATATAAAAAATTATAAGTATTAAAACAAGTCGAGAGTTAGCTTTAGATAACTTTAATGGGAAACATTGAAAACTAGAGCATAGCTTAAATACTATTTTTATTTATTTTTATATAACCAAATCATAGTTACCAGTAAAACCATGGAATGGATTGTATTAAACAATGAAAAAGATTTTTTAAATAATTTTTAACAACTATTTCAACACCATTTTCTAATCATATTTGACGAAATTTCTGAATCACATGTACAAAAACATAAATGCAATGGCCATGACACATGAAAGACGGCCCACTCCCTTTCATTGAGATGACATTGAGTTACATGTGCCCCAGCAGTAGAAATATTAGAGACAGATTACGCTATAAAGGACATAAAGAAGAATAAAACCCCCTCCTCTTTCAGACTAACAGCTTCCTTCGCAGTAGTAATATTCCATGTATCTTCAGCATCAATATATACAGGAGATGGTCCCATCTAGAACAAGTTTGCTGGTCGAGAGCAGACGGCCTGTTCTGACAACTGGTGGCTTAGTCTTTTGATGCTCAATAATTATGTGAATAGTGAAAATTTTGTAAGTTCTTTCTACTTCCTACTATTATAAATGTGGCAGTTTGTGGCAACAGGCATGTCCTAGAACTAAAAATTTGAAGACATCTGACATCCACTAAACCGCACTGGGCCCGCGTGGTGGATTAAGGCCTATTACTTCACTCACGGAGAGGATGCCTGTGCCCAGCAGTGGGAACATTATAAGGATGATGATGAAAGTTTATGTAAATGGATATTTGCTACTCCTTCGAATGAACGAATGAATATATCAGAATAATTACCCATAGACATATTAGCCAATGCATTACCTATAAATATATTAGGGAAGTATAATTTCAATGCGGACGGAGCAGCGGGTGGCAGCTAGTAAGAATAGATCACATATAGATCTAGTTGGTATTGTATCGAAGATTAAACCCGATAATATTTTGCATTGCAGTGTCTTATGGTCAGTTGCTATATACCTTGTGATTACCAACTAGCAACCATGGGGACGATTTTGTATTTGCTATGGCAAAAGAACAAGAAATTGGGCAAAATTGTGACCACTATCACAGTAATATTAGCCATATTGATACCTGGAATAGTAACATATTGGAAAAAATTGCCTGGAATGATACTGTATCATGATTTAGAGTAAGTTTAGATTTTTTTTTTTTGTCAAATATTTATGAAGGCAAGATTTTTGTACTTAACTATAAACTTACATTTTTTAAATGAGTGAATGTTTTTTCTAAGATGACTGCAACAGATATATTCAACCAGTTATCTGCATGCCCTTATCCCAACTCATAATGACGACTGTCCTACATCTACCAATCCTGAAGCAACTGCGGACATCAAACAAATGTCATCATCATATCAGCCGAAAGACGTCTACGGCTAGAGGTAGGCCTTCTCCAAGCCAGGTCCACCTGGTGAGAGGCCTTCCAACGCAACGTCTTCCGGTTCACGGTCGCCACTTCTAAACTTTTGTCGGTAACCCTAGTTCTCTTGCGGATGTCTACATTTCTGATTCGATTACGTAAGGATACTCCGAGTATAGCTCTCCATTGCCTATAAGCTTTCTGATGAGTCCCATTGTTAACGATAAAGTCTCAGAGCCATAGATCATAACTGTTAACACACACTGGTCATAGACTTTCGTCTTGAGACACTATGATAAGTTGTACAACTTCCCGAACGCTGCCCAGCCGAGTCAGATTCGACGGTTGACCTCTTTCTTGAAGTTGGCCCTACCCAAATGGATCGTTTGACCCAGGTAGACTTAGTCGTCCACAACTTCGAGTGTAGAGGCAAACAAATGTAGGTACTTCTTTTTTCAGAAAAATGATCGACTTCCGAAAGAATGAAGTATATTTGGACACCTACATCAGGAGTCACAACCGCGCTGGGCCATACCTTATAGGAATGGCTATGGGATACATTATCTCGGTTTATAAGCCTTATAACTATAGGAATGTTATTTCTAGTGTATGTATTACATTAGTTCATATTTTATTAGATGTAGGTATCCATTAATACCCTATTTGTTGAAGCAGCACCATTTTTGGTCGCCATTTTGATAACTACTTGTAGGCTTGCGTGTGATTGCTGTCTCACCTGATGGTAAGCGATGATGTGATCGAACGATCGATCGTTTGAAAAACCTATTCAGGCAATTCAATTACTTAGCTGTAAGGGACAGTGAAAGTTGCATAAAAGCGTACCTTTGGGTGCGATTTCCACCATGTAATGGTGGAGCTTTGTCGTATGTCTGTAAAACATGAATTCCTTTTCCAAAATAAATTTAAGCAACCAAAGTCTCATTGATGGCTCTAAATATAGCTTCAGTCACAATAGAAATATATCAAATCGTCATTCTATTCAGCGATACGAAACCTAACATAAGAAATGACAAAAAAATAATAATTTCAACGACCTATAGAAATATTTCGGCGAACGCTTCCCTTTTATTGATGAAAGTATATTGTTATCTATTGTTTTTGGGAAATTCTATTTATGGTAACACACGTAAAAGGCTGCCTCTTACTCACATTGACTAACAAAAATACAATAAAATTAAAAGCTCGCACCGTATTACATGGGACTTTAAACAATAACTGGACAGTATTTTTTATGCATTTATTATATTAGTATAACCATTTTTCAATAATTTCAGCCTCCATACGGAAATTCACAGGCTGGCATGGTTTTACAATACTGAGCCGACTTACCTACGGAATCTACTTGACACACTCAGTTATATTACACCAAAATTTCTATTCAAGAAGAAATTTACAGCAGTTCGACTTGATTTATGCTGAGGTTTGTAACGTTTTACTTATGTCTTGATATTTTTTTCGGTACGCGGTTTGCCGCTCAAGAATCTTTCGGCATCATCGGCTATCCATTCTGGATTCTACGTTCCCGGGTCCTTTTGCATATTCTTTCATGACTGATTCGATCGCACAGAGAAACATCACTTCTTCACAACTTCTTTCAACACAACTTCTTTGTTTCTTTTCCATTATCCTTTGGGTAATTTATTCTGTCCTTTGATGAGGACCTCAGGGTAGTTGACAAAAAATATAAATTTAGTCCGTCAGTCAGATAACCTAAAAATATTGGAAACGTATTTTTAGGTCTAATGGAGTCAGCTGAGTACCAGTGTTTTACATGGAGCGGTTGCCTATCTGACCTCCATAACCCAGTAACTGGGTTACACGTTACCTCTTGGCTAGACTGGTGTCAGATCTCAGGCTTCTGACTACTCGTAACGACTTTCAAAGATCTTCAAATGACAGCCGACACCAACCACTTAATGTGCTGCCCGAGGCACGGAGGAAACTCGCTATGTAAAGATGGTCACCCATCCACAGACCGACCTCGACAAGCGTTCCTTAACCTGGAAGATCGGCTGTTGTTATTGTTTATTTTTGCCATTTGAAAGGTACTTTAGAATTGTCAAGCAAAAGATGAAGCTCGTTAATAATTTGCAAGCGTCATTAGGTCTCTATGGAGAAGAATGAGGAAGAAACTCCACCGACATAGATTTTTATACACATATATATACTTACGCCTTTTTCCCATGGGGGTAGGCAGAAACAACAGAACACTAACTACTATCCTTAGATACATCTTTTGCTTCGTTTCCGTAGATAATTACGTTTGTTCCTTCATACATAAATTCGTTCGTAAAGTATTTATCACTTTTTTTATAACTAGCCCTAAAAACTTCTTTATTTCTTTTATTATCTTAATTAACGATATTATTAGATATAATTTTAAATAATATTTATATCATAAAAAAACCACACAGTTCAAAGTTCTGCTAACATAACATTTTACGATTTTCATCACCATCACCGTCTCAGCCGAAAGACGTCCACTGCTGGACATAGGCCTCCCCCAAGCGTCGCCATATAGACCGGTCCCATACTTCCCGCATCCAGCGGATCTCCGCAACCTTCACCAGGTCATCGGTCCACCTGGTGGGGGGCTTTCAACGCAACGTCTTCCGGTTCGCGGTCGCGGTAACGATTTTATGTAAATTTAGTTTGCCTAAAAGGGCCTCTCTATAAATATCTCTAAACCAGTTTAATCACGTTTCAAATAAATATAAAAAGATAAAATTGTTTGTGTATTTGTAAACGGTAATATCTGCAATCATTGAACTAAATAGGTACGCGAAATTTTTCACGAAATTCAAATTTCAATTTTTCATTTTTCAAAAAAGTATTAAATCAAAGGTGTATTCAAAATAGGCTGAAAGCCCAGCACCTTTGAACATTAAGTTAAAAGTTGTACATAAAAACAGCCCCAAAAATGGCTCGCCCGTCACCTCTTCATAGTGTTTTAGCTGGGTTGAAGAAATGGCTCAACAAACTCCCCAGCAACCACTACACACTGTCATAGGCTGCTTTTTATTCCAGAAACAATGAAAGACTCTTGTAAAATAGACCTTCCTCATCATTCTTTTCCCACTGTTGGGATACACGCCTCCTCTCTCCGTGAGGGAACGGGCCAGCGCAGGTTGGCGGATGTCACATGACTTCGAAGTTCTACGACACGCCGCCGGTTTGTTTACGATGTTTTCCTTCACCGCGGCATCTTTTTGAGAGCAGTGGTAAGAAAATTAATTACAATTGCAAAAAAAACAAACTTGTAAATATGGTAAATATACCGATTCTAATATTAATGTTAGTGACCATGACAGTTTAAAAACTTTTACCGAGTTTGATATTATTTTCAATTATTAATCATTTACGTTACCTTAAATGGAGCAGTTTGAGCGTAACATAAGAATAATTGTAACATAAATAAAAAGTTCTGTTAATTAATTGTGATGTTTTGGTTCGGCTTCCCCAAGATTATATTCGGCGCACCCGTACCAAAATAAAATACAAACTTCCGAAAAAGATGTTGATTACAGAAGAATAATAAAACCTGCGATTAAAGTAAAGGTATCACGGTATTATTTACATAAAATATAAAAGATTAAACTGTATAAGAATATTGCAAATAATCTGATAAGGGACCGTCAGTGATAGAATGCGGACTTGATCTTTTTGCGGATTTGGACCCAAACCGGCAATTGCTTGACCCAAAAAAAAAAAAACGATTTGGTCTTTCGGAATGTGGCTTGAAGTTAAGCTAAAAAAAAACATTACTGATTCTGACGTCATCGTCAATGGAAAACCAGTTCCATATAAAAATTTTAATACATAAAAATACAAGATAGCTACTCAGTTACTACGGCCCTGCCGTGTTTATAACTATACATATTTTATTATTAACGTAAGGCCGTGGTAGGAAGGACATTTACTGTGAGAGTTTGTGACAATGAAGGTGAAATGTGTTTTCATTCAGATAGTACTGGTCAGTTTGTTCTGTAAGTATTTGAATTTTATTTTTTATTATAATAGGCTATCAAATATTTATTTATCAATTAAAAATGCACTGCTCTTTAAAATACCTTAAAACACTCATTGTAACTACAATTAGCCAACTACGGATTGTAATTTACAATTTACGAACCTAAAAAAAAATTCAACTTAAATTAAAACTGAAACTTATAATTAAACAAAATATTTGATGACTCATGTGAAGTGTGCAGAAGGAGTTTTGTTTAACTTGTGTTTTTTTTTCTGATGTAGGCAGGACAATTAAGATGTTTTTATTTTCTTTTGTTTTCTATTTGCAAAAAAATCCTACTCAACGCTCTTTAAAATTAAAATTGATTGAATTATATTATATGTCACTGTAACTTTGAATTACAACATTTAATATTACCCTAATGGAACGTACTCTCAGGATGTCAAAGTATTCGAAGGTCCAATCTTTTTCTATACAAAGATCATAAAATTTGGTTCAACGGTAAAGGCCTGAAAACGCGACAAGCAGACGTTATAGAGTTAAATATGTACGGATAAATAAATATTATTATGTATGTTTACATAATAAAAGTAGTCCAATTATAAAAAGAATATTAATCTACATTCACAACGAAATGTTCATGAAATCAAAAAAAAAATGTATAACCACGTACTTTTTTTCGTGGATAGGTGAAATTAAAAATAAAAACCATTACAGTGCAACATTTTCCTTCGATTTTCAAATAACTCCATCATAAAATAACTTTATCTACTCTCATATCGTAATATTCGAATTATAAAATTCAAAACGAGTTTATATTGGCATACTTTATAAACACAATACCGAAATTTAAAAATAGAATCTTATTATAACACTATTTCTCTAACAAAATAACGCTATAAAACATTTTTTTTCTATTACGATACAGGACAAATCCAAGAAGTTAATCACTAAGGAGTTTCCATCAATATTTTTTTTGTAATGCCATTTTGTAGTACCTATTATAAAAAGATTTGATTCCAATTTTAAATTGTCTATGACAAGTCCCGCTTTAGACATAGCACGCACTGTGATTTTTATTCGCGCGAATTTTGTTTCCTTCTAACTGTTCATAGAGCTCAAAATATTCGGGCGAATAAAATTCGCGCCGTGGTGCGGTGGATTCTGTGGCAAAACACGGATTTCTTGCGGAATTATTTCCGCACGATTTCGTTACCGATGCGAACAACTTTATACAATTACATAGGTCGCAGAATGGGCGGAAAAAAATCGCGCGAATAAAGATCGCAGTGCGTGCTAAGCCTTAGCGCATGCGCGGTTAATGCGGTGATGTGCTGGGTTTTGGCGCCATTCATACGTTTTGCAAGTTTTGTGTACTGAATTTCATGAGTTATTTAAATTATTGTGTGTGAAATGTCTGATATCAGTGAATGTGAAGAAAATTTGACTCCGCCCGATATTTTAGACGCGGCGAAGGAAATTACTCTTAATTTATTACCAGCAAAGTCGAGAAAAGTATATGACAAACGCTATCACGATTTTATGGCATGGAAAATGCAAAAAGAGGTATTTAGTAGGTTCAATCCCAATTTATGAGTGTAGATAAAGTAGTGTATGAAACTGCACATAACTAGGTATAAAAACATTCGTGTGAAAGCTATTAAAAACCTCGCCTACGGCTCGGTTTTTAAACACACACTCATGTTTTAATACCCCTCATTATGCAACAGTTTCATAAACTACTATTTTAACCGACTTCAAAAAGGAGGAGGTCCTCAATTCGACAATTTATTTTTATTTTTTTCATTTGTTTTACATCAGAACTTTATACTAGGAGAACCGATTTTGATAATTATTTTTTTATTTGAAAGCTCCCATTTAAATATGATTAAGATCTTATGAAGAACTTCGGAGATATACAAAAGAACTATTCAATAAATGACGGCAAATGTCTCGGGATTACTGCAATCGCATTTTTGTTTATTGTTTAAACCATTTTGTAATATAACATCACTGCTCTGCTAGACGTACCGTTGGCTAGGACTTACTTACTTAAGTTTACCCCTATGACGCGAGTCATACGTTTGATAAATGCTGTAACGTTATCGGAAAATATATTTTGCTAAAACCTGTCGAGATTCGTCAAAGTAGCGCAAAATTTAATTGAAAAAGGTCAGACCATTTAAACAATGATTAAAGTATTGGAATGTCTTATTGTAACGATTAATGTATTGTATTTTAATGTTTTATATGTGTGTTATAACATCGCCTTGGAAGTCTCTGTAAAGGTGTTATAATAATTAATGAGTAAATAAAAAAAAATAAAAAATAAAAAAATCGCACCGGTACACTCTAAAGGGGTATGCAGATGTGTACAGTACACCTTGGTACACACTAATTTCACCGGTTGTATTAAAGTATTATGTTTCGGTTAATTTATTCCGGCATAACGGTGGGCATTATAGATATGTATCACAACAAAAAAGTGTTTTTTTTTTTTTTTCATAAAGTTTCAACCTACTTCAAAATAAAAATCACTACAAAGTGACAAATAACTTCGATTTCGGTAGTCAGTTTTTTATTTTTAACCGACTTCCCAAAAAGGAGGAGGTTCTATGTTCGACTTCAAGTTTGTTTTTTTTTTTTTTTTTTGTGTATGTTCGCCGATTACTCCGTCAATTGTGGACCGATTTTGAAAATTCTTTTTTTGTTTGAAAAAGTATGTTCCGAAATTGGTCCCATTTTAATTTGGTGAAGATCTGATGAAGAACTTTGGAGATATACAACAGAACTCTTCAATAAATAACGGCAAATCTCTCGGGATTGCTGCAATCGCATGTCTGTTTGTTGTTTATAACATTTCATAACATAACATCACGCCAGTTCGCTCTTAAGGGGTAAGCAGACCTCTCATTTCACCGGTTATGTTCAAGTTTCATGAAATCTATTCTGGCGAAATAGTTCCCTTACTAACTTGCCTATTCTATTAGGTACGTACAACTAAAAAGTGAAAAATAAAAAAACTTTTTGCAAAAAAATACTACCGACTTCCAAATACAAAACTACAAAGTGAAAAATAACTTAATTTTTTGAAGTCGGTGTATTTCGTAGGTACCATTTTTTGCGTTATGGACACCGACTTCAAAAAATTAAGTTATTTTTCACTTTGTAGTTTTGTATTTGGAAGTCGGTAGTATTTTTTTGCAAAAAGTTTTTTTATTATTATTGATAGACTAGCGCTTGTTCAATTCACCTGATGGTAAGCGATGATGTGGCCGAAGATGTAGCATGCTTACCTAGAAGAAACCTGTTGCTTCTTGTTTCATTTTTTGACAACAACTGCCGAAATTAAAGTAATTTTACACTTTGTAGTGTTTTTATTTGGAAGTCGGATGTAGTTTTTTTTTTGCTTGTTTTAGTACACTTTTACTTTTTAATTTATTGGCGCATTGGAAGCGAGCCACCCATTACTTGCCATCTGCAAGCCCGCGAGCCAGATATGTCTGCTCTCATGCTGAGTCTTCGAGACATCTCTAAGTTTATTTGAAGAAAAGAGGAAGTAATACTGCTTATGTAAATGTTTCAGGTTTAACTGCAGCTGATTATTACACGCAAAGCAGGAAGACAGAAGTAGACATAGTCATAGATGGGCTGGAAGGTTTAGAATGGAGCAAACATGAGAAACCTTGTATAGAACAGACATTAATAATTTTAAACAATGCCAAGAATTACACAGTTTGGGCAGTTTGGAGTGAGTATTAGACAATCTATTTAAATTGTACAAAATTTAGGTTAGTGACATTCTTTTAACGAATGCGTCGCGAATAGTCGCGATAGCGATTAGTTAGATGTCAAATATGTATGGGAAATTCAAACGCTATCGATGTGTCACGAGAATAGGTCTCGAGAAATTTCGATAGCGTTTACTTTTAAGCATTTCGACAATTTCCTTCGCTTGATAGAATTAGACTTTGTTGAAAGCCTCAAATCTCAAATAAAATATATATTTTATTTAATAATTATTTTTAATCCAAATTTTATTAATTTCAGTATGGAACTCAATGCACCAACCAATCGGTAGTTTCTACGGCTCCAAATACAGTTTCGGTAACTACGATCAATGTCTGAGGGCACCTTCCAATTTTGGCGAACCCATGATCGCCACTCAGTATTGTCTATCTGATGTTAAACTTACGGATAGAGAAGAGAAAGAGTATGGTGGAGCTAATGTATATGGACGGACCGAGGAGTATTTGAATGTAAATAACTATAACTTTTTTTTTGCTAAAGAAGAGATTGGGATTGAAAAAAGTTGGGTATTAGCTCTAGCATGGGGAGAAGACTAAAATAGAAGTAGGAAATAAGAATACAGTTGCAATAGAAAAGGCTGAGGACGGCCTTTGCCTTGCAGTGAGACAATAAGCACTAATGGATAATTGGAGTTAAGAGTTATATTAACTGGACATCTAGTGAAGTCACATTATCATCATACATCCGAATCGAACTATTATTGCATAAGCATAAATCATTGTATATTGGGAGATTAATAAAATCAGTATGATATATAAAAATTTGTCAACTGAGAATGTCAAAATTTATTTAAATAATTAATGCATCTTATCTAATAATCCGAATGGTACAAGAACATCAAATATCCTTGACTTTATCAAAACACGAATTCAAGAAACAAGTTTTAGTAAGCAGAAGATAATAATAACAAAGTTTCATAGAAACTACTTAAAATTCCTTAATATTTTTGCATCCCCAGATTAAATCCAAAGAAGGTAGAAAGGCTGATACAATATCATGGGGAACCTGTCTACCAGCAGTGTGTAGCCATGGATCAGTTTCCAAGATCCTCAAGACGATATACTTGGTGAATCCAATCACTACTATCGACCCTGATATCACTGTGGATTATTGTGAAAAGGCTGGAGTAAAGACCGAGTATAGTCTTAAGTTTTATGTGTTTATGTAAGTTAACATTTTCATATATTTTTGGTAAAGTACTCTTATTACGCGGTTCGGTAAGACCGATGTTGAATATTTTTTCTGAGGCTCTCGATATATATATATATATCCCGCAATGGCGATGGTCGAAATGCCAAAATGCCTAACGCATTGATCACATGATATTTCAATAGCGCTTGAAAATTTTCCAATCGCTACCGCGACGATTTCGTTAATAGAATGTCACTTGTCTAGAGCTTCTGATCTTTTTATATTTATATCGTGTCGACACAATATGACTGTCTCCTTTTTCCATACGGCTATTTTAGCTGGCATGCCAACAGCCAGCTCCGTTTTGGCTGTATCACATTTGTAACTCTCCCTGATTGGTATTTCTCCACTGTTTTAAACATCCACATTCATACTTAAAGCTTTCATCAGGATGTATTCCTCGCCCCTACTCATAATATATCTAAGTCAACATTTATGAAGACTCCTTGGGAAAAAAATGGCATTTCAAGTCAGTTTCGCAAAATATGTCTGTAATTGTTTTTCCCGTAGAGTCTTCATATTGACTGTCTTGAATTATGCCACGATTCACTTTTACCGCTACTTCCTAATTAAATTTCGTAAGTGTTTCCATTTGCTATTACCATTGTCTATTTATTTAAAGTGGTTGAGCTTCATTTATGCAATATTTTATGTCGAGTAACGGAAAACAATGGGTACAAAAGACACCGACTTCGGAAAAGAAAGTAATTTTTCTCTTTGTAGTGTTTTGTCTTGGAAGTCGGTTTGATTTTTTGTTAAAAAGTTTTTTACTGAATATATCATTCTTTACAGAACCATCATGGTAGGATTAGTTGTAGCAGCTATATCATCAACAATTTATCTAGAATTTGACAACACTGATTCTAGGCGTAAGTACTTATTCTTTAGAAACTATATTATTATGTAACCATCGAAACATGCCTGTAGTCCCTGAAGGGTAACGCAAAGGTGCACCTAGAGTACACCCACATTCATTTATGTTTAGATTCCACACAATTGGGGATGAGCTTATTGCCAGCAATTGCACACAAGTCCAGAATCCGAGTTTAACTGAGAAATTCCGGATGCAAAACCCATTAATTCATTGCCCGAACTGGGATTCGAACCCAGGATCTCGTGTATAACAGTAGCGCTAGCGATCACTAGACCAACGAGGCACTATATTATTATTTACATAATTAATGACTTCTCGCATGATAATAATACGTATTATTTACCGCCATTAGAACACTTGATTATGATAATTCTAGTACTTGAAATCATGACATTGATAGTAGCGGTAATTGTCCTTATTTATTTAGAATGGTATATTACCTCTATTACCCAATATAGTATATTACCTCCTTTAAAGAACTTGAGGAATTTATAGCTTTTGCCAGCTGCGGCTTCATCTGCCTGAATGACGAAAATTATCCTAAAGGAACAAATTACCAGGGATATAAAGTATCCTGTTCATGGCCTTTCCGTGTGCTAAGTATCACCCAAATGTGTTTAGCCATTTCGGCGTGAGTGACAAAGAAACATCAAAAATAAAGAATTTTATATTTATTATATTAAAATGATATGATAGCTGGCAAAATGGTTTCTAGATATGGCTACATATTTATATAGCAGGTGAATTGTGCACACATCTTTGGGATGGGAGCCTTCTGTTACGATATCCTCATATTTCTCTTTCAGTCCAAAGAATAGCATACTCCTTCAGCCTCAAGAGAAACTGGTTCTCCTTCATCAAAATCACAGACGATGAGATCCCAGTCCTAAGTTTCACTAAGGCTTGCGCCGTATGCTTCACAACTTGCGTCCATGTTTTTGTGTTCATTTTCGCTGGTTCCATTAGCAATGGAAATGATTATGATCAAGTAAGTTTCCATTTGTAATAAGTTAGTTTTCTGAACAATTGTAATTGCTCCGACAGTTAGATTACCAAAATATATTGCAAGCTTATTTTCTTTGTCTCACTTAGATATACTTTTTACTCCTGAACGCCTTGATACGCCTTATGTTTGTTATCTTTTATTGATTTGATAAACTTTTTTTGATAACCTAACTGTCCAGAAAACAGGAGCTTTTGTGTGGTTTTTAACCTAAGGCAAAGTTTTAACAAAGTGACATTATATCAGAGATATGATCATATTCAATCGAAAACGTTTGATATTGACAACGTGAGAATTCAGTAGCGCGACTCAATCTCGTTCATTTAAGACTTTTTGTCAATTGTTAATACTATTAGAAAGTCACTTAATACTAACCCACTGGTATTTTTTTTTGCCTTTTGTATTTTCTTACCTTGTTTCCAGGGAAAGAAAATTTTAGTTTTTTACTCGTATTATAATATATTGTTTCAGGCATTAAGCGCAAAAAGCTATACACTAGGGAACACAATCCAGCATATAGATCTTCCAGCAGTGGAGAACTTCTTAGTCATATCAGGATTACTACTCATGAAAGGTCTCATGGAGAAAAAGAGGAATCCTGTCATCACTTTGCTACAGCGTTATGTGAGGTAAATATTAAGTGTTTAGATTTTAACGGATGTTTTGTTTGAAAATCCTAATTAGACTTTAAAAATGCAAGTTAACGAAGCGTGAATTTTAGCATAACTGCATAAACTTACAGGTTGTTACAAACAAGTTTATCTATGAAATTTAAGTCCGTAGAATTATCAAATTTCATAATTCCTATGAAAGATAAAATATTAATTTTATGGATGACATTTGAAACTACTTTTTAACCTCATATTTAATATATTGTAGAATCCATGTTTATTTAGACATCGATAATGCATTTCAACGAGTAGATATTGTAAAAAGTACCTATTATAATAATTTAAAACTAGCTTCTGCCCACGGCTTCGCCCGCTTAATATTGTTTTATCATTCCAAGGGAATACAAACTATCCTATGTCCTTCCCATCACCTTCATCCCAAATTTCATCTAAATCGGTTTAATAAAACCAGAGATTACCCTCTAGAAAATCACAAAGTTTACCTCTTTATTATTAATAAGTCGATGAGTATAGATAAAAAATCAAAATCAAAATCAATATTTTTTATTTCACATAGGCCTACATGGGCACTTATAAAACGTCGACAAAAGGTGCACGGTTCGGGTTGGTCGTTTCTTATGGAGAAGAACCGGCAAGAAACTCCATGGTTACTCTTTTAAAAATGGTTTGGTTTTACAATATTTCCATGTTACAGCATTAGTACTTAGACATGGGGGGACAACGTAGGCCCGACTTATGACAATAAGTCGTAAGAAACTAAAAAAATAAAATAAAAGGATTATATATTTTATAAAAAAGTTAACAAATGTTAACTAGCATCTAGAAGGCCTACAATGTTCACACATTCACAAAACAATCGGTAAAAGAATCTATACAAAGGTAAATAAAAATAGTATTACATGACTAAATTTAACATGTGGCACAAATTTTGTTATCAGTGCTGTAACTATTCTTAGCAAAGGGCTATAAAGATGTTTGAAAACCATTGTAAAAGTCTAATTAAAAGAAGGAAAGAAAAATGAGATTGAGAATAGTTAGAGACATCCACATATTTGTGCCGTTTACAAGTTACCAGGGAAGCTGCATGCGCAGAAGGAGCTAAGGCCAAATGTTTTTATCTTCAACGTAGTCCTTGATTTTATAATATGCTTTTTTAATAAGGATACGTTTGATGTAGTTTTTGAACCTTCCATCGGTCAGTTCTATAACTGACTTTGGCAACTTGTTATAAAAGCGTATACTGTTTATAAGAAAAGACTTGCTAGTTTGAATGAATGAAATGAATTTGGGTATTACAATTTCGTGCTTACTGCGTGTATTTAAATTATGGAAGTCGCTTCTAGTTTTGAAAAGCCCCCGATTTTTACGGACATACAAAATACATTCCAAAATATAAAGTGAAGGTAGAGTCAGTATATCGATCTCTTTAAATTTTTCTCTGAGGGACTCGCGAGGACCCATTTTATAGATTGCGCGGATTGCCCTCTTTTGTAGGATGAAAATTGAGTCAACGTCTGCTGCTGATCCCCACAGCAGAATGCCATAAGACATAATACTGTGAAAATAAGCATAGTATACTAACCTAGCTGTAGCTACATCGGTTAGCTGCCTTATTTTCCTTACTGCATATGCAGCCGAACTTAACCTACCCGAAAGAGTTCTAATGTGCGCGCCCCACTGCAATTTTGAATCGATAGTAATCCCCAAGAATACAGTTTCCGTTATAACTACAAGATTTTTGCCGTCAAGATTTAAGTTTAGGTCATGTTGTGGTACATTTGGTAAAGAGAACTTTAGACATTTTGTTTTTTTCGCATTCAGTAAAAGATTGTTAGCTGCGAACCATTTTGAGAGAACAATTAGACTTTCGTTGACATTTAAAACATCCGTATCTTGCCTATCTATTTTAAAAATTAGCGAAGTATCATCAGCAAATAGAATTATATCCGATAATTTGGCCATCATAAAAGGGAGATCATTTATGTAAACCAGAAAAAGGAAAGGGCCGAGAATTGAACCTTGGGGCACGCCCATCTTGACTAGAGACCCGGAGGACGTCGCCCCATTAACATTTACTTTTTGCTGTCTGTTTGATAAATAGGAAAGCACGAGATCAGCAGATTTTCCACGAATTCCGTAGTGGTGTAATTTACAGATCAGTGTGTTGTGGTCGACGCAGTCGAAAGCTTTTGAGAGATCACAGAAAATGCCAATGGCATCCTGGGACCTCTCCCAAGCCTCCAAGATGTGGCTGATGAGTTTTACTCCCGCGTCCGTTGTCGACCTACCTTTCGTGAAACCAAACTGTTGACTATGCAGGATCCCATTTGAATTGAAGTGAGACAACATCTGTTCCAGCATGATTTTTTCATAGATTTTACTCAATGCTGGAAGCACGGATATAGGTCTATAATTAGAAGGATCGCTCTTACAGCCTGATTTGAAAATTGGTACTACTTTACTGTGTTTCATTAAGTCAGGAAAAGTGCCGCTGTCCAAACATTGATTGAATATGCCTGTTAGGACAGGAGCAATTGAGTCAATAATATCTCCAAGAACCCTAACGGAATAATAATAGAAAACGAAAATAATAATAGAATAGCCTTTATTATCTACTGCTTACAAATCTAAAATAACTTATCTGAATATACTTATTGTTATTACTACATTTTGATTTAGGTATCGTTTTACTACTGTCTAACTCTTTCGCAGTAGTGGCTTCAGCGGTGTAGGCCTCACCTAAATTCATCTCTGTTCCTTACCTTCCAAATCCATTTAGGCCCGCATACTTGGGTGTAGATGTCTCTTTATTTTTATCTCGGTCTCCCCTCCTGTAGTCTAATGGAATCCATTATGTTGCTCGTTTTATTTCATCGTCGTCATCATCATCATCATCCACAACCCGACTTCGCCCACTGCTGAGCATTGACCTCTCTCTTTTTGTACCAATCACCACGTTCCTGTGCCAACCTCATCCAGGTTCTACCCCTTCTACCACTGTTCTTTTATTTAGTCACTAATAAATATAAAACATCTTTTCCAGATTAATAGGCTCCTTCGCCGTTCTAATATTCTATACGATAGCAGTATCAGAGTATGTTGGAGATGGTCCACTATGGAACCGGGTTATCAAAAGAGAACAGAAGGCTTGCTCCAAGACTTGGCTGCTCGGTCTACTGATGATGGGGAATTACGTGGATAGTGATAATATTGTAAGTATTTTATTCCTATTTTGCCATGTTAAGGTCTGTTTTGAGATTTAATTCTTCATCGGACATAGATAGTTGTACACAGGAAATCGGTTATAGCAATCTATATCAAATCTTCCTGTCCTTGAACCATGTTACTTGGGAATGGCGCAATAAGTTCTCTTTTCCATTCGATCCTGTCAACCGTCACGCTATTACTGCCACTGTTTTATTTTATCACTCCTCACACAGCCTTCCATTAGTAGTAATCTTAAACCGGATTTTTATTTTTTTGGGTTTATTTTATATATTAAAGTGACAAACATGTATAAAGCTTTATTATGACATTCGGTTTTAACTTCTTAATCCAATTAAAGCCTACATTTTTTTTACATTCATTTTGTCTACTGTAATATCAGTCAAAACCTTTTTAAGTATTCCTTTATCAAAATAACCATTGGTTTGTAATCATTTCATTTCAGTGTCAACACGTATCCTGGTACATCCCGGTAGACTACCAATTAGCAGTCATGGGGACCGCTCTCTTCTGTCTCTGGCAATGGAACAATCGCATTGGCAAGATTGTCACCACCATTGCCTTCATATTTTCGATTCTTATAACTGGTATCACTACATACACCAGAGGATTGAACGGAATCCTGCTCTATGATGTTGAGTAAGTTTATTTTTGGTCTGATTCTATTTTAGTTGCATGAAACTGGTTGTTTCAAATTTAAAGGTTGTGGATCATTACACTCATTGGTGTAATAAATATAGGTAGTTCATGAATATTATTATCTATTATTTACTAGTTAGTATTTCTGCGATCATTTAATATCTATGAAGTATCATCCAGATTTTGGTATCATCCATGTTTTCCTGTGAGCTCTCTCCAGTTCGCTGCTTAATAGTTGGGTTGTTGCATTCTATAGCCTATTCTTATCCTCTATGCCATTGCTATTTCTTAATTATTGTTTATGTTTTTATCAAAGAACAAGCTGTTTCCCGCAGCTTAAGCAATAATGTAGCCTATGCCACTTAGAGATAGCAAAGCTCTCTACCGGTGTAATTTTCGTAATCGGTTCAGTACTTTTCGAGATTCCTTACCCAATCAGAAGACCCTTTACAATCGCATGCAAACAAAAATAAAATAACACCTCTTTATTGTATTAGTTCATTTATATAATTTGTTATAATTATATTCAGCCGTCTTGTCCTATCCTTCGCCATTTAAACAGGAGAAAAGCACGTCATTGTGACATCTAGTGTAAAATTATAATTTAATGAATTAATAGCAAATATAATAACTTAACAAATTGGTGAATAGGATGGGATAATACGGCTGAATATATATCATAATTAATTACATTTAAGTTAAGCTTCAGGATGGTGCAAAATATTCATACAATGATGGCTTTTACAAAAGTCGTTACTGAACAAAAGGTTAAAAGGCAAAAAATTCCATTCTAATTGTTTTCAAATTTGCAATAAATCACTTCGTGATCTCAATTAAATGTATGAAAAAGTCGTTAACGACCCCGTAACGCTGCCGCGCTAGTGAAAGAGCAGTAAGTTTTGCATAGTTTTGAATAATTGGCGCCCAAAGTTTTTATTACAAATGTTGATTTCTCCCTTATTTATATTCCAAATGCCAGCTTAAAAATCATTATCTTTCTTATATCTGTGACTTCAACATCAAGCTTGTATATCTCTAACTCTCTTCTTCTTTCTCCTGATTATTATCCCCCTAATACTTCTGCACCACACCGTACGGTGGCCGTATGTCTCTTTTGTTGTGTTTCTCGCCACAATTTAATTTTTAATTATTTGTAGCCATGTCACTGAAGGTCATCCACTGCCTCTTTTTCCGTATACAATACGTCTACTTTAACTCAAACATAAACAAAAATATTCATAGGAAACTCATCGACGTCAGAGACAACGAAGTCTACAAAGATACCTACATGCGGAGTCACCATAGAGCTGGATCCTACTTCCTTGGAATGGCTATGGGATATATCATCGCGGTATACAGGCCTGCAAAGTATAGAGGAGTTATTTCTAAGGTGAGAAGTTTTGCTACTGTGAGATGAGATGCTAAGATGAGATGTTAGGTAGGCAGGGCAGAGATACAGATAGGGCATATATAGTACACCTTTTTTGCCATCAAGCGGGCACAAGTCTAGACCCCCGGCTACTACCAATAAATGCCTTGGAAAACTCTAATAATACTTTGCCTGACCCAAAATCGAGAGAGGAATTAGGTCCAATGAGGCTAGCAGGTACTCGTATTTAATAATATATTTGGTTTATGAAACTACATATCGGAGATTTTATTCAACGTCTTAGTATCATAAGACCGTTCATAATAATATTACCTTCCAGATTAATATAAGAATGTTTAAAAAATACACTGGTATCAGTATAATTTTCAAATTAAATCATAAGAATATTTTTCTAAATGGTTACACTTTGGAACTGGGGTATCGAAATTTAGATCGCAAATGAAGAATTCATAATATATTATTTTATTTTCAATTTAATTAAAGGTCTTTTTTTTTCTCTTTAGTAATTAAATAGCAATGCTTGTAACTAGAATGCGAGAAAAGCTTTTCCATGAATAAGTTATAAGCATATTGTTTAGTAAGCTCATTGCTTCTTTATTAACTATTGTATGTAATGTTATAGAATCAACATTTGTGGTAAGAAATAAATAAATATTTATTTTCATTTGATTTATTAAACTGGTAATTAGTGTTTTAACCATAACATACCGCCCTTTTCCCATGGAGGTAAGCAGAAACTACAAAACGAGTACCAGCCACAATCTTCACACGCCTACTCCTTTTGCTACATATTCAATCATACAATATCTATTCAGAGGGGAGAGCAATGATGGGCCAGTGGTACCGGCCGCGACTTTTCAACTTACGTTACAATATAACATAACATAATTAATTACTCATCCATAATTTCTTCACATTCTAGGAGTGCTCCTACCTAGGCCTCGCAGCAGCTTTCATGCTAGGACTAAAAGTATTATCGGCGGCCCCGGCGTGGTGCCTTGGGGAATACAACGCCTGGAACGCAGCCGTGTATGCTGCCCTCAACAGAAACATCTGGGCTATAGCGACCTGTGCTTGTATTTTCATTACTGAGTATGGGGATGTTCGTAAGTAGATTTTTCATATTTTGAATGTGATAATGTTAAAATCTAACATTGGTTATCTTATCAGACCTATTTTTACAAAAAATAATAATCTTGCTAGCAAGCAGGTTTTTTTAGGTTTATATTTTCCATTTTGAAAAGTTAATACTGACTCTTGTGGTTTTTTTTTTATATTAGTCTATACTGCTCGACTGCTGGTCAAAGGCCTCCCGCAAATCTTTTCAGGTCTAATTTTCCGGAAATGTATACAAATTGCATATGATATATTGCCTTTCTTAGGTTTGCAAACCTAACTCTTGCAGCTTAGCAGGTCTTTAAACTTCACTCACTCACAAATCACTTCACTCAATCACTTGTTCTGTCTTAAACCAACTTTTCAATTCCTGTGTATGATCAGAACAGCTTTATTCATCACATAGCAAGTAGGTCCCAATCCCCTATTCCTAATAACATAGTGATTTGCTTCACGGCTACGTAATTCAACCAGGAAACTATGTTAGAACAGTTAATATTAGCTATGTGAAGCTATTCGCTTCAATAATTATAATACCCTCGCAGCAAAGTCTGCTACTGGAGTAAATTTGACCACAGGACGTTGTAGTTCATAAAATCACGCCCAAGTAAGTAATGGAAATAAAATAAATAATGATATTCCGTCCGCCATTGATACATCTCCTATAGAAGGAACACTATTTGTTTATTTTTAATTTGGTTAAAATCAAAATAGTATATTTCAACTAAACCTTAATTTCTACCTTTTGAATAGCCAAACAACAACAAAAAAGATGAATCTTGTTGCACATTCACAAGCGTTAGTAGGTCTCTATGGGGAAGAATGTGCAAGAAACTCCACGGACACTCTTTTCCATCAGGTTTAATTGGATGTTTTTTTTATACAAAGATGGTTTAAGTTTAAAGGGTTTATTATTTAGTTTAACAGAAAGGAGATTTAAAACCTTTGATATTCTGTAAAACATATATTGAATTATTTACACTGGATATTATCATTATATAAGTTTAATGTATTGCCACGATTGGCTATCATCTTTTTTTGGGTATCTTAATTATTATGAATCGGTTTGGATGTACTGATTTCTGTTAATAACCCGCTTCTCAAATAACCGTTCTTGTAAACCGCCAACCGTTTGAATATATAAGTCAAATATTATTAAAATCCTGTATTCTTCATCCATTGATGCAAAGGCTAAGCTTATATATTTTACGTAAGTTAGATCTTTATGAGGAATAAATACCTACAAACATAATTGGGCGACATATTGTAAATTTGTTTTTCTTAGCGGTATGAAATTAGTTTCTGAGGATCATGGTTTGGCAAAGACGAGAAAGAATCAATTTGTTCTTAGATGTCAACATTTTTTTGTGTAAATAAATTTGGTTTGTATTAACTTTAAAACTTTCGCGTTTCGTAATTGAGAAACAATATACCACGGGTATTTAACGCGATGATTTCGATTATTTATTTACCTATTTCACCCGACGTTTCGGCCGTGTTGCAACGACTGTGGTATATTGTTTCTCAAATTTGGTTTGTTCCAGAATTCCTAAGAAACTTTATTTCCTGGCATGGCTTTACGATCGCGAGCCGGCAAGCATACGGAATCTACATAACGCACTCACTAATTCTAGAACGGTTCCTATTCTCGCAAAGGAATCCAATGCAATTTGACTTGATTAACCTGGTACGTACTTATGATTGCTTTGTATCAAAGTATTTTACAGAAGGTCGGTTCTATTCAACGACTGAAAATATACCCACGCACACATAGACGCGTACGTTAGGCGTTTAAAATCAAATGCCGGTCGTGAGTTGGCTTGCACTCGCTGTACCTGAAGCGTGTCTACGTGTGCGCCCGTTTTCGCCCCTGTTGCATTGGCTCGACCTTCTGTAACCAATCTATGATGTGTTAGTACTAGGAATGCCACTTTCGTAAAGTTATTTGTAAGAATGATGGTTACTTTTGCCATTTCATTTTCTGCATTTTTCTCGGAACTGCACTGCATTGAGACCTTATGGTTAGGTTCCTGGTAAGACATTCTATAAAATAATGTTGTTTGGTCAACCTTCATTGAGTTGATTGTAGAAATATAATTTCTTTAGTGCTTAGTGGGTTTACCAAATATAGCTTTGCGGGGATATTAAACTTGGCAGGTCTTTAATAGCAAAGGTCCTGATACACGAAAATACCAATCAGGGGCAGTTTTTCTGTAAGTTTTTTTTGAAAGACGCTTTAAATACGCCTTTCGTCTTACCCTCAAATTCTGGATCAAGATCTTGATGTTGAGTATCTGTCAACCTCTATTTTAAAGTAGGATTTGATAAGTTTTGAACTCCAAATACTCAATTCAAAAACCGTTACAAGATCGAAAGCGTGTACTCAGAAGAAGACAGACAGAAGAATAAACAATAAAATGATTTAGGTTATCAAAAACATGTCAACTAATGGGACACCTGTCCTAAATGACTAAACCATATATATCTTTTTATTGCTGTATTCAAAGAAAAGCCTGCTTTAAACTCACAAGAACTTATCCAACCCAAGCTTTGACCCACTCTATAAATCAGCCCACCCAACACACTACAGCTTGAACATATAAACTTCTTAATTGAATTTCAGATACTAATCGGTATAGGAATACTCATAACGTCGGGACTACTATCCATCCTGCTATGGTTGTTCGTGGAAACGCCTCTGAGCAACTTGGCTAATCTCGTTCTAAACCCAGTGTGAGTACGCTCGAGTTCAATACTAATAATAATAGATTGTGGCGGGAAGATCTAGCTTACGTAGTGCAAGGTGTGAGAGGAATCGGAGCGAGAGGAATTTGGGAAGATTTGTTTTCGGGGTCCAGATTTTAGTGGTACAAAAGACTGATTGATGATGGAGGAATTGATTTTCTTGCAGAGTTTGAAGTTCTTGTTTTGATTTTGAAAGTAACTATCGTCAAATAAAATTCGAAACATTGAAATTATTGAGACTGCTTTGATCACTGATGACACTTTCAGTTGGCATGTTTGGCTCTACGACACGCTGGTCCGGTTTCCTCACGATGTTTCCTTTCCCCGTAAAACCAACCCGTAACAAACACGTATAGACCAACGGAAGTGAATCCGCGGGGAAAAATATAGTTTTGCATTAAAAAGACCTATTAATAACTATAACCAGTTCTTTTACTTAAGATATAACGAATAATTAAACGCAAATGAATACCTTATAGAAATAAAGACATTGTAACGTGAGGTTGTCACCATGGAGGCACTCAGCGTCCATTGTGCCGATAATTTTAAAGTTATGACCAATCCAACTGACAAGAGCGTGGACCGACACCCTAAGAGCTCCCGTTCGGTCAAGGACTTGGTGCAGAAAGCGGTACTGTTTTTTTTTTATAAGCGTCAATCGCAAAAATTTTTGTGTCGCATTCCTTAAACACATGATATTAAAAGACTTAATACGAGACCTGTCTTTGACCTGATATCTTCTAAGCGAATCTAGAAAATCAGACTTGAATGGCATTTTATTCAAGTAATAATATCTTATTAATGAATGCATTTGTATTGTAATGTATTGTTGTTGTTAGTTGTTGTGTATTGTTTTTGTTGCTGTGTGTGTTGTTGTTGTTATGTATGTTGTGTGTGTGTGTTTTTTTTTGTATAATTGTTTGTGTAAAAAAAATTTGACACCAATTATGTCAATAAAAATTATTTATTTTTGTATGTCCAGATGTATGAACGTAAACCGCTGATCCGCTGTGACTACTCTATGTAGGTGTAGCATTAGTATCTTGATCGGAACGCTTAACGCTGCGGTATGCGGTATCGAAGACATAATAGTATGAAAAACAATAAGAACGCTCTTTTGTTCCGTAGCAGTTTAAGTTAGGCTTTCAGAAGGATTATGCTTACTGTACCACTTACCGCGTACTGCAGCGTTGTGCGTTCCGACCAAGAAACTAAAGCATTACTATAATAGCAAGTGAAGCATCGCAGTATTTACTTCTTCTTTGTGAAAAAAACGATAGTTTTTTACATAAAAATAATATGTAAGACGTTTAAAAATAATAACGTTTTGATTTACAGACGGAAATCGAAAAACCAAACACCTAAAGAGGAAATACAAAGAAACGATTTTAAAGAAGCATCTTTTAGACCCAAAGAAGAATTACAAAAAAGCGGTTTTGTAAAAGCTACTAAAATAAAATAATGATGATACTCAGCTGTTCGTTTTATTAATAAAAACCTTAAAATGTACCTTCCGTTACTAAATACATTGAACCTTGTATAATGATAAATATGAGTATAAGAATTAATATTTGTTTCGGGATATTTACCATCTATATTTTGTTTTAACCACTGGATTGAGTTACATGACCCACAGGTTATCTCGACTGAACGCCATTACATACCTAGAATGGTTCGGGAAGCAATTGAAATAACCAAGTGTAAAAATTTCAATAGGGACGACGGGTTTCAATTGTCGAGAGCCTGGAATCCAGTGGTTCAACTATGTAAAGATCGAAAAACTACTGATCAATTGTCAAAAGTGGATACAGTGAGCACCGTTTGTCGTGAACAATATCGTTTAACTAGTGAGACGATTGCTGAACAGTGTCGAGTAACTAGTGAGTCGAGTTCTGGTGGTAGCGACATCGTGCGTGAAAAACGAGTGAGGAAGAGGGTAGACAGATATGTCAGCTCGTAAACAACACCCACCCGCAAAGACTTTAGTTCTCGTGATCATGGCGCTTGTAACGGTGCCGAAATATCGAGCTCTCAAACAAAAACAAAATATACATGGTAAATATCCCGAAACAAATATTAATTCTAATGATTGTGACCATGTCAGCTTAAAAACTTATAATGAGTCTTTATAATTATGGTGTCATGATGCAAGGCAAACGTTTCTTCTCAATACAGTTAGGGTATGATTCAGAGATTGCAAACTTAAGTACCAATCATCACAATTTATTTGGTTGCCATAATGTTTTTATAACATATTGCTCGGCTCTTAATTGACCACTATGTCGCCTGATGGTAAGCTAAGTGATGATGTATTCGACGATGGCACGCTTGCCTAGAAGTAACCTTTTCACTTTTGACTTAAAGATCCCCAGGTTGTAGCTACCAGGAAACACCGGCAAGGCATTCCACTCCATAGCTGTACGTACGTTTTTCAAACAAAGTTTTGGAATTTAAAGTATAAATTATATCTAGTTACCGTTTAAAAGTTGAAATTCTCCTGCCTAAAAAAATTGCCGCTGCTGTTTTGATCTATATCAAGACACCACAAGTCACACTATTGTGACTGCACTTTTGACCCTCAACTGTACAATTCTTCTAATTCTTAATAACATTTGGTAAAATTTCAAAATAGTTACAAGGATTTATTAACTAACATACGGAGCAAATATTTTTAATCGAATATCTAATAATTAATTTAAAAATCTTAAAAATTCCGTGGAGGGCCAATTCGGTACATGAAACGGTATTGATTTGTAAAAATAAACACAAAAAAATAAACCAACATCAGTCGGTGTCTTTGGTACCTCTTGTTTTATCATTTAGCTACACTGATTTCCGAAACGAAAGTTTTTTTTGCTATTTTTGGAGTAAATTTGCTTGATCTGGGCATCGAACACAGGGCGTCAAAGCCAGCAGTAGCACTCGCGATCACAAAGAGACAGACAAGGATAAAGCCTACTTATATAAAAATCCTAAATCAAAAAGTTAACAAAAAAAAAAAAAAATGACTCAGAAATTTTTCCAATAATAAATTAAGTGACATTTACTGAGTTCTTTAGTAGAGCACATATATTGTAAAAGAATTCATACGGGGTAATACCACACATTTCTTTTTAATGCGCGGACGTTTTCTGGTTTAAGAATATCATTCTATTTGGTGCTTCAGCTGTTAGGTTATCAAGAATTTTTGTGCTTCATCAAATGTTGTGATTTGATGAAGCAAAGTGATGACAAACTTACAGTAGTTACAGCTAGCGGATCTTTGTGTATCTGAAGTTGGCTCTGCGAACCATTGTGCAAGAAACTGTTTGTCATCGAGTATCCTGCATACAGTAAGCGAGATAGGATGATGCGACAAACGAAAGAAAGTGAAAGAGGCAGTTATACAATGTTATCTTCATCTTCAACAATGACACATAAATAGCTACTGCGCAGGGTCTTGCAGCCAACTTCAGAGACACAAAGATCCGCTGTGACTACTGTATTTATTTTGGGAAATAGCTAATTAGGTACTGTACTACGTTATCCCCCTGCTGGGCAGGCTGGCCTTTCCATAACTTAGTTATTTATTACTAAAATTTAAAATGGCGAACACAAGGACCAACCTTTTTTCGACTCAAGTTATGAACATAAAACACAAATCAAGCAGAGTAATCTCAAATGTACCGAGTAAAGTTACCTAATCTTACTAATTAGATATAATAACTTAAGGGAAGTTTAATTCTTAATTAAATTAACAACTTTGAACTTTATTTTGTGGGTTACGAGGCATCTTTGCTTAGAAAATGTTCTCCAAACTTTCATATTAATTAAAATTATTACAAGGGTATTTCTTCGCTATTTTATGAACTAGCGAGCCGGATATCTTAAGCAAGTGACGATGCTTGAACATTGGCGTAACCTAGGCAGTAACTTTTAGTACCAACATTGTTGGTAGTTAGTAAAGAGTATCCAGACAAAGCAGCGACCGTGAGGTAGCTGATATAAAGTGACGTTCATCATCATCATCAGCGTTTTAATGTTTCGACCACTGGGACACAGCCCTCCTCTCTTTGAAGCGGAATGGGCCGTAAATACCAGCCATAAATTGTTGTCAAATCGAAAACGTAGGGGATTGATATGCGCTATCAAAAGGACTCGTGATCAATCCAAAACATATTGATTTTTACAGCCCCATGAGTGCTGTGACACCGGCCGTGCCAGTTGCGTCGAGCTCGAGCGACGTCGACGGCCGCTTAGGGCCTCATGACCTACCAGACTCTGATATCCGAGCACCCGGCGGCTGTGGTCATCGTATGAGATGGACACAAACCATCAACGAAAATGTCATACAAAACGCATACTTTAGGGCTACAGAGGGAGGAAACATCCTGACCGCGTACCGCTTATAGAATAGTAAAAACAATATAGTTGAAAATCGTACATGTCGCACGTCTAAAAGGCTTCGCAGGCACTAAAAATTGGGCGGTAACCCCCCGGTGGGTTCCCGCATATCGAGGCGCGACGGGCTCAGTAGCCGTGGCTCGGTCATCCCCGTGCCACGGTGAAGCGAAGAGGAACCTGAGGAGGGGCCGCTCTTCAGGGTTTTTGTCAATTAAGCCGTCAACGTAGCGGCCAACAAGTAGGTTGCAGTGCCGTTTGGGCGACATCGCAAAAGAGGCGGGCCGTGATGTCGTATGGGAGGCATTGCGGCTGAGGTTATTATATTGTCTATCCTTATAACTAATGCGGTATTCATTCCACATCTATTTTCATCTGATCCATTTTCATATATCCATTTTCATCTGATTTGAAGTCTGTCTGTCTATTTTATTTGCTTAAGCCAAAGACATAACATACCATGGACTAGACCTTCCTTAAGCTAGTTGTACATTATAATAAGGGCAGCGGCAGACTGCCCCCCTCTGTAAACCGTTTTTATTCGTTCTGGTCTTGATTTCTTAATTGAGATTTGAAATTTCTAAGTGTATCATTTTATCTGAAAACTCCTGGAAAATTCTCTAAACTGTAATATTTAGCTTATGAAAGAGTGATACAAATCTCTAAAAACTATAAATAAATCGCATTTGGTCTCATAAATGTACTTTTACTGCCTATAATAATCGATTTGTCAGATCGGTACGTGTTGCAAGAGCTGTATCAATCAAATCTACAGAGACGCGCGCGGCCACAGCGTGGCCGCCAGCAGCACGCGCAGATTCTGAACCCACCTACTTGACCATCTGCCTGAGACGTCACAACCCAGCACATACTCCTACCTTGCTGCTTGCCTTCCTGTTCTACTTGACAACTGGCTTATCTGGCTACCTGTCCATTTGGCCTTCTTGTCCGTCGTGGTGCCTGATCACCACCTGTCTACCTCGAGCATTCTACAATGAAGAATTCCTTGAACAGTTCCTGACCGTCGGTTGCCTGCTTAGCTGTCGTCCACAAGCAACCAACGTCGTGTGAAGCCAGCCCTTAGTATTTTAATTCTCAATATCCTTTTTATACGTTTTTTTTTAATATCTCTTTTATTTTAATAACGTTTCTTACGTTAAGCTCGTCTGAGCTTAACGTAACGCTACACTAAACAAGGCCTTGAGCGCAGTGGTGCCAATCCATGCGTCATGTCCGTGAACGGGCGCCATCAGTTGGGATTGATCATAACTTAACTGCTTCAGCCTGCTTGCCTGTTTTTAAAATGTTTGCTTTACACTAGACGCTTTTACGTGTGTCTTTTTAAATCGTTTTCACATATGTATTTTGCAAACAAAAATGATATACCCAAATAATTGTAATTAAAACTGATGGAAAAGAGTGTCCGTGGAGTTTCTTGCATATTCGTCTCCATAGAGACCTACTGACGCTTGCGAATGTGCAACTAGATTCATATTCTTTTTGACGATTCAAAAGTACCTGTCTATATATGGTTTATTTGAATTAAAAATATTTTCATTATAATTTATCTTTCTTGAAAACATAGCGTTTAACCGGATATTTGACCACACATGTGTCCTTTTGCATAACTGACGTCAACCTCAGAGATAATGATTATTTACAAGAAATATGCATCATAACAATTATATTACAGGTTTAATCCGAAACGAGAATCTATCCGTCAGTGTGACACGTTTTTACTTATAAATCACTGAACCTGCAACTATTAACATAGACATATTAATCTATAATTTTACCAGCTTCTTCTGTGAGAGAGAAAGTAAGCCACCACCACGCGTGCCTAGTGAGAGTTCGTGGATGTGATAAGTCTTCGAAATTTTGACATGGGCATGCCAGATTCCTCTGGATTGCTTCGTTCAACTTTATAAAAGCCGTGGTGATGAAATAAAAAACACAAAGTGAAGTTCCAGTCTTCATTTACCTATGAGCTACGACACACACATTCAACCGATCTTGGTTGGTTGAATTTGAATAGATAGGTGATATAAGTTTCTCAAAAAACAAAAGATCTCAAAAAGCAGTTAGCAGAATAACTGTAACCTATAATCCTATACCTAGGCAGTGAGAAAGCCTATTAAAAAATAAAACTGCCCAAGTGCGACTCGGATTCGCGCACTGACGGTTCCGTATAAACAGGGTGTCTACTCCCTTAGCACGAAGTCCGTAGTTTCGGCCTTCGTTACGGGCGTTTCCTACTCCGTATCACCTACGAACGGATGATTCTTTCGGGGCCCGAACTAAGTATGAATGACAACACAATTTAGCAGTTTCACCTGCTCCCGATATATTTTTACCGGTCCGAAAAATTGAACTTATCACTTGTTTTTTTCACTCCGAAGTTTCGGAATACTTTCGGACGGGGCCCGTAACTTCGTTGATGGAGATAGGTAGGAGAGAAATTCATGAACTATGAGGGCACCGAATATTGCTTGAAACATTAAATAGTTTTGACACCTAACTAAACCTCCCTAAAAAAACTGATAAAATAAAAAAAAACATTTATAACCCACTAATATATTTTTAGAAAACAGAAAAGATTTTATTTTTCTCTAAATTTAAAATCCTTTCATCTAATAAAATACTAGTTACTTAAATAAATGATAAAATCAATAATTAATCTGATAAACACATTACCCTCCTTCGCCAGTCGGGTAAAAAAATACAAGTTTAGAACACGCAGTTTCAGGGGCCTTGCTGTTTATATACCTTTGCATCCGTTACACATATTTTAGTAGTAAAGGAAGGCCGTGGTAGGAAGGGCATTTACTGTGAGAGTTTGTAACAATGAAGGTGAAATATGTTTTCATTCAGATAATACTGGCCAGTTTTTTCTGTAAGTATTTTATTTTTATAATTATCGAATTTTATTTTATATTATTAAGGTTATCGAATATTTTTGGTTTCTTCTGATTTAGTCAAGGACACCTAAGATTTTTTTTACATCTCTACATCATTTTTTTCTTTTGTTCTCTGTTTGCATAAAATCCTACTCAACGCTTTTTATTTTATTAAATGTAACTGTAACTTTGCACTACAACATTTAATATTATCCTAATGGGACGCACTCTCAGGATTTCAACTATCTTATGTCCTTCTCTAAGGTGAAATCTATTTCTAGACAAAGATTATCAAATTTGGTTCAGCGGTTTAGACCTGAAAACGTAACAAGCAGACTGATCACTTTCTCATATATAATATTTGTACTGATAATAAAATGTTGTTTTCATTAATAGTTATGTTTTTTAATAAATTTCTTGCAAGGCTGGGCAACTGAAAACTGGTTGCCACATACAATTTTTATTAATATTTTTTTTAAACTAAGACCTGCCTGTTGTATGTTTGTTTTGTTATAAGATGTATTTTTGAATTATTTTTATCTTGGTGTACAATAAAATATATAATAAATAATAAATAAATAAGACAATCTGGGTATGAGGAACAGGTTTTTACAAATTATATTATTTCGAATGCTATTTATTAGTTTTCTAGTGTACTGAAAACTGCCCTATTACTATCATTCACGTGTCTGCCCGTCTGTCCGTCGTCTGTCCCACGGGTTTTACAGCCAAACGGTTGGAGCTGCAGTCTTCAAATTTTCACGATGAAATTATCTTGTTGACCCAAAGCTATACAAATAGTCTGTTTGCAAGCGTTGTCTATCAGAGGCTCAAGACAAAACAGTCTTCAAAATGTCAAATTTCATTGATAGTTTTTTGCCTTTTAGCGTATTTACAATGTTTTTATGTTGTGAATATTTGGCAATATATTGCAGATTAATATAGATACGGGTTTTAACAACCACCGCTTTAATAGAATTTTATGTTTTGGAAAATTTTGTCCTTCATTTTTTCGAAAAAAAGGGCCTGTGCAAAACTGCCGCATACTCGATGTTCATAGAAAGTATTGACCTTCAGATCAATCCATTGGTTTTCCAATGAGTTGTCATCTTGATTTTAAACTTGGAATGACGCACGTGCACTTGCGGATGTAACTACACAATCCGCACATATTGAACCGGAACAAATCAGCATTGCTGTGTGTTTACCGCAAAACAGTAGTTTTGTCGTTTAAATATGTATATATAGGTATAACGGGTGGGCTGTTGTAATTCCCCTGTCAAGTTTATATATACAATAAATTAAAATTGATTGTATCAACAGTTTAATTGCTATGCAGTCAGCCAGTTCGATTGCTGACTGTTTAATAACAACACCAACTGATTGAGGGCCTGGGCTAAGGTTTATTAAAATTTTCCATTAAAGAACTCTCAGCCTTTTTCGTATCACTTGTACGTGTTGTTATATTTCTTTGGTCCAGTAGATAGACCGTATTTATATCCTCTGAAGTACTGAGAGAATATACACATTAGCAGTCTAGAATCTACATTTTTGTCAGGTTTCTAAATATTTAAGCTCGTCCCCTTTACCGACGTGAGATTTCCAGATAGGAGAATATTCATATGGTGGAAATGGAAGTAATACAATGTTTGTGTTTTTATTTAACGATTCAGGTGTAACTGCAGCAAACTATTTCGCGCAAAGCAGAAAGACGGAAGTAGACATAGTCATCGAAGGGCTGGAAGATCTAGAATGGAGCAAACATGAGAAATCTTGCATAGACCAGACACTACTAATATTTAATAATGTGAAGAATTACACTGTTTGGGCAGTTTGGAGTGAGTATAACTTCAATTTCTCAATTAGGAATCCCAATTTCAAAATTGAGCATTTGTCAAATTAAACTTGAGCTTGAAAACCCATTGCAGTAGGATTTCAAATACTAAATTTAGAACCGGCCCTTAGTCATATTGTAAGCAACAATAAGACTACAACTTACAAAAAATCTTGAGACTGGTTTATTTTTGATCGTGTTTTAAGTCATTAGCTAAATTTAGGATGGGTTTGCTTTCGACTCTTGTTTAGGTCTGAGGTGAATTAAATTAATTATGTATGTATGTATTATGGTCGTGGGTTCGAACCCGAGCAGGCGCTTTGATTTGTGTAATTTATTTCATCACCACTGCTCTCAAAACGGTGAAGGAAAACATCGTGAGGAAACCGGCATGTACTAGAACCAAAAATTCAAAGACATGTGACATCTACCAATCCGCACTGGGACCGCGTGGTGGATTATAGCCCACTCCCTCTATGAGAGGAGGCCTGTGTCCCAGCAGTGGGAACTTTGAAAGGCTGATGATGTGATGTGATGTACCCTCCTGCATGTATTTAGAATACTGAATAATTTTTGCACACTCATCTACAATGGAAAAGGAAAGAATGAGCTTATTTTCAAATTATCTTCTTCTATGTTGCTGGCCCACTCAGTCGTCAACCCTATTTGTACTCCATATCATCCATCAGAAAGTCCATCCCTCCATTTTATTTTTTTCACAAACTTGGTTATTTTTCGTTCAAGGCCCATTAAATCACAAATAATAATATTAATATGATCTGATTGAATTTTGGTTAATTTCAGTATGGAACTCAATGCACCATCCAGTCGGTAGTTTCTACGGTTCAAAATACAGTTTCGGCAACTACGATCAATGTTTGAAGGCACCTTCCAATTTCGGTAAAACCAAGATCGCTACTCAGTATTGCCTGTCCGATGTGAAACTAACATATAGAGAAGAGAAAGAATATGGTGGAGCTAGTGTATATGGACGGACTGAGTCGTTTTTGAATGTAAGTAATGATATTATGTTATTGTTTGATAAAAAAAGTGATTGGAATTGAAAGAAGTTGGGTATCAGCCCTAGCGAGGAGAGAAGACTAAGGTAGAAGAAGGAATTATGAATACAGTTGCAAAAGAAAAGGCAGAGGAAGACATTTGCGTAAACTTCATCTTCAATCAAACTATTGCATAAGCTTAGATCATTTTATATTGGAAGATAATAAAATAAGCATGATAAAAAAAATGTCAACAGATTCTGAAAAATATTTAATTTTATTTAGTAATTCGAACAGTTCAAGAATCTTATATTATCCTTGACTTTATCAATATACATGTATTCTAAAAACGTAATTTCATAAGCAGAAGATAAATAACCTTATCTGACGTGAAAGCAACTTAAAACTCCAATGAATTTTTTCTTCAGGTAAAATCCATAGAAGGGAGAAAGGCTGATACAATATCATGGGGAACTTGCTTACCAGCAGTGTGTAGTCATGAATCAGTTTCTAAGATCCTCAAGACGATATACTTGGTGAATCCTATCACCCCTATGGTCCCTGATATAACTGTAGATTATTGTGAAAAGGCTGGAACGAAGACTGAGTATAGTTTGAAGTTTTATGTGTTTCTGTAAGTTATCTTTTTAATTTGTTATTGGTCAGTAATACACAATTTGGTATGACCGTCATAGAATCATTCACCTGCGCCTCTAGACCTCATCTAATAGAATAGAATATTCTATCATCGAAAGCGTGGCGACAGCAATTGGAAAATAATAAAAATGTAAGGGATTCTCAAGCGCTATCGAAAAGCCACGTGATCAATCCTTTACATTTGCCATTTCAACAATCGCCATCGCTGATGAAATTATACTGTCTAGATTATTAGCTCTTATACTATTTATTTTAACCAACATATCAGTAGCCACCTCATTTCTGGCAATCTTCTTTAAAACTATATATATCCATCGTTCAATGGTACCTATTCATTTATTATACATTGAATAATAATTAATTGTTGCCTTGAATCTGTCTAAGGTTTACTTTGACTGCTATTACCTAATTCGTTTGCGTTTTTACATATTATGCTGCACAATTTCCTTCTTCTGAGTCATTCTTAACGACCTTTCTGATATCTCGACGAAATTTGATTTATATCACACCGCGATACAATTCGACCAATTCGCACTTGAAATTTTCTTAGCAAATACATGCGTGATATCGCCTATCGACGCAATTTGAATTGCGTTGACAATAAGAAAGGTCCCAAGAACGATTTACCTATTAATTTTTACTTATATCATTCTTTACAGAACTACCATGATAGGATTAGTTGTAGCAGCTATATCATCAACAATATATCTAGAATATGACAACACTGATTCAAGGCGTAAGTATTCTTTAGAAACTATAATATTATGTAACCATAAAACACGCCTGTAGTCCCCAAAATGTTACGCAAAAGCGCATCTAGAGTACACCCACATTCAGTCATGTTTAGGTGACATGTAATAGGGAACGAGCTTATTGCCAGCAATTGGACACAAGTCCTGACTCCGAGTTTTACTGAGAAATTCCAGATGCAAAAACCAAATAATTCATTGCGCGAACTGGGATTCGTAACCAGGACCTCGTGTTCAGCAGTAAGTAGCGCTTGCGATCACTAGACCAATGAGATTGTTATTATCATAATTAATGACTTCTCGCATGATAATAATAAATATTTTTTACCGCCATTAGAACACATTATTATGATAATTCTTGTACTTGTTTAGATCTTTATATTTATAATTACTGTAATTGTCCTTATTTACTTAGAATGGTTAAACCCAATATAGTAAATATTATCACTTTTAAAAGAACGTGCGGAAACACAAAATTATACTTTATAATTAATATATGTAGGTTTCATAGTTTTTCCAGCTGCGGCTTCACCTGCTTCAATGACGAAAATTTATTATACTAAGAGCACAAATTATCAGGGATGTAAAGTATCCTGTTCATGGCCTGCCCGTGTGCTAAGTATTACCCAAATGCGTTTAGCTATTTGGGCGTTAGTGATAAAGAAACATCCAAAATACAGAGATTTACATTCATTACATTAAAATGCTGGCAAAATGGTCATTGGATATGGCTACGTATCTATATAGTAGGTGAATTGTGCCCACCTCTTTGGGATGGGACAAGCCTACTGTTAATAACATAAAACCTCATATTTCTCTTTCAGTCCGAAGAATAGCATACTCCTTCAGCCTCAAGAGAAACTGGTCCTCCTTAGTAAAGATCACAGACGATGAGATCCCGGTCCTAAATTTCACTAAGGCTTTCGCCCTGAGCTTCACAACTTGCCTCCATGTTTTTGTGTTTATTGTTGCTGGTTCCATTAGCAATGGGCATGATTTTGATCAAGTAAGTTTCCACTTCTAATAATATAGTTTTCTGAACAATTCTAATTGGTCCGTTAGTTAAATTACCGAAAAATATTGCAGACTTATTTTCTTGGTCACATTTAGATACAGTTTTTATTCTTGAACTTAGATACGCCGTATAATTCTTATCTTTTATTCATTTGATAATACAACTAATACTTACTGGTCCAATAAATTTTCTTAAAATAACTACAGGCATTGTTTATTTTTATATTCTTAGACGACCAATGTAACATTATATCAGCAAACACGATTCTCAAAAGTTCAAAATGTTTGGAATAGACCTTTCATTAACGGGCATTAATCAAATTCAAATTTAATTTATCGCATCTATAATACATACAGGTGGTGAATATAACATAACAGAAACAATTATAGACCCTGTCGGCAATATTTTAAGTATCGGAAGGATAATCCTGAAGGGGTTTATGATCTGCTGATATCGCTGATAAAATATGACTACGACTAGAGCCGCAAGGAACAACTAAATTCAAAAAAAGTACAAACATCATCAAACATGTATTTCTATTGTTTCAGTTAATAAGCGCAAAAAGCAACACACTAGGTAATACATTCCAGCATTTGGATCTGCCAGCGGTGGAGAACTTCTTCGTCATATCAGGACTACTACTCATGAAAGGTCTCATGGAGAAAAAGAGGAATCCTATCATCACTTTGCTACAGCGTTATGTGAGGTAAATATTATTATGCGTTTAGTTTTTTACGGATGTTCTTTAGGGTTCCGTACCCAAAGGATAAAAACGGGACCCTATACTAAGACTCCACGGTCCGTCTGTCTGTCTGTCTGTCACCAGGCTGTTTCTCGTGAACCGTGATTGCTAGACAGTTGAAACTTTCACAGATGATATATTTCTGTTGCCGCTGTAACAACAAATACTAAACACAGAATAAAATAAATATTTAAGTGGGGCTCCCATACAACAAACGTGATTTTTAATGGTACGGAACACTTCGTGCGCGAGTCCGACTTGCACTTGGCCGGTTTTTTTTAAAATCTTAATTAGGCTTTCAAAATACAAATTAACGAAGCGTGAATTAATTATAGCATGACTGCATAAACTTACGGGTTGTTACAAGCAAGTTTATATATTTAATTTAAGTCCGTAGGATTATCAAATTTTATGATTCCTATGATAGGTAAATATTAATTTTATCGATGACATTTGTAACTACTTTATTAACCTTAAATTTTATATTGTAGAATCCATGTTTATTTAGAAATCGTTAATGAATTTCAATGAGTTGATATTGTATTAGGAATAAAAGTAGAAAAGCTTTTATCATCTACTGCTTACAATGCTAAAATGACTTAACTGAATATACATATAGTTATTACTACATTTTGATTTAGGTATCGTTTTACTACTTTCTAACTCTTTCACAGCAGTAGCTTCAGCGGTGTAGGCCTCCACTAAGTCCCTCCATTCATCCCTGTCCATTGCCTTCGTCATCTATGTAGGCCCGCATACTTGGGTTTAAACGTATCTCCATCTTTTCCTCGGTCTGCCCTGCTGTAGTTTCTCGTCTAATGTGATCCATTCCGTTGCTCGTGCTCTTTAATTTATTTACAGATATATAAATAAATTATTTTCCAGATTAATAGGCGCCTTCGCCGTCCTAATATTCTATACGATAGCAGTATCAGAGTATGTTGGAGATGGTCCACTGTGGAACCGGATCATCAAAAGAGAACAGAAGGCTTGCTCCAAGACTTGGCTGCTCGGTCTACTGATGATGGGGAATTACGTGGATAGTGATAATATTGTAAGTAGCTTTTTACTATAGTTGCCTTGTTTGGATTTATTTTGAAATTGACATCTGCATCGGACAAAGGTAGTAAGTAATTGGTTATAATAATCTAGCTAATAATTTATTTGTCTTGATTTTGGTAGTTATATTATGTTTGGTTTTTGGTACTCCATTGTTTTTTTTTGTTAATTTTGTCAACAGAAACTTCACTTAAAACCCTTTTGGACCTATTCCATTACTGGATTAATCAGAGCTTCGTAAACTTTCATTCCAGTGCCAGCAGGTATCCTGGTACATCCCAGCAGACTACCACTTAGCAGTCATGGGGACCGTTCTATTCTGCCTCTGGCAATGGAACAAACGCATCGGCAAGATAGTCACCACCATTGCCGTCATATTTACAGTCGTAATAACTGGTATCACAACTTACACCAGAGGATTGAATGGCATCCTGCTCTATGATATTGAGTAAGTTTATTTTTGGTCCGATTCTATTTTATTTGCTTGGAACTGGTTATTGCAGTTTTATAGATTACAGCCGTGTTATATATATTCATTGCAGTAAATTATTAAGCATATAGTACTCAATGTGTAATGAATATAGCTCATGAATATTATTATCTATTATTTACTAGTTAGTATTTCTGCTTACATTCAACTATTATCATCTAGATTTTTGTCTATCTGTCTATTGTCTGAGATTTGTACCTGTTGTGTTTTGACTTAGTTTATTGGAGTGACAAGAGAACAACATTCAGAATACATTGAAAGGTAAAAGAAATATAAATTCAAAATTTTGATTAGCCAGTTATACAAGAGTATCATCCATGTTTTTTTTGTGAACTCCTCCAGTTCGCTGCTTAATCGTTGGGCTATTGCATTATATAGCCTTTTAGTATGCTGTATGCCACTGTTTTTCTTAATTATTGTTTTTCTTAATTTTTTATCAAAGAACTAGCAGTTTCTTAAATTATTGCTTATGCAGCAATGTAGCCTATGCCACTCAGAGATAGCGAAGCTTTCTAACGGTGTTATTTTCGTCATAGGATCAGTACTTTCCGAGATTCGTAACCTAATCCGAAAATAATAACTCTTTATTGTATTAGTTTATCTAAATAATTTGATATAATTTTATTCAGCGGTCTTGTCCTAACCGTTATTAGTTCGCGATTTAAACAGGAGAAAAAGTCTCATTGTGGCAACTAGTGTAAAATAATAATGTGGCGACGAGGATGGGATATGATATTTAAGTTAGGCAAATGTGCAAACCATTCATACAATGATGGATTTTACAAGAAACCTTAGTGAACAAAAGGTTAAAAAGGCAAAAACTGCCATTCCAATTGTTTTCAAACTTGCAACAAATCACTTCGTGATGTCAATTAAATGTATGGGAAAGTCGTTAACGACCCCGTAACGTTGGAGCTTATAAAAATCCAATTTCAGTTGATTGAAGTTTTTGCGTCAGGTTTTGATTTAATGGGAACTCGAAATTATATTTGATCGAGGTTTTCATTGAAAATTAATGAAAAAAAATCTTGGAATCCGTGTTTCAAGTATGTTGCGTGGAAAATTCATAAGGTGGTGTATTACCTACGAATTGAACAGTGCTGTTTGCTATTGAATTTCCTGTACGTAAATTTCGAGATATTTTGTTTTCATGTCAAGGCTATTTTCTGATTAATTTAGAATTTTGTGATGGAATTTTCCATGACAGTTTCCTTGTCAAGTTTAACTTAAATATTAATATTATAAACGTTGATTTTTCCTTTGTTTATATTCCAAATGCCAGCTTTAAAACCAACCTCTTCTTTTTTATATCCCTATCTTCAATACCAATCTGGGATACCTCTACTTTAACACCAATATCATTATTTTCAGGAAGCTCATCCACGTCAGACACAATGAAGTCTACAAAGATACCTACATGAGAAGTCACCATAGAGCTGGATCTTACTTCCTTGGCATGGCCATGGGATATATATTCACAGTATACAGGCCAGCTAAGTACAGAGGAGTTATTTCTAAGGTAAGACGCTTTGCTATGTCAATGACCAAAGTATGATATCCCTAGTAACATGACATCAGACTTGTTTGTATACCCGGAAGGGGTAGGAAGATGTGCACCTATAGCAGTCTCTGATTTCAAGAGTTATGTTTTAAGACAGGCGTACTAGTACTAGTGGGCAAGGGTATTTATCATTTTATTGGTATTTTTATGTAAAACTATAGGTAAACCTGGACAGTTTAAAAGTTCTTCGGAACAAAATGACAAACAGACGGACCGCCTGGTAGAAGAACGCGTGCGTGACAGTAGGGCTCTGTTTGGACCCTTCGGGTACGGAACCCTAAAAATGAGGCAGGCTATGTTAAAGACCACATAATCTCTAATAGAACAAAAAAACAAAAGAATACTGCTTTGTGCAACAACTGATGCAGATTGCAAATTAAGTATTCTGAGAAAAAAAGATCTTTCTTTGAACTGCAATACAAATAAATTTGACTTCAATAGCATTGTTATTTACCAGAATAAGAGAAAGGTTTTTCTAAGAATTAGTTAGAAGCATCATCATCATCATCATTTCAGCCGAAAGACGTCCACTGCTGGATATAGGCCTCCCCCAGGCGTCACCACGTTGACCGATCCCGTGCGTCTCGCATCCATCGCCTTCCCGCAACCTTAACCAGGTCATCAGTCCACCTAGTGGGAGGCCTTCCAGCGTATCGTCTTCCGGTTCACGGTCGCCATTACAGAACTTTTCGGCCCCATCGGCCATCCGTTCTGCGAGCAATGTGCCCTGCCCACTGCCACTTAAGTTTGGCAATTCTTCGGGCTATGTCGGTAACCCTGGTTCTCTTTCGGATCTCTACATTTCTGATTCGATCACGCAAGGAAACTCCGAGCATAGCCCTCTCCATTGCCCTTTGAGTGGCTGTAAGCTTTCTGATGAGGCCCATTGTAAGCGACCATGTCTCAGAGCCATATGTCATCCCTGGTCATAGACTTTCGTCTTGAGATACTGTGGTAAGTTGGACGAGAATATACCGCGCAACTTCCCGAACGCTGCCCAGCCGAGTCGGATTCGACGGTTGACCTCTTTCCCGAAGCTGGCCCTACCCAACTGACTCGTTAGTCCCAGGTAGACATAGTCGCCCACAACTTCGAGTATAGTGTCTCCAACCTTAATAGGAGTGGGTGTAATATGGGCATTCAGCATCACCTTGGTTTTGTCCATGTTCATCCTAAGACCCACTCTTTTGGGAGCTCTACTGAGGTCATCGTGCATTGTACTGAGGTCCTCCATGGTCTCAGCCATAACCACTATATCGTCGGCGAACCAAAGGTGAGTGATGTACTCGCCATTGACGTTGATGCCTAGCCCTCTCCAGTCTAGAACCTGGAAGACGTCCTCCAGTGCAGCGGTAAACAGCTTCGGAGATATGACGTCTCCCTGTCTCACACTTCGCTGCAAATGTATGGGTTCCGAGGTCTGATCCTGAAGTCGAACTGACATGGTGGCGTTTTTGTATAAACACTTCAACACCTCGACGTACCGGTAGTCAATTTGGCACCGTTGAAGAGACTGCAGTACAGCCCAAGTCTCGATCGAATCGAAGGCTTTCTCGTAGACCACAAACGCTAAACAAAGAGGCAGGTTGTACTCTTCGGTCTTCTGTATAACATGCCGCAGCGTATGTATGTGGTCTAGTTAGAAGCATATTGCTATCTAATTTCATTTCACTTCGCATTTTAATTAGTGCATGAAATTTACATATATTTCCTCCGATTTTTTCAAACTAGTACACACAAAAAAGAGTTAAAGTTTCGTTAGTTGTTAGTCAATGTTTAGTCAACAGTTACCAAAGGTTTGGTTGCTGGTAACGAAATTTTATAATGCTTATTGGGACTAGCGAATTTTGTCTGACTACAAATCAGTTTTGCATTTTGCTAATTAGCTTTGTACAATTTTATTAAAGTTTATTTTTCAATAACTAAATTTTAAGTCACAAAACTGTTCAGTTATCCCTTTTTTGGTGTAATTAGTTTTTTTTACTATTACATAATCTAGTTCTTAATCTTTTATCTCATCACATTCCAGGAATGTTCCTATCTAGGCCTCGCAGCAGCTTTCATGCTAGGACTCAAAGTATTAACCGCGGCCCCAGCGTGGTGCCTTGGGGAATACAACGCCTGGAACGCGGCTGTGTATGCTGCCCTCAACAGAAACATCTGGGCTATAGCGACCTGTGCTTGTATTGGCATTACTGAGTATGGGGATGTTCGTAAGTAAATTTCCATTTGTTTTTATGTCATAATGTTAAAATCTAACATCGGTTAAATAAAGGTCCATTTTTACAAAAAAAAAAAAAACATCTTGCTAACAAGCAGGTTTTTGGTTTATATTTTCCATTTTGAACAGTTAGTACTGGCTTTTGTGGAAATGTTTTTTATATTAGTTTATACTGCAAGACTGCTGTTTAAAGACGTCCCGCAAATCCTTCCAGGTATTCTATTCCAGAAATGTTTATAAATTGCATATGATATATATATTTTTTAGGTTTTTAAATCTATATATTGCAGCTTTGCAGGTCTTTAAACCTCCAAATCACCAGTTCTGTCTTATACCAACTTTTTAATTCCCGTTTTTGATCAGAATAGCTTTATTCATCACATAACAAGTAGATCCCAATCCCCCGTTCCTAATAATATAGTTATTTGCTTCACGGCTAGGGAATTCAACCAGGAAACTATGTTAAAACAGTTAATATTAGCTAAGTTATGAATGGATAGCTATTCGCTTCAATAATTATATTACTTTCGCAGCAAAGTCTGCTACTGGAGAAAATTTTACCGAAGAACGATGTTTCTTCATAACATCACGCCCGTAGTTCCCGAAGGGTTGGGTAGACCTATGGTAAACCCAATTCGTAAGTTATGTTTAAGTCTCTTGTAAAAGAGTGCAAGCCTATTGCTAGCAACCGGGCACAAATCCAGACTCCGGGCTGCAAATGAGAAATTCCAGATGTAAACCCCAATAACACTTTTCCCGACAAGGGTAAGGAACCTAGGACCTTTTGTTCAGCAATAGCGTTTCCTATCAGTAGACCAACGAGAAGGTCTCGTTGTAGTTCATATATAGAAATATAAACAAGCAGTAAATAAAGTGCTGAAAGACAAATAAATAATTTCTTATCAGAAGAAAGACGAACACTAGTAAGTAATGAAACTAAAATAAATAATGATTTTTCCTCCGTCATTGATAAATCTCCTATAGGAGGAACACTATTTCTTTATTTTTATTTTGGTTGCAATCAAAATCTAAATAGTTTATTTCAACTAAACCTTAAAGATACTTTTGAATTGACAAACAGAAGAATGTGCAAGAAATTCCTCGGACACTATTTTCTATCAGTTTTAATAACAAGTATTTTTTATACAAATATAGCTTAAGTTTAAAGGGTTTATTATTTCGTTTAACAGAAAGGAGTTTAAAAACCTTTAAAACATATATTATTGATATTCTGTAAAACATACATTGAAATATTTACACAGGATATTGAAATGAGTTTAATATATATTTCCGTGATTCGAATTGAGAAACCAAAAATATATTATATAAGCGTATTTTTGGTTTCTCAATTATTTTGAATCAGTTTGGATGTATTGCATTATGTTAATTAGTCTCTTCTTGAGTTCTTCTATACTGCCAATATGTTGAATATAACTAAAGTCATAAATTCTTCATCCATTGGTGCAATGGCAAAGCTTAAATATTTCTCGTAAGTTAGATCTCTATGCGGAGTAAATAGCTACATAATTGGGAGACCTTTTGTAAGTTTGATTTTCTTAGCGGTATGAAATTGGTTTCTGAGTTAACCAGATCATGATTTGGTAAAAACAAGAAAGAATCAATTTAGTCTTAGATGTCAAAAAATTATTTCAATTTTTATCAATGATTTAAATCTTGAAAATATATATTGCCTCAAATTATATTATTATATTACATGCTCTGTTCAACTATAAGAATAATTTTGAAACCCGTAACAACGACATAACAACCAAATTTTAATAAAGATTCATAATTAATAAACGAAGGTCAATGATTTTACGTCGTGAAACTTGAAAACGAAATACCAGGAAATGAGTAAACGTAACGTTCCTTTTAATCCCTTTAACTAAATATACCTCGTGCTTGGGGCATGTTGAATATAGATTCTTTTTTTTTCTAATTTCCCGGGAGGATCCTTAGTTCTCCCCCGTCAAAATACTGCTATTATATTTTCATCTCAGTTCCAAGATATGACTGTTACTGTTTCATCAAAATCTACTTCTGTGTGATGAAATTTACTTTGGAAAATATTTGTGTTGTATTTTTTTCTTTTATGACCTGTTTTTATATCGTATTTTCTATATTAGGTTAGACTAACCTTCTTTTATAGTAACTGATTTTTTAAAACAAATTACACATTTTCTGAGATTTTAGTTCTTTTTCTGTTTTACTAAATTTTTTGTTTTTTCTTCCGTTATTAGTTAAAAGTTACCTTCTAGTATAGTTGTTCTTTTCTATAAACGCGCATTAATCATTCCAATTTAAGGCTTATCAATGAGTAGTGACTATAATTTGTCTTCACGATTTACAACGATTATATCTTTGTCAGTTCAAACCTTATCCCCCAAGTCCCTTTCAAACTAGATGTCAGATTACAACAAACAGTAAAAACATTGACAGTAAAAAACGCAATGACCTATATTCATAAAAATTGGTATCACGCGAAAACTACAAAAAAGGAATGACCGAGTTTCAACTGTTTGGATATTCTGGCTAAGATACAGATCATTAATTGACGTCACACGGAGATTAACGGCTTTTAAAAGTAAAAAGAGTAAATTTTGCTGCGTATTTCTTGTCAAGAGAATTTGAGATGGTTTTGTAACTGCTTTTTAAAACTTGCTAACCAAGAGTATTCGGGTTTAAATTCCGTTTCATGTTGAATATGCATATTTTTTACAATCTTCAATAGTAATTAAAACATTGTCATCCAGACCAAGCGTATTTATACTGTCAAATTTGACAGGTATTGCAGGCAAAACAAAATATTGTCTAAATAAATTTGTTTTGTTACAGAAATCCTAAGAAACTTCATGTCCTGGCCTACCATTACGATCCTGAGCCGGCTAGCATACGGAGTCTACATAACGCACTCGCTAATACTTGAACGATTCCTATTCTCGCAAAGGAATCCATTACAATACGACATGTTTAACCTGGTACGTACTTATGATTGCTTTGTACCAAAGTATTTTACAGAAGGTCGTTTCTATTCCACGACTGAAAATAGACCCACGCACACATAGACGCGTACGTTAGGCGATCTCAAATGCTGGTAGCGAGTGTAGTGCACTCGCTATACGTGAAACGTGTCTATGTGTATGTATGTTTTCACTCGTAATATGGAGTCGACCTTCTCTACCGTATCTATGATGTGTTAGTACTAGGAATTCCACTTTCGTAAAGTTATTTGTAAGAATGTTGGTTACTTTTGCCATTTCATTTTCTGTATTTATCTTGGAACTGCACTGCACTGAGACCTAGGTCAGGTTCCTGGTAAGAATTTCTATAAGTGTTGTTTGGTTAACCTTTATTGAGTTTGATATTAGTAATGTAACTTCTTTAGTGCTTAGTGGGTTTACCAAATATGGCTTTACAGCGATATTGAATATGGCAGGTCTTTATTGGTAAAGGTCCTGTTAAACGAAAATGCCAATCAGTGGCAGTTTTACTGTTAGTTTCTTTTGAAAGACGCATTAAATAAACTTTTAGTCTTCCCCCCGAATTCTGAATCAAGACATTGATGTTGAGTATTTGTCAAACTCTAGTTTATCCTGAAAAAAAGGTCAAACGTTGACGTACATTTTTTTTAGTAACCCCTTTCCCCACACTATAAAATTCTTCCTGCACCCTAGGTGCGTTGACAGACATATAAACTCACATAAACAACACCCAGAGCCGGAACAACTACCTGTAGGTCATACAAATATTTGTATCGTGCGGGAATCGAACCCGCGACACGCAGCGCAGCAGTCAATCGCTCAACCACTGCACCAACCGGTTAATATTGGGTTAGACAAGTTTTAACCCCAAATGCTCAACTCAAAAACTGGCCTAAACAATATTGACGGTCTGTTCGCAGTAGCAGACGGACAGAAAAACAAACAATACAAACATTTTGACTATCAAAAACGAGTCAAGTGATGAGACACCTGTCATAACGGTCTAAAACAATTTTATTACAATGTATGTGCCTATACAATTGCTACTTATAAAGTAAAAGCTCTTTCAGCCTCACAAGAACATATCCACCCAAGCTTTACCCCACTCTATAAAGAACCAGCCCACCCAACACACTACAGCTTGAACATACAAACTTCTTAATTGAATTTCAGATACTAAACGGTATAGGAATACTCATAACGTCGGCACTACTAGCCGTCCTGCTATGGCTGTTCGTGGAAACGCCTCTGAGCAACTTGGCTAATCTCGTTCTAAACCCAGTGTGAGTACGCTCGAGTTAAATACTAATACTAATAGATTGTGGCGGGAAGATCTGGTATACGTAGTGCAAGATGTGGAAGGAATTTGGGCAGATTTGTTTTAAGGGACTAGACTTAAGTGGTACAAAAGACTGGTGATGGAGGAATTTATTCTAAGTTCTTGTTTTGATTTATGACTATCATCAAATAAATTTCGAAACATAGAAATTATTGTGACTTCTTTGATCGCTGATTACACTTTTGGTTAGTATGAAAATATTGAGATACGGAAAACGATGGTTGTATTTTTCTTCCCTCTATAAAAATACAGCCCCTTTTTTAAATTATTTTCATACTGAACGAATGCGATAAATTCTGTGAGCTTATACCTACAAATTCATATTATTTTAAACCATACACATATAGTCTGTAGTCTAAAACAAATTCTCTGCGTTGTTCCTCCTACTTCACTACATTCGCAACATCTTGAACAAATAAAATAACTAGCAAAAGCGAACGCGCAACATACATGATTTTATTTCAACTTTAAACAAACTGTTGCCTTTACCGTTTCAGTAAGAAGCAGACGTCGAATGGAATTGAAAACAAAAAGGAAATCAACGGGCAGACTAAGATTACAGACTTGCAATATAAAAAAGCACTTTGATACAAGAATAATTCTTTGATCTTATTAATGAAGTAGACCTTATTTTCTATGTAGATTTTACTGTCCTAGAAGCTGTTTACTTAGCTATAAAAATTTACTAAAATATTAAGGATATAAATAGTATTGTTTCAGCTGTATTATTGAGATACGAATACGAATAGGCGACCGAAAGTCTGGTGTTATCTCAAATGCCAATGTTCAGGCTTGATTTTTTTAGGATAAGGAAGAATAAATTGCTTTTTTTACGACGTATTTAATGAGTTTTTATTTGTTAATGTAGAATGTAAGAAAAATAATGTAATAATCAACCAGTGAAGAAAACATTAAGCAGATATAGCGCCTTACAAAATTTTGTTGGCAATCAATATAATATGTGCGATTAAATTTTACGTTTTTGTCAGGTAAACTAACGCCTGGCAAAAAAATGGTTATTATGTGTTTAATCAACATATACCTGGCAACTTAAGCAACATTAATCAAGTATAAATATAGATTTCGACATTTAGAAGAGTATTTGTAAGTACTTTGGAAGTATTCAAATAGCTTAGTCTGCCGACCCCACATCGACAGGAAGTGAATCATACTTGTAATCCTACTGCAAATAATGTTATACACGAACGATTGACTAGCCAACTGTAACATAACTCAACCGCTGCTGAAACTTTTAAGCCTACTACGATCCTAATTTATGTGGCTTCAATGAACGTAGTAACACATATATAGTAGAGGAAGTATTAATAAGTATTATAGACTTTAATGTCGCTCTAGTTTAGAAACTTGTTATTGTGTGTTTTAGGAAACACACAACATTTTAAAAGATAATAATTACAGTGATTTCGCAACTTGACAATTTAAAATTGATCCTTTGTTTGTTGTAAGATGATTCACATTTCCTGCATCTTTTATTATACCATGAATAAGGGAAAGATGAGCAACAACACTCTCAACAGATTAAGATTCTATGAAATGCTCGACAAAGAACAGGCAACCCCTTTCACGCCCGTACCGTGGCTGATGTAAAACACGATTGGGGGATTACCTCAAAAGGATGAGTGAGTCGGAGCGACGGTGTCTGCAAATAACAACAAACTGCGATCACGGATCTGTCTGACGAGGTAAGTAATTATTGCAGTATCTCCTTTGATATTGGGCGCTTGGACTGATGAATAATATTTTAGATCGATCAGTTAATATAAAATAATAACGAGCACGTCTGAATGCATTTAGCAAAGGCTGGTAAATTTTTGGAGAGGCCTTTTTCTACCATCATTGTGGCACTGTTGGCTAAACGAAAAAACAAAAAACTTAACACAAACATCACGTAAACCAGATAAGTAATTCTCGAATAAGCGCAATAACCGACAGACTGAAACGTTGCGTTTCATAAAATGTAAGGAAGCAGATATTACCGCCTATTCATTGCGTTACCATAGCAACGCTCCCGTCTTCCATGTATCCATGTGAAGCTAATTTCATCCACACACAAACGATATCTCAATGTTTATTCAGACATGACCGCTGTTGAAGCCTGACAAATGTTTATAGAGAATTCAATTCAACCTGATTCAATTCCCGCGGCTGTTATTGGATTTAAAGGTAGGTAGGGATATTAATCCTGTCACGAATGTTCAAATTACTAAAATCCAATACGAGTTTTATCGGTGTCAAGTGTCTTCAGTATTGTTTGTTTTGATCACAAAGTAATGGAGAAGACGGATTTCGGTTAGAGATATTATTAGATTTATATTGATTGATTTTGAGTAAAGAGATAGATTTAAGGTAATTTGTTTAGCCTGGCTCTTGAAGCTCTATAAGTTACTATAATTGGGTTGATTTATTCTAGAAGCAACAATTTTGACAATTCAATCAATACAGTAAGTTGAACTAACATAAGGATATCATCACTTAAAGATAGCTTTTACAATACAAGACATCAAATCCTACTACAAAAGCTAATGATAAAATCGTGTTCCATTATCTGATTAGGCTACGAAAGTTAAAAATAACCACAGAAAACTCTACAATTACTTTCTAGAACAATACCAGAGCATAATGCTTTTCAAAGAACAATTTAACTTATATAGACGATGTTCTAGTTTTATGTTACAGTCTAAAGGAGGTTCGCTCCAGGAATATGTGATTGCTTTCCCAGATTAGTTTGTAGAATTAGGTTGTTCAGAAATTATAGTATGCATTGAATTTCGAGCTGATACGGATAACGATTATGGTGCCGGTGTATATCGGTTTATTGGTGTAACCGGGTTATGACCTAGTATTAGTAAACGGGGTTGTGGATTTTAGGGTCTAAGATTTGATCTTAACGAGGTCGAGGTTGGGAGCTATAGGTACCTACTTATCTGGAGGTTGTATTTAATAATGGTAAAACGAACACTCAGATTTAAGGTTTATTTTAGACCTTAGAAAACTGTAATTATTCAATAAAAACTTTCGCCTGCGGCTCCACCTGCGAGGAATTAGTAATCAATACGAGTATCTTTATAAATAATAGCCTATGTGTTGTGTAAGCTATATTATTGTAAAGTTTCATTAAAATACGTTTAATAGATATTTTGTGGAAGAGTAACATCCGTCCTCACAAACTTTCACATTTATTATTAGTAGGAGTAGGATTAGTAGGGTACTGCTAAACTTTTAATGAGTTAGTAGTTTTACACGGTAGCTATTTTCATGCTTACCATATCAGTGCTACGTTTTGAATCAATGTTTCATCAAAAGCCATTTAATAGTTATTTTGTGAAAGAATAACATCCATCCTCACAAACTTTCACATTTATCTAAACCCCCCGAAACCCCCTGCAAACAAATTTTCATGAATATCGTTGGAGCCGTTTTCGAGATTCAGATTATATTATATATACATAAATATAAGAATTGCCGACACTAATACTTTCCCCAAACCAGGAATCGGACCCAAGCCCCCATGCTCAGCAGCAACGACTAAACTAACGAGGCAGTAATTTACTTTTTTGTTTTTCCTTTATTTATCAATTATAAAAAAGAGTACAGGGATTATTCTTATTAAATAGCACCCAAAAACCATTAAGGTTTAAACTTGTGCTATCATGAGTCTGTTAGTATGTATATATAAAAAGCTAAAATCAAAATACATTCTATCGTAACAGCATTCCCTAAGCAAGAGAGATAACGGAAACTATACAATAATAAACGCTATTGTCGATAATAATTAATAACGCACACAGCTTTAACATAATATTTAGGTCTTTAACTACATTATCTAAATAATATTGTTTAAGCTTAAATTTGATACATCATTAATACAATTATTTATTTCTGAGGGTAGACTGTTGATAAGTCCCGGTATAATGTACTTCATTAATTCACCAGTTTTATATCTACGTACGTTGATTGCAGTATTTAGTCCATCATCTCGTGTAGACTCCCTTAACGAGCTTTCCCGGGGGCCCAGCCATAATCAACACGCTTGACTGACAGATTGAATCGCATTATGTTATTAGTTATTACGTGGACGATGCGACATTTTAATATATACTGGTTGAAAATTTTGTACATTTATGGCCAGTAAAGTGTTTCATGCGAAATACGTCCACTGCAGTACATGGGCCTCCCCCATTAGATTCATTGTGATGATGATGATAAAAGTTTTAAAATTACCCCTTTTTTGATCAGACTGGAGATTTCAATTAAAAGGATAATAAATAGGTTTATTTTTTATTATTGCTCGTGTTTGTTTAGAGGTGAAAAAGGTTAAAGAACGTAATATTAACATCATCATTTCAGCCAAAACTAAACGTTAACGTAACATAGTCCAAATTACGCTAAATCTGAAATTTGGATTATAACTAATATTTCAGTAGATTTCTAGAATTAATTATGACATTTAGGGTTGTTTAATCGTCATCATTAATTTTCCTGTTAATTACCAGTTCAATCAACTGTACCTTAATAACTCTCTCGGTATGAACACGGACGCCTAGACACTATGAAAACTGTACCCAATTTTATTATTTGACAAGATATATAGTATCCATGATCGTTGAAATGTACAGCTCACCTTTATTCACGACTAGAAAAGGACTCTCTCCTTTTACACTTTCTATACTAGCTTCCGACGGCGGCTGAAACTGCTTAAATATCTGAAATCATACCAAGAGAACGTACTCCCAGGGTCAGAAGTATTCTATGTCCTTCTCCAAGGTCCAATCTGTCTCTTAATCAACATTCATCAAGTGTTCAACGGTTAGGCTTAAAAACTGAACAAACAGACGAAAGACAGACAAGTTACTTTCGTATGAATATTCCTAAATTCAAATAGGTCTCCTAAAATTTTCTACAACAAATTGTTTCGCCAGCACAGCCCACGTTCATTTCACATTATATCTCCAGATAAAGCCGCGCCCACACTGCCTCTTTGTCACGCTGACGAGAGTTGTCACGCCGACGAGATTGTCACGCCGATGAGAATCGTCACGTCACGGTATTGGAATATTCAGACGCTGCTAATTAACGCTCATGAAGATACGGCCTAATTAACTGTTCTGATGTTTGCGTGATAAAGATTTTGTACTTGGCTTGGTACAGCAAGTAAAATTAAAATTGGTACTGTATAAGATTATTTATTTATAGGATTGATATTTTCTATATTGTTTCTAGTTAAGTTTATTTTTTTGAGGTTTATTTATTATTATTTCTTACCTTATTTATACGCGACAGCGTGTCAGCATTTCTGACAAAGGGCTGTCTGTATTTTTTCAACCGTAATAGGTACCTTTTTATGTTACTACATGTTACTGTGACCTTTATTGTGGCCAATGATTAAAATATTTAATTTAAAGCATAAAGGAGTGGAGGCCTTTGCTCATGTGTGGGGCACAACAGAACAGAAAAACAAATAATGGAAAGCATAAGTGAAAGCAGAAAGTTTAAATTGAAATCTTCTAATTGAAAAAAGACTTATTTTAACTCGTTTTTTTCTTAGTCTCTGGTTATAATTTTGGGTGCATGCATTTCAGTTCGTTTATTTTTTGGAAGAATACCTTTGTAAGTTTTCATCTGTTGTTTCATCTCAGTAATTTCTTTATCATTGCGACTGATCTAAAAACAGCGACGTGACATATTAATTCGAAGGTTGTTTTTGATGAATTTCATCAAAATTATCACGAAGCGGCAAAACCCCTAATTTGTTGCCAACAAATAATAATACAATTACGTGTTTCAAACACAACAGATGCCATAGCAACAGCCTCAATTACTCGCATTGCTTATACCAAACAATTTATGGAATAAAAACTTTTTGATTGTTCCAAAACTGTGACACTTTATGAGAAACGGCATCTCCCTCATTTGTCCCATTCATCATTGTACTTTAAGGGTTACCACAAAATTAGGGGCAGAAGGCCCAACCACACATATCATAATGAACTGGTTCTCATATATTTAAGTCAGCTTCTAATCTAACCAAACGCAACTGAATTTACTGTACAGCAATGCTTTACATGGAGCAGTGATGGCCCAGTGAGAATAGCTGGTGACTCTGTTTTCTCCATTGTTGCAATATGTGAGCCCTGTTTTGCTTCTGCTCTGAACCTGGTTATATGTAAGTAGTTCTATTTGTACTTTGTATCTGTATCGCGATGTATTGTTATGTCTGTAAAATAAATGCCACGAGTTTGCCAGAAATTTGGCGTTGCATTTGATTGAGTTGAAAATAATCCGGTCTTTATCGTCAAAATTTGTCCTGATTTACGTGTCGTAGGTGATGGGTTCGAACCCAGGCAGACGCAATACTTTGTGTAAATTATTTTCATCACCACTGCTCAAAAAACGGAGAAGGACAATATCGTGAGGAAACCGGCATGTCCTAGAACCAACAAATAAAAGACGTGGCATCCACCGAACCGTACTGGACACGCGTGTTGGATTATGGCCCATTCCCTCTCTCACAGAGAGGAGGTCTGCGTCCCAGCAGTGGGAAAGTTAAAAGGTTGATGATGATGATGACATGGAGTGACTGACAATCAGACCTCTACAATCCACTACCACTACAACTAACTGTAGTCGTGTACTGGGTTGTGAGTATGATATATCTTAACTATATATAGTTAATAGGTACTATAAAGAGAGATCCAAATTTCGTGAGTTTGTTCAGACGTTTAGGCTTAAGGGTCATCTTTCACCATTTGAAAGATACATTATTCCAGATGGTTACAAACTATAAATTCAATTATTTACTAGGAAGTATACAGAGTTCTAAATACTCTTTTAACATAATGTAATTTATATAAAAAATGGAAGGAAAGCTGCTAAAGCTGCTATTTTTACAGCTATATATATTTCACACGTAGTACACAAAGTATTTAGTTCTGAATTCAAATTATTATACACGATAAATCTAATAATTGGACATGGAAATTAGCATTCGTTTGTATTCGAAAATGCGATGCCGAGGGACATTAAGAAAATTATTGTACTGTACAAAGGTTTGTATGTTTGATATTTCTAGCAGCAGAACCATTCGTCGTTTGTTTAGTCTGTGCATAATTTTACACACTGCACGAAGTAGTCCTTCTGTCCCCATTCATTGTGCTCTAAGCCTTACTTTATTACATGCTACGTATGTTTTCTGTTACGAGCATTATTAATAGCTCCGTGGGGAGGGTTATATTACTCGGTACGGGGGTAGGCAGAATTCCAGGCACCTGTTGATTGAAGATGGCATCTTTAGCGTAAACATTGCGGTGATGAACGAAAAGATTAGGATTTGGAGCAAGAAATTAATATGTTCTTGGGGCAGCTAGAAAAATGGTTTATGAAATCCATACTAATAGTATAAATACGAAAGTGGCCTACTATATGTTTGTAATCTTTTCATGCTTAAACGGCAGAACAAATTTTGATGAATTTTGGTTTGGAGATATATTGGATCTGGGAGGAAAATTTATAATTTATCCCTAGAGATAATTACCGAGTTTCACGCAGACAAAAGTCGCTGGCAGAACCTATTTGAAAAATATGATAGATTGGAGGAATCAGTTAATTATGAAAAAGAACTCGGAAAGAAAAAGAAAAATGTCTATAAGAAATGTGGTTTCCTTCAAAGGATTTTTTTTCATAGAATACATTTTACAACAAAATTACCTTTACTAAGTGCAAAAATAAAAGCAACTAAGTGACATCAGAAGACTTTCAAATGAATTGACAATGGACGGATATCGAGAAAGTAGACGTTGTATAGAAAACCTTTTATAGAAAAATAAGTCAATTAAAAATATATCTAAGGTATTTTATTTTCCCTGCTAGCTTTCATTTTCGTATCATCAACCGGCAATGGTTCTTTAACTTTTCTGGATCAAATTATCTTTTTTCCTGGAAGCAAGGTAAAACGAAGTATTCTTGATTATGAATAAAATGCCGAGTTTTATTAATAATAACCAGGAAGATTATTATTGATTCGTCTTTGTATTATTGATCTGTTTGCCAGTGAGAGTACAAGATTAGCTTAAGATTTATTTATTAGGAACAAAATACTATTTAGTATTGTAACTTCTTGCTTATGCATATCTGTATCAACCGTCACTTCTTCTTCATCGTAATGATTGATCCCAAATCAAATGAATTTTAATATTGAATAATTTGATTGAAATTTGATATTTCAGATTGCAGGTGTTGTTGCACAGAAAGCAAGACAAGAGTGAGGCATTGTTTGGGCATTAACTCCACAATCGTTTCTTGTGATCGCCACAACCCAGTAACTAGGTAAAATTATAGCCTTTGGTAAGACTGTTTTTACAAAAGTAGCCTTCACGAGTGACATAAAAAGTTTTGAAACTTGCTGCCTGAATAATATTGTCACCATAGCAAGTGTTATTTTCGTCTAATTCATGAAACACCTACGTAAAAAATCATAAATTCATTTTCTATTTAAAATGTATTTTGTATTCTACATAATATATGAATATTATATAAAACACAAAGGGAAGTGAAACATGAACCACATAATTGAAAATTCTAAAGTTATAACGAATCCTAAGGCTTCTGTTTACCAGCAAAAGCATGAATATTGCCTGCAAGAACAATATCAGTTTGATCAACATATTTTCAGCAAAACTCCCATCCTATCCGGGTTATCTGGATAGCAGTATCAGTTTCTATTATAATTAAATAAGACGTGGTATGGTACAAAGGAGAAGCGACAGCGATTTATCTAAAGGAAGCGTGAGAAATAAGCCTGAAATGACGCTGGAATCCGATTGGTCATAACATTAATTGAGTCACTTATGCTTTCATGGGATTCCCTGCCAGAGTATGTGTTTCCAGATAGCAACAACCTAGGGTACTTAGGGTCAACAGTGAGGTTACTTCAAGATAAGCGTGCTTCACCGTTGACCTTATCATCGTTTAGTGAGGACAGTGGTCAAGCGACAGTCTATCTATAATAATAAAAAAATGTATAATATATTTTGATGCAAACTTGAAAATTATGATAAAGTTGAAGTGAAAAATCCCAGCACGCTTGAATTTACAGTATGATGACCAACTCAAAATAAAATAATTATTTAATATAGCTTTTCGCTGCAAGCTTAGCACATATTAGCAAAGACGGGGATATCTCATGAAGAAAACCGTAGTTTTAACTTTCTGAAGCTAAAAGTTAAAATTTTCTTCAAAGTTTTTTACTTTGAACTTATTAACCACGTACATTTTTAAGCAGTTTTACCATCATTTAGAGAGCTCAAAGCAAAACTTTTTGAGTATATGCGAAAGATATTTTAAGTTTGAAAACACTAATGCAGTTTTAGCGAAAGCTTCACAAGTATTTTTTTGCGAAAAATAAATAAGATGTTTTTATCTTATTTTATTGACAAGCTAAGACCCACATTAATAAATCACACCTTTATTGGTACTTTAAAATCTCTTGATATTTTCTTTTTCCAATAACATTATGACATTTTGACAGCTGTGTTTCAAACACTGCTATCAGGCGCCATCTTGAATTTTGTGGTTATTCGCATATACATAATGGACTGAGCAATACCCTCTCAAAACTGATCGATTTGTAAAAAGAGGCAAAGCAACTGTGCGGCTAATACCTGTCCATTTTCTGTAGGTGCTCCATAGTGATAAATTATGTTACGAGGCCCATACAGAATCTATAAAAGAACAGCCTGGCCGCACCAACGTTTTGTTTAGCTTTCCTGTAAGTATTCGCTAGTTTTTTAGGGTTCCGTTCCCGAAAGATGCAAACGGATCCCTATTGTTGTCACTCATGTGACTGTCTATCCGTCTGTCTATATGTCTGTCTGTCCGTCGTCTTTTACGCAGGTTTTACACCCAAATAGTTGGAGTTATGGTCTTCAAATTTTTACAGTATAATTTGACCTCAAGCCACACAAGTTGTCAAAAAATATTATTAAATGTTTTTATGGGGTCACCCATACATAAATATATAAATTGACCTTCCCCGTCGAGTTTAGGGGTATTGTTGTTTGAGTAAATAGATACTGAAATTTTAATTTTAATATATATTGGAAAACAAAGGAATGAAAATCCACCATTAACGTAGAAGTGAAGCGTTGACGAGGCCTAGGTTAGTTTTGCGGAATGGAACATGGAATAATTTTGTGAAGAGACTGAATATTTGATACGTTCTACTCAATCACTGCCCTTTATAAAACCGTTAGCTAATTTTTAAAGGAAAATTAGACCACGCGTACGGCGCGCGGCGACGGTCCCGCAGTGTCTGTATTTTGAAAAAGTGGAAGCGCTGTACATACAGACAGCGATGCCAAATCCCCCTAGATATAAATGCATGTTTGGTACGGAACCCTAAATATGCGAAGTCTGACTCGCACTTGGGCGGTTTTTTCAATCGCTATTGCTATTCTTTCGTTGATCAAATGTTACATGTCTAGAGCCTCCCGCTCCATTCCTCTTTCATCACTTGGACCCCGACCTAAGGGTAGCTAATTTATTAGTGGCACACCCTGTTAAATAGTGACTTATTTATTTGAAATGGGAGTGTCTGTATATTGTGTACTGGTAATTAAATGTATGTAGAGATGACTATGTATGGGAGATGGGTCAGAGATAGGTTGGCTTTTCAGGGACACTATTTTGGCAGGTCGGGTGGATGAAAGGAGGACTGTATTGGGTTCGGCCGTATTATGTCAATATTCTATTTTTAAACGTTTTTCATAAATCTTTTCTTTTATTGAACTTAGCAGCTGGCTGGCTGTATAAGGTATGCCAGTATTCCTTTTTCAATTTTTCTCATAACATACGCCACGAAGTAAGCGTGTTTTCAGATTTTCATTTGTTTTCCTTATGATTTGTTTCTCGATTTGGTATTGTAAACATACTTGATGATTTCCCCCGTGAAAGTTGAAAATTATTCCAGGTGATCTGGATTGTGTCCAAATCCAGGCCAAGGTCGACCCGTTTTAATATTAGTAGGAAGTAGGATACCGTTTGAGTAAATAGAGAACCATAATTTTCAATCAGCGTTTGTCCGTTTCCTGGTTAAATAATTAAGTTGATCTTCCCAGAAAATTGTAATTATATTTTCGTTATATATTCAATTTCCGTATTATTTAGCTGCTATTCAGTATAAACGTCAAAGTTTTGACATTTTGATCTCAAATGTTATCAAATACCGAAGGACGAATAGACATAAAGCAACCAAAGAACCTCCGAGCTAAAAATAATATTCACCAAAGTAAACAGTTTCATTTTTTTAACGAAAAAACTGCTAGAGGGGGAGCGTCACTCTTATCTCGAGAGATAAGCATGACAGAGCCCCGACGTGACAAAAAAAGTGACAAAAAAATAGAGTCACGTCACAAAAATGAATCCGACATAATGTTTTTGAAGCTGAGTGTACTTAAATATTAATGTCGTACTGCTTTTAGCTGACTGTGTCGTCGAAATTTTCTTTGTTTATTTTTTATTTTTGAATTAATTAGGTAGGCACTTAACCTGAATTGTGTTTTGAGGATAGCTAAAACCTAGAGGTCTTTAAGTCAAGAGTGAATAGGTTACTTCTAGGCAAGCGTGCTCCACCGTCGACCACATCATCGCTTACCATCAGGCGATATAGTGGACAAAAGCGAGACCACCGTTAAAAAAAATCATGGATGTTCTAATTTCATGGCACAACTTCAATAAGTTGTCTTTTTTGGTCTCAACATACAAGTACCAAATCTTTGTTATCGTTTCAGAAATTTAGGTGATCAAGATATGTGAATCTATGAATGAGGTTAATCTATATTTATTTAATAACGTTTTACTTAAAAATAGATCATTCTTTCAATTATTCTAAGGATACAATTTAAAAAAAAACCCACCTGTCTACATCAAAAGTCAAGCGCCTTGTCATTCTGTGATAGCAAGTGTCGTTGTAAGCGTATAGACGCAAAAGGCAAATAAAACCGGCCAAGTGCGAGTCGGAACGGCGCACCGAGGGTTCCGTACAAAAAGCAACATTCACCTAAATAAATAGGTATCATTACTAAAATTCATAAAAATGAAAGCACTGGACATTGTTCTAACTAAAAGGTACACAGGATTGAGGGACAAAATTAACTTTTCCGTTGGAAAACTGTTGTACCTATACATCGACATTAGCAACCGTTTTTTTTTTTGTTTTTATTTTATGTAGGTACCAAACTAATTTACGGTTTTCAGGTTGTTTCCTTTACTTGCTTTAAGATATTGCTTCTTGCTAAGTTTCACGATTCTAGGTCAATGGGAAGTACTTAGTTTTTGATTCCCTTGCGATTCGTCAAATATACAACATAAACGGCCATATCTTTTAATTGGATTGATTTAGACTTCTGATTTGTTCACAGCTGCAAGGAGTGGCAGACCTGAGTATGTGATATTAATTTCAACTCAATACCTTCAGGCGTTCCAGAGAAAAAGGACTTTACAGGCAGACAACAAAGTGATCCTAAAAGGGTATATTTTTCTTTTTGTGGAACGGATCCCTAAAAATAACGTAATATCACACCCATACTACCCGATACGGTATTAGGCAGATATGTTATCATCATCATCTTTTCAGCTGTTCACTGCTGAACATAGGGCTCCCACAAGTGTCGCCACAACAACTCTTGTGCGTCTTGCACCCAGCGGATTCCCGCAAAAGTAGTTAGAAAACCAAAATTGCGTATTGCATATTATATATCATGCTAAATCTTTTAACACCCACTTCGACATAAACCAACAAAGGCCCAGATTCCCCACAAACAAGGAGCCAACTTCAGACCCGTGTAGATATCCAACTTCCTCCGCCCTGAAGTTATACAAACATGCATTAATTGCTGACCTACATGGCGCTGTAATTAAATGTTCCGGAGGAGGGTAGGTACCTACAGATTGTCGTGGTTTGTGGCTGCCTATCAAGTATTAGAGTCTGGCTGGAGTTCAGTCTGGGAATATTAATATAGGTCAGTGTGGTCTAAGTGCGAGTTTGTACACTACTTTTACAAAAATTTGCTTAGACTTTCAGAGGGCCTAGTGCAAGTTTCTAAATACTTTTACAAAAACTTGCATAAGGCTTTCAGAGTTTAGTGCGTTTTTTTATACTTACTCGATTGCTCTAATTAAATATTCCGGATGAGGATAGGTACCTACTGACTGTTGTGGTTTGTGGCTGTCTATCAAGAATTAGAATCTAGTAGAAGTTCAATCTGACAATATTAGTCTGGTCTTGGTGCGAATTAATATATTAATTTTACAAAAACTTTCTTTATACTTTCAGAGGGCTAGTTCGAGTTTTTATATTACTTTTACCAAAACTCGCATTGTGCTTTCAGAGGGCCTAGTGCGAGTATATTTACTACTTCTACAAAAACTCAAATCAGACTTTCAGAGTGCTTAGTGCGACTATTATACCCCTGTCACAGAAAACTTGCTTAAGGCTTTCAGAAATCCTAGTGTAAGTTTTTAAACGATTTTTACAAAAACTCGCATTAGGCTTTCAGAGAGCCTAGTGCGAGTTTTTATAGTTACTCGATTACTCTTACTGATTGTCGTGGTTTGTGGCTGACTATTGTATAAGAGTCTGGTTGGAGTTCAGTGTGGAAATATTAACTTAATATAGGTCAGTGTGGTCATGGTCGAGTTTTTATACTTCCTATTTTAACTTGACATAATGTCACGTCTGTATTCGCCTACGTTTTGGACGGAGATCCGATAGAACACACACATTTTTCCAATTTGTATAAGTCCCATGTCATCATCATCATAATTTCAGACAACTCAGGCTTCCCCCACGCGTCGCCCTGTCGGTTATTTCATTCGGTCCTGTCCACTGGACTTCTATTACAGTCACCAGACTGCACTTATTCAGTATTAGTACAAATCTTCAGATTACATTAATGAAATGGAGTTGGTATAAAACTCGCACTACGGTCACTGTTCTGGGTACGGGAAACGTAAACGTATGGCTCATGGATGTATCAAGAGCTTTTGCATTTGAATCTCAGTCTCAATATCAAGAACTTCTCGAATTTCCCTACATTTTGACAAGTTTTTGTGTTCTTAATAAAATTGCGACGTTATCGTTTTGTAAATACAAATAATTGGCCTTCTGTTATTCAGCAAAGGCAACGTGAATATATAGGTTCAAGTTACATGATTTGTTATAGACATTTCGAAGAATATTCATATCAAAAGTTGAATACAAATTGTATTTATTTCTAACAATCCGTTTGTTGTGTTGATAGTTTGAGGGCCCATTTCCAGCAATTTCCATATGTATAAGTAACACAATTTATAGTAGGTATTGCCATTTCACTGGAAAAGCTAAACTCTGTAATATAAGCATAACACGACCTAGAAAGAAAACAGCGTTCTGCTGAATTAGTAAAATCTATATGTACCTACAGGATATCCTTTAATTCATTCAGTAGCTTTCCAATTCTAGATTATGTTAGTCATGCAATATTTTAGTGCTCCTAAATATATACGGTACAGTGAGGTTTATGTACTACAAGCTTATGCCAGCGGCTTCACCCGTGTGAATGACGGGAACGTACTACAAGGATAAAAAAAAATACCACCTGATCTATTTCATGATTTACCCGTGTTCCAATTTTCATTTAAATCTATTTAGCTATTGAGGCATGACTGATTACAAACAAATATCTCAAAATTCGAATAAACAAGACTTATCATCATCATCATATCAGCCGAAAGACGTCCACTGCTGTAGTATCACCACATGGACTGGTCCTCGGATACCAGCGGATTTCTGCAACCTTAACCAGATCATCGATATACCTAGAGGTAGACCTTTCAACGCTGCGTCTTCAACATCTACATCTATATTAGTTGGATTTTTAGAAACATTCTTCTAAATATATAAATCGTTCTCACACACTATAATTTCGATAACTTCGTAAAGTCCATCAAAAATATTTTTTCCTACTTATTTATCCACAGAGATATCATATCGTTTTTTTCTCCAGTAAGGTACACCTACAAACTCAATAGGTTCAATCTTTTTGGTTTTTCTCAACTTTAATGGGGCCGCTTTCCAGTCTAGTCGGACTACCTATCTGACCTCCACAATCCAATAACTACAGCTTGCAAATTCGTCGTGACACTATCATGGTCCGCGCGGTTGGCGGGTTACATTAGAATAGAATAGAATATACTTTATTGTACACCAAAAAAAGCCACTCAGGATAGGATATATGGACGTCCCTTTCCGCATTTAGACTCCCATTCATTCCATTGTGCGGGCAGTCCTCCACTCTGTAAGAGAGAATCACCAAGCGCGGGTCCATTGCATCTGTGGATGTGACATGTCTTCTTCTGTTTCCTCACTATGTTTTTCCTTATCGTTTCGAGAGCAGTGGTGATGAAATAATTTACACAAAGTAAAGCGCCTGCCTGGATTCTAACCCACGACCTACAACTTATAATTCGCAGGCGTAAACACTGGGCGACTACTGCTATAGGACGTTACAATCGAATGACGTGTCGGCGCGTTGACGCAATGACTCGCCCGTCATGTGACCCCGGTGCCGCGTGCACGTTTTACCACTCCCGCCAAGCCTTAGAAAACCCTATGACACAGATGACAGATTGCCAGTCTTCTAACAATCCGTAACGACTGTCAAAGTTCTACAAATGACATCCAGGACCAACATCTACATCTACAAACTCAATAGATGACCTAGAAACAGATCTAAAAGCAGAGAGAGAAAGTATTGCCTTAGGGAATCAAAGCCATGATGTGTAAATTAAGCCAATTTATTTGAAGTAAGCAATTAAGGGCCAATAATAGAAACCCCTTTTACCCTATTGTGATTACAATATTCTTTGTTATATATTATATTGTGCGGCGCTTCGCCCTAGGGATTAACGTTAGATCATAGTGTTGGGAAAATGTGGGACCGAAATGGGTGGCAAGATTTTCGGAAGCCGAAAACCGAATATATCGATTGACACGTCCATAACATCTGACAGGGTTAGATAGAGGTGTGTCTACAGCAAACCCATATTTTGCACGTTATATTTTAATCTCAAGTAAAAGAAGGAGAACCTATTAGCATCAACCAGGCACAATGTCAGACCCGAGTTGCTACAGAAAAATTCAGATGAAGAAACCCAATAATATTTTGCACGATTCGAGAATCGAACTCAATCTTGTGACCCAGCAGAAGCGCTAGCCACAACTAAACCACAAAGCATAAGGAATACAATTGGTATAAGGTAATATTTGAAACAAGGCGTATTCTAATTCAAAATAAGGGCAAGCCTCTCAAGACATAGGCGCATCATAGTCCAGCTGTACACACCTTTCAATCCAAACCTCTACAACATCAAATCATTACACAACCCTGTCACATCCGCCACTCAATACAAAACATCGAAACCTATATCACGAAAGCCGAACGCCGAAAGGCCAAAACCGCGCACACGGTACATCACTAGCAAACACAGTTTATATCAGTTGAAAAGGGTTGGCGTAGGATTCAGGGACGTCACTACTCATTTCAGTTGATATTCTGATCTTAATATTTTGGATTAAACCAGCGTTTTAGTAAGCCTTCGTAAAATACAAAGGGAATCTAAAATTTTGTTGGTTTTCTATTTTTATAGTTACCTAGATAGACATAAAAAGGTTTTTCGCTTTCATAAAAGCATAATTTTAGGTTAGAAAAATGCTTTGAATTGTTGGTACGTAAAAAATAAATTTATCTGAAGGTTTTACGAGATCGTGATAACTAAAACAGCTGTGTATAAGGTGCTAGCGTTAGTGTAACACAATAAATTAATTGTCTTGGATCTATAAAAAACTTACAAGAAGTCTCATGAATCTCAAATTTAAAGTATTTTTTTCAATTTAACATTCATTAGCCCTTTCAGACTTAGATGGTGATGAAGTTACTTCAAATGACTTACCTACCGCTTTTTGTGGCATAATGACACTTAAAGACCTATATACAGATACTTAAAAAGTATAAAGTTAAACGTCGGTTTTAAAAATGGGCATTTTTTTGAGTGTGGCCATTTGAAAGTTTCACAGACAGACTACCATAAGACATTGCAAACCCGAAGCGACGGCCATTTTCATACAAATTCTTCTACAGATATATCAACCAGTGTAAAAGCCTTAAGGACGATCTGTATAGTAAAGTAACTACCTTTCTCCTTGGGATACAATCACACAGACGGTATTAACGAACTGTACCCCGTTTCCCTCCCCTCCACCCCCAGAGGAACAACAATAACAAAGAAAATCAAAGCTTAAACAAACAGCCCCTGTGCCAAGTCAATCAGAAAGGGTACGGTTTTTGTCTTACAATAAATATTTGATTCATCGCCGGCTAAGTTTGCGAGATCGCGGTTCGATTCTAGCGTGGAAGTGTTTTGTTTTGATTTTCTTTTTTGGGAGAAGCTGAAAACAATTACAGAATACGGCAGAAACGCTTAAAGGAGCTTTGCTTAGTGCCTAGAACCTTTGGCAGTATGTTTGGCCGGTTACGAACATTTTAACTGATTTCAAAAAAGGAGGAGATTCTCAATTCGTCGGCATCTTTTTTATTTATATTACCGGATTAGTCAAAGACGTATGGACCGATTTGGAAAATTCTTTATTTTATTCGATAGACTATACTTCACAATTGGTCCCATGGTCATTAGGATCTTATAATAGGATCCTGAAGAAATCGAAGGAACTACTCAAATATTATAGGCATACATATAGCGATTTTGGTATTTTCATCAACAATGCAATCATTTGCACTCAGAAGGTATCATTTGGGGAAGTGGAACTGATGAATAATATAACAGATGGCCACTGATAGATAGTTAGATACATAAAACATTTATTTCACAACCCACATAATCATAATGTTATGTATTCAAGGGTATAAGAAAATATCTCAAATAGTTAACCGACTATGATGAAACAAATACAATTATAACTAACTTTTTTTTAATTACACTTATTATAAATAAATAACACTGGTGAAAATGGTATCATCGAACTGATCTGATGATGAAAGGAAAAAGAAAGAAAAATATTTATTTGTGACCCGCACAGGAGACACGAGATAAAACGACACGAGGTTTAAGAGGAAGGCACTGTTACTCTTAAATAAATCAATGGAGTCTATTCGTGTTTGGGTTTATTGGAATTATCATGAGCTGTACTTTGGCTATAATTGATTTTCATTATAATTGAGAGGTAACTATAAAAAAGAACATTTTAACAAAAAAAACAAACCGACTTAAAAACAAAACAATACAAAGCGAAAAATAACTGTCTTTTACAAAGTTTGAAAGAAGGAAAGAAAAATGTGTTTATTGGTATTCAAAACAAAAACACCTTAAAATTAAACAAAATAAATAATTAAAGCTATTAATGCCAAAAGGGCCTCAGCTCAGCATAATGCCAAATGGTAATACAGGGTATACCACCTGACGCTGATTTTCAGCTGCAGCCCACGAGTGCCACCTTTAACTATTGATACCTATTGTTTTCCGTTTTTCGACACCAACTGTCTGTTTGATTTTTTAGGGTTCCGTACCCAAAGGGTAAAAACGGGACCCTATTACTAAGACTCAGCGGTCCGTCTGTCTGTCCGTCTGTCTGTCATCAGGCTGTATCTCATGAACCGTGATAGCTAGACAGTTGAAATTTTCACAGATGATGTATTTCTGTTGCCGCTATAACAGCAAATATTAAAAATAGAATCAAATATTTTAAGTGGGGCTCCCATACAACAAACGATATATTTTTCCGTATTTTGCGATAATGGTACGGAACCCTTCGTGCGCGAGTCCGACTCGAACTTGCCCGGTTTTTTTTTCTTATTTTAAATCATTCGTTTCATTCAGCTTCCTCTGTGATATGTGTTATGAGATCAACTCTTTAACAAGCTTGAACCCCATAAAACTGAACCGTTTTAACAATAATCACGGTGTTTTAAAATAAGAAGACACGTGCCCACTGCTACAGTTCAAACGATTCCTAATCGGTCAATTCGCTACGGTCTCTCGATCCGAAGACAATCGATTCGAACCGCCATCTCTAACTACCATGGAAGCCGTTTGGCATGCAACCTTTTTTTTACGAAAGAGCTATTCAATAGATTTTTATTAGGAAGTAATTAATTTAATATGATTTGGCTAATTGTTTTGTAATCTTTGATTGAAAACCGATTGTGAATCGCTTTGTTTGAGAAACTTACTAACTTTTGCAACGTTTCTGGGGATTTTGTTGCGTCACTACTTCCCAGATAAAACACCAGGAAATGGTGACGGGCGGGGTTTTGGGGGGACTGTCTTGTCTACTGTTTCATAGTCTATAAGTGCTGATTTTCAGTCTTATTTAAGTCAATAGTGTCATCATCTTCTGGTTAGCTTTTCTGGGATCAGTCTACAATGTAAACGTATCCAGCTAATTACCAGTAACACGGAGCTACTGCCTCCACAACCCAGTAACTGAGTATACCTAAGTTCAGCCTCCATTTTGTGTGCCTGCTTGGTTGCCTAAAGAGCGTGCAAGCATTTTGATTTCATTTTTAATAGTATTACTACCAATCTTTCGAGAATATGGTAGAAGTTATTATAATGGTTACTATGGTAACTACACGCTTTTTAGAGTAACTGAGTGTGATGGATTTTAGGCATTGAAGTTATGTTTCTTCATGTAGGTTAGGTAAGGCGTGTCCGATGAAAAATTTGTAAGCGCCGCTTATAGGAATGAACTTTGCAAATTTCTATGGAGTTTCTTGCACGTTATTTTTAACCCCCGAAGGAAGAATTTAATTTACCTTTTTAACCGACTTTCCAAAAAGGAGGAGGTTCTATGTTCGACTTCGTGTATGTTCACCGATTACTCCGTCAATTGTGGACCGATTTAAAAAATTCTTTTTTTGTTTGAAAAAGTATGTTCCGAAATTGGTCCCATTTTAATTTGGTGAAGATCTGATGAAGAACTTCGGAGATATACAACAGAACTCTTCAATAAATAACGGCAAATCTCTCGGGATTGCTGCAATCGCATGTCTGTTTGTTGTTTAAAACATTTCATAACATAACATCACGCCAGTTCGCTCTTAAGGGGTAAGCCGATCTCTCATTTCACCGGTTATGTTCAAGTTTCATGAAATCTATTCTGGCGAAATAGTTCCCTTACTAACTTGCCTATTAGGTACGTACAACTAAAAAGTGAAAAATAAAAAAACTTTTTGCAAAAAAATACTACCGACTTCCAAATACAAAACTACAAAGTGAAAAATAACTTAATTTTTTGAAGACGGTGTCCATAACGCAAAAAAATGGTACCTACGAAAGACACCGACTTCAAAAAATTAAGTTATTTTTCACTTTGTAGTTTTGTATTTGGAAGTCGGTAGTATTTTTTTGCAAAAAGTTTTTTTATATAGTATTAAGATTTCTAGAAACAAGTGAAGATCACTGATGAGTTTCTAAAAAAAATTTCGTTGTTGTTTGACTGACAGGCAGAACAAGTTTTATTTTATTAAGAATCATTATTATCAATCAACCTTCAAAAGAAACCATAAACCTAGGCATTGCCTTCTGAACCAGGCCCCTGATCTAATCTTATATCTTATCTGCCTAACGTGAACCTAAAATCATGATTGATACTCTGGACAAGAGTCTCCAAAAATCCTAACCCCATAAGTCTCCCCAGACAAACAAAAAAACACCCTACAACATGTTTTAACCGCTAAAAAACCGCGCTCTAACTGCTGGCAACCCCAGCAGTTTAAGGGTCAAATAGCCCCATGGGGCAGTACGTTAGTATTACCGACAGGTTAAAAAGTGGAGCTTACAGAGTTAGTAGAGTTTTATGACAGTTCGCAGGTTTATTCTGAAAATAATGGTCATTGTGATAAAATGGTGGGTCATTCTGTATTCTCTTTTTTGTGTGTTTGAAGTTTGTTTTAATAGTGTTGTTTTTTTTTTAGTGAGCGTTCGTTTTTGTGTTAAATATCGGAGTGGTTTAGTAAGCTATATTGATGCGTATTTTTAACACGCTTTGTACGTATGTACGAGTATCTATGAATCTATGTAACGGAATCTTTGAACGTGTTTTCAACCCCCTTCTAAACGTCGGCTTAATTTGAAACTTGCCACACTTATCAAGAACCGATGACAATGCAATGGTAGGATGTTTGTTACTCAATCACGCCAGAATAGCTGAACGGAACTGGACGAAATTTGGCACAGAAGTAGATTTTAATCAGGAATAACACACAGGCTACTTTTCATCCCGGTGTAGTGCCCCTCGGGATAATTTTCGATTCTGCGGGCGAAGCCACTGGCAGAAGCTAGTGTTTTAATCAAGATTTGCTTGACGTAATAATCCCACGAAATTGTCTCTTTACAGTAATACTAACTCAGCTAAACAAAACAGCTTAGTACTAAGAAAAAAAAACAAAAGAAAATCCCATAATCTTCAGATACCTCTCAGCAATGTACTACCCACTCTATCTTTTACAACAGATTAAAAATTACCATCCCCAAACAGATATAAAAGGTAACTACATCCCAAAATGTGTTTAAAATTTCTTGCTCGAATTTCTCGAAATTCCGCGCCGAAAATAGTCAAGAATTACATAATAATTGGCTCTGTATCTGGCAATAGGGAAAAATAAATTTACGCACTGAACAAAAGAGATAGAAACACAAAAGTGTAAACGAGAGAAAAGGACAAAGATAGGGTAGGTTTCAAATTGTCGCCATTGCAATATTCGAGATTAAAAGTAACGCCTCGCTTGGCAACAGAATTCCGTTGGACAGTCGCGGACAGAAGTCCCCTTTTTCGCGACAACTTTTTTTTCGTTTCTTTTTCCTTTTTTTCTACTTTTTATTATTTTTCCGCGTAGGTAATTGGATTTTTTCGGGATGTACCGTTTGTGACGGCTCGTTGGGCTATTTTATTGTTACCTGTTACCTGAATGACCATACGGTCGGGACTCGGTGCCAAACTATTTAGGGTACCCGGTTAACTCGTTACCGTCTAAAATTGTTATTGTTAAGGCCTTTACGTATTTTAATAGACACTAACCAGTAAGTTGTAAAACTGAATAGGTATTTTAAAACTTTCCATGTTCTGTTGTTTTGTTATTTATTTGCTATGGTAATAAAAATATAACAACGTATTTTACAATATTGTCAGTCAGTCTGATATAACTGTTCGTTCACATTCCAATTTATATTCGAAAAATCAAATAAAGTTACGGTATTTTCAACTATGAAACTCTTTTTGGTTGGACTGTAGCCAGAATTGAGGATTGCTTAACGAAAAAATTAATTGGACCTTTTGTAAATTTATTAAAACTAGCCATTTCATCAAATTTTTTTTTTTAATACCTTTCCTTTCCACGAAAAAATCAGAACGAAGCAATATTTTTAATTTGGACTGAGTAAAGAAAAAATTGTGATCACAAAATCATTATCTACCTAGGCCTTACCCTTACTATACTGAGATAGCTTCCAGTCTGACCGAACATGGATTTTAAACACTAAACTAACTTTCAAACAAATTCCTGTTGGAAATATTGTTTTAAATGAGCATGTTTTTTTTATTCTAAGGTAAAGTTAGGTCCATTAGTCCAAACTCATTAGTATTCAGATACATAGTAACAGCGTATCAAATAGGCATTTACGAAACTTTACACGTGGTACCGTAGTTTCTATAAATACAAATTAGTTCCCCGTATTCCGTTCATTTGAAACTAATATTTAGTCCAACTGTTTCACCCCATATCATCCCGGAAATGTCTAATTAGTTACAACACCTCTATCAATGTCTTTTGTTGTAATATTTCGAGTGTTTATACTCATGTAGCGAATGATTGAGGTTAGCAATTTGACGTTTCACGTATTAATGTGACATTTATGACCTTAATTTGATTTGTTTGACGTTTTACGGTAACATGGGTTTATTGTCGATATGTGGGTAGTTTCGATAGTTCTGTCAAGGCTGTCAAATAAATATTTCAGCGTTACCTGGTTGACGTTTGCTGTCGCAGGAAATTTGCTAAGATGAGATAGGTACTTACCTGAAACAAAACAAGACATAGTTATATTCACATTTGTATACAGTTTTACCTTAAATGTGACAATATTATGATAACATCAATTAAGTGAAATAATTTTCTACGTGATACGAGTATACAAATCTTTAGATTTGTATTTACATATTTGAAAACATCAAAAACAGTTTTATAGTACTGTACCAATTTTTAACAGACTTCAAAAAAATGTGGAGGTTCTCAATTCGTCGGCATCTTTTTTTTTATTGACTGTCGAAAAAAAATCTTACCACGCAACTGGCGAAAAAACGTAAGCCACCAAAGAAACTAAAAAAAACTTTAAAAAAAGGCTCGCGATTCACTTTTCCGCCCGTCTGTACTAACAAGCGTCCCAGATACATGTTCGACCATATCGTTGCCCTCAAACAGGCTCGGTCTCGGTACCATTTAGAGACCACCTGAATTTCAGGCATCTGTAGCAATTTTCTTTCGGTAGAATATTTTCGCGTGAAAAATTACCTTTTTGGGGACGACGGTTGTGAGTTGGTGAAATTGTACTATTATTCATTATCTATTGCGCTGAGAATTTCTAAATTTAAGAAGCATTCCTTTCAGAAGAGATGGTCGATGGGATCAAAAAGATCTGGAGTGGTGACCGCAGAGGACGCTGCATTGGAAGGCCTCCCACTAGCTTTACTAGGTGGGCCGATGACCTGGTGAGAGTGGCAAAACTCCGCTGGATGAGAGACGGACCGGTCAATGTGGTGACACTTGGGAGGGGGCTATGTTCAGCAGTGGACGTCTTTCAGCTAAAATGCTAATGATGATCTATTAAACGATGCCAGGAGTTAACACTCAATGATAAATAAACTGCTTTTAAAAGGACGCCAACACCTGAATTTCAGGCGTCTCTACCAATTTTCTTTCGTTGAAATATTTTCGCGTGAAAAATTACCTTTTTGGGTAAGAAGGCTGTGAGTGGCTGTTGTGTCGCGTCTTCAAGGGTAGGTAGTGATGTAAGTGGGTTAGAATTTTTGTTGGTAAAGGGTTTTTTGGTAAGAAGACAGACATGTTATCAAAATAAATAGGTACTGGTGTTCGGGGCTTGGTCTGTGCAAACGAAATTGTACTTTTAGCCTTGACTAATGAGATACATTATCCATTGTTAAGATATCCCGAGGGTCAAAGCCCAATAATAAATAAAATCGTTTTGAAAGACATCTACTGTAAGTCAGATTGAAAACATTGACTAGTTTTTTTTTTATTTACATGGGACGCGAAAACTCAAATACAAGCGGTTGTAAAACAGTCATCATTACACTTGAAGGAAACTTCGTCCAATCTTGGCAAGACTGTCGCGTCGAGGACGTACTTGCAAGCTATAACTGTCAAATTGATTGATGGAGGCTGAGTCAAGGTTAAGACGAGTAGTGGAAATATCTTAAGAGTATTGGAATATTTCTTATAGGTCTAGTGGTCGTAGGCGCTACTGCGCAGAGGTGTCCAGGGATCGATTCCCGGGATGAGCAGTGTAATTGGGGTTTTAAATCTGAAAATTCTCAACAATAGTCCCTGACTCGGACTATTATATAGTGCCTGGTTGGTGACAAGGCTCTAGGTCAGGGGTCACCAATTACTTTCTTAAAAATAATATGCCCGACGCGGTCCATCAGTCCAAACTCCCCGGTCTTATACATATTTGATTAAATAATAAACAAATGTAATCAATGAAAGTAAGAACCAAGACTGTTTTCAAATATTAGCGTGAATAATGTTTTGCCTTGAACTATCCGTCCTAAACTAAGGTTGGTGCCGGGATGTTCTTTGGAATATCATCTTGAAAACTATCTGGATTTGACACGAATGAGACCGGTCAATGGTGGCGACACTTGGGTGGCCCCCCTAAATGGGTCCAGGTGCGACGGACTCGGGGACGTCCGTCGCCTCTCACACATCAGGACCCGAGGTGGTGGCGCGTAGAGTTCCACGCACGCCTCTCTTATACGTTGCGAGGGTAGTCCAATACCTCACTTCCCCCCCAACCCGAGGTCGTGGCCTGCAGAGGCGGGCCGGCACTAGCCGGGGGTTGCGGACGTATCGTTGTTCCCGCGACCTCCACTGTAGATGTGAGACGGAACACGGGGGTGGTATTTACTCAGTACGAGTCTGACAGTCCTCCCCAATGAGGATATTCCACCCCAGAAAAATATATTTAAAAAAGGTATTTATTATCTTCAGAACTGGACGTCTATCGGCTGAAATGACGATGATGGAATCAATTTTGTATAGGTCCGCACAAAACAATTCGCCAATCTGGATCCTCCCGCAGTCCGCCAATTGGTCACCACTGCTCTAGGTGAAGCTCTGCCTAACCGTTCGTGTATACAGGCGTGGTGTTATGTTATGTTATCTCAAACTTTCATTATTTTACGGATAACTTTCATTACAAGTTAAAGTTCCAATCTTTATCCTATTTAGAGTCTTCTAACAAAAAAGCCTAAACATTTACCGTGGCACTTCAAATCGAATTTAGGACGAAATGAGAAAAAACATGTTCTATCTTCTTTAGCCTACATACGTTATAACGAAATAAAAGCAGTTTCCTACCATTATTTTTGTACTAAACCATTATTTTTTGTATTTCATTAAAGTTAAGTATCCTTACTGCGTAGGTACAGAAGTTGTTCTGTGAGAAAAAATCTTATTTGGAACGAAAAAACGTATTTTTTTCTGAAACTATCTTTTAGTTTTTAAGTGGATTGCAAGTAGTTACTTTTTCTCTGAAAGTTTCTGAAAAGATCAAGTTGCGAAGTAAATTTTTTGATTTATAAATAGTTTAAGATTCGCCTCGGTACAGTCGTTGTGAAAGTTTTTAACTTGAAGTTTGTATTGTGTTATAAGTTGTTTGGCATGACTGATAGTTATTAGTTTTCTGAATATTGGTACTCATTGTTTTTGTTATGGTACTTCTTCGTTATTGGTTTGTAATAATAACTTAAAACTAATTTGAAATATAGAATCTTAGTTACTAACTTCGTATTTCAAGAGTTATTTTAAGTTTGGAAATTGTATATCTCAGGTATTCTATGATCCTATGAAAATCTTAACATCGGTGTTTAAAATTAGTAACATTTAGGTCATTAAATCCAGAAGAACTATTAATTGACAGAAGTCGCGTAAGAAACAAATGCTAAAACGCTATTTCCAGTGGCGTATATCGTATGGCTATTGAGAGCACCTTAGCTTGTGGACAGACTTCAATAGTTTAAAGTCCATTCCATCATCAACCTCTAAAATGAATCTCAGCAAATGTGCAGCACAGCCAAAAACACTCGAACAACCATCACCATTACGAGCTCAATAAAAAATCGCACGAAAAACAGACCAAATCCTTTTTTTTATTAGAAACAAACATTCCCACGATTTATAAGCAACCATTTTTTACAAGCAACGCTCGTATTTCGCCTTCCTAACCCAACTATTCAATGTCCAATGATTACAGCAACAAAAAGAAAAACTAACCGTAAAAGATAACTCTGTTTACGTAAAAGTAATAAAGATTACACACTCTGGCCATTTATAACGACAAAGTGGACAATATCGTTGGGTAAAAAAAGGAAAAAAAAGGTATTTCTTCAGGCCTTTTCCGATGTTACGGACTGTATTGTGTCGACTTAACGAATGGTGAACGAAAATTGCCGAATCTACCCGATTGGTGACGAAGTTAGTGTGATGCGAGTTTATTTATTGTTATTGGTATGGAGTTTTGTTCGTGATTGTACTGTTTGTTTTGTAAATTGCGAATAGGAAAACAAAATACGTTGTTGATATCATCAATGCACTTTTGTTTGTTACAATTGAAGAAATAGTAACGATTTCTATTGAATTTTGTGACGTTTTTTTGCCAGGAATTGCATGTTTGCAAATGGTAGTTTTACGAGTAATACCTGTCTACTCAATGATATTATATATATACTGAGATATACACGTTTTACCGAAGTCTGCGCGGCAATACAAACACAAGCTATACAATACAAGCTTGAGTGAATTCAGTCCGTCCTGCGTCTTGCCGCGACACGAACGTACGTCTGAACAGTATGTTTATTCTTTTTCTGACAACGAAGTCCTATTTATATATCTGTGATCTTTTAAACTACTCCGTGATAGAAATAAAGTTCCAAGTTCCATAGGTCCTATGTAAATAAAGCTAAAGTAAAATATCGCGATTTTTTTATTTCTTTGGTAAAATATCGTTGTCTGCTACAGCTTTTTATTTATTTTTTATAGTCTCGTGTTTGACCACTATCTCAGCTGATGATAAGCGATGATATGGTCGACGGTGAAACACGCTTGCCTAGAAGTAACCTATTCACTATGGACTTAAAGACTCCGAGGTTGTACTATCGGGAAACTGACCGCGTCCTTTTGCCGTTAACAGAGCACCAATGTGCATTCCGGGCAGTTATTGAGAAATCCCTATCGGAAAAACCCAATAACATTTTTCCCGACCTAGGAATCTAACCCAGGACCTCATCCTCGGCAATAGCGCTTACGACGACTAAACCAACGCGGTAGATCCAATAATCATACATCTAAAACACAAAAAAAGTAATTTTAAAATACAGAGGATCATTCCTAGATTTTAACTAGTCCTTAGCCCATTAGGACCAAAACACGGCCGAACTGAAACCAAAAATGATTGTCCTACCTTCCTACCCATTATAGGCCGGCCTATATCTACCCATTATGTCCCAGCCAGTACGTACGTACGGGTAGATCGTACCCACGGTCCATTGGTGACGAATTATTATTGGTATGTGCTATTGTGTGCGAAAAATATAGAGGAGGGTAGTTTTATTTTTATGTTGATTTTGTGGGTAGTAATAAGATTTATTTGTGTGATATTATGTGGGTTATTGTTATTGTAAACAGGAAAACTATGTAAAGGGGATGTTAAATGAAATTTTGTTTGCGTATAAATATTGTTAATGTACCAACATTTAAGATAGTTAGAACCAGAAATAGTTTTAGAACCTCCTTCTTTTTGAAATCGGTTAAAAATAGGAAATATTACTTTAGCTCCCCAGGGACAGAGCTACAAAAAATATTTTAAAGTTTTTTTTCTACTGAAAATTGTTGAAGACGGATCTTCAGAAATAAATGGACATAAGAAGATTCTGTTACCCTTTCTAATGTACCCTATATGATGAAGCACAAACAATACTACTAACAAAACCGTACCCTATGAGAAAATATAGGCATGAAACATCACCCATATCCCCCTACCTTAGCATCTTCATTCTATTAGTTAAACACATTACCCTCCTTTCCATCGTAATCGAGTATAGACTTGCTACTGCACTCAAGCGTATTTTCCAATATCATTTGATGTTACCATCTAAAACCATACGTAGTATCTTTGGCAGTTATTTTTTATAGTTATTCGCTTATGTGCCATGAAGTTGCTGCAACATGGTAGTTTGCAGAACATGTTCCAGTAGTTTTACATGTAACCGGGTTAAAACACCTTTTTATATTCTAACAAGTTGGTTTCGTGACTGCAGAAGGGTGATTTTGGTTGACGTACCCGTTTTTAAATGGTACTTGAGTTTGAGGCGTGTTTAAAAGTGTTCCTGTGGATAGAAGGCTCCTTAAATTTACTATGAAACACTTTTTTATCGACAGATAGATGACAGAGAAGCTTGTAGACAGAATACAAGATAGATAATTATATCCACCTAGCCCGTTTCATCATCAGACTACCAGACCTTCGGTGATGCGTCATCGGTTTATGGTGAACATCCTACCCACACTAAACGTTTTGAAAATACTTTTATTATGCGTACATCTAAGGAGTGGAATTCACTGCCGGAGTCTGTGTTTCCCGATATCTACAACCTCAGGATTTTCAAGTCAAGAGTGAATAGGTTACTTCTAGGCACGCTTGCTTCACCGTTGACCACGTCATTGCTTACCATCAGGTGTGATAGTGGTCAAGCTCGAGCCTATTTTAAATTTTAAAAAAACTTAAGTTACAAATCGGCTTTAGATTTTATTCAGAATCGCTGACAGCAAAACGAAGTGAATAACGATTGATGAAATTTACAATTTCATATAGCTAGAACAATAATCTTTCCCCAACTATGTCAGGGTCAGCTTCCAGTCTAAACGGAAGCAGCTGAGTATCAGTATTTTACAAGGATGGACTGCCAGTCTGCCTTCCACAACCCAGAAACCGGGTGAAACGATATAGTCTTTGGCAAGACTGGTTTCAGATTTTATGGGTTGGAACTACCGTAACGACTGTTAGATCTTGCTATGACTTCGGGGACCAAAGGCTAAACGTGTTTTCCAAGGCACCGTATAATACTCACAACGGATTTTTGGAGTTTCTTAAGCGTTCTTCTCCGTAACAAGCTATTTTCCGAATGCACGGTAAAAAAAGTGTAAATTTTAATGTATCTAACGTTCAAAATTGCCACTTGGTGGCCTAGTTTAAATAAAATATCTTTGTCTTTGGATCTTTGTGTCTCTGAATTGGCTGCAAGACTCTGCACAGTAGCTATTTTTATGTCTATGTTGAAGGTGAAGATAGCATTTTATAACTGTCTCTTTCACTCGTTACCGTTTGTCGCATCGTCCTATCTCGCATACTCTATGCAGTTTACTCGATGATAAACTGTTTCTTGCGCAATGGTTGCCAGAACCAACTTCAAAGACACAAATATCCGCTGTGACTATTATATTTGTATTCATGATATTATACATAAATATTATTATTAATAATATCATTGCCAATGTCACCGTAATTGATGATCACCCCATCCCCGGACTGACCTTGACTAGCGTTGCTCAACCTTGAAGATCAACATAACTACGAGCTTCTCAATCATCTCCCTTGGGTATCATATCGATTCGTATCAAAATAACTGTCGATAAACTGAATGATAACCCTATAATACTGTTACAACCCTACTACCCCTATCCCACCAAATACAACCCTATTACAAAAAGGTACAAACACAATATGTAACTCATCCCGCCACAATACCTTTGCCTCCAACAAATGGTGGCCATTAGAACCGCGGATCCTCTTAGCGAAGATAAATAAAAATAATTCGATGTTGGCGAATATTTACGAATATTTATAACGCTATTTAAAAAAACATATGGGTTAATTAGCGAAGATTTGGGCTCGTTTATAGCATTTTTGGGGCGTAAATACCGGGGATTGTAATGTTTGTTTCATTTTGGGCATATACAGTCAAGGGGATTAATTTTTTACACTTTAAAATTGAATAATAATTGCACATCACAAAACGACAAAAGACGGATAGATTTATCTTTCTGTATTGAAGTTTCAATTCACCTATATGAAAAAAAAATTAAAACAATAGTTAAAAGCACACTTTGTAAACAAGCGTATCACAAATTAGATAATTATATTCAAAACAAGAATGCTTGGAAACATGCTGGTCCTGCTCCATAGGCCATCTTTAGTGTAGACAAAATCAAACTGGTTATTTTGTATTATATTCATAATTATAGAAACGCTTTATTTTTATATATTTTACTTCTCTTTTTGTTCAAAAAAAATGTCCCGCACACTATTCCGTTGTTGTTGAATTAGGTAATATACCTATGGTTGCAATATTTGTAAGTACGTGAGAACCATGTTCCTATTTATCAAGTGAAGGAATATACCAGTTAGTGCTTGTATTTTTTTAATATCTATATGTAGTATAGTAGTGCTGGGTGCATCGCCCTTACGTAAATAAATTTATTAATGTAAATACTTATGTTAATATTGTAAGTATAGATTTTCTTTTGCGTTCTTCTCCATAACAAGCTACTTTTCCGAATTCACGGTAGAATCAATATTTATTACTTGTAAATTTTAATTTGAATGTTCCGCATAATGGCCTACTTGAAATGAACACATTTGACTTTGACTTTACCATTTTACTTCTAAAACGTTATCCAAAATAATAAATTCAACGCTTACCCTAGTAAGTAATTACCATTTCAACTACAGAACACATTATTATTTGTAACCCTCCTACTGATGCAGTGTGGCAAAAATGAATACAAATGTAAATTTTCATTATTTCAACCCGACTGAATTAAAGCTACTATTGTAACATCGATGAAAATTAATAGAAACATTTCGGTGTTTTCTAGTTAATTTTGTACTGAGCTACAATTAAATCATTTTATAAGCTTCACTAAATTAACTGAGTCTCGAATTAGCATATTTATTGGAGATGGCCTATTTATGTCTAGGCTTTGCAAACAACTAGAGCCTATAAAGAGTTATGTATAAAGTTTAAAATAGCATCTTTCTACTACGCCATAAATATTCATTGTTATTAGATGCTTATAACTTTTAAACTTATGAAAAGCAATCTCAAAGACTTGACTAAAAACAAAGGTATGAAAAACCTGAATATAAAAGGAGTTTTTATTAAGTGACTTCTCCCTGCATGTGAGAGTAGTTGTGGGCCCAGTGGTAACGGCCGCGACTTACATGTTGTAGGTCGTGGGTTCGAACCCAAAGAGGCACTGTAGTTTGTGTAAATCATTTCATCACCACTGCTCTTAAAACGGTGAAGGAAAACATCGTGAGGAAACCGGCATGTCCTAGAACCAAAAGTTCGAACACATGTGACACCCACCAACCCGTACTGGGCCCGTGTGGTGGATATCCCACTCACAGAGAGGAGGACTGTGTCCAGCAGTGGGAACATTAAAAGGCTGATGATGATGATGGTGATCTAGCTGAATACCACTTTATCACCTGATGGGTGTGGTATGGAGATAGATGAAGTCTCATTTTTAAATTGACAAGCTGAAGTTCGTGTTTGTCAACTATCTCTCCTGATGGTAAGCGATGATGTTGTCAAGGATGATGCACGCTTGCCTAGAATTAACTTCTTCTATCTTGACTAAAATACCCCCTGTTATAAAGCATTCCGAATCTCCTCAAAGTTAGAGTGAACAGGCTCTTTCTGAGAAAGCTCACTCCATCGTCGACGTTGTCTCTGTCATCTCTGACCTAGACTAGAGTCAAAAGCAAACCAATATAAAAAAAGAGTTTTCAGAAAATACACAGACCGACACAGACCGGCAGGAAAAGTTGCAAAATGCAGCCTCAATACTTTTCTCTTTTATTTAAGCATCTGTACCCCTTATCATACACTTAACCTTGAACTCTGCCTACTCCCAAAATACCAATCCAATACGCAAAATTGAAAGAAATTATCCTATTCACTTCGGCCCATGTAATTTTCTTAATACATCCTCCGGGACAATAAAGTTATAAAATACGAATAACCGCCATCTTCCTTTTTATTCCTCGTAATAAAAATAACCCTATTTCACCGGCTTTGTGTGACGCGTGAGGTTTTTCCCGCGAAATTTTAGGGTTACGTAGGTTTAAACATGTTAATAAAAAGCTTAGGTGCGCTGAAGGCTTGATGTCAGACGTACAGTAAACGTGTAAAACGTTACATGTGCGGTTACAGGAATTTCAACTTTCAGTTTAACGATACATAAAGGTGAAATTCCTGTAACCGCCTTTTTAGTGCTTTCGTTTTTCATACAGATATTACTGACATCGGATGTGATTCTATTGACAAACCAAATAATTTTTTGCCTTATATTGACAATCAAGTTAAAGACATCATAGGTATTGACAACTGTGCTTCGGAAAATATGATGAAATGGCTGGGTTAATAAATTTAATACATATATTTAAAAGAAGCAAGCTATGGAATAACTATTCTAAAAATATCACTGAAAATCTGCCAGTCCCAGCATTATGCCGAGCGATAATGTCGTGTTGGCCCAGTGGCTAAGATCTCGCCTGTCGTACTTGAGATCGTGGGTTCAAATTCGGGCAAGTACCAATGTGACTTTTTCAAATCATATGTACTTTCTAAGTTTATATTGGACATCACAGGCAACGGTGAAGGAAAACATCGTCAGGAAACCTGGACTTATATATTTAATGTAAGTCTGAAATAGCCAAGTCTGAGGCCTGTGGGGTTTTCCAGAGGCGGCTTAATTAACTCTGACACTAAAGGTTGCCAGACCTCACACGAAAAGAAAGAATGAAGCCGAGCGATGACTGTCTTGCGCGGTTATATCGCATACATTCTTTTAATTTTATTTAAGTTATTTTTTTGTTTGTATTTGGTATGTGTCATACCGTATGACACACACCAAATAAACTCTTTGTCTTTCTTATTATATTGAAACCCTACATACAAATCTAATATACAAACGACAGAACCATTACTCAAAACGACATCTTCTACCAATTTTTTTTCGAAAAAATTCACAGCTTTCCCCAAAAATTCGTTCTTACCCCAATTTTTTCCCGTTCATCCCCCACCCCTGCCGTCGTGATGAATGACATACGTTCAATGTGTAGCCTACAAATTTGCATAGGCATGTTTGTTTTGGGATGTATTGCCATTTACCTGGGTAATAGGGAGTTTTACCCTCCACACCCATTTTAGGGTTATTTTTTTATATAGAGTTTGCCGAAACTCGGTTCAGGGTAAAAGTGTAATTAGATTTTTGTGTTTGGCGTTACTGAGTCGACGATTTAATTTGTAGCGTAATAGGATTAAATGCCGGTGTTTTTCAGTTTAAATATTTTTGGTGGAATAAAATTAGGGTCTAAGCGGTGATAGGGTTATATTACAATGGAACGACAATATGAAATAGAGTACAAAGCCTTGTTTTATTTTGGATATTTTCGTAGTAAGTATACGGTATTTAAAAAAAAACACTAGTGCAGACGAAAATAGAAATATAGATATTTCGGAAAAATAGATCGAAAAAAAAACATTAAAAGAGAAAAGAAAAAAAAGTTTTTTTTTTATTCGTTTCGGGAAATATAGATATTATTATTATAAAATTAGCTAACGGTAAACGTGGTGAGTAACCTTGCTTTTTCAATCTCTATGGTGAAGGAATTTTATTAATCGAATCAGCAGGTACTTTTAGAAATTACCGTTTACAAAAAAAAATGTTTCTAGAACACAAATTTTTACCTTTAAGATTTGTTTTTGCATGTAACCTTTACAATAAAAGAAATAATCAGTATGCATTACAAAACCCTACAGTAGGTATACCATAAAACGTCTAAGAAACCCATAGGCACCATAAAACGATTCCATAAATCCAGGCCCTACACCACTCTTTTACAACCCCAATTCACGAATAATATTCAATTTTCCATAAAAAAAACATATAACCTAATTTTTTATACGGCAACGGGAAGTGACAAGCTACAATTTTAATTCGAAAAAGGAATTCAGGAAATGATCGTGTCGGCTGAAAAACCTTGGTATGAATTATGACTCAAAAGCACGGGTGCCATATTGTTGGAGAATTGAAATATTATATTCTTTAAATTACCTTTGAGGAATGAAAGGTTGGAAATGGCTGATTGTGGTCTTAGAAAGATGATTTATTGACTTGCATTTTTCTTACTTTGACATAAAACGTGATGACTTTGTCTGTTTGTGCGTTTATAACTCGAGGACTACTGAATCGATTCACTTGATAATTGTTTCTATTCATAGTCATGTTTTCTAGGTACGTCAAAATGTATTGTCTTAAAAAAGATGATTTATTGCCTCGCATATTTCTTACTTTGTCATCAAACGCGTCGACTTTGCCTGCTTGTGTGCTTATAGTTATAACTCGAGAACTGCAGAACCGATTGACGTTATTTTTGTTTTTAGTCATATACTTAATTTTATGGTACGTGAAAATGTATTGTGGTCTTAGAAAGATGATTTATTGTCTTGCATTTTTCTAAGTTTGTCATAAAACGTGACGACTTTGCCTGATTGTTTGCTTATAACTCGAGAACTACTGATCTGATTGACGTGATTTTTGTTTCTATTCATGGACATGTTTTCTGGGTAACTCAAAATGTAACAATAGAGTACACCTAAAAATAATCAGCCTATAATTTTTTTACTCATATTATAAGGTCACTGGCTCTCTCTCGATGAGAGGTGGGTTGAAAAGCATAACGGGGTTAATTGCGGATTGGTGGATGTTATGAGGTCTAATAGATGTTAAGATGTTTTCCTTTATCGTTATAAAGCATTAAACTATAGTGTGCCTGTCTGGGTTCGAACCTCAGTTAAGTAAGTTAAGTTTGGCAATTCTTCGGACTATGTCGGTAACTTTGGTTCTCCTGCGGATATCATCATTCCTGACGTGATCACGCAAGGAATTTCCGAGCATAGCGCTCTCCATTGCCCTTTGTGTGACTTTGAGCTTTCTGATAAGGCCCGTTGTAAGCGACCACGTCTTGGTCCCATAGGTGATCACTGGCAACACACACTGGTCATAGACTTTTGTCTTGAGACACTGCGGTAAATTGGACGAGAAGATACCACTCAACTTCCCGAACGCCACCCAGCCGAGTCGGATTCGACGAGATTAGATTTTGTACTTAACCAAAATATCAAACGATTTTTTTTAACCCATTCTACAAGCGTAAACACGCCCACCACTTACCAGCAAAAAATGTTAAAACACAGCATATTAAAACATCTCCAACCTTTTGAAGAAAAAGTGGAGAAATCACGGGATAAACCTAATGTATTTGAGTGCTAGCCGGCAAATCCCTCAGGATGCTGCGTAGGAAATTGAACAATCATAGCTGTACCATCTTGAAATGTTTATAAATTGTTTCTGGATTATTTGAAGTGACATTTTGAACAGGTAGGTACAATAGTCACAGCGGATTTTTGTATCTCTGAAGTTGACTCTCGGTCATCGAGTATACTGCATACAGTAAGCGAGATAGGACGATGTGACAACTCTACACAAACACTTCAACTTTGGCACAAAAATAATAGTTAATAAAATAAAAAAACACGCTTTAATAGAAAACCAAACTAAAAAGCAGAAAATAATTTTCAATATATTTAAATTAAGAATAGTGTGGTTAACAAAAAAAAACATTTATTGTAAAAAAGCGTGGGGTGCTTTTTAAGATATTTTCAAAATGACTCTACTTTTACCAAGAATATATTATATTAAAACAATTGACATCATTGGTTTTCTATTAAAGCATGTTTTTTCAAACTATTATTTATTTTTACTTTTTAGTTCAATCGCTATGCAGTCGGAGGATAAATCTGGTTTTGGTCAGCCAGCTCGCGAATATGTTATCTCCGACTGCACAGCATGATTTTCTTCTTGTTTACTTCTTTTTAGTTTGTCTTTTAAGCAGTCGGGTTTTCTGATTTTTTGAATTAATTGTACTAACTATATTCTATTCTATTCACCCAATTTAACGGTTTCAGGATATTCTATAACTTTTATTGTTTACACAATAGTCTCATATCTGTCTAGATCTACCTACCTATATTTTGCATGAAAACAATCTTGATAATTAAATTAAATAAATTTATTCATAAACTTAGGACTAGATACATTGCACGGTTAAGTGAGACAGGCATTCAAGTTCTTAATCAAGTTAGTGGGTGCAGTACTGTCCTTTTAGATAGGATAAAAAGTCACTTGTGTTTAGAAGAAACAGATTGGATAATGAAAGCTTTAACTTATACAGAAACTGAGATACGTAGGCAGCATCGGATCTACGATTTTTTCGAACCGGGGCAAAACCATGATAGTGGCGCCCCCTCCCTTCAGTGTTTGAGAAAAACTGTTAAATCTGCCAATGTGTAGCTTTTTTGTGACCATTTGTTAAAATAATAATACTTTAATAAATTTAAACTATTTATTATCTTTTTATTAACTTTCATTTGTAACATAAAACAGAAACACAGAAAATATATATAACCAGGAAAGACAACAACTTTACACGGCGTGCTTTCTTTTCTGCGAGAGAATCTATTAGGTCCTCAAAGTCCGTCGCATTGGCAGTTTTGTTTTCAATGCCTAAAAAAGTTAGCTATAAGCTAGAAAAGTTTGTTTTTCAAACATATTATATAAAGATTCGATTACTTGATAAAAACCTCTAAGATTGTAGGCAAAGAGGCTTCATTTGTTCGATATTTCGAATGGATTTGGCGCCCACATGAAACCGCCCGGGACAAGTGCCCCGGTTTGCCCCCTCTTAGATCCGGGGCTGTACGTAGGCTTAAATACAAGGATTCGAAATCAGTCCCTACTGCTAAAGAATGATTTTTTAAAACATCTCAGCCCCATATGTATACTCAAAACATACCAGATTTTATATAACAAAGTAGATAAAACTCGAAATCTTAGACCTAAAATCTAACCAATAAAAGCTAAGATACAGACTCCAAGTACCTTCCAATTCTAAATAAAGTGTAATGCCCTAGAGATACCAACCTTAAATAAAAATATATGCCTTTTCTTATCAAATGCCATTTAGTTCCAAGATGGAGCAAAAATCTATGAAATATGTTTAAAATATTTCAAAAATGTTTAATATATTCCCACTACGCTATATCGGAGAATTTATGTAACTTAAAATGTAGCGCTCAATAAAATGCATGGGTTTAAATCACAGAACAAGGCAGACAGGAGGCAGGGGACGCTCTAGAAGAACATACAAGAATCTTATTGAAGATGTTCTTCAGTAAGCATGGGATCGGTAAGTGTGACTCTTGGGGGAGGCCTATGTCCAGCAGTGGATGTCTTTCGGCTTAAATAATAATGATGATAATACTGTTAGATCCAGTGTTAAAACTCTCCAAACAAACCAAGCGTGTCAGTGAGAACCGCCGTTGACGAATAGAAATTGAAGGTCCGTTACAATTCTGACTGTAACTTTGACAGATGAAACTTGTGCTTAGCGCACTTTAAAAGGGTAAGAATAATTGTTGTACTGGCGTTTCTAGTTGTTGCCAGTTCGTTGTTTCCGTGTTCTCTGTGGGTAGCAATGTATGATGTAGATATTGTATGGGGAGAAAATAAATAATGATTTTTCTAAGACTACTGACTGGGTAACATTGGGTTTTGAACTTAGCAACTGATAGTTTTCTAATGTAAAGGAAGACTGTAAGGAATTACGGACTTAATATATGTCTGTCTTTGCCAAATCGAAGGGAGCAAGCGTGGTGAACTTTGTTCGTTGTCCTGCAGAATCGGATGGTATCTATCTATTTAAATAAGTCAATCAGAATAGTTAATCTAGAGTAGTCTCCTTAGATGGGTTCGGCAACTAGTCTTGCCGAATACAGTAGGTATTTTGGATAAAGTGACTAGTATTTTATTACATACTCTATCTGACATCCATATCCTAGTTACTATGGAACACGTTATTGGGTAAGGCTTGTTGTCTGACTTTAGAGATTTATGTAAATGCTGGCGAGATATCCTATTTTCACCAAAAAGTTTGACATACAAGTTTTATCGATAATAATTATTTTCCAATAACTAAAGTTGAATATAAATTTCAATACTTTATGTAAATCGAAGTTGTTTGCCGCCCACATAGTAAACTTGGAAGTTTATTACTTTTTCTTTAGTCGATATCTGATAATACCTACTGATATTAAAGGAGTGTTAGAATATAAAATGTCTGGTAGACACTCGATATCGAATTATTTTCTTATTGGTGTTAACTTTGAATTTGTTTTGTTATTAAAAGGGTGTTTTATTTGCAACAAAATCAGTTTTAATGTCAATATCAGTTCGACAAATTAATCAGTTTTGTTTATAAGTAGGTACATAACTCTGACTCTAGAATTATTTGCAATATAACACCATCCTGTAAACCTTGGTGAGTTAAGCAGAGATAACATAACAATCTTATGGGGGGCTTCATAAAATAGATCGATGAAAGGTGAAATTTTGTAGAGAAGGAAGCACAATACTGATCATAGTGGAGAAGCTTGGGAGAGATCTCTGTCCAGCAGTGGGACGTCTTTCAGCTGTACGTTGTGGAAACATTATAATGGCAACGAGAAAATGTAGCACTAACTTTTTAAACCAGCTTTTCTTTTTAACTTGAAAATGCAGATAAGAGTACCAGGCTCGCAGTAACGCAAGGAGTGCAAAGCAAAGAGGTGGCGCGTTTTAGTCAGATGGGAAATCTTTGAACAACCACTCATCAATGTTATCGAACTCAATATGGTTAGGAGAAGGCTATATAATATACCAGGGCCACAAAAACGATAGGAGTTTCTCAGTAGTAAAGAATCAAATCCTAAAAAGCAGACATTATAATGGCAACTAAGAAACTTAGCACTTACTTTTTTTAAACTAGCTTAACCTTAATTTGCACACAGCCTATGGTAAATATCCGATAAAATTTACATAAACTGGGACTCGAACCCAAGTAAGTCAAGATATGAACAAACATGAAAATAAATTATTATGATTGAAAAAAATTAAAACTGATTTTTTTCGTATTCTTCTAAGTAAATCATTTCATTTGGCACCCTTATCATGGCAGTGCACAAAAAATAACTAGTCCGCCATCTTAGGCCGTCCGCCACATTTGATTTAGAATGAAGTCACTTAGCTAACCATGCATTGTCATCCAAACTAAACGTGTATGCAAAATTTCATCTCAATCGGTGGAGGACAACTGATTTAAAATTCAGTTGCAAGAATTGACCCGAACACACTTATATACATACATTGCAAGTTAAATAAAAGCTTTTAAAAACACCATTGACTATTTTCGAACAAATTGTTTGGTGATCACAAGTTCTTGTTATTACAAAACTAACAAACTTTGTCTAACAACTTAACTTACTACAATGCCTATATGAATGTTTCATAGAAAAATCTACCTAACTAGTCGCCTCTTTCGACTACAAAAAATCTACTGCGCTTACTGTTGAAACCATCATTAGTGAGCAAAAATATCCAAATTAAAAGGCGGAACGAGATTTCCCTTGGGAAATGGAACGGAATTCGTCGGCGCGAGGTTTTTCCAAAACGTGGTTGCCCTAGAGGTTTTTAAACTGAATTGGTTAGAGCTGCGTGTTACTATCACCTCTTTTAGTTTCTGTGAGCCTAGTACCGAATATTTGATCAGTGGATCTACTTCCATGACATGTCAAAACAATAGTGGTTCGTCTGTAAAAAGGTACAGACGCATACAAATCATATACATCTGTCCCTTACGCACACTGGATATAACCATACTCTAAGAGGTTATGATCTCCCTGGTTTTCCATCTGCCTATTTCCTTCTGAAAGAAGGCAATGTTGTTTAGTAACATTATTATACTATCAAGATTGTATTGCCCAAAGGCTTGGGTTGTTTACTGTACCCACTTTTATTTCGACAGTTATGTTTTAACTTCATGTTAGAGAAGGCAAGGTTGTCATCAACCGAAAAATTCCTCATGGAAATACACAACTTGCCCGACCTGGCGATTAAACCAAAAACTCCTGTTTAGCAGTTGCCTCTGCCACCACAAGACCTACGACCGACAGCTGCCAAAGTATGTAAATAACCTCTCTATATATTGTTACCCGAATGCAAGGAAAGGGTTATATTTTGACCTACGTTCGAGATATCGCAAAAATATACGCCTTTTCCCCGACGGTAAAAGAGGGCTGTTCTGTATATTTGTCTGTGGCATCATAGCTTCTTAACGGATGAGCCGATTCAGATTTAATTTATTTTTGTTTCAAAGGTGATTTTATTGAGAGTGTTCTTAGATATGTTTGATGAAAATCGGTTCAGTCGTTCAAAAGTTATGCGGTTTTTACTCTTTCAATCGGGGATTTTCGTAAGATACCGTGTTTTAATTAGGTTTCGATGGATAATCAATCGAAACTAGATAAATTATGTAGTAAACAGAGGTCATTGTGTCGCTATTTCATTATTTTTTTCAAATTTCTGGCGAAGAATAGCACCAAGCAAAGAAGATTTAAGTAATCACCTACCCACATAAATTAAATCAAAAGCACACACACTCAGAAGTGGGATAAACCAACAATCTTACCCAACTACCATCTTAAAAATGAATTCAGTATCGTAACGTTATCCATAAGACATTGTACACTATTCCTCAGGGAAATCTCAAAGCTGTCCGCTAATGTTTCGTGTGTACATTTCGCTTTTCTTGCTATTATATCCAAAACGGGATGATAATGTATTGCGTTGCATTTTATTAATATTATGGGTCTGTATTCCCTGACGTGGGAAAACGGTGTTTAGAAGAACTTATTTTGGTAGTTGTGCTTGTGTTTAGTTCCGTATTCCTCATATTACATATGAGGTATTTATCGTCATCTGTGTTAACCAGACACAGATCTTTCTCTTATGGAGGCTTTATAAGATGGACCGATGACCAGGTGAAGTTTTGTAGGGACAGAAAAGCACAATACTGGTCGTTGTGGAGAAGCTTGAAGGAGAGATGTCTGTCCAGAAGTGGACGTCTTTCAGCTGTACGTTCTGGAAACATTATAATGGCTACTGGTAAATGCAACTTACTTTTTAAACCAGGTTTTCTTTTTAACTTGAAATTGCAGGTACCAGAGTACCAGGCTCACAGCAATGCAAGGAGTTCAAAGCAAAGAGGTGGCACATTCTAGTCAGCTTGAAAAATCTTTCAACGACCACTCGTTAATTTTTTAGACCTCAATATGATGAGAAGGCTAGGCAGGATCGGATGACGGTGATGACATTGTACCAGGGCCACACAAACGATAGGAGTTTCTCTGTAGTAAAGAATCAAATGCTAGAAAGCAGACATTATAATAATGGCAACAAGAAAATGTAAAATATACTTCATAAACTTTTTTTTTACTTAAAAATTCAGATAAGAGTACCAGGCTCGCAGCAACGCTAGGAGTTCAAGCTAAGAGGTGGCGCGTTCTAGTCAGCTGGGAAATCTTTGAACGATCCGTTACTCTTTAATGTTGCGAATACGTTTGTTTCTAACCACTGTATTATGTAGGAAATAAATTTCGTTTTAGTACTAGATTATGTGATTACACCCGTTAAATGTGTCTGGGAGACATAGATTTTCTGTGTAGGTGTTTCGGAGTGTCTAACCGAGAATTTGTAAAAGATTGGTATAAATCATGCTGTGAGATATATTGTAGTATACAAGAAAATACTGCCTCGTTGTTCGCAAGTGTGACTGTAAAGCACAGGGTTCCGGGTTCGATCCCTAGGTCAAGTTAACCGTTATTGTGTCTTCCATCGGCAATTTTTCAGTAACAATCCGTAGTCTAGACTTGTGCCCGGTTGATAGCAAGATGGTTGCCTCTTTAATACTACGATATCTATAAAAAACATTACAGGCGTACAGTGTGTGTACAAATATACCTTTGTTTATGCCTAATCCTATAGAGAAAATATCATACGCGGAGTAATTGGGTTATGGAGGACCGACCGCTCCATGTCATCATCATCATATCAGCCGAAAGATGTCCACTGTTGGATATAGGCCTTCCCCAAGCGTCGACACACTGATCGGTCCACTGCGTTTTGCGTCCACTGAACCCCTGCATTCTTGAACAGTTCGTCGCTCCACCTATAGGGAGGTCTTCCAACGCTGCGTCGTTTGACCCCATCAGCCATCAGTTCTGCAAGCAATGCCACTTAAGTTTGGCAAATATTCGGGCTATGTCGGTAACCTTGGTTCTCCTGCGGATGTCTTCATTTTTGATTCGATCACGCAAGGAAACTCCGAGCATAGCTCTCTCCATTGCCCTTTGGGTGACTTTAAGCTTTAAGCGACCACGTCACTGTCCCGTAAGTAATCACTGGCAACACACACTGGTCATAGACTTTCGTCTTGAGACACTGTGGTAAGTTGAACGAGAAGATACCGCGCAACATCCCGAACGCTCCCAGCTGAGTCGAGGATTCGACGGCTCCATGTAAAATACTGATACTCAGCAGCATCCAGTTGGACTAGGAGCCTCCTCCAACATAACTATGTCACCTTCAAGTCTTATCCAATTGGGAAAGACGATTTGTTGATTGATGCCCAAGAGGGGAGTATGTCAAATTCATCTTCAAAATTTTATCGGCGCTTGGATTTCTGCTCCCCTCAAAGACTGGAATCATTATGAGCATCCATTAATTCTCAAGTGCTACAGTTAACTTACGGCATACGAAACGGGCTCGTGGGAGAAAACCAAGAACAATGCTACCATTGAGACGATCTTGAAGATGAGAACGTCGCTCAATCTCAAGTGAATTAATTGATTTTGTCATTAGATGTGTAACAGTGTTATGGTAAGCATGAATCGTCTTGAGTTTTTGATAGTTTTCATGGTTGTTATAAAAGAATTAAATGATTAATGCTTGGTATGTATATCTAGTAGCCGAAAGCAACTGCTGTTCGTGCGATCTACATTTAGATTTCTGGTCTGGGCACAGGGTTACTAAGTTTGTCATGAAGACATTTTCAGAAGGATTCTAGCACTTGGTTCTACAAGCAAAATCTATTACACAAATAACTACATCTATAAACTACATAATTTAACAAGCTTCGACCGACAATCAATCGAAACACGTAAATATAACACGGAATCTTGCGAAAATAAACCCGATTCGAAGAGTTAAATGCGCATAACTTTTGAACGGATGAACTGGTTTGAACACCTTTCAAACACAAAAAAAAAACTAAATCAAAATCTGTTCATCCGTTTAGGAGCTATGATGCCACATACAGCTACAAAATACGCAAGCACTTCCTTCTATTTCCTTCAGGGATTAAAAATAATTATCGATGTGTCACAAATTATACACAGATCAACTGATTCGATTGGCTATTTAAAAATCATTCAACAAATCACAACAGCTAACGCGCGATCATCAATTTTAAACATTATTCTTGAGATAATTTTCGTTTTAGATTTGACACTGGACCTAGGTATGGTCCCACCCAATGGAAATTGTCTTTTCCACTATTAAAACATAACCAGGAATAAATTAACTGTACATATAAACCTCTGTGTACTCCTACAGTGAAAACAAACGTTAAATCAAATAAACAAATCATAAACAACTCAGTACAACATCTAAACCTCTTGGCTTAAAACACAATCGATTTGAAAAAGCACTTAGTATCGAGTATCATTCGATACTAAGCCGATTGCCAACTGAAAGGTTAATACAAAATCATTTTGCAAGTTCTAACCTTTCGATTTTAATCGTTTGTTCCACAGAGCAAAGAAACCCCTCAGCCGACTGCTAGATATAGCATTGTTAACACTTTTCATATAAACTGAAAGTGTCATTGAGCACAAGTTTCGGTTCTTATTGCCATATTCAGAATAAAAAAAATACATTAAAAATATTTTTTTTTGTAACAAGCTTTTTCGTATTCTTCTCAGCAAACCCTTTCATTTGATACACATCATATCATGGCAGTGCACAAAAAATAACTAGTCCGCCATCTTGGGCCGTCCGCCATATTGGATTTAGAATGACGTCACTAAACTAACCATGCATTATCATCCAAACTAATCGTAAATGCAAAATTTTATCTTAATCGGTGGAGGATAACGGCTTTAAAATTCAGGTGCATAATTTGACTCGAACACACTTACATGCATGCATTGCAAGTTAAATAAAAGCTTATAAAAATATAAATAGTTGCCTGAAAAAATCTATTTGGTCCGTCAGTTAGATTATCAAAAAATATAGAACATGTGTTTTTTATTATGGCAAGTAAACAAAAAATTACGACGAGATTGGCGCTAAGTCACGTCTTGGTATAATTTTACCTAGACGTGACATTACAAGCCCCCATTCTTAAACTTTGATGCGCTTCATCCTTGTAAATATTTGTTGATTTAATAAATCAAAAAATAGGTATGCAATATTTTTTGGTAATCTAACTGAGACGGACCAAATAGCTTTTTTAGGGAACTACACTATTGATACAGGTTGTCAATAAGTAAACGGTGACAACTCATTGAAGACCCGTAACAATTTTGACTTTGGCTCTGGCAGGCGAAACTTGTGCTCAACGCAATTGCGTGGCTACAAATATTTACTAGCAATGGCATCTCTAGTCTTCTCCTTGCTCTGTGGTTTGTTCATATTTTCCTGATATTTGCTTGGAAATAAAAGGGTAAATGATGTTAGAACTTACAAATGGTTGTTTTATAGTGTAGGTCTAAGTGTTTAGTGTGATTATTATGTAGATTCAATTAGTGCTGGTTTTAGAATACTGTTAGGTCACTTTGCACAGATTTCTATGGTAAAATGGCGAGTTAATTACGTAAGATAGCGCATGTATTTGTCGAAGCAGCAAAGTTGTTTAGGAAGGAGGAACCATTATGGTTCTCAAAATAAAGAAAGAATTATAGATTAATAAAACATAATACATAAAATACACTTATTTACAAACTATATACAAACGCGTAGAAAAAGAGCTCATTGGGCATCGAAAAATTCGTCCACATCGATGTCAACTAGAAACACGATCAGAACGCTGCCACGTTGGATAGCAATGCTGATTTTCTTTGTAATACTACCAAAATTAAAATGATTTTTTTAAACCAGACAAAAAGATCAAACAGAGTGCCTAAACACTCGGAAATACAGGCGTAAAAAAAAGAAAAAGAAGAAGAAAGGCTTGGAAAAGCCCATGAGTGCCAGAAACGTGTATCCACGCGAGACACAATGTTTTTTTTTTATGTTTCGGTAATTACGGACAATCAATCGGTTAACGTTGTTTATATAAAATTATCTACATCTATCTACACTAAGCCTTATCCTTACATAGTATAAAACAAAGTCGCTTCCCGTTGTCTGTCCCTATGTATGCTTAGATCATTAAAAATACGCATCGGATTTTGATGCAGTTTTTTTAATAGATAGAGTGATTCAAGAGGAAGGTTTATATGTAAATTAATCCGGACGAAGCCGCTGTCAGAAGCTAGTAATATTATAAAGAGGAAAAATTTGTAATTTTGTATGTAACAAATAAACAAAAACTACAGGACCGATTTCAAAAATTCATTAACCGTTGGGAAGCTACACTATCCGCAGGTGACATAGGCTACTTTTTATCCCTGTATTCCAATGGGATCGGGAACTACGCGGGTGAAACCGCGAGGCGTCCGCTTGTTTCTTTATAATTACTTTCCTCAGATCATTAACCACATACATTTTACACAATAATTTCAGAATTATCTCATTTCCATACTCACCACTACTACTGCCTACCACAAAAACATCTTTCACATGTAAATACAACGGTCTCGTATCCTGAAGATTAATAGTGTATAAGATATGGAAGATACATTATTTACATCTCTGGAGCGGGAATATGCGACAGTCTCTTATGTAAGAGGAAAAGTCCGTTATGTGGTGGTTGGCAACATGTTTTCAAATAAGATTTTAATGTTTAAATTTTTTGATGTAACTTTATATAAAATCATGCTTGTATTTCCCGAGGGGTTTGGCAGAGGTATGAGGTACGGTACACTTACATTTCGGTATAGTTATTATATATTTATATGCTGAATGTGTTGAGTATTACTAGCACTCCGCCAGCGACTTCGTTCGCATGATTTCGTATTTTATTCAACTAAATGCAGATGACTTTATTACGTGCAGTTGGTGAAGGCGAAGAAATAAATGGGGTATCGTAGATATCTATGGTTTAAGTTAGGATTTACTAAACTTTAATAACGTATCCGATAAGTTTTAGCTAAATAAAGGGCTCGTGGGTAAATAACAATCCCACCGGTCATTAGCCGCGTCCAGACCGGCTGAGCGCGGCTCGCGAGTCACGCTCGCGAGCCAATAGTTCGGCCGGTGTGGACGGCGCTCGGGCTTCCTCGGACACACGTTGGCTCGGCCGAGCGCCGCTCGGCCCCGAGCCATGCGTTGTCGGTTTTTGCCGATGCTCAAAGGCGGCTCAGTCTGAGCTGCTCGCCCGGTGTGGACGGACGTAACGACACTCGCGATCCGGATTATACGGAGAGAATCTGAATGCTCAAACCGGCTCACCTTGGCTTGCGAGCCCGGCTCGGAACTTTTCCAAATTAGCTCGGGTGCCACGGCTCGCCAGCAGGAAGTCTGAACGGGACTCGCGAGCCGCGCTCAGCCGGTCTGGACGCGGCTATTCAATCAACGTCTCAGTCATGAGGCTTTTCAATAAGATCCATAGCGAGTACACCAATCACCATCTAATACTATAAAGAGGACAGTGCAGTCGAGCTGTCGCACAAGTCTTACGATAAGTATGAATAAAACTGAGGTCATTTTAAATACCCATGTAGCACCCATTCTCATAAAAATCGGACTTTACAGTAGGTATTCATAGAATACGCGACTACTCGGAAACACGTACAGGAAAGGTAACCGACATAGCCCCAAAAATGACCAAACTTTATTTATTATATACTTTATTGTACACCACTGAAATAATTACAGGACAAAACATTTATAAAGATAAGTGTACAATGGGCGGTCTTATCGCACAGGGCAATCTCTTACAGACAACCTTTGGATGGACTGAACGAGAGAAGATAGACTTTCGTTGCATTAAGCAGAATAAAACTCTCCATACAATCTTTAGCAGCCCTTAAATCGTCTTTTGGATACAGTTCCGAAAAACTCCTCCCCTCCTCGCGTCGATACCCCAATGCTGGGGGTCGTGACCACATCATGGTTTCAGAACTTTCTCTTTTATGATGTTTCTCCACCTGCTCCTATTCTCCGTAACATGCACGGCTTCCGAGGCTTTGATGTTCAGCGAGGCTCGGATTTGGTCTGACCAGCGTATAGGACTTCTGCCTCTTGGCCGTTTGCCCTCGACTTTACCAGTGACAATTACCTTGAGTAAGTTGTCACCAGGTTTACGGGCAATATGGCCATAGTAGTCAAATATCTTGCGGAGGCACACATTCGACAATCTAGGCCTTTTTTCAATTTTGAGGTCCTGCAATATCGAGATGTTCGTCCTGTGCGCCGTCCACGAGATACGCAGCATCTTCCTGTAACACCACATCTCAAAAGCCTCGATGCGTTTGCGATCAGCGGCTTTTAGAGTCCACGTCTCCGCTCCGTACAAGAATATGGAGAAAACAAGGGAGCTGACAAGTGACAGTTTCGTCTTGTTCGAAATGTTGCGGTCCTTCCACACTCTCTCGAGTTGCGACATGGCACTCTTTGCCATTCCAATGCGCCTGCGAATCTCATCTTCACACGATCCATTGTTACTTATACTAGAGCCCAGGTAAATAAAGTGATTAACTATTTCGACGTCAAGTGTACCACTGACCGAAAAACTAATGTTACCTTTATTATTTTGCCCATGAAATAATAAGACTTTTCATTCAAACAAATATTTCTCGTTTGATATTTTCACTTGCCCATCCCTTATCTAAATCCGTTCAACCGTTTATGCGTAATGGACGAGCAAACATACATATTCCCCCCTACTCCTTACGATTACGAGATATTTAACCACATATTTTCCGTCAGTCTATCTAAATTACTTCCAGTAGTAAAATCTGGTACCTAACACAAAGATTAAGTAAATACATATGTGGGTAGGTAGAACATTTTCACACTACCCGACAGCTCGACACATAACATATCTCCCGTGACACATTTACTACAATATACGGGGCCGTAACCATTATTAGTTGGTTTTCTTACAAAATAAGAATGTTTTTTTCTAGTAAAATCTCTGTATAGAATGAAAGGGATAGAGTTATGCGAGTATCTATGGGACGGAAAAAGATAAAAGTAATCATTTTCGGTTGTAATTATCTTTTTGTTGTAGAGTAAAAGAATCTTCTCACGAGTAAGAAATTCTTCACAACTTATGTTCAAGCTTCCTGATAACAACGAGTTTTTTTTGTCGATTTGCAAACTGTTGGTAGCTGACTACACAGCAGCAGCAGACGACGTGTCGTCGCTTCATGTCGTCACGACACGTCGTTGCATGCGTCCTGTCGCTGCAGTCATGATTTCGAACCCGACTGCAGACTAGGCTTGTGTAGTACATGTACTATGTACTATTAGGAAGCAATTCCTTTAGGTGAACGAGAACGAACTATTCTGTTTCGGTCGTTTAAATCGTTCATCTAGTACAGTGATCCAAGCGACATCGGATCGCTCGAGTGCTGATAGAACGAATTAGCGAGTGTCTGAGCCTGAACGAGTGAACGAGTTGAGAGATTTGAGAAGCGTGCGCGCGAGCGTGATGACTAATGAACGATGTACTAGTTTGCTCTGTCTACGTACGATTACGATGACCGACCTGGCGCACATTCGCACAAGAATATCCTAATGAACGGTGAACTAAACTGTACTAATAGTACTAGAAGACCAAACTAGTTCATTTCAACTATTGTACTAGTTTTTGAGCGTTCCATTCAGTGTCCGAGTAAGAACAAGCCTACTGCAGACGGCAGCAGCAGACGGCAGCAGCAGACGGCAGTGCTGTATTCCTATTGGTTCTGAGTGTTCCGTGAAACAAAATGTCTGCCTACACTCACTCACTACTGATCATTACTGATCTGCGGTCGGGCGACACGTCGTATGCGATCGTGCGACGTGTAGTCGGGCGACGTGTCGCTAGCTGCGGAAGGTATTTAATAGAAATACTTATAAACCAGTAGTGTCGCTGCGAAACGTCGACGTCCAGCTGCTGCTGCTTGTACTTAGCTACCAACTTGTACTTTTATTATTCAGGAGTTGAGTAGGAACCCTACTTTGACGTTTAAAACCATCACGATGCCGGTGTGAAAGTGAGGGAGCCATACAAGGCGAATATTACTATCTCTTTTCTACTGCGGAACCATGATTGCATTGGTCCTTTTTAGTACAGGCCCCCTTTATACTATCTGCGAATCTTTTGCCATAAATTAAATATACGAGTAATACATGTTTGTTGGGCAACGAACTAAAATCTATACTAATATTATAAAGAGGAACGATTTGTGTTTTTGTATGTAACGCATAAACTTAAAAACTACTGGACCGATTTCAAAAATTCTTTCACCGATAAGAAGCTACACTAACCCCGGATGACATAGGCTTACTTTTTATCCCTGTATTCCCACGGGAACGGGAACTACGCGGGTGAAACCGCGAGGCATCCGTCGGCATTAAATTTTATAAAATCTTGTTAAAAACATCTTAAGAAAATTCTTAACAACATACAAAAAGGCTTTAAAAATTTTGTCCCCTCAAAATAAAATCACCGAGCCACTAAACAGCTTACCAACGAAACTTCATTAAACTTTACAAAGTATTCAAACTTAAATTAATTATAACACAGTCTACTTTATGGGCAGAATAATTAATTTCAACATAAAAGGGCGGAGGTGCCTATTCATCATCTTAAGCGGTGTTGAAACGATTTTTCTTGTTAACTAAGTAGGGAACGTATTTTTTGGTAATGAACTACAAATGAAAGATTTTGACTTGGGAAACGGATTATTTGAATAAATAGTGCTCACTTAGGTCACAGATAATATAATACTAACATACAGATGCCTCATCCCATACAAAGACACCGTGCCGACGTAATTAGCGTTTTTCGTCTGATTATTTTTCTAAGAACATCGATCTTTTTTCAATACATCGACGATTTGTTTTATAGTATTTTTTGGACGTTTTTAGTTTCATTGTACCAAAATGTGTTGCAATACTAATGAAAAAAATCGAGTGGATGCCTCAGAAATTTAAAACCGCGCCATCTATTGGCATCAGTTTTAAATGATCCATTCAAATAATCATTGAAATTTGAATTAAGAGCTCAATATACCATGTGGTTAGGAGAGTTAATTAAACAAGAACTTATTTGTTTTATGATCAACTCTAGAAAATCCAAAAATTTCACCAAACTCGATAACAAATCGAAGCTTATCAGGCCATCTAGTGCAATTTATTTAAACCAAATTTACTTTCTTCGCCTTAGGTGCCCGTTCTTAGGTTTACTGAATAGAATTTTTCAAAATATTACAATTGTATTTTACTAGTATAAATACATATAATAAACTCACGGATTTGGCCCATGGGCTTGGACAGAAACTACTGCTTTTGCTTTATTCACTATCATACATCTAGTAACACACGCAGATCGATTATGAGTACTGCGCACCTGGCCTTTCTGAAGAATATCTCCAATAAGATTAGTGTATGTCCTTCTAGCGCGTTTCCACTTACGTCTTCCTATGGTTAGTTTTCTGTTATTCATCCTCTCAACATGACCAAACCATCAAGTATACTATTATCACTAGGTACACATTTTAAACACAACGTCATGTTATTACGTCATTCCTCAATATTATCCTGTAATCCCGTCTAAAAGATATTAAAAATAAGTTGTAGTTACTACGACTTATCCGATTACGAGAATAATTTCACTAAGATACTATTTACTCCGGAAACATCTGTATGTGTCCTGAGCCCTGTAGTTTTTTGTAAGATAGGTCACTAGAGTGAAATTGAGGGGAAAATTCAGTCCCTTCTAAAGGAAAAAATATGTCCTCATATGGAATCTTTTGATTGAAGCAAAAAGCGACGCGACTAAAATGAAATAATGGCACACAAATTATATTCGACTCTTACGCTAGGTGTAAGAACTATCAGTCCGCAGTTATCGCGTGCACGGCAGCAGTGATTACTGTTCCACCGTATTTCTTGGAGCACAGCTAGGCTCAGGGGAGGCGCTTTTTCACTCAACCCAGCGATGTGCTCTAACAAGCGTGAAATAAGCGCAGAGGGGATTCTGCGGTGATCGGGGGTTCTACGTGCTGATAGTGATCACCGGGGTGGTTTTAGTGAGGTAAAAATCCCGTACTCCCTGGTCTTTTCTTCAAAAGTCCAGGCTCCTTTTGAAGTCTTTTCCCATTAACCAAAAAAAATCTTCGAAGAACTATAAGACAAAACAGTTACAGTTTGTACAGAGCAATTCTATTGGAATGAACAAACTGTACTGGACACTGAAATTACTCGGACGGTATCTTTTTTCCAACTTTGGCACAGTACACTAAAAATATGCATTTTTTTACGCGGTGAATGCACTACTGCATAAACACTTCTTAATTGTGGTATGTACCAATATGTCAAACCACAGTCACATTGTTACTGAAACATTTCGTACAAATATTCTGTACCAGTCTTTTAAAACACGAAAACAAAACAGCATCGTCCCAACAACATTATCTAGAAAACCGTATCTCATAAAGTAACTTCTCCTTTAAACAATTTCTTTATCTCGCATTTATTTGCACAAAAACTGTTTTACCTTCGGTACTTATTACTTCAAAACGGACGCGGCCACAGAACACGGAACGGTAGCGATTTGACACGCCATTTCTGATCATAATATTCGTACGCGTGCAATTGAATTTAGCACAAGTTCTAGCTGTCATAGCCATAGTCAGCGTAGCAGCCGTATCATGGGCTGTTAATTCCTATACCTCGCAGGAGCGTTCAATGTTTGACATAAAGCTTAAAGTCCAGGTTCAAACTTCAAAATCCGAAGACAACCGAAGGAATTGGAAAACTATTAAAGTAAATCCATAATCAGGCAGTCCCTAATAAATAAAGAAAGAAAAAAACTAAAATGAGGCGGTGACCGAAACAAGTGTTGGTCGTCTTTAGGCGAGATAGGCTGACGACATAAGATTAGTTGACATCTCAGGTAGAACCTGGATGAGGATGGTGAGGGAACTTGATGATAGGCATAAGATAAGTAGGCAAAGACTTCCAATAAAAATATTACATAATGAAAAATAACTTCAATTTCGAAAGTCGGAGTACGAAAAAATATATAACACGCCACACGTAGAATAGAATAGAAAACATTTATTTCACACAGACACAATAGCAAAAAAATATAATAACAAAAAGAGAATTAAAACATTTTAACTATAAAATTGGAAAAAAGGTAAATGACAAAAAACCAATCTTTTCAGCAAAGTCAGAGGACCTGTAAATAATTGTTCAAAGGAATCGTCCCCCGACTGCAATAGAAAAATTTTTACTCACTTTTTGGCAAGCGTGTTTTATTATATTATATATATTTTTTAATTACACCGACTACGTATATTTTAATATTATTTGTTCAATTTATTAATTCACTTTTTTTATTATTTTTTGCTATTGTGTCTGTGTCCAATAAATGTTTTATATTCTATTCTACCATTGCAATGAGCACCGAGGCGTCTCGCTACTCTGTGGCCACGTCCTAACAGGTTAATTCCGAACTTCGCTCTTGAATAAACTCGACTAGAAGTTTTCATGTTAGACCATTGACGGTGTAACGTAAAAAGTTTAAACCTACACTACACCTAGACTGCAAAGTTTGCTGAAAGACCGGAGTCTTGTTTTGTTTATATTTGTTCTTTTTTTCTTGGATGCAGTGGAGAGATGGTGTAGTCTAATGCAAGACTGGTTGAAAATTTGTTTCAGAAGAAAACTTGAATGACTGTAGAAAAATCTCGAATGGTATATAAAGTATAGATATTTTGTGAACCTATTCCATATTTAAAATCTGAGGACCGACCGTATATCGATTTTTTGATGATTTGTATGCGATCATGATTGTCAAATGACTCTAATATCGAGTCAAGACCAGTGTGTATTACCAGTGATAGATAACCTATGGCTCTGTGACGTGATCGCTCACAATAGGACTCATCAGAAAGCTTAAAGTCCCCCAAAAGGACAATGGAGAGGGCTGTGCTCGGAGTATCCTTGCGTGATCGAATCAAAATTGTAGAGATCCGCAAGATAACCAGGGTTACCGACATAGCCCGAAGAATTGCCAAACTTAAGTGGCAGTGGGCAGGACACATTGTTCTCAGAACGGATGTCCGATGGGGCTGAAAGTTCTGGAGTGGCGACCGCGAACCGGAAGATGTTGCATTGAAAGGCGCTCCCGCCAGGTGGACCAATGACCGGTCAATGTGGCGACGTATGGGAGAGGTCTATGTTCAGTAGTGGACGTCTTTCGGCTGATATGATGATATTCCGGCAAATATAGTAAGATTGACAAGCACTAATATAATGGCACGTTGTCCTACAATCAATCCCAAATATTTTAGACTTTCACAACGCTATCATGCCTTACCAGAATCTCATTTTACCTAGCACCTTAGGCATCCTCTTCACATCAAGACTTCTACACCAAGATAAATGTCGTGAGATAACTTAAGAAAACTTATTCGCGTTTAGTGAATCTAAATTGTTTCAAACTTCAATACAAGCTGAAACTAAGTTTAAATTAACACAGAACATGAGTGTTTAAACTGGAAACTGTAATAGTTCAGAATATAACAGTTTATTTTAAAGTTTTAGAGTGTGCTGTATGTGCTGGATCATATTTTCGTTAGGTAGCTATTTGCTAGTTTAAATTGTGAGTTCTGAGGTTATTATAAAGTTTATATTAGCTTGTCTGTTAGTGCTAGGGTTATTAACCTGCAGATTGAAGGATCTAAAAGTTTATTTAAAACTAGCTGTGTCCGTGGTTTTGCTCCTGTCAACTGGCTTCCCTACCCTACCCACCCTACCAAACCTACCTATATTTTTTTTTCTAGGGACATTCTTCCGCGGAGAATATTAAAACCGTCTTTCAGAAAATGACGTCATATCCACAACGCCCTTTATCGAATATAGAGTTCATCTGTCCGAGTATCAGAATTGGGTGTGTTGTGATATTTTACGACTTGAACATTTTAAATTCATATAGCTTTTGATAGACTGTACCGATTGCGATGAAACAAATACTAAGTAATACTTCAAGTTACGCACAATTTAAATGTATAAAAGTTATCTACATTGATTTCGTACATTTTACGTGATGCGTGCACAACTAAAATTCCAAAAATGCTGGAAACGGAGTTGTTGGTTATCCTTTAACACCCTGGCTATTTTTTTGGAAATATTTTCCATGTTATAAAAAAACGACTTTTCGACAGATTTATTACATGTATATTGATTGATTGATATTGATATGCAAGCGATATGGTTTGCATTTTATTTTGCTTCAGTAAAACTTTTAAATTAAATATACCGACTGCTTCGTTAGTTAGTGAGACCTCTAGCAAGTGTTTCTGCTGAGTGTATGTTCTTGGGTATGATGCTTTGTTTGAGCAGTGTCATTGGGTTCTTCTATCTAGAGTCTGGATTTGTGCACATCATATCATAATCATCATATCAGCAGAAAGACGTCCACTGCTGGACATAGGCCTCCTCCAAGCGTCGCCACATTGACCGGTCCTGTGCGTCCCGCAACCAGCGGATCCCCGCAACATTCACCAGGTCATCGGTCCACCTGGTGGGAGGCCTACCAAAGCAACGTCTTCCGGTTCTCGGTCGCCACTCCAGTAACTTTCTGCCCCATCGGCCATCCGTTCTGCGAGCAATGTGCCCTGTCCACTGCCAGTTAAGTTTGGCAATGCTTCGGGCTATGTCGGTAACCCTGGTTCTCTTGCGGAAGTCTACATTTCTGATTCGATCACGCAAGGAAACTTCGAACATAGCCCTCTCCATTGCCCTTTGGGTGATTGTAAGCTTTCTTATGAGGTCCATTGTGAACGACCACGTCTTAGAGCCATAGGTCATCATTGGCAACACACACTGGTCCTAGAATTTCGTCTTGAGACACTGTGGTAAGTTGGACGAGAATACCGCGCAACTTCCCGAACGCTGTCCAGCCGAGTCGGATTCGATGGTTGACCTCTTTCTCGAAGTTGGCCCTACCCAACTGGATCATTTGTCAAATCGATCGTTTGTTTTGTGCCCGGATGATGACAATTGGTTAGCAATCGGACCATATTGCTGCGGACTGAAACATAATTTACGAACTGTGTATGGAGGAGGATACCATACACGGGGTAGTCTGGCACCCATGGCCTGGTTTGTCCCTGGGGTGGTCACGGCGTGCAATGAATTCTGGTGCGCCGTTGATAGGGTGATGGGGGTTTCTCCCCAGAGGAGCATCAGGAGACAGACAGTCGCGGCGGGTTCGCGGTGAATGCTAACGCGTGCCCGTGTTCCCGCCATAAGCGGCACATGAGGACACCGTGGAGTTTTAGTGGGTTTGAGTCCCACATAACTGCGCTATCTCCCCGTGGTAGCGCAGTATACATGAGAATTTATCCATGCTAGAAAAAAAAATACCTATGTATAACCCCGTTCAGGTAATGCATGCATGATTTTATATATGTACTTCCAAGTCCATTTTCTTCCATATCAATATTCAAGGAAACAAAAGGCAGAGAACTATCAAAATATTCCATACAGGCGTTCACACAAAACTTTTTATTGCCACCATCTTGTCGCGACTCACCGAACATCTTCTAGCGAGTATGATTTTAAAAGTACTTCCAGACTCTTTATTGTACGAAATTTTGTTTATATTTTTCCGTGAGTCGCTCTTGGTTTGAGCATAGGTATTTTTGAGAATCTTTACCGTGTTTTGCAGCCGAATTTTCAGCTGTTAATGAGTGTTTTTTGTTTTTTTACAAACTTTTATTTAACTTACAATGTATGTATGTAAGTGTGTTCGGATAAAATATTTTAAAGCAGTTATCGTCAACCGATTAAGATGAAATTTTGCATACACATTGAGTTGGGATAACTATGTACGGTTATCTAAGTGACGCCATCCTAAATCCAATATGATGGACGGCCAAAGATGGCGGAATAGTAATTTTTTGTGCAATGCCAATATATGGGTATCAAATGAAAGGGTTTGCTGAGAACAATGATATTCAAATAAACAGATACGTTATACACTAACAAAACAATTGAAAAACTGTTCCGCGTAGCAGCGGCAGAACACATACACACTTTTCATTCATCTGACATTTCACTACAAGTCGAAAGGGATGGCTTGATAAAACCAACAAGAAAAAAAGAGACAGCTAGTGTTTGTCACTTGCGTGTGAATGTAAACAAACATTATTCTGACCACCAATGTTGTTATCTTTTTCTAACCTTCAAATATCAAAATATTAGGAAAAAAAAAAATGTAAATTGAGGCGTATTGCGTACTTACATATGGTATGAGATCCCTTCTAGTACTTTGGTATCATAATTGTTACAATTTCTAAATACACACGAAGGCATTTTTTTATTTTGTTTTTGTTTCAACAAAGCCTATCGCTCTTCGCCATGCGTGACATAAACTAAAGACTATAGGTCATAATAGTGACCTATTTCAGTCTTCAAAATGCGCGCGCTCATAACATATCTGTTTATTAGAATATCATTGGCTGAGAAGAATACGAAAAAAGTTTGTTCAAAAAAATGTAATAATTTTTAAAAGTTCAGTTGTCTTTTGTGTTGTGTATTTCAGTTTGGGGTATAGTTTATTTTAAGTACAGAGATAATTATGTAATGAAGATAGTACTCGGTTTCGTATAATAAGGATGTTTACTGGGTAGAAAAATGATAATTCTAGTCCGTCAGTGAGATTATCAAATAATATTGGACACGTATTTTTTGCTTCACCAAATCAATAAAAAATTACAAAGTTAAAGCGCATCAAAGTTCAGGAGTGGGGGCTTGTGACGTCACTAAGGCAGTATAAATAATACTAGCGGCGTGACGTTTCACGATATTTCAAAGCATTATAACGTCGTCACTTTATGTTTACGTGTCAAAAGAAAAATACGTATCCAATATTTTTTATTAATCTACCTGACGGATAAAAACGAATTTTCAGTAAACACTACCCTTTCAGGGTTCATCTTTGTTGAATACTAGTATGTTAAGCTAAAATAATATTTTAAACAGGGAAAAAATATGTATATGTGTTTGTAAATTCTCTAATAAGAACTGGCTTAATTACGACAATTCTTTCACCCATAGGCTGCGGGAGTCCGGTGGATGCGAGAGGTATAAGACCGATCAGTGTGGCCACAGTTTAAATATACAAACAGTTTGGAAAGTACCTACAAACGCTCGAAGATACTAACACAAAAATACGTGACCACTCGTCGCGACGCGGCACTTAGTACTGACATTACCTAGAAGGTGCACGAAAGGTCTCGTCGGTGCGTACGCTTGTGTGAGTGTGCCGTTTCGAGCGTTTACAGGTAGTTTCCATACTGTTTGCATATTTATACTGTGGTGTGGCGACGCTTGGGAGAGGCCTATGTCCAGCAGTGGACGTCTTTCGACTAAAATTACCATGATGACGAAAGGAATCTACACTGTCATAGGCTATCTACTTTTGGGGTTAGCTGCAGGAGCGAAGCCACGTGAAAAGCTAGTATTATAATATTAGTAGGACGATAGTTTCACAAACAAATTTCTTGCTACTGTTAAAGATCAAAGGAGCCTTGCCATCTGCCTACTCTCTATCTGCAAAGAGTCGCCACAACACTATTAGGCTGTTTTATTCCTACGAAGGCCAGCTTATCAATATTTTACACAACCTTATACGAATACGTATCCCTTCCGATTGCAAATGTTATGCCACAACAAGATTGTGCTACACACTTTTACGAGCTGGAACGAGACAGACGTATGTGTATGAGAGAGAGAGATATAAATCTGCGGCAGGGATGTTAAGGAGCTCTGTTACTGTAAACGAAACTATCGGATATCCGAAATAAATATCTATCCGTAACCGTAACCGAATCCGATATGAAAGATTCGGCTTATTTCGGATAGCGGCGGCGTCTAAATTAGACACCTTATGACAGGTTTTGCTGCCCGGATGAACCGACACACCAGCCGTGCACTTCACTTGCATGTTTATTTATCACACTAATCAAACTTATCACACTAATCACACTTAATATTATAAAGGCGAAAGTTTGTGAGTGTGTGTGCGTGTTTGTATGTTTGTTATTTCTTCATGCTCAAACGGCGGATCAGGATGAAATTTTGCACAGAGATAGATTATAGTCAGGAATAGCACATAGGATACTTCTTATCCCAGGAATATCTTCCTTCGAGATAATTTACGATCTTCACGCGGGTGAAGCCGCTGGCAGAAGCTAGTTAGAAACAAAGTCAAATTGTTTATCTAATGTCCGTAACCGAAACTAACGGAGAATCTGAAATAATATCATAACCGTAACCATATCCAAAACCGGTATAATAATATTTCAATATCCGTATCCGAAATTGCATATCCATAACATCCCTGATCTGCGGTAAAATTGTTCCGTAGAACTGAGTGCTAAGCTGGTACAGATTTGCGGGGTTGCCATAGCAACGAACAAATACAGCAGAATATTTTCCGAGGGAGACATTTGAACTATAAATACTAGATATAAGCTGGTTGTCTGTTTGTTTGTATATTTTTCTATTGTGAGTTGTCAATGGGATTATTTCCAAGGTGTGAGCAGAAACATAAGCGCAGTTGGAATAATAATAATATATTTATTTGACAAAAAGTAAAACATTATATGTGAAAATTTTATCAAGATTTTAACTGGCTAGGTACAAAATACATGATCAATGACCTCCATGCTAGGAAAACCTATCTTACAGGGTCAAACAATGGGGTTTTCTACAAGAACACAAAAAAACATTCTTTTGACATACATATTCAAACTGGGATCAGCAATGCTGCTGTGAACTGCTGTGCTATGTTTCTTTCTTTCTTGTGATGTTTCTGTTTATATTTTGTTTTGATCCAAATTTAATATTCAATAAAAAAACCTAATAAGCTTTTTTTAAAACAATATTTTTGAACCGCAAGGTGGTAATTACTTGTCAATACACATGCAATGAGCCCAATCACGGTTTCTATCTTTTCTAGTTGAGGAGTTGTTGTCTTCCGGCTCCATCATGAGACAAACTCCATACTGCCATATTATTTTAATGTTTTCAAAGTGGGATAAGTACGCTAAGTTTCAGTCTAATCTGATGCCTAGATGTGCTTGAAAAATTTATTATCTTCCTACGTTGTGTACGTGTTTGTGTCCTAGTTGACGGACTCAAATACTGAAGCAAGGTTATGTATAAAGCTTTACATAAAATAATACATTAAAAATATTTTTTTAAAACAATCTTGTTTCGTATTTTTCTTTCATTTGATACCCATACCATTGCAGTGCACAAAAAATAACTAGTCTGCCATCTTGGGCCGTCCGCCATATTTTATTTAGAATGACGTCACTTAGCTAACCATGCATTGTCATCCAAACTAAACGTGTATGCAAAATTTGATCTTAGTCGGTGGAGGATAACTGCTTTAAAATTAAGTTGCAAGATTTGACCCGAACACACTTAGATACATACATTGCAAGTTAATTAAAAGTTTGTAAAAAGAGGAGCTTCTTTTTGTTTAAAGGTAAAAGGCGATCTCTGGAAGTACATGATGTACATGATAGTACTGATGGAAAGCTTAATTATTGTTGAGTGCCATTTTAATACCCGCACGGTTCCTGTTAAATAGGCCACGAGAACGAAGCCGCGAGAAAATTCCTCAAACATATTTTTCAAACTGTAACTTCATAACATAAAATCACGCCTGTAACCTAACCTAACACCCTCATTCACCAGTTATGTTTAAGCTCCATGTAGTAGAAGGCTAGCCTATTGCCATCATCATTTCAGCCAAAAGACATCCACTGCTTGGCATAAGCGTCGCCACACTGATCGGTCCTGTGCGTATTGGAGCCACTGGACGCCCGCAGCCTTGACCATGTCGTCACTCCACCTAGAGGGAGGCGTTCCAACGCTGCGTCTTTTGTTACGGGGACTAGAACTTTTCGGCCCCAGCGGCCATAAGTTCTGCGTGCAATGTGCCCTGCCCACAGCCAGTGTCGGTAACCTTGGTTCTCTTGCGGATGTCTTCATTTCTGATTCGATCACGCTAGGAATCTCCAAGCCCTCTCCATAGCCCTTTATGTGACTTTAATCTCTCTGATGCGGCGCATTATGAGCGACCACGTCTCAGTCCCGTAAGTAATCACTGGGAACACACACTGGTCATAGACTTTCGTCTTGAGACACTGTGGTAAGTTGGACGAGAAGATAAAGCGCAACTTCCCGAACGCTGCCCAGCCGAGTCGGATTCGACGGTTGATCTCTTTCTCGAAGTTGGACCTACCTAACTGGACCGTTTGAGCCAGGTAGACATTATCGTCCACAACTTAGAGTGTAGAGTCTCCGACTTTGATAGGAGTGGGTGCAACATGGGGATTCAAGATCACCTTGGTTTTGTCCATGTTCATTTTTAAACCCACTCTTTCGGAAGCTCTACTGAGGTCACCGAGCAATGAACCTGAGGTTCTCCATGATCTCAGCCATGATCACTATATCGTCGCAAACCGGAGGTGAGTGATGTACTCGCCATTGACGTTGATGCCTAGCCCTCTCCAGTCCAGAACTTTGAAGACATCCTACAGTGCAGCAGAGAACCGGCAACACACACTGCTCATACACTCTCGTCTTGAGATTCTGTGGTAAGTTGCCATCAACCGGGTACAAAGCGGCTATTGAGAAATTTCAGATGGAAAATCTCATAACTCATTGCCCGACCCGGGATTTGAACCCAGGACCTCATGCTCTGCGGTAGCACTTGCGACCACTAGACCAACGATGCAGTTCGGTATCTACTACAGGCAATATCGTCTTTTTTAGGATTCCGTACCCAAAAGGTAAAAACGGGACCCTATTACTAAGACTCCGCGGTCCATCTGTCTATCTGTCTGTCACCAGGCTGTACTCTCATGAACCGTGATAGCTCGACAGTTGAAATTTTCACAGATGATGTATTTCTGTTGCCGCTATAACAACAAATACTAAAAACAGAATAAAATAAATATTGAAGTGGGGCTCCCATACAACAAACGTGATTGGTTGCCTTTTTTGCCAGTATGGTACGGAACGGAACCCACTTTTTTTTAAATCTAACTAATATCCGCAAAATTTCAAGTATAAGTTTACCAGCCTTCCTCGCCTCGGTCTACGGTACTGATAAATTAACCAGGAACATCTTATCTTCCTCACTGGTTGATTTTGAGGTACCGTGTTTGACCGATGCGTTGAACGCTTGGAAAATGGCTTGTCCCAATACGGATCTGCCCGACAACCTGTCCTCCCAGAGACGATGGGATGTGCCGCTCTGCAGTATTATACAGAATAACCTTATAAATACATCGTCTAGTACTGCTGAGCGTGCGCGTCTGCTGGCTGTGGGGGAATGGGAGTCGGGTTTGTGGCTTCAAGCACTCCCGTCATCCACCATAGGCACTATGATGGATGATTCTTCGTTTCGGCTCGCAACTTGTCTACGCTTAGGCGCACCTTGTGTTGCTCCGCATCGGTGCCATTGTGGTGAAGCTGTCGGCAGCCTTGGGCACCATGGCCTGTCTTGTTGCAAGAGCGCAGGGCGCATAGCACGGCACGCCAGTATCAATGACATTATTCGTCGAGCCCTTATCACCGCCAGCGTACCAGCTGTATTAGAACCTAACGGCTTGGTACGTGACGATGGGAAGAGACCAGATGGCATAACTTTGGTGCCGTGGAAGGTGGGTAGGCCTCTGGTGTGGGACGCAACCTGTGTCGATACCCTTGCGCCATCTCATGTTCCTAGTTCGGCGGGCTGTGCTGGCGCTGCTGCTGCGGCTGCTGAGGCCCTCAAGCGGCGCAAATACTGTAACCTAATTGGTAATTACAGTTTTGAGCCGTTTGGGGTCGAAACGCTTGGGTCATGGGGCCCGAGTGCACGTCTTCTTTTTAAGGAGATCTCTCGCCGACTGATCGACACTGTGCGTGACCAGAGGGCTGGCTCTTTCTTTGCGCAAAGAATTAGCATTGCCATTCAACGTGGCAATGCTGCCAGTCTTCTGGGCACGTTCTCGGATGACAGCGATGTGGAGGAGTACTTCGACGCCTAAGTGTACCTGTATTTTGTATATAGTGTAAGTAGTTTGGTTTAATATAAGTTTATATAGTTTTATTTTTGTTTAGTGTTTACTAATATTATAAATGTGAAAGTTTGGATGGATGTGTGCGTGGATGTATGTTTGTTACTCATTTTTTTTCTTTTTTTAATTTAAATTTATCTCAGTTAATTTTAGTCTGGCAGTTTGAATAGTTCATGCGGCCTACCCGAATGTCCTTTCTTTGGTATTATTCGTCGAATCGTTAAGCTCCTTAAATTCTGAGTTGAGCTGCTCGGTTATTGACAAATGCGTGCACTGACTGGACAGGTCCACTCAATCTGGCTGATTCATTCATCAAAAGACCATTTCAGACATCAGTCTACATGGTCTTCACATGATCTCACCAAGATTTTGTCTGGACTTTAAAAGAGACTGTGACCTCTGAGTTTGTTTCGGCCTTTCTACTCAGAGTAGTCAGATAGGAAACGCCGACTTCATCTAGTTTTAAAAATTATGATCTACATGTAAAAGCTTTTGTACAAACCAACTTACAGAAATAAAATCATTTATCACTATCATTTATTTACCAATCACGCCAGAACGGCTGAACGGATCTGGATAAAATTTGGTATAGAGATAGATTATAGTCAGAAATAGCACATAGGTTATTTCATCCTGTAATAATGTTTCCCTGGGATAAAAATAACACTTTTCACGCGGGCGTGCCCTCTAGTTATATATGAGCTTGCGCTTGACTACTATCTCACCTGATAGTAAGCGATGATGTGGTCGACGGTGAAGCACGCTTGCCTAGAAGTAACCTATTCACTCTTGACTTAAAGACCTAGGTTGAAGCTATCGGGAAACAGACTCTGTCAGGGAAATTCAATAAACAAGCTGCATTTTTCACCAAAAAAAAAGATATTCTATATTTAAAGGAGTCGATAAAAAAAAGATACAGCAGCAAAAAAGTTTAAAATATTTACGAAAAATTTAAATAAACCCAGAGGGTCGAATGCAATAAAAAATGTGAGGTGACACGTTGACAGGGTTGAATGTCGTTTTAATATAACTCGCCATGTTTATGCGTGTAGCAGGACGAGGGTTATACGTTTTACGAATTTTTATTTAGTGTTTTTTGTAAAGGTTTAACGGATTCGCATGCTTAGTGATAGTGTAAATAACTTAGTATTAGCAGCCGAGAAAAATCTCGTACGATCTACAAAAGCATTTTAGGCAGAGAAGGGTTACGAGGAAATAGGGGCAGAGAGCGGCGACTGAATTTTCTTATTGGTCATAAATCGAGGTTTGGCTCTCGCCTATTTCCTCCTCCAATATTGGACCAATTTAAAAGATATTCCAATTAAAGACATTTACTATGCCCATATGTTTTCTTTTTAACCGACTTCCCAAAAAGGAGGAGGTTCTATGTTCGACTTCAAGTTTGTTTTTTTTTTTTTTTTTTATGTATGTTCACCGATAACTCCGTCAATTGTGGACCGATTTTGAAAATTCTTTTTTTGTTTAAAAAAGTATGTTCTGAAATTGGTCCCATTTTAATTTGGTGAAGATCTGATGAAGAACTTCGGAGATATACAACAGAACTCTTCAATAAATAACGGCAAATCTCTCGGGATTGCTGCTATCGCATGTCTGTTTGTTGTAGAATTAAGATTTATTTGTACCTACATTGTGTGTATCTGTGTGTGCCAAATAAACTAGTTTCTTTTTCTTTCTTTTATAACATTTCATAACATAACATCACGCCAGTTCGCTCTTAAGGGGTAAGCAGATCTCTCATTTCACCGGTTATGTTCAAGTTTCATGAAATCTATTCTGGCGAAATAGTTCCCTTACTAACTTGCCTATAAGGTACGTACAACTAAAAAGTGAAAAATAAAAAAAACTTTTTGCAAAAAAATACTACCGACTTCCAAATACAAAACTGCAAAGTGAAAAATAACTTAATTTTTTGAAGTCGGTGTCCATAACGCAAAAAAATGGTACCTACGAAAGACACCGACTTCAAAAAATTAAGTTATTTTTCACTTTGCAGTTTTGTATTTGGAAGTCGGTAGTATTTTTTTGCAAAAAGTTTTTTTAATATAAAACAAGGAGTTACCTACTACAATTAATTTGTAAAACGAGTATGTTTCCGACGGGTCAATACCACAGGGACCGTGAATTTTTCTAGGATTAAAAGTGTCTTATACTTTTTTAATCTTTAAAAATCGAATTTTAATTAAAGAAAGTCTTTGACTACACAAGCTACAGACTTTCAACATAAATTGTAATCGGATCAATACTCAGAGATAGAGAGAGATAGAATACCTTTAATAGAGACAGAAATAAAACAAACAGGTTTTCCTTTTATAATCCTAACATATAAAACACAAAAAATGTTTCCAGCTATGTCTTTGAAACTATCCAACCGATATGCCCCAAACCGATTTCATTCGACAGGCAAATTCGAAGATGGTTTTAGACCACCAAAACAAACAAAAAAAAACAAACAATTGTTGTTCCAACAAATAGACAAAATATATTTTAGCGGATACCTGGTACTCTAAATAAAGTAGCGTACCAGGTATCCGCTAGTATTAAATAAGATGTAGAAAAACAGTTCTTACATTCTTTGATCTACTGCTTGGTTACACTACCCTAACATTCCATTTTAACTGCAACTTATCACTTTCTAGAAACAACTTTATTACACAAAAACATACTACAAGAGACATACGAAATAACAAAAACTGTGTCCTGTCGGGCTTACAATGGTTTTGCATGGCCATTCCATACGGCTTCCTATGCCAAGAGCCACAATAAAAACTATCAAGTTATATGCCAAAAAGCATTACTGGAACATGGAACATGTTTTTTTTTTAAACAAAAAGAAAAGCAAAGGAACGTCCATATTAATCTTGCGGTGAAGCTGTCTGAAATGTTTCTTTTTTTAATTCTTTTAAACTTTTTGAATTTAGAATTTGTGTTTTGTTTTTTTTTAAGGTGTTGGTAGTGGTAATAATTATGTTCACTTTCTTGGCTGGAGTAGTTCGTACGAATACTAAGTATGGAAACCTAAACAATTAAACAAGCGGCCTAAATTTGTGCCTCATCATCCTACAGCAGCTCACTGCTGGATAGGCCTCTTCCATATCACGTCGTTTATCTCGACTCTCGGCAACTATTATCCAGCTGCTCATTGCTCTACACCAGCCTTTCCCAAAGTGGGCGATAACGCTCCCTTGTGGGCGCTGCAGGTCTAAAGGAGGGCGGTAAGAGACCCAGAAAAAAAAATTACCCCTTTAATAAAAATGTTTCTGGTAATCTCTGGTATTTTTTTGTAATTTCATTTAGCTAGGAGGCCTCTTAGACACCGACTGCATGAGCTCTCGAATCTCAACTACAACTTGTGTGTCTTACTAATATTAGTAAAGAGATTGCTCAAACTCGGTTCGATATTTCTCTCCGCTTAGTTCATATATCTGTCCTGTTTTATTGAATATATAAAATAAAAATCATGTCAATCGGTCGCTCCGTTTCGAAATGAAAGTAGACACAAACAAACAAATAAAAAGGCAACAGACATACTTTCGCATTTTAATAGTTATTAGTACTCCTAGGTAGGTAATAAAATTTCGTAAAATTTCGTAGATAGTAGACCGCGGGCAATCTTTTTGTTAAATAACACAATAATTGATTAATTTAAATTAAAGCTATAGTGGTTTTTAAGTAGGTGAAAAAATAAGTTTGGGAATCCCTGCTCTACACGGAACACGGAATGATTTTATGTACCCTGTGTTTTTGCGGGTGTAACACCCGTTCTTTATGTTTTGTCAATCTTGTGCCGTATAGGCATCTCCTTGATGTTTCTGATACCTGTATTCCTTTTATTTACGACATATTTTTAAATAGTTTATTTTAAATATCTTACTGTATTTGTTTTATGTTTTTTTTTTATATATATTTACATGCGCTACAGACCTTACCGTACGTCAGGTCCTAGGCGACCACTGAAAATCAGCGCCATGCTGTGGGTCCTCCACGGCACAGCATTATGCTGAGTGGAAGCCTTCTTGCCACAATCACGACATGCATCTGCTTTTGTTTTTAACCCCCGACAAAAAAAGAGGGGTGTTATAAGTTTGAGGTGTGTGCTGTGTATCTGTGTGTCTGTCTGTGGCATCATAGCGCCTCAACGGATGAACCGATTTTGATTTAGTTTTTTTTGTTTGAAAGGTGATTGTATCGAGAGTGTTCTTAGCTATATTTGAATAAAATTGGTTCAGCCGTTCAAAAGTTATGCGAATTTTACTGTTTAGATCGTGATGTTATCGCAAGATAAATGTGTCGGGGGTTTTTAAAATTATGAAATTTTACTTGTTTAGTAAATACTCGCATTTATACTTTTGTTTTTTTTTTGTTTTCTGTCATCATTTAAGAACTAATAACACTATTGTTAAGGGTTTAGTTTTCAAAATTTACTACCACTGTTCTTGTAATGTAATGGTTGTATGTCGCTTTGTGGCAATTAAATACTTTTTCTTTCTTTCTTTTTTCTTTCACCTATCCTGAGAGCGACCCAACTTAAGTTTACCGATTCGCGCCTGATTGATGCCAATATGCACTGCACACTATTACATAGAACTTATACATAATATTCTGCCGATATTTGGGTGTAAAATAACGCATATTATGCTACTCAAATATCTTCAAAAACCTTGAAAATACATAAGCCTGCAAACGACTTTCAACCAGACCTAGAACTAATTTCCTATGCCTTCAAAGCCAGTATCGTTTTTCTTTTACCTTTCGCGTTATGAAAAGATAACCCTGTTACCGCTGCAGTTGACCGTAACTTGTGGGTTATTGCAAAAGAGGGTGGTGTTTTATTTTTAATGGGTGGCGTAGGTTAGTGTTAGCTTACCGTCGGTTGGATTAAAGGCCAGATGGTTTCTTTTTTATTAAAGTTGATTGCTTTGTACTAGTATAACATAGTTACTTATGTATGGAAGTTTTGGTATTCGAATTTAACTACGTATATATTCTGAATTGGCCATTGTACGCTTATCTTTATAAATGTTTGTCCTGTAATTTGTATGTAGTGTTCAATAAAGTAAATAACAAAACAATAAAAACGGCTTTCACCCAGTTTCTGGAACGGAAATGATCGCAAAGTTAATGTGAATCGTCGAATTCATGTCCAAAAGCCAGTCCCATCATTTTTCAAACTTGTGAAGCGTCAAAAAATTTCTTTCTAGCAACCGGTGGGTTGATCATTGACTCAAAGCGACCGTCCCGATGGCTAGATGCGTTTTGATTTATATCGCATGTGCAATTCGAAAGATTTGCGCAAAAAAAAAATCATAGAAAATACGTACGCTATATCGCCTATGAACGCAATTTGAATTGCGTCGCCCCATCAGTAAGATCCCTACTAAGGTTCTCAAGTTTTTTAGGCTAAAGGAGCGTCCTCACTGGGAGCATTCTTTCGTGAGCATTTGTAAACGAGCAATCATAGCCGAGCAACAAATGCTTCCCAGCGAGCCCAGCATTCACTTTCGAGCAAATCTATGAATGTTCGAATCGAACATTCACTTGCGAGCTTGGAGCATTTGAATACGATCTCGTTAAATGTCATTCATTCGATAATACGATTGACCAAGAAGATCACAAACACTTAAGATTAAGGAACTGTTTCTTGCTTTACAAGTGGCCAGTAATATTCCTACATACATACTCATTGATTTAATTTCTGAGTACTCGCTTTCGAGCGTTTTATTTGCGTGAACATTCGAATGCGAGCCGTTTCCGCGAAAATCGTTGCGTGGTCCACACCGACCGAAGTTCGAGCGTTGGTGAAAGCTTTGTAACGCTCGACTCACGTCCAAACCACTCAAAAATTCGACGTCGAATGCTCATTACACGTGAATGCTCTCAGTGAGGACATTCCTTAAAAGAAGACCCAAAATCAATCAAATGAACTTTCTACATCATAATTTCTGAAAAAACATCACTACCCTCCCCATTTGTCACAACCCCCACAAAAACCCTATAAATTCTACCATCACCAGTAATTAACAATTTTATTACAACTTCCAACCCTTATCAACATCACGTTTCTTAACGCTATCTCCGAAAAGGACAAGACATAATATAAAATTCTTATCTACTCTCTTTAACGATCAATTAACGATGTTATAACCCTCCGAATGACGCCGAAGGGGTCCGAGAGACCCCGAGTCCATAACATTAGGCGTAATTTCGTTCTGGTACGTGTTACGTACTTTTTTGGTGTACGTGAGAATTGGTAAGTGTTAACTAGATTCGAAGACGCCTTGTTTGAATACGGGTTTTTGTTACAAAGAAGGTTTTTATGTATTTTTTTATGTTTGAATGAATTCAAGACTTCTTTAAGATTACAAGACATTTGTCATTTATTTTTAACTGACTTACCAAAAAGGAGGAGGTTCTATGTTCGACTTTATGATGGTTTGTTTTTTTTTGTATGTTTACCGATATCTCCGTCAATAGTGGACCGATTTTTGAAAATTCTTTTATGTTTGAAAGAGTTTGGACCCATTTAATTTGTTAAGGAACTTCGGAGATATACAAGAGAACTCTTCAATAAATAACGGCAAATCTCTCAGGATTGCTGCAATCGCATGTCTGTTTATTGTTTATATCATTTCATAACATAACATCACGCCAGTATGCTCTTAAGGGGTACGCAGATCTCTCATTTTAACCATTTATGTTCAAGTTTAATGATATTCGGGTAATCTATTCTGGCGTTATAGGTACCTTAACAACTTGTCTATTAGGTAGGTATACAACTAAAAAGTGAAAAATAAAAAACTTTTTTTACAAAAATATACTACCGACTTCCAAATAAAAATAAGAAACTACAAAGTGAAAAATAACATTAATTTTGGAAGTCGGTATCCATAACGCAAAAAAAAAATACCTACAAAAGACACCGACTTCCAAAATTAAAGTTATTTTTCACTTTGTAGTTTCTTCTTTTTATTTGGAAGTCGGTAGTATTTCTTTGTAAAAAAGTTTTTTTTTAAAACAAAAGTTTAGCATTGATCAGTAGGCGGAATAGTTAATATTAAGTCACACTGATATTTCTAAATCATCTTTTTGCCCTTGATTCATGATACTTGGGGTCAGCGCAACACGTTTTTGTCATCCACACTCCCCTGTCAACCACCCCGCTATCATTTGCTCCGTTTCATTTCACGGTCTCATACAATCCATTCATTTTTTTTTTTTTTTTTAACAGCTGTGTAAAAAAGCATCTTTTAGATTGAACCTATTTACTATAGGGTGATTGTTAACAGGACGGTATGGAGGAAACAAAACGTGTTGCGCCGACCCCAAAGAAAATGTGATAAGTGCAGAAAGATGATGACTGTACTTACCACACAAAGCTTTTTACCGTCTAAAAAGACTATCTAACCCAAATCTAGGGATAAAGCATTTTAGTCCCTAAAAAGACCACAACCCTAAGCCATAAAAACCATTATCCCAAAAACCTACTTACACATTTAAAACCTAACCCAATAAACGTTGAAATTACGTATAATTTTAACCTTTTTCACTAAAGGTTTGGTAATAAAATGTTACTTTACATAATTATATTTTTGGGACGCCGTCGTCCATGTAGGGTCCGAAAAATATCGCAGGTCCACGATTGGTTATTGAGCTTAGAAACGGTGAATTTGAATAAAAGGACGTCGTAAAATAGCAGGGTTTTATTGTGACTGGCGAAGGGTAAAATAAGAAATGAAGGGGAAATTATATTTGGTGATGCTTGAGCCTTTTTAGGGATAAGCTTTTGGGGGTGAATGAGTCCGATGCGTTTGAAACATCCTTAAAGACTATTATTATTAGTAGCTAAAAGAGCTACATCATTTCAGCCGTCCACTGCTGAACTTAAGTCTCTCTCCCCTAAGTATCGCCACATTGAGCGAACCCAGGCGACATGCATACAGGGGATTTCCGCAACATTAATTAGGTCATCGGTCCACCTAGAGCTAAAAATGCATAACAAAATAATACTGTTGCTATCTTATCAATAGTTTTAAGTCTTAAATAGACTATTTGGTAACAAGTTCAAACTCTACAGAAAATACAAAAATCAACCTTAAAACATTTCACCATCAAATCATTATCATTTGCCTTCACCACATAAAAAACAATACACAACCTAAAAAGCATCGACATCTAACCCTTCCCTCACCCGGGCCTATCATCTTAACCCTCCATAAACCGGTCGGGGTACATCTGACCCCGGCCGGGTTAAACCATTCTTACATGACATATCTTTAAGCGAAATTTTTGCGAGCCTCACTTGTTACAAGAGTTTGCGCTTACCGTTGTTGGCTTTTGAAAATTGAGGGTTTTTATTTTGTTTTCTTTTTTGGGTTGTAGTGTAAGAATGGTCATTATATTGTGGAAATATATGAGATACAAAATGGTTATTAGAGATTATGTAATAGATAATATTGTCTGCCCCGTCGGTCTAGCACCACGGATAAAAATTAGCATTAATATTAATGGGTCCTAACATTGTGAGCTGTTATATTTGATTCCAATAATAGATAAATAATAATAAATAATTAATTTTTATCCGTGGTGCTAGGCAACTGGGCTTATCCCAGTTGTAAACGACCCTTTGTGCCTAATGGTCTTGTTTGTTCTGTCTCCTGCTTGATATGGAGGGAAGTGGAAATTTGTATTTTTCTTACTCCTCCATTTTCTTTTCTAATTAATTTCGTTGCGGGATCCAAGACAGTTAAATTCATTCTCCGGGACTTCGTCGAGCTTCATTGCCTCGGCGCTTTTCTGGTGGTCGCCACTGTTGATTCTGGCTTTCAGGAGTTGCAGTGGTTTGGGAATAGTGCGGTGGGATTGCCCCGTCGGTCTAGTGGTCGCAAGGATTACTGCTGCAAATGAAGTTCTGGGTTCATTTCGCGGGTTGGGCAGTGTTATTTGGTTTTTTCATCTGGAACTTCTCAGTAGCGACAGTCTGGAGTCTGGATTTGTGCCCAGTTGATGGGTATGGGGTCGCTTCCTATAACATGGGACTTCAAAATAACTGGTTTAATGAGGAAGTACCTGGTATAGGTAATTTTGGGAATACCGACCTCATGTTATCTAATACCTTTAAGCGGCCAATTCTTGTATATCTGTACCAATATTATAAAGCTGAAGAGTTTGTTTGTTTATTTGTATGAACGCGCTAATCTCAGGAACTACTGGTTGGAATTGAAACAACAATTATCGAGGCAGGTTATAGGTTATATAACATAACGCTACGACTAATAGGAGCGGAGCATAAATGAAAAATGTTGCAAAAACGGGAAAATATTCCTTTTTGAGAGCTTCCGTTGCGTGCGATGCGTAAACGGTTTAAGTTAACAACAATCAACAATCATGTATGTAGGGTAGGTAGGGTAGGGTAGGTAGGTAGCCAGTTGACGAGAGCAAAGCCGCGTGGGACAGCTAGTACCTATTTAATTTGAATCTCGGAGATTTTCATGAAATTTAGTATGCAGGGGCTTTTGGGGGCGATAAATCGATTTACCTAGTCGGTCAGGTACTGTTATATAATATTGCGATAAAACAGAGAGTTAATTTGTTTTTGTGACTCACAAAAAGCAATATTTTTTCCTGTACAAACTTTTCAAGAAGAAAGATTTCTTAGTATGAAAGCATTGATTACTTCTTTTCAAAAGATCAAGCAACACATCTATTTATTATACCTCAAAGCTTCGTAACAAATACCAATTGCTTTATACTTATTCAACAAACAAATACCTACATAAAAGTACAGAGTTTTCCCTACCCGACAAATAGGCAAAATAGAAACATTTCAACAAAAACTCCCGAACCAGTGCACCTCTCAAATATTACTCGATTCAATCACGAAAATGCCAGCCAAGCTATTCACAGAACACATGATACAGCTTTCACCCCCTCTGAATTCCCCAAAATCAGTCTACCCGGCCGCTATAAACGCCCAATTCACACATACACCTGAAAATATCCCACACGTATGAAACCTGCAACCCTTGGGGTTGAAACCAATAAACTAAGCGGGGTGAAAATAATAAAAAATTCACATCAAATTGAATGTCAACCCCTGAAGGGGATGTTATTAGGAAATTTACGAGCGCTAGCCGAGTAGCATATTATGTTTTATAACCACCCTATGTCATTGTGGGTTGGTTATATGGTGAGGTATAAAATATATTATGCGCGCAGTGTAGGGTTAAAAGATTGAAACGTCACTTTTTGCTTGTAATTGTCCGTAATAAGGGTTGAAATGTTACATCCCGGCATTTTAGCGAGGAATGTACGCGGAGGCAATAAATGTAAGGTTTTGTCGGGACAAAACGCGGGGCACGGAAGGTGCGAGGGAGATAAAAAATGTGAGCTCCGTTATGAGCGCCGCTGCACATTTAGCGACTATACTTAGTGGAAGACACAAAATTCGGTATAAAAAAACTTTTTTTTTAGTACGGACCGCGAGAAAGTTTGGATTATTAGTAATAAGCAACTAATAACCCAAACTTTCTCGCGGTCCGATTTTTTTAAGGGTACAATTGCATTACAATTTTTGCTGTTTATTTCATTTCATGTTTTGTTAGGGTTATCAATAATAACAGAAAAAATCACGTAAAATGTCTCGGAAAACAAAGACAATTTTATTATAATTTTTTTATTGTAAAATTTAAGTCAAAATACATTATTTTGAATAATAATTTACGACATGGTATGATTTTAATAATAATTTGTGTCATTGTGTAATTTAAACAGTTATGTATTACATTGTATATTTGAATTGATAATTTACGACATGGTATGATTTTAATAATAATTTGTGACATTGTATAATTTTAATAATTATTTTGCATGCCTAAATTGGTAGAATAAAGTGAACTGCGCATTCATCTAACATCTGGAAATGTACAATTAATAATTATATACCTACTACAGAGTATATAATTTATTTTTGCTCTATTTTTTTCAGACGTGTTCAAAATAGAGCTACCCGCAATTAATAATATGAATAATTAAAACTACTGAATAATCGAAATGATTTAAATGATTCGGGCAATTAGAGTTATTGTATAGCTGTATATAGCAAGTCTTTGTATTGCAACAATCATCCAACAAAATCCTTGAACATCGAAAATTGTATATTAAATTTTTGTCATAATAAATCACAAGTACCCAATTTTATACAAGTAAAAAATCCCTTTAATGGCCCCAAAGATTATCCAAAAAGACTTTTGTATACTTAATTACTTTTAGATTAGTTTCAGATTCCAGCAGATAAACGAAACTTAATATTGTCGAGCAATCAAAGTTAGGGATTCCGAAAAATCAAGATCTTCAACTTCGGGTATTAGCAGAACAAATGGATCTAATATTGACATCATTTTGTTAGTATTAATTAATAGGGCAATTTATTTTGTTAAAGCCATTATTTTTTGAGCTATCGAGTAATTAACAATTTATTTTGCTAAAGTTATTAACAAGATTAATTATCAAAAAATAACCATCTACCCGCGGCTTCGCCCGCATGAGAAGTGTTCTATTATCTCAAGAGAACATACAACCAGAATAAAAGTCCTATGACCTGTTCCAGGGTCTATCCATATGGCAAGTTACTGTTAGTGATGGTGATACAGTAGATGGTGACACATACACACACTAGGAAGTGAAGAAAGAGTTACTTTCGCATTTTTAATAGAATTAGAACAGCGGTTTCATTACACTTGATATTCTATGCCTTTCCAGGTTTCAAGCTTCACTACCACAGACAAAAATCTAACTAGATAACGCAAGCCCCTCTATCTGTATGACAACCAAGCGTGCCACTTTTTAAAAATCAATTTAAGAACAAATTTACTTACCGATGAAAGAAAATTATTCCATTGCCTCGGCCACAGATAATGTAATACTAGCATACATATGGCAGAAATTTAAAACGGCGCCGTATATTGAAGTCAATTTTAAATGATTTATTCAAATAATCTAAAAAAATGTGAATTAAGAGCACAATATTCCATAAATTTGTGCTTAGGAGAGTTAATTAAATAAAAACATACATTTATTATGGTTGTCTCTAGAAAATCTAATTATTTTACAAAACTCAATAAGAAATCGCCATCTAGTGTAATTTATTTGAACCAAATTTTCTTTCTTCGCGTTGGGTGCCCGTGCCTCGCCCAACTTTTTCTGTACAGTTTTCACAGCTCAATAAGGCAAAATTAGGCATTTTTTTAGGTTTCAGTGGATGTCCGGTGTCGATAATGCTAATGAAACAGCTCAAAGTCCGACTATTGATCGTACTTTTACTCAATTTTTTGACACGCGACGTACATACTATCGCGTCATTTAGTTAGATTTATATCTGTGTTCACGACTTTGTCTTCAACGATTTTCACTTTACTGATTTTATTGAAGGACCATGAACGATGAACAGAATACAGCTTGTCTATAAGCAAAGCATTCGACTGCGCTTCGTCTGTTTTATTAAAGGAATCACAAAGAAACGTTTGACATCCAAAACTGAAAGCCATAGTTCTAGATTCAATATCAGACATTGAATATTGAATATTCATTCATATTTGACATCTCCCTGAGTGATAAAAAGAAAAACATCCTTTAGGATCTATCTGGAAAATCTCTCTTTTAAGGGCTTTTTATCTATGTTAGCGATTTTAACCTTTAAGCGATTTTTAGTTTGGTTTCTGGAAGGCTAAAGAACATCACTTCTGAAAATTTCATTAATATCCTTTTGCCGAATATTTCGTAAAATTATCGGGCATTCAATTTTATTATTATTAGGTATCTTTAAAGTTAGTTAGTTCAAGGGAAACTCTCTTTAAAGAATTGTTGTCTTATGTTATTTTAAATAATATTTAAAGTAGTAGTTAGTAAAATAAGATTTAAATCTTGTGTCAAAAACAATGATATTCAAATAAACAGATACGTTATACACTCACAAAACAATTGAAAAAGTGTTCCGTGCAGCAGCGGCAGCACACTTTTCATTCATCTGACATTTCACTACAAGTCGAAAGGGATGGCTTGATAAAACCAACAAGAAGAAAAGAGACAGCTAGTGTTTGTCACTTGCGTGTGAATGTAAACAAACATTATTCTATCTTTTTCTAACCTCCAAATATCAGAATATTTGAAAAAAAAAGAAATAAATTAGTAAATTGAGGCGTATCGCGTACTTACATATGGTATGAGATCCCGTCCGTTTTATGTACTTTGGTATCATAATTGGTACAATTTCTAAATACACACTATGGCATTTTTTTATTTTGTTTTTGTTTCAACAAAGCCTATCGCTCTTCGCCATGCGTGACGTAAACTAAAGACTAAAGGTCACAATTGTGACCTATTCGAGTCTTCACAATGCGCGCGCTCATAACATATCTGTTTATTTGAATATCATTGGTCTAAACTGTGATTTTTAATTTCGTAACTGAAAGCTGTCAATGACCTTATTTTTATTTTTTTATTTTGCAAGCACGGAGCATAGTGTTGTAGGTAAGGCTTAATCATAAGTGATTCATCGAATCGATGTGACATGACTACTCAATTTAATTTTACTAATTGGTGTAAATAAATGTTATGTGAATATAAACGTAATATATTTAAATACAACAGTATTCATACACACATATTACATAAACTTTTATTGTGTTAAATATGAAACCAACAATAAAATAAATGAGTAGAAACTAAATAAGGGTCGCTAGTTTTTTTAACAAATGTACCAAATTTTTTTGCCGTGAAATAGTTCCATTTTCGATCTTCTAACTTTGGATCACTCAGTATAGTCAAGATACGACACTATTTGTATGTAACGGTATAGTGGCAACCCCCCAAATGCCAGTTTTGTCATAATATGTCGAAATAAAAAAACTGAGTATAGTACTCGTAAAAATACTCCTGTATTCCTGAATTGGATAAACAGGGTACTGTGTGTATATTATACACAAGTTCAATGAAGGTAGCTGAAATCCTTGTTGCCACACCAAGGCAAAAAATATTCATTGTGTCAATTATAAGGTCTAAAGGAACTTTCCACTGAAGCAACCTTATCTCTTCACAATAATTAAAAAAGGTAACGTAATAAAATGTTATTTGGTAATTAAGAGACAAAATTGTCAAGTTTTTATTACGCTATAAAGAAATGACAAAAGGGGATCGGCAGTAAAGTTAATGAATCAAGAAGCCGCTGATTAGTGAGAACCTAAGACGGTAATGTGTCAAGTTTTGTAGGAAAAGATAATTAAAATTATGTAGCTCAGTATCTACGGACATAAATACACACATATCTATTTGGGTTAGGTACATTTTTTCTAGATTCAGTAGTATTTGTTTTAACAATTTTGGCAACGATTCTCAATAATGTTGAATCTTCACGAAGGGCCGATTTTTCAATAGTTATCTCAAGATCTTTTATAACAATGGCGGTTGAACTGATTTTGTTTAGTTACAATACCGCAATCCAAACGATTTTCAACTCTTTTTCTTCACAAACAAAGTTCAATTCACTATAAACGACCTAAAACTTAAAAAAAGCAAAGGACAGTCAAAGTACTTACATATAACAGTCAGGGAGGCGTTGGCTCTTATGACCTTATGCATCTGCGCTGGTCCCACCTGGCACTGGTACTCAGCATCGTCTTCTAGAGAAGAGTTCACTATCCGTAGGTTGTAAACGCCATGACGGCGGTCTCCGAACATCGTGTAGCGAGGGTAACCGGGAATTACTGATGAGAAACCTGGGAAGAGAAAGAAAATTATGTTAAAATTGTGAAGAAAATAATGCAGTTAAAACCGACTGGTGTTCTATCTGTTCTGTGGGACTAAGGAATGCAGTATAACATTACAAAAGTAAGACGAAGCCAAAAGTTATTTCAGCAAAACGGATACTGTGATTTATGTAACCGTCCCTCAAGTTGGTTTTACACCCGCGAGGCGAGGCGTGGATGAGTTCGGCGAGAATTGAAATCACGCTTACCCTTTTACACCGAAAGATGACCATCGCTGTACCACGGGTCCTCGATGGCCAGTGCGAGATTTGTATATTCGTTATAAAAATTAAATGGATACTCTATTCTTCAAGCAATAATGTACTAACAAATATTTCAATTCTCGCCTCGCAGATCTTTGCGCATCTAGACCCTATACACCAAAGATGGGCAGGGCTTGGACAGATATTTTGCCATACAAATTTCAATTCTCGCCCATTCCATCCACGCCTGGCCTCGTCGGTGTAAAACCACCTTTATAGCAGTCACAAAGAATACAATTGCATTCACACAAACATACAGAGAAGGAAAGATCATTGGTCACTATGCATGCTCAAACTAGGTTTGCGATTCCAAACCGTGCTCTTAAGTAAATTATGATACATAGCCAAAGTTACAATGCCTCTTGCATTGTAACTTTGGCTAAGACAGCTATTTGGCTTTCCTAGTATGTGTGATTTCAAATTCCAACCCTTCTCTTAAGTAAATTGTGGTATATTAGCCAAACTTACAATGCCTCTTGCATTGAAACTTTGGCTAAGACAGCTATTTGGCTTTCCTAGTATGTGTGATTTCAAATTCCAACCCTTCTCTTAAGTAAATTGTGGTATATTAGCCAAACTTACAATGCCTCTTGCATTGTAACTTTGGCTAAGACAGCTATTTGGCTTTCCTAGTATGTGTGATTTCAAATTCCAACCCTTCTCTTAAGTAAATTGTGGTATATTCGCCAAACTTACAATGCCTCTTGCATTGTAACTTTGGCTAAGACAGCTATTTGGCTTTCCTAGTATGTGTGATTTCAAATTCCAACCCTTCTCTTAAGTAAATTGTGGTATATTAGCCAAACTTACAATGCCTCTTGCATTGAAACTTTGGTTAAGACAGCTATTTGCCTTTCCTAGTTTTTGTGATTTAAATACGTCTTATCAGTAGATTAACACTAGTTTCTAAACTCATCACTTTATTACTTAAATACCTCTGGAATCTGTTTACAAAAATAAATTCTATGATCGATAAAGATTGGTCGAAATATATGAATTCACCTCTTGAAATTTCGATGGATTTGGTCAAATCCATATAATAAATATTTACTCTTTTGCAATCGCAAACGCTGGACACTTTGTCAAGATGACAGTTGTACGGAAATTGGAACTAAGACAAAAAGATAAAAATAAAACAATAACTCAATAACATTACTATGAAGTAAATTAAAGCAAAAATCCTGTTTCAATACACAACAATCCACGAAAACGACCGCAACTTCCGGACCACAGTAACCGAAACCTCAAAATCAGTATACAATAAGACAATATATCCACAAAAAAAAAGAAATCGATTTCGCAAGAATGGTAATTATAGACCAAAATTATTATGAACACCGAGACAATCAGTTGGCTACAGACGGTCGAGGAATCGTTACGATTCGCCTTCGAATTGTTAATTGATGGAATATGGTTACACCTATTGACACGCGATGGGGATTGGTAGACGTTCCCAGGTCAGTTGTGAAGATACCGTTTTTTGAAGAGATCAGTTGGATGATAGTTGTATTTATTATTCTTTTTCTAGCTTTGTTGGGGGAGATACTTCTACAATTTGATACCAACAACATTAACTGGACCACTCGTCGTCGTCGGGTCTCCCACTGGCATAGGTAATCGACTATTACGTTTAGCTTGCTCTAGCAAGATTAGTTGAGTCGAACGGTGAACCAACCACGGAATATCCATGGCAAGTGCAAGTTAACCCAATCTGCCTTTTTTCAAGCCTGTCAAAATAGCCACAAACACTTCAATAATATTGCTACCCCTTTTGATGGATAAAAAAGGTAAGAAAAATACTCGTAAGGTATCATGGAGACTTTTTCGTGTTTCACACTTGTTACCAACAGGACCACATGTTTCATCACTGCTGGAAAACTCATGGCGAAAGCAAATGCAATAACGCTGACCAAAGAAATATTAAAAACAGGAGAAGTGGCAAGGAGGCGTGTCGGCGTCCGCGCGACGCGGTCACAGTGACCATGTCATAGGCAAATGGCCGTCTCTGCGAACTAGTGCGCATTCGACCGTGATCGTGGCTTGTTTATTATATCTATGGCGCTGACGAATCTAATAGATCACTTAGTACGCGTGAGAACATTCATCCAATTAAGTTCTAGTAACATTTGCATACCATTACAGTACTGTGTTCATCCAGTAATCCACTACATCGAATGTAGACATAAAGCTGATAAATCCTATTGAACGCGATGTCATGGTATACAGACGCTGTGACCCATAGGGCTGACGTAGTGTGTGGCTTAAGGAGTAAGCGATAGCGGTTTTGGAATGTGGGACCAATCTTAAACCAGTGCACAGAAAATTTGTATATATTTTTTGTTTTCTTCTGATTCCGCATCTTCGAATTTACAGCCTCCTTAAAAAACCAGCCAAGCACGAACGGTTCCGTACCATTATCGCAAAATACGCCAAAAGAATCACGTTTGTTGTATGGGAGCCCCACTTAAATATATATTTTATTCTGTTTTTAGTATGTGTTGTTATAGCGTCAACAGAAATACTACATCTGTAAAAATTTCAACTTTCTAGCTATCAGGGTTCATGAGACACAGCCTGGTGACAAAAGGACAGACAGACAGACAGACGGATCGTGGAGTCTTAGTAACAGGGTCCCGTTTTTACCCTTTGGGTACGAAACCCTACATAACGTTTATTCATCTTGGCGGGATCCATGATCCAATGTCTAAAGAGATTTTTAACCGACTCATCAAAAAGGAGGAGGTCGTATGTTCGACTTTATGAAAGTTTTCACTGTGCATCAAAAAATTCGTCCACATTGATGTCAATGGGAAACGTGCCCAGAACGCTGGCAGCATTGCCACTTTGGATGGCAATGCTGACAACGCAACGCTGCTTTTGTTGCAACTGTAATCTTTGATTCATCAATACATAACTACTTTTTAATGCCTATAGGGCTTACTTACTTAGGTCTACACCACTGTTTGATTAAAGCCCACAAAACTATTATTCCACAATCCGTATCAGTAATAGTCATCAAATTACAAACACATGCTGTACTCGATCTGAATCAACATCTAATACCAACATGACGTGGACTAAATGTGATTCCTATGAGTGTTGTGACATTGTGAATACCTCTACACTCAGTAATATCCATTAGGAATATGAGGTTTTCTATGCAGTCACGATTCTTGAACAAATATTATGTTTACACGCTGAGTGGAAACAAAGTTAGCTTCAGTAGTATCGTTTTTTATACATCTTGGTATTTCTCGTATTTAGTTTTTAGCATCTTCTCATAGATTTTCACTGTCTTTGGCTACGTCCCATGGAAGTAGTCAAAGCTTTGGCTACGTACGTAGTTAAAAATAAAGGCTTTAGAGTGTAAAGTATGTATCTACCCACATACAGAGGACGCGGTCGCCACCGTCTGATGGCGGCGCGGAAGGACCGCAGGGGAGGAGAAGTGTCGGTATTGCGTTGGCCGCTCTCCGTATCCCCTGCGGCCAAAAAATGGGAGGTGGCGGAGCCATTGATCTTGACCCGTCACAAGGGGACCAAGGGTGCCATACACGGGTTCATCTGATGCCCATACGCTGGTTTGGTCTCTGGAGTAGTCACGGCATACAGTGTGCATGGAGCAGTGTTCTGGAGCGCCGGTGATGGGGGGTACACCCCAGAGGAGGGTCCAGTGATGGATATTCGCTGCGGGGTGAGTGCTAACGCGTGTTCTCGCCATAAGCGGCACATAACTGCACTGTCTCTCCGTTGTAGTGCAATATACATTTCAACAAGCAAAAAAAATATCACCTTAAAGATCTTTCGAAAATCTCATGAATGGATGCTTAACCTTGATAATCACACGTATGCCGTAGGTACATATTTTAGTCAAACCTATTTTTCACATCTTTTAAAATAGTAAGTATCTACCTAATTCAACTTTTCTTCAAAACAAAATTCTATTTATTTTTTCAATTTTCTAAATAGTATCTTGTAATTTTTGTTTGCGTCTTCCAAATCTCTATTTTCCGGCCTATATTGTATTTAACTTGCTTTGCAAATTCTTTCTCAACACTAAAATACTGTAACCAAATCTTCACATAAATCCCCTCGAGTCCTCCCATTTTACCCCCTCCATCTAATCATTGCTACATTGTTTCCTCCATGACTCCATGAGGCTACATGCTACAAGGACGGAATACTGCGACGTCAACATAACGCTGATTTTCAATAGGATTTGCCGTTGAATCCAATGCTATGGGACAACAGAGCTTGTGACCCATACGACTGCCGCAATGCAGTGTGGTGCAAACTAAGGGTGATAGCGTAACTCTTAAGGCGCAGATACCCCTGAGTAGCTGATTTTAAAATGAGAATCACGTCTAAACGGCTAGTTGTAAGTTTTTGGACAAATAATATGTTAGATTAGACCATTTTCTTAATAAATTTATTAAAGAAAATTGTGAGTTTTATTCGTATAACATGGTGTAATTAATTTGTAAAGTTATGTCTAAAACGGACAAAAACACGACAATCGCATCAAAACCACTGGACGTATTTTAATGCAATCGATATCATCTCAAAGACAATTTAATTATCTACACTTTGATCCGAAGTTTTTTTTAAAGTCATAAAATAATAAGGCAAATACAGAAAACTACTAAATGATGGGCCGCGCGGGTGTGAAACGAGTGCGCGTTTTGTTCCCTCAAGGTCGTTGGCGTTAGTTGTCGTTTTAAATGGCATTTTTGAAGGACTGATTTTGCATTTGTGTCTTTTATACCAGACACCTTTACTGACTTTATTATCTTGGAAACCATAATATTTCAGCCCGATAAAATTTAAGGTAGTTATGCCAATTTTGAATTGATATACTTGTAATTAATTTGATCATTTCTATTCAGAAAATCATGCACAACATTAGAGCTCTGTCTAAATAACTACTTAGAAAGTTCTCACATTTGAATCCTGATTTACCAAAAAGGAGGTGGTTCTATGTTCGACATTATGTGTTTTTTTTTAAATGTATGTTAACCGATATCTCCGTCAATAGGAAATGGGACCCATACCTAAAAAATGGAATCTAAAAGTGGGATCCAACGAAAATAAATCCAACTTTGCACCTTTTTTTAAAATAAGCATTTTTTTTTTGACAGAGTATGGTCCGAAATTGGTCCCATTTTAATTTGGTGAAGATCTGATGAAGAACTTCGGAGGTATACAACAAAATTCTTCAATAAATAAAGGCAAGTCTCTCGGGATTACTGCAATCGCATGTCTGTTTATTGTTTATACCATTTCATAACATAACTTCACGCCAGTACGCTCTAAAAGGGTACACTCTCATTTCACCGGTTATGTTCAGTTTTATGATATTCGAGTAATCTATTCTGGAATTATAGGTATCTTACTTAACTTCTTAATCAGCTACGTACAACTAAAAAATAACCTTATTTTTGGAAGTCGGTGTCCACAACGCAAAAAAAATGGTACCTACCAAAGACACTGACTTCCAAAAACATGGGTATTTTACACTTTGTATTTGTCTTATTTGGAAGTCAGTAGTATTTTTTTGTAAAAAAAGTTTTTTTTAAGTCAAATATTTAAATTTACATGTAATCGCTGCCGCTCATAACTTGCCCCCCAGTAATTAGCATTGCTGTATACCGTCACCTCTCTGATCTATCCACTGACGTTAACTGTGAATGCTCAGTGCTGATACCATGATACAGTTCAGTATGCTTATTGGGATCAGATAGTATCGAAGTGAACGGTAAAGCAGTGAATGAATGATGAGAGATCACAATGTTGTATATTTCCACCACTTTGAACTCGCTTTTAGGTTCACTTGGCCAATAAATCTAACTAATTGGTCTAGATATCGAACACGATAAACAAACCGACAAAAAAACTTTTTTACAAAAAAATCGGTAGTATTTTCTTCCAAATAAAAAAACTACGAAGTGAAAAATAACTTTTTTTTGGAAGTCGGTATCTTTGGAAGGTGCCAATTTTATGCGTAATGGATACCGACTTCCAAAAAGAAAGTAATTTTACACTTTGTTGTTTTTATTTTGGAAGTCGGTAGTATTTTTTTGTAAAAAAGTTTTTTTGTCGGTTTGTTTATCGTGTACCACGAACACCCTAGCAACACAATCTAACCTGAAACTTACATAATCAAGAATTCCGTACTGTCCCCAAACCCGCTGCCTTCAATGCCTTAAATCTCAGTAATTAGTCCACACGAGCACCAAATCCTGTCACCTAGCAGTCCACATTCAATTGACTATGAATGTACATTCAGTTCCGATACATTCACTCATTCATTCACTGCTTGTTGGGCGTAGGACCGAATGATTTGGAGTCAAGGATTAGGTGTGAGCAAGATCGATAGGTGCAAATGCACATTGCGTCTGAATTGACCTGACATGACATTGGATGCCTGGTTTACTGATAATAGTCATAGTATAAAGAGGGTGATGCGAATAATGCAAAATAGTACCTATAGGTATATTAAATCCTATAAAAACTGCCCACGATTTACGCTAGATGGCGGGTTGAATCAACCTTGACTTAGACATATTTGTTACATTAATTTCGATCCATTTTCGTCCCAGAAACTTGGTGTAACCCGCTGGCAGTTTAATTTTTAGGGTTCCGTACCCAAAGGGTAAAAACGGGACCCTATTACTAAGACTCCGCGGTCCGTCTGTCTGTCACCAGGCTGTATCTCATGAACCGTGATAGCTAGACAATCCAAATATACACAGATGATGTATTTCCGTTGCCGCTATAACAACAACTATTAAACACAGAATAAAATAAATATTTAGGTGGAGCTCCCATGCAACAAACGTATTTTTTTTCCTGTTTTTGCGATAATGTATATATATATATAATGGTATTTTTAATCTTACTATAATTATAAATGTGAATGTTTCAATGGATGTGTGTGTAGATGTATGTTTGTTAATCAATCACGCCAGAACGGTTCAACGGATCTGGATGAAATTTCGCACAGAAATAGATTACAGCACATAGGCTACTACCGATTTTTTCTAGTGTACATCGTACCACTAAAAGACAAAACAGTTATTTTTATTCTTTATGGGCTCGGGCTTGACCACCTGTTTACCGTGAAAAGCTGAAATTCTACTGCCTAAAAAACTAACTGCACTTTTGACCCTAAACTGTACCAAGAAAAATTCGCATTTTTCTTCATAGTTAATTTAAGGCCTATATTTTGAAGGAAACTTCCTCCACTGCCATCGACACAGTCGTCATGACAACAGAAAAAAAACCCTCAATTAATGACAAGGTATCTCATTTTGACTATATGAAAATACTTACAATAGATGGAATAATCTCAGATAAGTTTTAAGACAAAAATAACATAAATTATAGAAAAAAAAATCGTTAAGAAATTATGGCACGAAATTCTAAAAATACTAAAGGTGAGTTTAAACTGGAGCTATTTACTTGTAACAGAATATCGAGCATTCGCTTTAAGGAGCGTCCTAACTGGGAGCATTCTTTCGTGAGCATTTGTAAACAAGCAATCGTAGGCGAGCAACAAATGCTTCCCAGCGAGCCCACCATTCAATTTCGAGCAAAACTATGAAAGTTCGAGTCGAACATTCCCTTGCGTGGAGTGAGGTCAATAATGGACGCAAGGTACAAATAAATGTTACAGGTTAATGCTCACTCTTCGTGTTACGTCGAACGGAGCGTCGAACATTCGAAATAACGTTACATTACATGGAAATACTATAGGAATCTGAAGCAATGGAGAGGGCTATGCTCGGGGTTCCCTGGCGTGATCAAATCAGAAATGTAGAGATCCGCAAGAGAACCAGGGTTACCGACATAGCCCGATGAATTGCCAAACTTAAGTGGCAGTGGGCAGGACACATTGCTCGCAGAACGGATGTCCGATGGGGCAGAAAGGTTCCGTAGTGGCGACCGCAAACCGGAAGACGTTGCGTTGGAAGGCCTCTCACCAGGTGGACCGATGATCTGGTGAAGGTTGCGGGGATCCGCTGGATGCGGGACGCACGGGACCGGTTAATGTGGTGACGCTTGGGGGAGGCCTATGTCCAGCAGTGGACGTCTTTCGGCTGATATGATGATAGGAATCTGAGCATTTGTCTGTATTGTTCCATTCGTAAGATCTTTACATTACATTGTAATGCTCGCGAAAATGCTTTAGTGTATATTCACCTAAGAACCAGTGTAGTGAGCAACCGAGGTAACAATGATAGTTCCTTCTATAAATAACTAGCTGGTTTTGCCTGCAGTAGGACCGATTTATCCTCCAATAATTTCCCAATAATATCAGCACAAAATAGAAAAAGCCATAATAAAGGTCCGTTCATAAATTCTATGTAATCTGGGCTTATTCTAGAACCAAAAGATAATGAGCCCTATAAACCTTTGCTAGAACATTTAAGCCTGAACAATGGACTAAGTTAGGTTTACAACAAATATCATTAAGTTAGCTTAATGTTGATTATAACATAGAGTTTATAACTTTGGCCTGAAGGATTTGGATTTTGTATGTTTCGTTAATGGACATAATTTTGTATGAGTGAGTTAGGAATTTAGAGACTTGACTTGTTTGGCTAAATATGTCCTTGTGAACTGGAAAGCTTAACAAATTTTGAAAATAAGTACAATTGTTAGTTTGTAGTATGTAATCTCTACAAGACAACACACCATAGCTATTCAAAATCATTCAATTCCAACCAGAAATGGATTGTTTTGGTTTTGTAAACGAGTTAGGGGGAACTTTTGTTGCGTATCACTCATTCATAAAAAAAAACTAATTTGTAGCATTTTCCCTAAAAGTATCTCATTTATTTATTTATGTACACACTTCACTTAAATATAGAAGAGCACAATGAAGCGTAATTAAGCGTAGGGAGCTTGATGTCAATTGTTATAAAATTTTATTGGAATATATTGGTAAAAGTAGTCATTTTGAAAATGTCTTAAAAAGTACCCCACGCTTTTTTTAAAATAAAATACATTTTTTTTGTTCATCACACTATTCTTAATTTAAATTCATTGAAAATTATTTTCTACTTTTTAGTATGGTTTTCTACTAAAGCGTGTTTTTTAGTATTTTTAAACTATTATTTATTTTTAACAGACTTCCCAAAAAGTAGGAGGTTCTATGTTCGACATTATGTTTTTATTTTTTAATGTATGTTCACCGATATCTCCGTCAATTGGGAAAGAAATAAAAAATAAAAATAAATGTGTATGTATGTTCCGAAATTGGTCCCATTTTAATTTGGTGAAGATCTGATGAAGAACTTCGGAGATATACAACAGAACTCTTTAATAAATAACGGCACATCTCTCGGGATTGCTGCAATCGCATATCTGTTTATTGTTTACACCATTTCATAACATAACATCACGTCAGTACACTCTTAAGGGGTGCGCCGATCTCTCATTTCACAGTTTATATTCAAGTTTCATGAAATCTATTCTGGCGTTATAGTTACCTTACTAACTTGCCTATTACGTAGGTACAACTAAAAAGTGAAAAATAAAAAAACTTTGTTGCAAAAAAATACTACCGACTTCCAAATACAAAACTACAAAGTGAAAAATTACTTTATTTTTTGAAGTCGGTGTCCATAACGCAAAAAATGGTACCTACGAAAGACACCGACTTAAGTTATTTTTCACTTTGTAGTTTTGTTTTTGGAAGTCGGTAGAAATTTTTTGTAAAAATTTTTTTTTTTTACTTTTTAGTTTAATCGCTAATCCTGCAGATCCTGGTAAGGGTAATGGGACCAACTATTTAAAATATTGCACTGCGATTGGTCCTTTATAAGTGTGCAAAGTAAGAAATAAATACGACGACGTTTTGAAGGTGAAAATCACGTTCAAATATCCCGTAACATAGATACATACATACCAAGCTAATAAAAGCATGTCAAAAACACGAAACCTTTTGCCGAAACCACGAGTAGTAATTATTCATAGAATTTTCCGGTACGGGCTTTAGGATACATTTTTTTTCAGGCTGCATCCTTTTGTTTGGATTGACTTCAATAAAGAATAGGCCAGCTTGGTTAGCCGCACGATAGTGGTCACTGTTGTTGCACGAATACCACCTTTGTTGCCAGTTGTCAGTGTCGAAACGTTACTACGGACATTTTCAGACGCAACATAGAACTACAATATAGATATGTACAGAAGTTAGGCTATATACAATGATGTTCCTGGAGTTTGGAAGACGACGGTGTGACATCCTCGTGCCTCAGAAAGCACGTGAAGACGTTGGCACTGCACTTGACCTCTCTCCGGAATTGCCGTACTATCAGACTATGCAAGTGTGAGAAAGAGAGTGTGCACCAAACATAGGTATCTCCCGAGTCGAAAATATTTTTCTGCTGAGATTGACGCCATAAAGACTTTATGATAGAAATATCTGAACATAAATTAAATTGTAACTTACCAAGTGCAAATCCATCCTTTGCCCACTGCACTTGTCCTGCTAGATTGGCGACTGCACATTCTAGAACCGCCTCAGCACCTTCCTGTACTCTTAGACTGCGAGGGACTACTCTAAAATATTGTTGCTGGAAAGCAGTTGCGACCACCAGTACTGTAACAAAAAAAAAATGGAGTTACAGAAATTATCATTACATACGTCGTAACATCTTACAAGGAGATAGTTTTTGGGTTACCTATTTAACATAATGCAAATTATTTTTAAAACGGGCGGAAAGCTGCTATTTTAACAGCGCTATATATTTCACACGGCAATCAAAACAACAATAAAGTACCTACTTATACAGAGTTTTTTTTTTTTATTGTTGCAAGCGTGGACCATAGTGTTGTAGGTAAGGCTCAATCATAAGTGATTCATCGATGAGACATGACTCCTCAATTTAATATTAGTAATTGGTGTAAATAAATGTTTTATGAATATAAACGTAATACATTTAAATATAACATTCATTCATTTAATATAACTTATTATTTAAATACGAACTCTAGACAATACTCATGATTTCTTTGACTTCCCGATCCCAAGATATTACATCGTAGGGCTGGAAATCTCCCAATAGGAGCATAATTCACAAAGACTATTTGAGAGTTAGATGTTCTTATTACTATCATAAAGACACACATACACACACACACACACACTTACACACACACACTCACACACAAAGAATCGTACCAGTATCTTTGCCTTTACATTATTTTGTTCTTGTTTGTAAAATCTACTTAAAATAGTTTAGTTAACTAGTTACCTACAAATATGTATATTGATCCTAGGGAAGAGCGGAACCACCCAATACAAGCATTAATACATGCATCCTGGGTAGTTCCAGCAACTGAATAATATTGTAAGAGAACCGTTAAAGAAATAAACTATTTTTTTTTTTTGTATTAGTATTCATACACATAGTACATAAAATTTTATTGTGTTAAATATGAAATCAACAATAAAATAAATGCGATCGATAAAATGAAGTTTGACATAAATGAGTAGAAATTAAATAAGGGCCGCTAGTTTCTAAACAAACTTATTTTATGCCGTGACATTGTTTAATTTTCGATCTTCTTTGATTTTCGATTAACTTTCGATCATTCAGGATAGTCAGGATACGACACTATTTTTATGTAACTATAAAGTGAGAACCCAGAGTTTTTGGCGGGATTTTTTCGAGTGCAGTTCAGCGGCTGTTAATATTATTTGCAAATTGATTTATAGTGGATATTGTGATATAGAATTGGTGTAGTTTTGTGTGTCAACTGTCTACGCAAATGGACAATATGTAAAAACGTTGACAGAAGCGATAGTGGAGCGGAGTATTTTATTGTAGTATTGACTAGCTCTGCAAAGCTTACTGGGATGGCTAACTCGATGCAATTTGCTGCCAAATTCCCCAAGAAACATTAGAATGTGTTGCATCCACATTCTAATGCATACTAAAGAATACAAATACCCAAAGACGTGGCTAAAAGGTCCTAGCAACCAGGCCATAAAACATACTTTGAAAAAAAAAAGTGAGAACCCCCCAAATGTCAGTTTGGTCAACTAAATTAAAAATCACAGTATAGTTCTGAATTCAAATTATTATACACGATAAGTCTAATAATTGATGGACATGGAAATTAGCATTTGTTTGTATTCGAAAATGCGATGATTGCCGAGGGACATTAAGAAAATAGTTGTACTGTATGGTTCTTCGTACAATCCTACATTTAAATAATAAATGTGAATGGATTTAGATGAAATTTGTAAAACATTATAATATATAATTTAACCCGGTATTACATTCTCTTGGAATAATTTTCGATTTTCATATGGGCTTCAAATCCGCTGGCAAAGCTACTATTTTCCGTCTTTTTCCGTTAGTAATTATTAATTCAGTGGATTATTTTACGGTATTATTAGTTACATACGCAAACTTACGCCTTTTTCCCATGGGGTTAGGCAGAAACTACAGAACGCCACCTGCTATCATCCTTACATACTTATTTTGCTTCACTCACATTCATACATCTAGTCATAAACGCACGCCGGTTATGAATACTGCGCAAATGGCCTTTCTGAAGAACAACACCAATAAGGTCTATGTATGTCTTTCTAGGGCGTCCCCTCCCGGCTTTTCCATTCGCGTCCTCCTTGCAAATACCTTTTTGTAAGGCCCAGTTTTTTATCCGTAGTTAACTCAACCAATGGTTAAATAACCAACTAACCAATTGTTGCAAATCACAATTTTCTTCAGTTGTTAGCCTCTCAAATGGTCAAATAAGTTGGAGAGATTTAACCATTTGTTAGACTAACAATTGACAAAGAAACGCCTTTTTTTCGAAATTTGGAACCATTGGTTAGCGTATTTAACCACTGGTTGAGTTAACTACGGATAAACAAAAAAACTAGTCCTTAATCAGCTTTCATTTACCCTTTGGCCAAACCATCTTAGCATACTCTTTTATTATTAGTTACTTTTGTGTACTTACATAGTGAGCACCTAGGAAAACGAACCCAACTCAGGTACAAAAACATTTGTAAAAAAGGTTTCAGACTGTTTCTCATTTTTCAGAGGTTTTTTTTCTAACCCTTTTAACATCATAAAAGACGTGACGACCGTCTTCAAAACTTTATCTCCTGCAAAACCTGTATCTTTGTCGAAATTTCTTAGTAGCCATATTTTTAGATTCAGTACAGGTACATATGATTCTGCTATGTTTTAAGAGATTGCGTAGGCTTGGAATTAATCAGGCGCCTTTTGTGTTCAGGGTCGCAGATTCGAACTCACGCATAGATACAACCGTTGAAATGTTGAACAGATGTTGATATCATATCTTGTTTCATTTTAATTACGTGGTTTTTTTGATAGCCATGTGCGAGTTCTGATGATTAAATGGCGCTTTTAACAACTGTCAACGTTGTCAGATGTCAGTTGTTTTAAAAATAGAACACATGTTTTTTTTTTTGTTGCTTATCGGTACGATATCTGTGGAATCTATCAGGGACAGTGTGAATTGTGTTTCAAAGACTAGAACAATGACGGACTCTCACCTAAAGTGTCGAAATCTTTATTGTTCGAGTGCGAAAAGGAGATGTAGCTAGCGATAAGCGGCTCTAGAATAACATTATAGCAATTTATTTGAAAGCGATTGTCATAAAATCCGTAATGTGGTTATAAGTCTGAAATGCGAATTGAAATCTGGGTGTCCTTATTAAGTCAAGAGTGAATAGGTTACTTCTAGGCCAGTAAGCCTCATAGTCGTCCACATGAAGTATTCCATTTGAGCACCTATTTTTAGGGCACCTATGCTTTGAGCACCAAAGGTATTCCCATTTGAGCACTAATCAATATAATAGCTTGGTGCTCAAAGGCGACCAATAAATAAAATTTGTCTTTATTCCCCATTGAGCACCAAAGGTTCGGTAGCTTCCAGTGATAGAATGTAAAATAAAACATATCGATACAAATTGACAGTAGGTACTTTATTATATCTTCGGGTTTTTTGTTTTTAAAATAATTTGTTTTCATTTATTTATTTGAGTTGATATAATGCCACTTGCCTAGTCTCTTGTTTTGCCAGATAAGTTAGACATTATCGAAAACTACCCATGAACTAGACAACTTTTTTTTGGGGGGACGGTTGGCGCAGTGGTTGAGCGATTGACTGCTGTGCTGCGTGTCGCGGGTTCGATTCCCGCACGGAACAAATATTTGTAGGACCTACAGATTGTTGTTCCGGCTCTGGGTATTTGTGCATGTGAGTTTATATCTTTGTAAACGCACCCACGATACAGGACAAATTCCTAGTGTTGGGCAATGTTTTTTTTAAACAAAACAAAAAAAGAACTATGACGAACAAATTAGTCACTACAGTGTTGATTTTATTAATAACCTTAAACCTAAATAACCCTTTTCATACAGACCTACAATCACCATTGAAAAAAATACTTTACTATGAAGCATCTATACTTATACTAGATGCTTCGTAGTATTTTTTTTTTTAATTATGTACCTATAAACGTCCTTTAGGGCAAAAAACCCTTCCCGTACAAACCCTCACAGAAGGAATCTTCAATATTGTTATTAATAATAAATTCTTATTATATGGCATAAACAAAAGACAAAATGGCGGTTTATAGGTTGCTTATACGAGACTGTCTGAAGTGGGTGTCGAGTTAGCGGCGAGACAAACTAGGGTTAGTGAACTTTGTAGGTCACTCTGTTAGCGGGTAGCGGGAAGCGGAGAGTAAGCGATTTGGGATGTGGTACAAATTAAATTTTATTTCGTTGACTGCAAGGAAACGGTTATGTTTATCGCGCGTATCTTGTATGTATGTATGTTTTTATGTATATAATATTCTTTATCATCTGATATATTTCAAACCGCTGGACGGATCTTCATAATTAAGACATCGTTAGATACGTCTTGACCGCCCAAGTGTTCATAGATAGGTGAAGTAAAAAAAAAAATATAACTTAAAATCATATTGTGCAGTCGGAGGATACATATTAGCAAGCTGACTGGCCATCTGCTCCTCCGATTGTACAGCATGGTTTTCTTCTTGTTTACATCTTTTCAGTTCACTTAAGCAGTCGGATTTTATTATTTTATTAACATTTTTTAATAGAATTTTGACAACAGTCTTGCCAAGGGGTACCGTGTTACCCAGTTACTGGGTTGTGGATGTCAGATAGGCAGTCGCTCTATGTAAAACACTGGTACTCAGCTGAATCCGGTTAGACTGGAAGCCGACCCCAATATAGTTGGGAAAAGGCTAGGCAGATTGATTGGTCTTTTATTGGACGTAAGTCACCCATCTTTACCTTGCCCTAAATTTAGCATCACAAATCGATCAATTTATGCAAAAGCCCCTTAACCTTGAATCCTTGAACTTCCTTCAATAATATCGAAGATGTAGTACCTATGTAAATCAGTTGTTAATTCGACACTGTTTGTCTCAAGTGGGTATTGAGTTAGTGGCGAGACAAGCGAGGTGAATGTACTTTGTAGGTTGTAGTGTTAGCGGGTAGCGGTAAGCGAAGAGCAAGCGATGTTTGTGTTGTATAAAGGTTTTATATTGTTCTTATGATTCATTCGGAAAAATTGCGTTTAGCGATTGTACCTACTGTCCTTTTTTATTACAGATATATTTTCTAATATATATTTATTTTAATGGTAGTTAAGTACGTATTATTTAAGTTTGATTTCTATCTTGTGGATCTAGACAAATTATTATTCTTTGTTAATAATGAGGCGGTGGTAGCTTCTAATGTCAATTTTTCAAGGCCATCTGGTATGCTTTTAAAAATATTGTATATAAATATAAAACAGAAATAATTATTTAAACCTCATATCTTATGACGACTGAATCAATAATTATTTCTTCATATTTACTAGCAAAAACAAAACGAAAACATGCATATTTTAATTATAGTCGTGTTTACTACAATTTGCGTTTATAATTATTGTTTATATAAAATATTTCATGCGTAACATTACTGAACTAGCAAACTCGCTGCTTTGCAAATAATTATAATTCAATTTGCATTCTTTATTTCATGTGTATTGATACAAATTAAACTTTTCCATTTATATATATAAATTTAATTTGTAATGCTAATTACCAAGATAAAAAGATGAAAAGCATATTTTATTTTTTTGATTTGCGTAATCATTTTCATAAAGTCTTTTGCTTTGCTTTCGATACTGTTTTGTGTGATTTTTATTTGGTTTTATTTTAAGAATATTTATAAGTTAGTTGTTACTAACACGATGAGATTATGAATGTGCTGGCTTTGAGTAAAACTCAGTTTTGTAGATGAACTTTATTTTAATAAAGAATTTTGGATAAGTACATCTTTTTTTAATCGCTACCGCGCATGACTTACACCACCAAGTGGCCCTACGTCACCGCCTAAGAGCCTCTCCACACTAGCGACTGCGACAAGTGCGTGAATTAACACGACAAGTCTGACATCGGTGACTACTATGTTTGGCGAGCGCTAATTCAAAACAATTGTTTCAAAAAATACATTTCCTCAGTTTTTTTTTCGGTCTTAAAGTTCAAAGACTTTGGAAAATTTGGTATATAAGGACTTGTAAAATGAAGACGGTTTGACAAGTCCCTTAAATGGTAGTGTAATTGAGAAAATGTTGACAGTGTTAAAACAATTGGAAAGTATAGTAAGTGTGGTGACGCCTTTTTTGGGGTGTCAAGTGTCCTATCTCTGAAATACTTAGAAGTGTTAATTTTATTACGGTTGTTTGTTTATTTATGTAGATAAAATAAATATTTAGTTTTATTATGAATAGCAATAAGCTAAACAGGAAATATCTTACACACAAGTTTAAGAAAAATTATCGGGAAAAGTGTAATTGGCTTCTTCTATCTTGAATTGCTCAGTACCAATACATTTCTTTCTTTTCTTTATTAGTCCGGAGTCTGGCCCGCCTCCTTTTACATAGGACTGTAACTTATTCAGTGACATGAGGTTGTAGATATACCTCTGCTTAACTCATCGGAAAATACTGGCGTGGTATTTAGTCATATGTTATGGTAGGCTAAATTGCTAAAAACCCCCGACACAGAAACCTCTGAAAAGCAAAAAATAAGCCTCATACTCGCGTCGGGGAACCACCAACGTTTACAGCAGTTTATTTTATCTGAGTACGAGGCTTATTTTTTGGAGGTTTTTGTGTCGGGCGCTTTTTAAATACAATTATAATTTCATGCTTTTTAAACTACATATTATATACCTAGTAGTAGACACGCTTCAATCCACAATCTATCGAAACGCGTAATTACGGTATGATATCTTGCAAAAAAACCCGATGACCGGGTCAATTGAATTTAATCAGTCATAGCTAAGTACACTCTCAACAAAGAAAAAAAACAAAAAAAAAAAACCGGCCTAGTGCGAGTCGGACTCGCGCACGAAGGGTTCCGTACCATTATCGCAAAAAACGGCAAAAAATTCACGTTTGTTGTATGGGAGCCCCACTTAAATATTTATTTTAATCTGTTTTCAGTATTTGTTGTTATAGCAGCAACAGAAATACATCATCTGTGAAAATTTCAACTGTCTAGCTATCACGGTTCATAAGATGCAGCCTCGTGACAGACAGACAGACGGACCGCGAAGTCTCAGTAATAGGGTCCCGTTTTTACCCTTTGGGCACGCAACCTTAAAAATGAGATCAAAATCGGTTCATGCGTTCGGGAGCCAGCCACAAACACACAGATATGTCAAACTTATAACACCCCGTCGTTTTTGCATCGGGTGTTAAGGTGATATATACGCCCCAATGTTACGCAGTACTGGCCGTGCGCCCGCTCGATACCAAAATATCAAAATTGAACCTCCTTTTGAATAGTTTTGTTTGTAAAATATTATTTGATTTACATATGCTATGTTAGGTATGAAGTAATTCCAGCCATTAATTTTTCTGTGTAAAAATATTTTTAAATATCCAAGTCGTTTTGGAGGAGTTTCCAAAAGTTGCGAAAAAATATCGTGTTGTTAATAATTTTTTTAAAGCAAAACTATTAGTTACACGAAAAAACCTTGTGTTCAAAATTATGTACATGAATCAATAATAAATATATATTTTTTTCAAACCTTTTAACCTAGCTGTTACTGAGGAGTATGCTTTAGAAAGTTACCGTTTTACGGCACTAAATGTAGGCCCTTTTCGCTAGCACGATAGGTAAAAAATCTTTTCCCTGAATATTTAGGCAAGTCAGTCACCTTTCCATCTCACGTGAAAATTACAGGCACTTACCTATCCACAACAGTTTGACCCCACTAAACGACTTGTAATCTACAATCAAAACATTATTTTTGTGTAAATTACTTATACTCATAAATATTAATGAACCGACAAAACTGTTGCTTTGACTAAATATCGTGCGTGATATAACACCCACCCTTTTAGATACAATCTAATCGTTGTCACGAAATCGTGATGGTAAACGATTGATACTGATACATATCTAATGTAAAAGCTTTTTAATAGAGATATATATAGTCTATAAAATAAAATTTACAGATTGAGGAACAATAAAAAAGCCAGAAGGCGTTATCAATAAAATACAACTAAATTGAGAACCATCCAAATATCCTTCATAATCCGCACAGCAAAAGAGTGGAACTCACTGCCTACGCCTGTGTATCCGAATGCATTCAACCCGAATCTCTTCAAAGTTAGAGTGAACAGGCTTCTTCTGGGTAAGCTCACTCATCGTCGACTCTGTCTCTGTCACCTCTGACCTAGACTAGAGTCAAGAGTGAAACCATCTTAAATTAATAGAACCTCCTCCTTTGTTTGAAGTCGGTTAAAAATGGGGCAAGCTGGACTACAGCAAGATACATACAGGATATTTTAGCTCAGGTTTGATTAACAAAAAGTCTTGACTAAGGGCTGTAGACACGAGTAAAATTTCAAAATATAAAAAACCCCCGACACATTTATCTTGCGAAAACATCCCGATTCAAACAGTATAACGCCCATAACTTTTGAACGGCTCAACCGATTTTATTCAAACATAGCTAAGAACACTCTCGACACAATCACCTTTCAAACAAAAAAATACTAAATCAAAATTGGTTCATCCATTGAGGCGCTGTGATGCCACAGACAGACACACAGATACACAGACACAGACACACAGATACACAGCAACACACCTCAAACTTATAACACCCCTCTTTTTCCGTCGGGGGTTAAAAATGGCGGACGACCGCGATTGGTGAAAAGCGATTTAACAGAGTGACATTTTGGTAGCGCATACAAATTCCATACATGGAATATTAATTTTTTTTTTCATTATTTGGGCGCACGGTTGGCGCAGTGGTTGAGCGATTGACTGCTGCGCTGCGTGTCGCGGGTTCGATTCCCGCACGGAACAAGTATTTGTATGACCTACATATAGTTGTTCCGGCTCTGGGTGTTGTGTATGTGAGTTTATATGTTTGTAAACGCACCCACGATACAGGAAGAAATTCCTAGTTTGGGACAACATTTTTATAAAAAAATAAAAATTATATGAATGGAAACGCCGGGAGGGGACGCCTTGGGGAGACCTTATAGGTGATGTTCTTCAAAAAGGCCAGGTGCGCAGAACTCATAACCGACGTGTGTGTATGACTAGATGTATGAATGTGAGTGAAGCAAAAGAAGTATGTAAGGATCGTAGCAGTTGGCGTTCTGTAGTTTCTGCCTACCCCCATGGAAAAAAGGCGTGAGTTTATGTATGTATGTAAAAATTATATATTATTTTCTTATTTTTTTGTATTATTGATTTTAATTTTGTGTTATTGTGATGTTCGATACCTTTTTGTTTGTAAATTTGTAATATGGGTGACGTGCCTTTGAATAAACGATGTTTTTATTTTTTTATTTTAGGTATATCACTTTGTTTAAAGAACCATTGTAGGCCTTTGACCAGATCGTAAAGGCAGTCAATTAGGTACAATAACACGATCTCCTGAATCACCATTAAATGTTTATAATCGCTTTTTTGGTAAAAAAACTAAAATCATCATCTTCGTCATCATCTTCCTGCCCTTGTCCCATGTTACTTGTGGTCGGCGCAACACGTTTTCTTCTTCCATACCGTCCTGTCCCCCGTCACGCCATCACTGACTCCCTTTTCTTTCATATCACTCCTCACACAGTCCATCCATCTTTTCTTTGGCCGTCCCCTCCCTCTCCATCCACATTCATAACTCTTTTAGTAACCTGCATCTATAAACCCTACAATGGAATTTCATACTATTTTTGCTAAGAGACGAGAATTCGGGATATTGCCACGTTGTGTTGTGTTGTGTACGTCGGAACAATTAGTTTTTTATTTGCAGACAGGAGGGCACTGCTTCCCATCCATTTGAAATCATCCCTTAACACTTTTAACGCAACCCACAAGCAGAGAAAAGATAGTATGATTCGTCACTGGGAACCAACTCTTCATCATCATCATCATCTCAGCTGAAAGACGTCCACTGCCGGACATAGGCCTTCCCCAAGCGTCGCCACACTGATCGGTCCAGTGCGTTTCGCATCCACCGGACTCCTGCAACCTTGACCAGTTCATCTGTTCTGCGAGCAATATGCCCTGCCACTTAAGTTTGGCATTTCTTCGGGCTATGTCGGTAATCTTGGTTCTCTTGCTCTCTTCATTTCTGATTCGATCACGCAAGGAAACTTCGAGCATAGCTCTCTCCATTGCCCTGTGGGTGATGAGGCCCATTGTGTGCGACCACTACAAACTTTTAACAACAGTTTTTTTAAGTAACAGTATTCATAACCACAAGAAGGAAATTATTAATATAATCCTACTGTATGAACTGACCGACAACCACTATCATCAAAGTACGGGAATCGAAATAATGATAGCAAGAACTTCTATAGAAAAGCGATAAACAAACGATTGTACGCTTTATTACGTCGAACTAAAGTGCATTATCGTTAGCAATATTTTGATTGGTAATTTACAGGAGAGTTATTACGAAAGTATTTTGAAACCTTAATGTTGAGGCATTAAAGTGTATTATTGAAAAATGTTTAATGTGTAGCTGCAGTTAATGAATAAGTAAACTAATTTGAACTTTTAAGCTTAATGATAAAGTAGGTTTTTAAAACAACAGTAAATCGGTAATGGTGATGCAGTACAAAAATGCATTTAGTAGGGTTGTCGAATATTTGTATCGAAAAATACCTGTTATTTATATTACTGATATTTATAATAATTATAATATATCTATAATACAGACAAATTGCACTGGCGCCATATTAGGAAAGCCGACCCCTAACGCTGTCCCTAAAGCGGGACAGCGCTAGGAAGAAGTAAATACGTTTTAATGGCCAATACTCTATTTATATAATTCTAAATCTTTCCAAACAGTAACAATCAAAGGTAAATTATACCTAATTATCGCTAAATATCAGGGTAGAATGAAAAAAAAGGTTTTGTGACATCCATAAGCAACAAGGGACAAGGGCAGAAATATTAATGTAAGCATTCAAAACGTATAAATCAAAATTCATAAATATAGGTACATACTCGTATTTCAAAGATTCCATTTCCAAGATAAACAAATGTCCTCTCAAATATTTTTTGCGTATGAAATGTATTATCTCCTAAGATAAAATCATGATTCAGTGAACAAACCCACATGCTCATATAATACTGTCTAATTTCCATGTTACATTGGCAGAGCACGGAATAGCCACACCGGCAATGACTAGATACTATACTCCTAATATTATAAATGTGAATGTTTGGATGGACGAATGGATTTTTGTTACTCAATCACACCAGAACGGTTTTATTATATTTATTTGGCCCATAACAATTAAAAACACTGTTACAAAGATATGAGATACATCCAATATACTTAAAGACAAGTGTACCAATTTCTTACAGTTAAGCACAACGTGCATTACCGATTGACATTGGGTGCCTACTTAACATTAGATGGAATTAGTTAGTGACTCATCCACTACTCGGTTGAATGGATCTGGATGAAAATTTGCACAGAGATAGATTATATATCTGAAATAGCACACAGGCTAATTTTTTTAATTTCCATACGAACGTAGTCGCGGGCAACAGTTAGAAATATAATAATACTAGTTTCTGCTAGAGACTTCGCCGGCGTGAGAGTGAAATTATTACTGGCAAACTATTGCCTATAAGGATACGGACATCAGGTTTTGATCAACTCGTATGCCAAGACTGCCAAGTTTCCACCAAATCCGTTCAACCGTTAGGCGTGATTCAGATAGAGTTATTTTCATGTTTATAATATTAGTATCGAGTTGTGCTCGAGCAATGAGCACTGAGCACAAGTTTCAGCTGTCATAGCCATTGTCAGAATTGTCACGGGCCGTCACTTTCTACTAGCAAACAGTGAAATTCACTGACACGCTTGGTTTGTATGGAAAGTTTTGACAATGCCGTCTCAAACAGTGCCCGCTAAGGCGTCTCAATGCTCTGTGGTAACGAGGTACTGGATTAGCATATTGCAATATTGTATTTAAATACAATATATATTGGATAAAGTCAATATTAAACTTTGGCATTGGCGGGGTCCTCGTCATAGCTAATGGTTTTCAATGGTAAAGCTTTTAAGATGTGTCTTATTGTTTTCGAAATTTGATTGCTGGAAATGCGGTCCTGGATTTTATCCCTGAACCATATTTTGTAATTTGTCAGTAATAGTAGTCAAGCTGTGACTTCCTTCATGAGACTTACAACTGGCTAGAACAATAGTTACTTTAATTTACACTTAAAAGAAAATTATTTACGGATTCAAATACTTAATCCTTTTTCCACACTTAAAGTCAAAATAAAATAATTTATTTCAATTGAGCCAGTAAGCGGCAGATGTAAAAAAAATAAAGCTAAACTAATATTTATAATTGTTTTACTGTCTATTCGTAACGTAGATAGTTATGGAGAAGAACAGACAAGAAACCTATAATAAATACCTGTTACTAGAGTTAGCATACTCAATCAAACTATAACTTACATGCATATTAGCTCCAAGACCTCAAAGACAAAATTAAAAAAGCCGGTTCCGATCCAATCCAGTTCTACTAACTTACTTTAATATAATCCTAGCTCCTAGACATTCCCTGGAACCAAGATTAGCATAGACAGTGTAATCCGTACCACACAAGCATAAATTATAAAATACATGATACTTGGTTGATATTCTGCCGTATAGTAATAAAAGTAATACTTATTCTCGGAAAATACTAGCGTAAAAGGTTATTAGTGCATTCTTGGCTCTATTGGAACTAGTATACGGAACTAACTACGTTAACTAGTTTTTTGTGTTAGGGAGGAGATGTGGAGTTAAAACTATCGGTACTGATTACCGTGCTATCCACCGATTGTAGAATTATGAATTTGAATTTTGAGTAGAATTTGTCAAACTATACTTTGGAATAACAACCTTTAAAAATTTTTTTCTCAATCAAAAATCGGTAGTTGTTCTAATATCAACAGTAGAGGGGCAATTCTCGATATTTGAAGAATAGCCGTGGATCTTGGATCTCAGTTTATTAAAAATAAAAAAAATATCTGTGATGCCCCTTTCATTGTTAACAAGTTTTTGACATTCATTCGTCAACGAGTTTGCAAAAACAATTTTATCGTTTTTGAATGCGAGGATTGCCATTCAGATAATTTTGTAATGTTTGGAATGAGACACGCTCAAAACTATGAAACAACATTTTATACAGTTCATATACATACATAAACTCACTCCTTTTCATCATTGGGTTTGGCAGATACTACAGAACGATCCTTACATACTCATAATACTTCGTCTACGTTCCGTTCATAAATCTAATAAGTATACCTAGTTCAAACCTAAAAATACTTTAAAAACTTCGAGACAGCCCTATCCCTATAATGACCACTTATTTTAGACCGTTTACGATGCAATTTTAAAATAAGGATGCCATGCAAACAAAGTAGTGTTTATATTTTATGGATTAAAGAAAATTACGGTTAATATTAAGCTTTTTATAATTATCTGAAACTGAAGATTGATCGTGTTATGACTAATTCAAGTAAACCAGAGGATTTGAAATGATGGGGTTCTGTATGTATGTTATTAGTTCCTTATTAGTTCTTATAAAACATAAATGGTCTTATTATATAACATGGCTTTGGGCCGGTTTCTAAATTGAGTTCTTGGAGCAAAAATCTTGTTAAACGGATATCGGATCGTTGTCGCATTGTCGTGTCGACTATGTATTTACATCGAGATTGATAAACTATACTTAGCATGTGCTTCGACTTAGACATGTCTTCGTCTCCATCTTTTACTTGTATTTTGAAAGTTGTGCGAAAGTATCACAAGAAGCTTCAGACAAGTAGCATTTCTGACGTTTTTTTCATGCACCGTCGACGCTATTTCGCTATCGCGCGTTGTCTGCGCTGCTATTTCCTTGCGCTCGTAAATGGATGTGTCCAATATTTACGTTTTCGTGAGACATTTTTACGGTTCCTTTTTAACAAAAGTACTAAGGCCAGATTATGAAGTGTTGCCTCGATTTATGCCATCGTAATACTATCGGCAAGTATCCGATTAAAACACGCTGTTCGTGTGTATCCAGCTAAAGCGACGCTCTGTGACAGTGCGTCTGTATCGATGTAACACCGGGCTAGTAGTGCGTCGACAGCTAGCGAAAAAGTCGTCGTCTGCATACTACAATTTTATGAACGTGTGTATAGGTAAATTAGTTGCGATAACATCGCGTTTGCAGTGCGTTATAATTGCGTGCGACTCGCTTGTCAATCCAATACAATTTTGCCTTTTTATCCGACTGCGGAAGGGTAATTTTTTTTTTGTAATCGCTATCGCCACGCTTTTGATGATAGAAATATCACTTGCGCATACGCATGGGGCTAAGTAATACTCGGCATTTGTCAAAGCATATTTTAATGTCATCATCACCAGCCGAAAGACGTCCACAGCTGGACATAGGCCTCCCCCAGGCGTCGCCACATTGACCGATCCCGTGCGTCTCACAACCAGCGCCTTCCCGCAACCTTAACCAGGTCATCGATCCACCTAGTGGGAGGCCTTCCAACGTATCGTCTTCCGGCTCGCGGTCGCCGTTCCAGAACTTTTCGGCCCCATCGACCATCCGTTCTGCAAGCAATGTGCCATGCCCACTGCCACCCAATCTTTTAATGTACCATTATGTTATAACTAGCAAATATATCTATTCCCTATTGTTTGAGAAACCCGGTGTCCTAATTCCAATACCAAAAATAGGCCTCCCGCAAAGACCGTTTCGACGGACGCTCCTGGGGGGATGTTATTGTGGCCATACCCACGCTTGGGACTAAAATAAACATTTCTAAGGATGTGTAACGTATCAAAGATTTGAGAAGATAAGTGTGACCTATTTTGTGGCATGTGTGTTTGAGAAACAAGAAAGCACGTGCTATCTATTTGCATTATACTCGTAGCCCTTTTGGCGGTATCCGGGTTCGTGTTTAGATAATAAGGCATTGGTCGATCAAAGACTAAAGCTATGCCTGCTGAGTTTGGGAGTCAGTGACAGAACGGCATGGAAGAAGATAAGAAAACTTTTAAACAAAAAAATAAAACCGACTTCTAAGGCAAAACACTAAAAATCGAAAAATTACTTTTTTTTTCCGATGTCTGTGTCTTTAGTATGTACCCACTGCTTTTCGTTTTTTAACCGACTTCAAAAAAAGGAGGAGGTTCTCAATTCGTCGGAATCTTTTTTTTTTTTTTTTTATGTATGTTCCCCGATTACTCAAAGACCCCTGGACCGATTTCAAAAATTCTTCTTTTGTTTGAAAGGGTATACTTCCTAGTTGGTCCCATAATCATCAGGTCAGGATCTGATGATGGAATCCTAGAGAAATCGAGGGAACTCCTCAAATATTATAGGCAAACATATAGCGATTTTGGTATTTTCATCAACAATGCAATCATTTGCACTCGGAAAGTACCATTTGGTGGAGTCGAACTGATGAAGAAGGCCACAGATGGCCACTGGAACTCCTAAATGCTAAATATGTCACGGGCATAAGATATCTCGAATAGTAAACCGACTATAATAAAGCAAATACTTATAAATAAATGGTACTGATGAAAATGGCACCATCGAACTGATCTGATGATGAAGCCGGAAGGTAGGCACTGGAACTCTAATATAAAACAATGTATCCTAGTCGTGTTTGGGCTTATTGGAATCGCAATGAGATGTACTTTGGCTCTAAATGATAATCATGTTAATTGGAGGTACCTACCAAAACTAAAAAGAGAAAAATAAAAAACTTTTTAACAAAAAATCAAACCGACTTCAAGAACAAAAAACTACAAAGCAAAAAATAACTTTCTTTTCCGAAGTCGGTGTCGAAAAACTGAAAAAAAATGGGTACAAAAGACACCGACTTCGGAAAAGAAAGTTATTTTTTGCTTTGTAGTTTTTTGTTCTTGAAGTCGGTTTGATTTTTTGTTAAAAAGTTTTTTTTTAGACACCGAATTCGGAAAAAAAAAAATATTTTTCGATTTATAGTGATTTGCCTTAGAAGTCGGTTTTATTTTTTTGTTAAAAAGTTTTTTATTTTTACTGTTTAGTGGTACATAATGGACAAGTTCTATAGTAAGGGACCTATAATCCCACAGTGATGCCAGAATAGATGACCGAAATAACATATCACTTAAACATAACCGGTGGAATGAGAGTGTACCAGGGTGAACTGTACACATCTGCATACCCGTTTAGAGCATACTGGCGTGATAGTATGTAATGAAATGGTGTAAACAATAAACAGACATACGATTGCAGCAATCCTGAGAGATTTGCCGTCATTTTTTGAAGAGTTCTGTTGTATTTCTCCGAAGTTCTTCATCAGGTCTTTACGAAATTTAAATGGGACCGTTTAGGAATAAACTTCTTTTAAACAAAATAAGAATTTTGCAAATCCGTTCATATATGACGGAGTTATGCCCGAACATACATAAAAAACCTCCTTTTTAGGAAGTCGGAAGTTGCGCCGACCCCAAGTATCATGGGAAAGGTGGGCAGGAAGATGGTGATGACTGTCGAGGTTAATCATTAGATGGGTATCTGTCTATCCATTTCTTACATACTGAGATCATATTGAAATGATCCCGGGCTATTGGTCCCGGCTTGCAACTGTAGATATTTGACAGACGTTACGAATAAAAACCTGACTGCTTAGAATGCGAACTAAAAAGACGTATACAAGAAGAAAATCATGCTGTGCAGTCGGAGTATACATATTCGCGAGCTGGCTGACCAAAACCAGATGTGTCCTCCTTCCATTCTTGTTTACGTCTTTTTAGTTCGCTTTTTAAGCAGTCTCGTTTTTTGATATTTTTAATTAACTTTTTTTATTTACAACTTTTTAGTTATTTTTTTTAAATTTGGTACAATTAAACATATAAGTGTTATATATTTTTCAAATCACCTCATAAAACCCTTTAATTTGATACCCCACACGGTGGGATTGGAAGAAAAAAAAATGGTTTTCCTCCACAAAATGGCGCCCAAAATCCGCCATTTTTTCTTTTCCAATTTTAATGTAGCCAGTGACACTTGCAAGGTTAAGACGAATCGATTGACGTAAGAATCATCAAAATCGGCCAACGCGTTTGATCTCTAGAACGCCACATAGGAACAAACATACATACGTACATACATAGACTGATAAACACATTACCCTCCTTCGGCAGTCGGGTAAAAATGAATGCGATAGATTCGAACACGCAATATCACTATTTCAAACAAGCCATATTTACCAACTTTTCTAAATATCAATTTCAAACCTTTTGCTCTCTCAAATTAACCACATTATACTTCAAACGATCCAATTAATAGAAAATAATTGCACAAAATGTGTGAGACCGATGATCAATTAATAGTTTCCTTTGATTGTTCTTCCATTAGCTCATAACTTTCATAATAATGGTTTTATTCAGTTAACTTTGTAGGTCAGTTTTCAAAGTTAAATTATATGAGTTAGTTTGGAACTGTTTTAAGGGATATTAGGTTGATATTAGAGTTTTTGTCATAGAAAAGAACTGGTCTTTTAAAAGCCAATTTACAGCATTTGTTGATCCCTTTTTAACCCCCGAAGGAAAAAGAGGGGTGTTATAAGTTTGAAGTGTGTTGCTGTGTATCTGTGTGTCTGTCTGTGACATCATAGCTCCTAAACGGGTGAACCGATTTTAATTTAGTTTTTCTTGTTTGAAAGGTGATTTTATCAAGAGCGTTCTTAGCTATGTTTGAATAAAATCGGTTCAGCCGTTCAAAAGTTATGAGCGTTTTACTGTTTAAATCGGGGTGTTTTCGCAAGATATCGTGTCATAATTACGTTTAATAGATTGCCGATCGAAGCGTATCTACTACGTACTAGATAAATTATGTAGCATGAAATAAAAACATGTCGGGGGTTATTGAAATTTTACTTGTTACAGAGTCTGGTTAGGCACTACAACACAATTAAGGAATATTGGGCTCTTAATTAAAATTTCAAAGATTATTTGAATGGATCATTTAAAATTGATTCCAATAGATGGCGCGTTTTTAAATTTCTGAGGCATCCACTCGATTTTTAAATTTGTTTTGTAACACAATTTGGTACAATAAACTATAAAAACTTAAAAAAAGTTTTCACGAACCGATTAAACCCTTTCACTTGCAAGTCGCTGCTAACACCATCCATATCCGTGGAACAGAACCGAACGCGAACAATGTTCTTTAAAGTCAATTTAATCAGACGAAACTAGGTTTCTTTGTATGGGAGGAGGCATCTGTTTGCAAGTATTATATTATCTGTGACGATGAAAAAAAATCACCTTAGTGCATATTCTATAGACAGGAACACATTTGGTCTACGTAAATAAAATCAAGGTTCATTGACTCACAGCCAATCACCTAACTAAAACATAAGTACATTGAAAGTGTCAAATAAAGAACTTTCCGAACAGCATTCAGAAGAAAAACCTCGAAAAATTCCCCTCAAGAAAACTTGGTAATATCTGAGGCAAACTCAAGTATTTAGCTTCGAGAAAAGTTCTCTACTCAATTATGGTGACATTCTGGGTATATTGATTTTTTTTTTAATGTGGCAAGCGCGAGCTGGATGCTGTGACAGGGCGAAATATAAGATTTTTTTTATTGTTTGCGCTTGACCACTATCACACCTGGTGATTAACGATGATGTGTTCGACGATGAAGCACGCTTCCCTAGTAGTTACCAAATCACTCTTGACTTGAAGACTCCCAGGTAGTAGCTATCAGGAAATACAGACGCCGGCAGGGAATTGCACTCCTTTGCAGTACGCATAATAAAAGTATTCTCAAAACGTTTGGTGCGTATGGGTGGGATGTACACCATGTGCCGTAGACGCATCGCCGTACGTCTTGTAGCCCGATGATGGAACGGGCTAGGAGGAGTTAGTTCATGCAATTCCAACGCACACTCCCCGAAATGTGGAGCTAGATTCTGGAGCCTAGATTCGACCAGTACTTCATAGCCGATGAAGCCACTCTTTCCCACCACTTGGCCCGTCTTTCGATCGACTCAAGTGCATCCAGCTTGTACTTGGCAGATCCATCCCAGAGATGAGAGCAGTATTCCATGCATGATCGAACTTGCGCTTGATACAAGTTGAGCAACTGTTCTGGCGTGAAGTACCGTCTTACCTATAGCATTATTTTCATTTAGATGCTTCTTAGATGAAGCGGATTTACGTGAGTGAGGTCTTACTCCTGGCTCATATTTGATTACCATACCACCTGATGGTAAGCGATGAAGTGGTCGACAATGTAGGAGCTCGCTTGCCTAGAAGTAATCATTTCATTCTTGATATTGTTTATTTGAGTTGAGTTTTTTTATTGGGAATAATGTCTCTAGCAGGAATTTGGATTTCATTAGATAATACCATATATAAATCTGAGATACCATTTCATAATTATCATCATAATATATATGATATATTCCCAAAGGCATACTAAGATGAAACTGTGTACCTACATTATGCCTACGCATTTCACCGGATAATAAATAAGTCGAAAGTTTTAGGTAGTGGTACGATTAAAACCACAAAACTAGACTATCCTACGTGTAGTAGTCATGGTAACGACCAATAAACAAAAAAAAAAAAAAGGGACAGAAAAAAAACACCAATAAAAAATCCACGGTTTTCTCCATCACCATTCCCTGGCGGACCCCTTAAAGAAACTTCGAAAAAGTATACTCAAACTTAATGAGCATTTTTATCGAAAATTATCGAGCTTGACAACGACAATATATTTGAAGAGCCCTGAGGTACCCCAGCTAGAATGAGCGGGGACACTTTCTAAAATGTACTGTTTTAAGATTAAACTAATGCCAAAGGGTAGGAATGCTTTTTAGTCAAGAATTTTAGTGATTAGTGGAGAATTTTTCGAGTTTGGAATTTTGAGTTCGTTATTTTTGGGGAATAAATAATATCAATTGATAATATTGTTTGTGGCGTGAGTTCAAGGAAGAAGTTTATTATGCTTTCACCCAAACAAGCCCGCACATGATTTTTAACTTAAATGAAGAGTGAGTGAGTGATTCTTTGGCGAGTAGTTTTTCACATAAAAAAAGTTAATTAAAAAAATCAAAAAACCCGACTGCTTTAAAAGTGAACTAAAAAGAAGTAAACAAGAAGAAAATCATGCTGTGAAGTCGGAGGATACATCTGGTTTTGGTCAGCCAGCTCGCGAATATGTATCCTCCGACTGCATTGATTTTTTAATTAACTTTTTTTATTTACAACTTCTTAGTAATTTTTTTTTTAAACTATGTTCATTTAAACATATAGGTAAGTGTTATATATTTTTGAAATCAATCTATTTTTGATACCCCACACGATGGGTTCGGAAGAAATTTTTTTTTCCCCCTACAAAATGGCGCCCTAAATCCGCCATTTTTTTCTTATCCAATTTTTATATAGCCTATGACACTCGCAGGGTTAATATGAATCGATTGACGTAAGAATCATCAAAATTGGCCAACGCGTTTGGTCTTTAGAACGCCACATAGGAACAAACATACATACATACATAGACTGATAAACAATGTGTTTATCCCGTCCTTCGGCAGTCGGGTAATCAAAATGGGGGAGATCTCACAGCTGCCCACGTTTCTCCAGCATTCGCTCTTTGTTGAAGTCTGTATTTTCTGCTAGCTATAACTCGAAAATCTTTACACAGGACAGAGTTAAGGATATATAAGCGTGCAGCATTATTTACTAGGTTATTGTATTATTGCCTTGTCTGCGGGAACCTTAAGCTCTAGACAACCTGTCATTCTATTAGCGATGGCTATGATAGAAATGCTAAAATGTAAAAGATCGATCACGTGACATTAAGATAGCGATTAGCATTGCCATACATACTGGGCCCCGTGCCCACTAGACCCGCTTATACTCGACCCGAAGCCTAATATCTCGATATTTCTGTTTTGATAAGGTAAAAATGTAGATATATATATAATGTAATGTATATATAATGTATAGTCAGACAGAAAACTGTGTCGATTTAACGCTTGCACCACAGAGTGTAAAATTTAAATTATGTTTGGATAAATAAATCAATAATTGTACAATAAGTACTTATCCTTTTTTAACATAGTATACGCTTTGTACTTTACAGTAAAAATCACAGATTATTGTTAGTTATCATTAAAAGTTTTTATTCGTGATTGTATTTATTAGGTTGACATGTAGGTACCGACTAGTTTTATGCGGTGTACAATAATGTATATAAGAAATAAATAAATACTTACTTCTATATTATGATGATTGACTAAATTATTTTTAATAAATAAATATTAGGTATCTTAAATAACACAGAACCACGAAGGAACAGCAGAATTATAAGATTAAAATTTTCAGCAGTACAAAATCAACAATAAAGTAAATCTATAAATATTCAACATTCAAGTAAAAACAAAACATTTAAAAGATTACAGTTTTCAGTACAAAATATTCTATGTACATAATAACTTAATAAGTTATTTAGAATTAAAATACCACTTTTCCTGAGTGCACTGAATTGGTAGTAAAACAACTGGTATTATTCTTCGGGTCGAATCTAAGCGGGTCGAGTGGGCGCGGACCCACATTTTTGACTTTTATCAAATCGCTACAACAACGTTTTCGTTCACAGAATGCCACTTGTTTAAAGCCAAAGATATCAATATCGATAACATTGTCCAAATTATCGATGATAAAGTCTCCAGAGAGAAACTTTCTAACAATACGAATCCAGGAGTGGAACTACTCTGTATCAAACTTCCTGGAAGCGAACCTATTGACTACTTCCTTAGATTTTATCAAAATCAACACTGAATCACTTCGTCGAACTAAAACTTTCGAACAATAAATAATTTTCTCAAACACAGTATCAATAACGGGCAACTTCACGAACATACTAAACTTAATTAATTAATACATATTGGATAACTAAGACAAGAGGATGGGGTGAATAATCTCTGAAGTTTCTCTGTTATAGACAACATGTAGTTCAGTTTAAAGTTACATCGATCGCAGAAGATGGTTTAGGATAATGACTCTCGTCACTCAAAAGCAGCTCAAATTAATTAAAGCTTAATGCAGTTGGTTGATTTCAAACTTTTGAACAAAAACATAAAACGGACTTCTAAAGCAAAACATAACAAAGCGAAACATAACTTTCTTTTCTGACTTTAGTACCTATTGTTTTCTGATTTTCGACAACGATTTCGGAAATAGTACATTACTGCAGCGGCCAGCAAAAGAGGCATTGATGGACGCTAGAACTCATTTTGTCAAATACAATTACTTTTCAAAATCAATGACGAACAACGAACAACAATAATTATTCCCGCGTTAGGCTTAGCACGCACTGCGATTTTTATTCGCACGATTTTATTCCGCCCATTCTGCGGCCTATGGAATTGTATGAAGCCTCACGCGTTGTGGTATAAAAATCAAGCGGAAATAATACTACAAAAATCCGCGAAAATAAAAATCGCAGTGCTTGCTAAGCCTCAAAGTATTCAATTGTTTTTTTTTTTCAATAAACAGCCTTCTATTTGCAAGCCAGTTCGAAATTTAAATAAAACCTTTGATAAGTTACCTCCTTGGTGGCCATGATTCGGAGTAAAAGATCGTTCCATTTTTAAATTACACGACAGATATGAGTTTACTATGTAATTTATTTGGCCGCTACAAACGACAGATATGGATTTTCATACAACTTTTGCCGGCCGCTGCTCGCATGTATTTGGCCTGTACTGCAATTTCGATTTATCTCGAGGAAGGTTGTCAAAAAAATGCTCAAATTTCCAAGCATGTTTGAGAAAAGAAAGTTATTTTTTTCGCTTTGTAGTGTTTTGTTTTGGAATTCAGTTTGATTTTATTGTTAAAAAGTTTTTTATTTTTCGCTTTTTAGTGGTACATAATGGACAAGTTCTGTAGTAAGTTACCTATAAAGCCCACAGTGATGCCAGAATAGATTACCCAAATAACATGTAATTTGAACATAACCGGTGGAATGAGAGTGTACCAGGATTAACTGCACACATCTGCGTACCCCTTTAGAGCGTACTGACGTGATTTTATGTTATGAAATGGTATAATCAATAAACATATATGCAAATACAGCAATCCTGAGAGATTTTCCGTCATTTATTGAAGAGTTCTGTTGTATATCTCCGAAGTTCTTCATCAGATCTTTACCAAATTTAAATGGGATCATTTCGGAATAAACGTCATTCAACCATTCCAAATTTTTGAAAATCTAATCATATATGACGGAGTTGTACGCGAACATACATAAAAAATATAAACATCCGAATTGAGAACCTCCCCCTTTTTGGGTAGTCGGTAAAAAAAACTATTAACACGTTGCCCGACGCGAGAATCAAACCCAGGACCTCACGTTCTACAGTAGCACTTGCAATCACTGGACCATCGAAGCAGTATTTTTTTTTCTGAACATCTGGACAAAGTCCTTTCATACCCTTAGTATCAAACAAAAGGCCGAATTCATATTCCTACGATCCGAATTCAGTGTGAATGTCCATTTTGTCGAATACAAGATGGCTTCCATTCGATCACTGACGTCACTCGTTGGCGATACAGGGTGTATTATTTATCATTCGTTCGTTCGCTCGCTCCTAATTCCTGTATTAATGTTACAGCCTGGGTACCTACGGAGTAAGTTTGTATCGGTTGCTACTGTTTGTTCTCGATGGTGAGTAGAAATCGATTTCTTTAACTGGAATGACTCTTCATGTACTCAACGGTGTTATTTTTAATGGCAACTTTTTCTTTTCACGAAAGCTGTTTGTTCTCTGTAGCACCTACTATTTTATGCTTGTTAAGGAATCTATACGATTTAAATAGAACAGGATTGCAGAAAGTTTGTCTTCAGATTGCAGTTTGCTTTCCTAAATATATTTTTATTATAATTATATTTTTTTTTTATTAATTAAGAAGAAGGAACAGAAAGATAGGTGATGAGAGAACAAAGGTGATGCTTATTTGTTTTTGCTGAAAATCAGTGCCTGTGCCTTTGGCTCTGTCTCCCACGCGAGTCCCAGCATTATGCTGAGCGATGGCCGTCTTGCACGGTTGTGACGCATACTTTACCTATTTGCATTAATGTTTTTTTTTTGTGACGCATACTTTACCTATTTGCATTAATTTTTGAACGCATCATACCTTGCGCAAATAAACAACTATCATCATCATCAACCTTTTCAAAGTACCCACTGCTGGGAGGCCTGTGTTCCAGCATTGGGACACAGAGCTCCTCGCTGTGAGGGAATGGGCCTCAATCCACCACGCGGGCCCAATACGGGTTGGTGTTTGTCACATGTATTCGAATTTTTGTGTCTAGGATATGTCGGTTTCCTCACGATGTTTTCCTTCACCGTTTTGAGAGCAGTGGTGGTGAAATAATTTACACTAAGTAAGGGTTTGAACTGGTTTGACCCCACGACCTACAATTATAAGCCGCGGCCGATACCATTTCTTCTATGTTACTAGCTAAATGTTAAAGTAAATATTTTTACCAAAAAAATTTAGCAATAACTGAAATCTTTTACAAGATCATTAACCTCTCAAACAAAATACTACCCGTACACTCTTACTCAGACAGTTCAAAACCCACAGCTCAAGAAACAGTTGCAACATGAGAATGAGAACAAACTAACAATGAAACTAAAGTATATAGAATGGCTGGCTCCATTGATAAAAACGTATCATTCTTATAATTTGTTCCAGCGATGATCTTTGAGAATAAAAGTATTGGTACACTGGTAATTGATAATTATAAAACTATGATTTGATGGTAATCGTGTTGCATCAGATAAAGAGTACAAAAAATACAGGCCAAGTTCGTGTCGGACTGCGCACATTTAGTGTTTCGTACCAAACCGCAAGATTAAGATGTTTGTAATGCGAAAAATGGGGGAATTTCAAAGAAAAAATCAGTTTTATCAATATATTGGTGTTTTTTAACCGACTGCCCGAAAAGAAGGAGGTTCTATGTTCGACATTACGTTTTTTCATCGATATTTCCGTCAATTGTGGACCGATTTTAAAAATTCTTTTTTTGTTTGATAAAGTATGTTTCGAAATTGGTCCCATTTTTATTTGGTGAAGATCTGATGAAGAACTTCGGAGATATATAACAGAACTCTTCAATAAATAACGGCAAATCTCTCGGGATTGCTGCAATCGCATGTCTGTTTGTTGTTTATAACATTTCATAACATAACGTCACGCCAGTACGCTCTTAAGGGGTAAGCAGATCTCTCATTTCACCGGTTATGTTCAAGTTTCATGAAATCTATTCTGGCGTTATACAATACAAAACTACAAAGTGAAAAATAACTTTATTTTTTGAAGTCTGTGTCTTTCGTAGGTATCATTTTTTTGCGTTATGGACACCGACTTCTAAAACTAAAGTTATTTTTCACTTTGTAGTTTTGTATTTGGAAGTCGGTAGTATTTTTTTGCAAAAATGTTTTTTTATTTTTGTAAAATATATGTAATAATAAACAATTCTAGAACTGAATGAGGCGAAATTCAAAACTCGTATAAAGCGCACACTATACAGGCAGGCATATTATAGATTGGGGGTTTACATCGCTGATAAAAATGCTTGGCTCAACGCTAGTCCAGCTCCACAGCCACTAGGGCACAAAAACAAGTAATAAGCAGAAAACTTCTAAAGTATTGTTGGACCTGCTGAAGACTGTATGAATATATTCAAATTGTATTTACTCAATTTCTTTTAGTATTATATAACAGCGCAGCACATGTGTAACTACTATGTACCAACTGTAAATTTACCATTTACTGTACCTATATGTCTTTAGTTGACTTCAGTGTGCCCTGGCATTTGAGAATGTGTCATGTTCTCTCTAATGTTTCTCTGGTGGTGGAACATGTGTTGGATCATTCGGTTCCTTTCATGATGATTGAGCAACCTACGTTACAATTTACTTTCGTTAGTAAAAAAAAATTTAAGAGGCTTTTTCATTTTCCCGAGGAGTCGTTATTTTTCTTTTTACCCGACTGCCGAAGGAGGTTAATGTGTTTATCAGTCTATGTATGTATTTATGTTTGTTCCTATGTGGCGTTCCAGAGACCAAACACTGGCCGATTTTGATGATTCGTACGTCAATTAATTATTCTTAACCCTGCAAGTGTCACTACATTAAAATTGAAAAATAGAAAAATGGCGACTTTTGGGCGCCATATTGTGGAAGCCCAATTGTTTTTCTTCTTCCAATCCCATTGTGTGGGGTACCAAAATAAAGGGTTTTAATAGGCGATTTCAAAAATATACAACATTTATATGTTTAAATGTACCTAATTCGAAAATAATGTTAACTAAAAAGACATAAACAAAAAATAAATTATGCTGTGCAGTCGGAGTATACATATTCGCGAGGTGGCTGACCAAAACCAGATGTAACCTCCGATTGCACAGCATGTCTTTTTTCTTGTTTACTTTTATTTAGTACGCTTTTTAAGCAGTCGGGATTTTTGTTTTTTCGTATAATTTTTTTTCATATTTTATAACTAAGTCGTCTACCTCTTCCAAGTTACTCACAGTTTCCATGTCTAAAAATTATCTACATTGGTTTCGTACATTTTACATGATGCGTGCAAACAGACAAAAATTCAAAAATGCTGGAAATGGGTTCTGTTGGTTATCCATTATCACCCTGGCTATTTTTTTGGCAATACTTTCGATATACAAAAACGACTTTTCTACAGATTTATTATATGTATTGATATTGATTGTTGATTTATAGATAGGTACCACTTGAAACAGTTGTTATCGAAAACCAACACAATAGGTCGACAAAAAATCGACATCCCTTCGAGAACTTCTCACTTCCACATTCACGAAACAGATGGTACAGGGCGTTCCCAATCCATCACTACCGCTCGCCAGCCGCCATAATTGATCGCATTATTTTTCCTGTTATTATTAATTGTTCCGTCTCTGTATTCAATCAAACAGCCTGTATATAGCGGGTATCTTTTAGAGCCGTTTTGGTGAAAGACTGATTACTGGCTTTCAGGGGTGGCTGAGTGGAAAAAGGGCGTATGTGTCGTGATGATTGACGGTACATGGAAATGATGCCGTAATGTTACGCTTTTAAGGTCGTGCTTAAAAATCTATATTATAGAGAGTGAGTGAAAAAGGGAAGTATGAAAAATGTTAGCGAAAAAGCTCGTCCTCTTTGGACGCCAAGCAGTACTGCTGTTTCGGTGCTGTTACACTGGGTTTTGGTGTACAAGAATTACGAATTCGTTGTAATACGAATTCGTAATTCATGTACCCCAAAATCCAGTGTAAAACCAATAAAAAAGCTTAGATCAATTTTCCCTTATAATCCAAGCTGTCATCCAACTTGATTCCACCTCGAATCATCAAATTATCTTGTTAAATGAAATTAATCGAGAATTCTTTCCGTTGTCTGCCGACTTTGGTGACTGTGATACAATGATTTTCATTAGTACAGCTACCAACTATTCTCTTTTTCTGTGTCTTACTGTTAAAATGTCTTTACTTTCTGATCCTGGAAATGTGTTGTTTTCTGAATAAACGATTATTTTATATTGTATTATTGTTGTCACATGGCGATTGAAACAAGTTAAGGTCCTTCAATATGACTACGAATATGGACCTAAGTCTCATAGGCCTTTTTAACTGACTTCAAACAAGAAAATTTCAAAATTTAAAAACCCCCGACACATTTATCTTGCGAAAACATCACGATCTAAACAGTAAAACGCGCATAACTTTTGAACGGCTGAACCGATTTTATTCAAACATAGCTAATAACACTCTCGATACAATCACCTTTCAACCAAAAAAAACGAAATCAAAATCGGTTCAGCCGTTGAGGCGCTACGATGCCACAGACAGACACACAGATACACAGACACACAGATAAACAGATACACAGCAACACACCTCAAACTTATAACACCCCTCTTTTTCCGTCGGGGGTTAAAAAGAGGATGTTCTCAATTCGCCGTTTTTTTTAATTTATTTTTAACCGACTTCCCATAAAAAAGGCGGTTCTATGTTCGACTTTAAGTTTGTATTTTTTTTTTGTTTTTGTTCAACGATATCTCCGTTAATTGTGGACCGATTTTGAAAATTCTTTTTTTGTTTGAAAAAGTATATTCCGAAATTGGTCCCATTTTAATTTGGTGAAGATCTGATGAAGAACTTCGGAGATATACAACAAAACTCTTCAATAAATAACAGCAAATCTCTCGGGATTGCTGCAATCGCATGTCTATTTGTTGTTTATAACATTTTATAACATAACATCACGCCAGTTCGCTCTTAAGGGGTAAGCAGATCTCTCATTTCACCGGTTATGTTCAAGTTTCATGAAATCTATTCTGGCGAAATAGTTCCCTTAACTTGCCTATTAGGTACGTACAACTAAAAAGTGAAAAATAAAAAAAACTTTTTGCAAAAAAATACTACCGACTTCCAAATACAAAACTACAAAGTGAAAAATAACTTAATTTTTTGAAGTCGGTGTCCATAACGCAAAAAATGGTGCCTAAGAAAGACACCGACTTCAAAAAATTAAGTTATTTTTCACTTTGTAGTTTTGTATTTGGAAGTCGGTAGTATTTTTTTGCAAAAAGTTTTTTTATAGTATTAACTATGGTCTCGCGTTTGACCACTATCTCGCCTGATAGTAAGCGATGATGTGGTCTATGGTGAAGCACGCTTGCTTAGAAGTAACCTATTCACTCTTGACTTAAAGACCCCAGGGTTGTAGCTATCAGGGAACAAAGACTCCGGAAGGGAGTTCCACTCCTTAGCTGTGCGCAATGAAAGTATTAGCAAAACGCTTTGTGCGTATGGGAGGGATGTCCACCATGTACCTATGGCGCATGGCCGTATGTCTTGTAGTCCGATGATGATGGAAAGGACCAGGCGGAATCAAAAAAATAACTTTTGTTTGAAAGGGAATACTTCCCAGGTGGTCCTCAGGTCATCTTATGATGGGATCCTGGAGAACTCGAGGGAACTCCTTGAATATTATAGGCATACATATAGCGATTTGGATATTTTAACAACAATGCAATCAAATGATTGCATTGTTGATGAAAATACTAAACAATTCAGGGTCGAAAAACAAAAACAATAGGTATCAAAGACTTCGGTAAAGAAATTTATTTTACGCTTTGTAGCGTTTTGTTTTGAAAGTCGGTGTATTTTTATGATAAAACATTTATTATAATTTCTGTGAAGGGATAACCGCTTTCCATCAAGAGTATAACCAAAAAAGATTCTGAGAAAAAATGCTCGGAAAATTATAAAAATCCCGGTAGCTAAAATTAATAATATTCTTTTACAACAAAATTCGCCTAATTTTTTCAATGTTTTAAAACCCCAAATACGTAATTAACTAAGAAATTTGATACTGAAAATTTACATTTTGGTACTCAAACCGAAGTCAGTTTATTAAAATTAGTTTGTTTACGGACCTTTTTAACCGGCAAATATTCTTGGTACCCGGGTAGAGTGTATTTTGGCCGTGATAAGCCTGAGTTTAAAATATATTAAATTAATTTCTGGTAGCTAATAGAATAATTTTAAGGGATGGGACGTGTCGGTAGTCGATAAATGTTGTTGATTAAATGTGTGACCGGCAAATATTCATGTTACCCGGGTAGAGTATATTTTGGTCGTGATAAGCCTGAGTTTAAAATAATTTAAATTAATTTCTGGTAGCTAATGGAATAATTTTAAGGGATGGGATGTGTCGATAGTCGATAAATGTTGTTGATGAAATCTGACTGGAGAAGAAAGTGAATAATGTTGGGATAATATGATTTATTGAATAATACGACGCTCGCTGAAGCCTTGTTGGCGATTTCAGACTTATATTAACGTAAGTCCAGATTATTTCACTATTTATAGACAATTTATTAAATTTAGGAACGGTAGGCTTACTTTTAAACATCAAAAATGGCTTGGACAATGACGCAAATTGTACCAATGCAATAGTAAATCAAGTCTTTTTTTAATATATATGGTATTGTTTTGCATACTTTTTTGTGCACCCTGTGTACTCTGTAACTCCGTTACAAAACACTTAATCACAAGCCACAATATCCTCAACCAAACAAAACGGTCACAAAAAAAAACATCGATACTCACATTACGCATCCATCGATACATGTCCCATCCCTACCCGGGATTTGATTCGCTGTTCAGAGATCAAAGCGTTCGAGAATAAGGTCATGCCCTTCCCATATAGAGGTCCGGGATGGTCCCCGACGATTTTATTACCCCCACTGATCCAAGACTATTGCTATTGCTTCGATTTCAACCTATTTTCATGCGGATCCGGTCTTGATAGGATTTTTCGGATATTGTCATCTAGATTTTTGTGACGGATCTGCAATATAGGTACCCCCGTATTTAAGGCTGGGCGTTTTTGCTGAATAGGATTTTTTGTTAATGGATATAGGCTTGTCCCTAGGATATAAAAAAATGGTGTTACTACTCATCTTTTTTCTACCCCTTTAAGGTAATCTTCTGGGTGTGATTGTAATCTAATTATTATTGTGAAACTAGCTTCCGCCAGCAGCTTCGCCCGCGTGAATGTCGAAAATTATCGCAAGGGCACATAATATGCCCGGTATAAAAAAGTATCCTATGTGCAATTTCAGACTATAATCTCTCTCTGTGCCAAAAGTCATTCAGATCCGTTCAGCCGTTTGAGCGTGAAGAAGTAACAAACATACACGAACGATACAGAAACGTTCGTCTTTATAATATTAGTGCGATTTATTAGAATTTAGTCTTATTTCTCGCACAACACGGCGATGCCGATGATGCGACAACTCAGGTAATTTTTTTTTTTTTTTTTATATTAGTTTTCGGATTTTTGCGTCACTCTTGTCTGTGGGTGCCTACAACTACCCACAACAAAATAACCATCCATTTTCTACAATTTAATTATTTAACAATTAAATACAATTAAATTTAGTAAAATTGCCTAACTTACAATTATCCCAGGCAAAAGTTAGCAATAGTATTTTCAAAAACTAATTTTCAGCACTAGTCAACCTCAACTCAGCCCCACCATTTTCCAAATTTAAATATTCTAATTAAAGCTATCCAAATTATCTCAGTTCAAACTATATATATACCTAACCACATTGTTCGTTCAGTACATAAATAAATTATTTAAGCCAAAACATATTTCTAATCCAGACTGAAATCTAGTCAAAGCCCTTGTTTAATTATTGGATTAGGTCCCAGAATATTAAATTTCAGATGAAATTTTAGATGTTACGGGCAATTTTAAGGCGCCATTTTGAATTATTCATCGATTTTGTTGTTATTAATAATGGTTTGGTTTGGTGACTGGGGAGAGCTTATTGGAGGCAATTTTTTGCCTTGATTTATTTAGCTTATATTTATGCTGTTGCCTTAGTCAATACTGGGCCAACCATAGTATTTGAAAACTGTATTTACCATAGCCACGCTGAACTTAATTTGTATTATTATTATTTTGTCTACTTTGGTTTGTTTACTTTGGTTTTATTTTCTGATCTGATTTAATTTTAGTTTCATTTGTATATTATAAAATAATAAAAAATAAAAAAATATGCTTGCTTGCCTTGAATATTGTTTTTATTGGTACCACAAATTGTTAATGTGTTTCAATTGCTGGTGGGTGGAATTTTAGTGACCTGTAATACAGGTTCTCAATACCTACCACATGCACCAGAGTTGCATGGCCATTTGTGTTTATGTCAAATAAATTATTAAATGACGCTAAGTATATATTAGGCTATCTTATATTTTAGGCTGCAGAATATATTTGTATTGTTTTTGGGTGGACAGTTTTTCCTCTTCAAAATTACCAAACTGTGGACTTCGTTTTGTTTTTTTTTTTACTACACTTCTAAAATAAACGTTAATTTAATATACCTAAATTCTGAATGATAAAGCTATGTAACATTCATTTCGTAAGTCATTTTTGTGATGTACTATGCGTCATAACATCGGTCACCTAGACAACAATCACTATAAAATATCATATACCGGTAATTTAATCCGAGCACGCCCACTTTTAATCAACAAAACTGAGTCATTATTCATTACCACAAGCAGCTGGTACATTTTACCAAAACATTCAACCAAAAACATACTTCAATAAAAATAATAACAAAACCAACTTATCGATATTTGACTCTAACAACAATATGTCACTCACAACCCTAATCTCGACAGAAAAAAATACTTATAAAATCGCACAGCAAACAGGGGTACAGCAATACTAACTAACAATACAAATTACAAAGCAGAGGTAACAAACGTACGTAGTATTTTAATGAAAGTTTAATTGGTGGCTGGCCAACCCTATAAATAATGGTGGCCTACCTTGTTACGTTAGGGTTGGGCTTGTGTGTGCGGATATTTGGATTCGGATATTTTGTGTAGGGATGCTATATACTAAGTGGGATAACAGTAAAAGCTTTTCAGATTGTTTCAATAATCAGATTACAGGTTATACGAATTTTGTTTAGGTTCCTCTGTTAACATTTGCAATACGGATATCTTCTGCGTTTTTCGCGTTGGTGTAGCTTCGTTTTGCTTATCTTCTGCAATTTTTCCGATCCTGCAACCTACGCAGGCTTGAGGAAATAGTTTTTTTTTCTATTTGCTTGCTCTTGACTACTATATTCAATGTTATTGTCAGCATTTGCAAAACGAACGATTTCTGTGCCTTTCCTAGCGGCTTGGGTTCGATTTTGTAAAACTAAGCAATAGTCTTTCTAATGCCCACGAAAGTTTGAGTAACCGAGCTAATTTTCCGTGCGAGTATTTATATCACAGGTTTTTCTGCTAAGTATTTTTTTACACCGTGGAAACGCTAAGTTTTCGCCAAATAAATATGTTTTTTTTTTCTGACAGATACAAATCTCAAACATAAGCTAGCTTGAATCAAAGACGTAGCAAAGCCGAATAGGTTTCACGTTAAAATCATACCACACTCATAATGAGCATTAAATATTAATTAATTTCACACCCTAGTAGCACCTATCTTAGAAATTATCTCGCATATGGCAAATATACCTATTACATCTCGTTAACATTACATGACACATTATTATTACTGTTGGTACAGGTTTCTGTTTGTTTATAATTAAGTGTACGAACTTGTGTTTGGAGAACTCATCTCGCAGGCATGAAGGCAGAACAAAGCCACAACAAACATACGCAGAATATTGGATGATATATAGTGATGAAACGATGCGAGTAAATACTAGTACCCACTTGATACTCTTTATCCGATACCAAGTAGTTTTTGTACCGATACTCTGTAGCTAAGAACCAATATCTGTCAGAAGTACTCGTATCGGTTAAAAGTACACATATCGATCAAAAATACTCGTATCAGTATAATATCATGATTTAACTTTGTGATATTGAAATTTTTGTATGCAGGTTTCCCTAATGATTTTGCGCAGTTGGATACTTCTTTGTCTGTGCCAGGGAGAAAAAATCGGTTCTCCAGATGCCATATTGTTTTTTCTGTGATTGACACATCGTTTTCGATCAGTGAACGATACGACTACGCACCGATACTTTTCAATAGAGGCCGAGTAAGTGTCGATACCTCAGTGGTATCATTTCATCCTTAATTATATAGGTAGAAGTTGCTGATATAAATACCTATTTGTACTGTCAATTAATATGGAGGAGATGCGAGGTTTATTTTCATATTCGGCGCTTCCTGGAAATGTTGATGGCGAATACTGCTTATTGAAGTAGGTAGTGAATTACTATCGAATTCGTTGTCGTTTTCATTTTATATAATTAGAATATTCGTGTTTTATTATGTTTTTTGCTGTGTGGAATTTCAAGTCCTTTTATGTTTCCCAGTATGGTTATCTCACTCGTCGTATTTATTGTGCTAATGAGAGCAATTTAAATAAATACAACAGAACAAATTTATTTTTAAGTTTTCAAATTGTATTCTGATTTCTTTGTTAACCATGTTGGCTAATATTAACATTAGAAACGGGATATTTACAATGTTTAATGTAACAGTAAACATTGTAAACATCCAGTTTCTAATGTAAATGTTAGTGACCATGACAGTTTAAAAACTTATATAATGTTGGCTAAGTCAACATAATTAGTTCACTTGATTTATTAGCTTTCAGATTTGTTACGAATCTAAAATACGTTTCTAATTGTTTTAGCTAAAAATAATGAGGAAATAAAAAAAATGCAATTACCGAAAGAAAAAATATTGTCGGATATTTATCCGCACCGACAGACCATTGGACAGCCCTATCAAAGCTCTACAGACGCGAACCCAATAAATACTAACTCCACAATAGAACTTTTATAAACGTGTGTGTATTTTTTATTTTATTTGAAAAGTCCTGTTAACACGAGCCCGATAGCCGGCCATATTGGCAAGTTTTATTTACAAAAAAAAAATAAAGCCTTTCAATTATTATTTTTTTGCTTTATTTCAGCACTTTTGACTGGATAGAAACAAATAGCACTTTTATATTTTAGATTGGAGATTATTTTTTTGGAGACAAGGATAAAAGCTCATTACTCTTTTTTTGGCCCACAGTCGAGTAAATAAACTTTTAATGTGGGGGTGTAGCGGCATCTATACCCCTACATACGAACTAAAACATAGATTTGACGTCATACATATTCTACATCACCACAGACATAAATCTAACTAGATAACACAAGTCCCTCCATCTGTATGAAAACCAAGCGTACCACTTTTTCACACACAATTTAAAAACAAATTTACTTACCAATGAAAGAAAACATTTCCAATGCCTCGGTCAACTTTTTCCATACAGTCGTTACAACTGAATATGGCATAAAAAGGCATTTTTATCGATCTCGGTGGATTTCCGGTGCCGATAATGCTAAATGAAAATCTCAAATTACGATCATTGATCGTAATTTTACTCGATTTTTTGACACGCGAAGTACCATACAATCGCGACATCTAGTTAGTCTTATGTCTGTGATCAGCAGCCGAATTGCGTAAGTGAATACGGAAAAGGAAACTGTTTGGAACCTTCAAAGAGTTAGTATCATTTCTTTCAAATTTTTCGGTATTGCGAAACTAATTTGGAAAGAGTACAATCATCTTCCTGATTATTTATTTCCTTTATTAGGACATAATTTAATTTTGTTTTACTTACAACTAATAGTCTACTAATGCTTTTAATTTAAAAAAAAAATCGGTTACATTTCGGGGAGTGTGCGATGGAATTGCATGATTTAATTCCGCCCAGCCCGTTCCATCATTGGACAACCAGACGCACGGTGATGCTTCATCGGTACATGGTGGACATCCCACCCATACGCACAAAACGTTTTGGGGACACTTTTATTATGCGTACAGCTAAGGAGTGGAATTCCCTGCCGGAGTCTGTGTTTCCCGATAGCTACAATCTAGGGGTCTTTAAGTCAAGAGTGAATGGGTTTTTTCTAGGCAAGCGTGCTTCACCGTCGACCACATCATCGCTTTCCATCAGGTGAGATAGTGGTCAAGCGCGAGCCTATTGAAAAAAAAAAAAAAAAAAAATGTATAATGGTTCCTTAAAACTGAAAAACACAATTATTCTTTCAAATCAATTCTACGTCAAAATATTGGTCATGGAAAGATTCATCTCCGTTCCTTTTCAGAGTGTAATATGAAAAATACGTAAAGTCATTTTTGTGAAGGTTCCTAACTGTTACTTTTGCCAAATTCGTCTGCTGGTCTATATTCCGCGGAGGGTTAGGTAGACGCGATGCACCTATATTGCGCTCAAATTTCACCAGCTATTTCTAATTCCCTTGTAAATATATCAAGCCTGTTGCCATCAGCCGGGCACAGATCCAGACATCAAGCTGCTGTTGAGAAATGCCAGATGGAAAAACTCAATATAATTTTGCCCGACTCGGGATCGAACCCGGGACCTCGTGCTCAGCAGTAGCGCTTGCAACTACTAGACCAACGATGCAGTACTAATATAGAACAACCATCTCACAAAGGCGATGAATCGTAATAATATTATAAAGAGGTAAAGTTTGTGAGTTTGTGAGGTTGTAGATGGTAATCTGTGGATCTACTGAACCGATTTTGAAAATTCTTTCACCAGTAGAAAGCTACATTATTCTTGAGTGTCATAGGTTATAATTTATTTTTAAAAAAATAGAGATCCTTACGAAAATTGCAATAATATAACCCAAAGTAGCAAAATTTTGCCTATAACAATCATTATTTCGCGTGCGCTGAAAACTATTGATGATACATAAATAATATATACTACATGATTAAAGTTCTCATTATAACCAACAAAAAGTCTGCGAGAGAATATATATCACTATCATAGTTAAGCCACAATAGCAGCTTTTATGTTCTAAATTTCAATTAGATCGCCGATGGAAACAAAAGTTGTTTACATTCGTAATGTAGTATTCATTCTTATTCAAATAAATAGTTTAACAAATTGGTAGATAGACAGGTAGGTAGGTATGATAGGTAAGGTAGGTAGGTAGCTAGTTAATTTGATTTTGTAAGATTTTAATCCACAATTTAACACTTTACAGGTAAGACAAGCTAAGTCCCATTGCGAAGTTGCAAGTAAAACCGTTGATAAAGTATGTATGCGAATCCCATTGAAAATAATACCGTTTACATAAGTAAGTAGTTTTATACTGATGGAATAATAAGCAGAAAGAAGATAAATCTGAATGAAACCCACTACTTCATAAATTGCTTTTAAGCCTAGCAGGGTTTTATTAGTTCTATAGAACTAATAAATCAGAATATAGGTATTATGAAATGGGAAAAAAATGGCGCTTGGTTAGTTTTATTTCAATTATAAACCTATAGGGTTGACTATATTTAACCGACTTGCAAAAAAGGAGGATGTTCTATGTTCGACATTGTATGTTTTTTTTTTTGTGTATTTTCACCGATACCTCCGTCAATTGTGGACCGATTTTGAAAATTCATTTTTTGTTTGAAAAAGTATGTTCCGAAATTGGTCCCATTTTAATTTTGTGATGATCTGATGAAGAACTTCGGAGATATACAACAGAACTCTTCAATAAATAACGGCCTCTCGGGATTGCTGCAATCGCATGTCTGTTTATTGTTTATACCATTTCATAACATAACATCACGCCAGTACACTCTTAAGGGGTAAGCAGATCTCTCATTTCACCGGTTATGTTCAAGTTTCATGAAATCTATTCTGGCGTTATAGGTACTTTACTAACTTACCTATTAGGTAGGTACAACTAAAAAGTGAAAAATAAAAAAACTGTTTTGCAAAAAAATACTACCGACTTCCAAATACAAAACTACAAAGTAAAAATTACATTATTTTTAGAAGTCGGTGTCCATAACGCAAAAAATTGGTACCTACGAAAGACACCGACTTCTAAAAATAAAGTTATTTTTCACTTTGTAGTTTTGTATTTGGAAGTCGGAATTATTTTTTTTGGAAAAAAGATTTTTTTTCGTGACTATGTTTTAGAATCGTTTTTAAAATGACATCTTAGAAACATGTCATACTTAGTTCCCCAGTTGAAAAGAGTATGTATGTACGGAGTTTCTTGCCCATTCTCCTCCATAACATACTTTAATATATTACTATGCCTCGTTTATTTTTTATTTTTTAACGGATAAATTTGACACTTAGAAGTGTCGTTTAATGGTCTTTGCTAGAATGATATAAATGATTTGACTTTGACAAAATGTTACTTAATATTTTTCCATCTCTCTTTATTTCTTGTCTTTTCCAGCCAATCTGTATCATCATCTTCCTGCCCTTATCCCATATTACTTGGGGTCGGCGCAACACGTTTTATTCTTCCATACCGTCCTGTCCCCCGTCACGCTATCACTGACTCCCTTTTCTTTCATATCACACTCACACAGTCCATCCATCTTTTCTTTGGCCTTCCTCTCCTTCCATCCATCCACATTTATATTCATAACTCTTTGAGTAACATGCGTTTTATCCCTCCTCATCACATGTCCATACCAGGACAAATAAATTGATTTCAACTTTTCCGTCACTGGCGCCACTTTCTAAATTACTGTAATATACTCATTTCTCACTTTATCCATTCTCGTCACTCCGCACATCCAACTCTGCTACATGCAATCTCTTTTCATCTATCTTTTTCACAGTCCAACATTCTGATCCATACAGTATGACAGGTCACAGCCAATCTGTCGGGATCTTCAAATTCGATCTTCATAAACAGATTTTCCCGTTGAATTCTCTAAGGCCTTATAAAATGCAAGTTAGCAAGTCGCTTGCAAGCAACTATGTATGACTCCGTTATCACTATCTAGGCTGCAGATCAATTAAACGGTATTATGAAGTTGCACGATATACCTATTTCTGACTAGCTATTGCTAAAGATTCGCCCGCGTGATCGTGTAAAATTATCGTATATTCCTTTTCTATAGTATGGACATCCTCGAGAATATCAGAGGGGTCTATCAGACTCTTATTGACTAAAACCACACGGTGTTCTACGGCTACGTTTGGCTGGAGTACTGTAGTGCTGGCCCATTTCTCTACGCTCCCCGGTCAGGTTTTGACCCGATTGAATTCTAAGTCGTAATCAAGGACGCTTCTATTTACCAGGTAACTTCTAGGTAGGTTAAAAATCGTTGAAAGAAATGACTTATTATCTATAACAAGTTTAATAAATATCATGAATAACTTACCACAAAACACGACGATTAGATTCCTAATTTTGGCACACATTTTGATTTTTTACTATCAACAACACAGCACATAATTTATATCGATCAGTCGTGAGAGAATCACCGCCACATTTTGTCACTATATCCGTTTCTACACTAGCACAACACTATTTGTCACTACACTGTCACTAAAGGTAAGTACCACCGTTTTTTTCACTGTCACTTGGTCATTTTTGCCTTTTGCTTAGTCCATCGTGATTCTGTAAAGAGAAAAAATAATTGTTAGTTAAAAAACCTATGTTTTAAAATAATTTAATTATATGCGATGTGAAATCTTTAAGTCTAAAAAACTTGAATGCCTGAAAACCCTGATATAACTAAAATAAAACCCAATCGCAAACACCTACTACGCAGTATTTTAAAACCAATTCACGAAACACTGAAAAAAAAAAATATGCCACCCGAAATCCTAAATAAACATAAACAAAACAGTTTTTGCCAACATAACAAAAAAACTTAACTACCCGAAAATAAAAGCTGTCAATTTTTTTCGCAAATATGGCAAAAAAATACCAACCCGATTCCCGCTTAGATGACGAAAAAATATTAACACAAAAAGTTTTGACGAGATTCTCGCCACGGGTTTCTTGGAACGCACGTTGTTTTTAGTTTCTTGTGGTTATAATTCAGTTTTTAGTACTTTTGTGACTTGTGTGTAATTTTAACTGTGTTGTCCCTGTTTGTAAACAGGTTTGTATTGTGTTTGTCTTCCTTTTGTCTCAGTTCCACCCATAATGGACAGAAACAAGCCACCCGATCCTGACCCGCCTGATATTCCAACCTCCTTAACTCCCCTCCCTTCCTCACCGAATCCCCTATCGCAGTTTGCAGAAGTAGTCTGCAGCGTGTCTGCCATGGAAATCCCACAAACTTCGCGAAAACGCCCTAGTAATGCAGAGCTACCTACTCCGACATCTCCCAACAAACAGCCCAAGAGTCAAATCGGCCGGGTGAGATACTCAGCTGTGGATAAAGGTCCTTATATAGTTCACGTTTCTCGCGTCGAAGCTCATGTTAATTCTGGCACCACTCTTCACCCCGTAAACTTCGGTAAGTTCCTAATTTTAAATAAAATCGCAAATATTATACGTGACGGAGTGAACAAAGTGGGTAGAAATAGGGTTTCTGTTGAGTTTGCATCTCCTCAAGATGCAAATGCTTTTTTGGTTAACGCCTTGTTGGCAAAACACGGATACACCGCTTCAATCCCGACGTTTAATATAACTAGAATGGGAGTTGTTACAGGGGTTCCCTCAGACATTAATGAAGAGGAGGCATTAACTTACTTGTCTGTGCCCTCAGGTTGTGGGCAAATACTTAAAGTGCGTAGAATTAACCGAAAAGTCCAGATTGAAGGGAGAGTGGAGTGGAAGCCCACAGAAACCTGTGTACTTACTTTCGATGGCCAGTCCTTACCAAAGCGGGTATATTGTTGTTACACTTCCCTTCCTGTGGAGCAATACATTTATCCTACCATCCAATGTCGTAAGTGCTGTCGTTTTGGACATGTTGCAAACGTTTGCAGATCAAATCCACGCTGCAGTAAATGTGGCCACGATCACCCTGGTGATGGTTGCAACATTTCTGAGGGCGAGGCCTTCTGTGTGCTTTGCTCGGGAAACCACTTTGCCAATAGCAAGTCTTGCCCCGAGCTTGGTAGGCAGAAGGCTATTAAGACGATCATGGCCGAGAAATCGATTCCATATGTTGAGGCTAGCAAAGCTATTCCAGCAGTTTCTCGCAACTATGCCAATGCCACCAAAACGCAGTCTTATCGTAAAACCGTCACACTCAAGCCCAGGACCCATGCCCCACTTTCCCAATCATATGATAAAGCTGCTCATCAACAAATTGTAAACTCCCCCCAATCTTCACAGTCTAATGGCTGTGTACTTAATAGTAATGTCTCTAGCAATAATACCATTTCAGTCATTGAACTTCTTTTAAAACTTTTACCTTCACTTATTTCATCATCTTCTATTAACAATCAATTACCGTCCAACGTTGCCGACCAACTTATCTCTCTCTTATTAAACATCAAAAATGGAGTCCCACCAAACTTTTCTTCAGTGGAATGTGAGGAGCGTGTGGCATAAAAAGCACGACCTCATATTCCTCTTGAATAAATACAAGCCTCTGGCTTGTTCCATAGCTGAGACGTGGCTCACCCCAAGTCTTAGCTTCCGTATGCCGCATTTCAATATTCTTAGGTGTGATAGATCCGATGGGTACGGAGGGTCAGCTCTCTTCGTAAACAGCCGGGTCCCAATTTCCCCCTTATCATTGCCTCCCCTTGAGGGCAATTTGAGTATTGTAGCAGGAAGGGTTGAGGGCATCACAGTATTCTCCATATATATTGCACACACTCACCCTGATTTTCTGCCTATTTTAAGAAACATTTTTTCCAATGTGCAAGGTCCATTGATGGTCATGGGTGACTTTAATTGCCATCATTATAGATGGGGTTCTGAACGGTGTGATGCCTTTGGTGTAGCACTGGTTGAGATTTTAGATGATTTAGATCTATGCATTCTAAATAATGGCTGTCCGACTCGTCGTTCCCTTCCTGGTCAACAAAAGAGTTGTGTAGACCTAACCTTTTGTTCAGTGGAATTGGCTGCATCAACTCACTGGGAATGTACGTCCTTGTCGCATGGCAGTGACCATTACCCTATTTTCATTTCTTTAATTAATAAAACTTATTTAGAAAAAACTTCTCCTCCACTTTTGAAATATAATTTGTCCAAACCAGATTGGAATAGGTTTGTCTCATTATTGGAGGATAAAATTGATTCTCTTCCTAACTTAGATTCATGTTTACCTGACCCTTCTGGTCACTGCCATGCTAAAAGCTGTTATGAGGGTTTTGTCTCAGCTATTGCCACGTCTGCGGATTCCTCTTTTCCGCTGAGAAATAGTGCAAGAAATAAAATCCCTTCACCTCCGTGGTGGGATCCAGAATGCACTTCTGCAGTTAAAGCAAGGAATGAGGCCGAGAGGCGCTACAATGCAAATATGTGCACCAGTAATCTCTTGGAATACCTTCAGAATAATGCTAGAGCCAAACGCCTGCTTCGCAAGAAGAAACGTGCTGGCTGGGTGAAATTCTGCACCTCCCTTTCTCCATCTACTCCAGTCTCAGCAGTCTGGAAAAACATCAAAAGATTTAGGCGTGGATGTTCCCCCTCTACCTCTTTGCCTATAACTAGGGGAACAGCTGAACTTTTCTTTGACAAAATAGCACCACCATATGTCCCCCTCTTATCTGAATGTACGAATTTACCTAATTTCCCCAATCTAGAAGTGGATCCCTTCGACCCACCATTTACTTTGGAAGAACTGAATGTGGTACTTCAACATGTCCGGGACTCAGCTCCTGGTATTGACGGTGTGCCATATTCCTTTATTTCCCACGCTGGTGACAAGGCTAAAACCTACTTTCTCAAAATAATTAACTTTTGCTATAGTCATGGTTGGGTACCAGACCAATGGAAGCTCCAGATTATAATTCCCTTACTGAAACCTGGCAAACATCCAGATGATCCGAATGGTCTTCGGCCAATCGCTTTGTCCTCGGTCCTAGCCAAACTATTGGAACACCTAATTAAAAATCGTTTAGAGTGGATAGTTGAGTCGCGAGACCTACTGCCGAGTTTCCAATTTGGTTTCAGAAAAGGGCTTAGTACAATGGACAGTATCGGTGTTCTAGTTACGGACGTACGCCTGGCCTTTTCGAAAAACCAATCCGTTGTTGCCGCCTTCCTCGACATCTCTTCCGCATATGATAACGTTCTTCTTCCCGTACTCAGGCAAAAATTGCAACAGCTGAGTCTCCCGGCTAAGATGATACAATGCATATGTGGACTCCTTATGTCCCGGTCACTGGTTCTGAGAGTTCAGGGAGAGGAATTTGATGAGAGACAGACGTGGAAGGGTCTCCCGCAGGGCTTTGTCCTCAGTCCCCTTCTATATAATTTATATACGGCTGACATTAAATCTTGTTTAAACAATGATTGCCAAATTCTCCAATACGCCGATGACATTGCTTTGTACGTGACAGATCATTCGATCGCCGACGCGGCTTCATCCTTGTCCTTGTCTTTGGACTCTTTGAACCAGTGGCTTTTAAGCCATGGCCTTTCCCTCTCCGCTCCTAAAAGCTCGGCAGTAATATTCTCTCGAAAAAGACAGATCCCTCGGGTCACAGTGAATATTTCTGGGCATAATATTCCCGTAGTTCAAAAGGCTAAATTCTTGGGCGTCTTTTTGGATCCAAAGTTAACGGGTAAGTACCACGTGAATTTCCTTATCCAAAAATGTGAAAGGACTATTTCTATTTTAAAAGTTTTAGCTGGTGTTTGGTGGGGTGCTCACCCCTACACCATGAAGCTAGTTTACAACGCCTTAGTTCGAAGTGTTTTGGATTACGGAACTTTCCACCTGATCCCTTGCAACAAAGGCGCTTTGGCAGGGCTAGATAGGATTCAGTCCAAATGCCTTCGGATCATCTCAGGCTGCATGAAGTCCTCTCCCATTAACGCTTTGCAGGTCGAGTGCGCTGAACCTCCCCTTGACCTGAGACGGCAATATCTTGCCTCCCGTTTTCTTACTAGGGTAATCTCTAGATCGTCCCATCCCCTTTTGGCGAAACTGAATGAGTTAGATGCCTTATGTAGAAGCTCAAGTTTCTGGAGAAACAAGGAAATCCCTTTAACCCTTAAAGCCTTCCGAATTCTGCAAAATTTAACGTGTCCGATTATTCAGTATCCTAGACTTCCCCTTTTTAACTTCGCATATGAAGTTATATGTTTCATTCCCAAAATTTTATTTGACATTGGTATACGTAAAAATTCCCCATCAGCAAATTTGGCCTTCAATGCGGTGGTGGGCGAACGTTGGGATGGGTTCCAATTATTTTTTACGGACGCATCAAAATTAAACGGCATGGAAAACACCGGTGCCGCTGTTTACTACCAAAGCTCCAGAATAATTTTGCAATACAAATGCCCTAAAGAGTCGTCTGTATTCACTGGTGAGTGTGTGGCTATATTGGAAGCTTGTCTTTTTGTAGAGTCACACACGAACATTGAGAAAGCCGTGATTTTTACAGACTCACTTAGCTGTTTGCAGGCTCTAGCTCAAAATCCGTTTAAAAGTAAATTACATAGCCCTCTTATTTTAAAAATCAAAAAGTCTTTACTGGCGTGTGCTAGCAGTCAAAGGGAAGTTCAGTTAGTTTGGATACCTAGTCATTGTGGTATTAAAGGTAATGAATGTGCTGATGTATTGGCCAAAGAGGCCTGTTCTGCTGTAACGGCTGATCTATCACACAATACTCACCTGAGCTATGACTTGTTGTCCCTTCCCAAATTGAAGCTCCAGAATTCATGGCAGGAGCATTGGAACATGTCCAGCAGGAAAAAAGGGAAATTTTTCCATGCTGTCCAACCTGTCATAACCCCAAAACCATGGTTCTTCGGTTTCAGAAAGGTTTCCAAAACTGCTATATCTGTCATTTGTAGAATACGCTTAGGTTTCTGCTGCACTCCCGTCTTTCTTCACAAAATCCGCATACGTGACTCCTCTCTTTGCGAGTGCGGATTAGGCGAGGGTACCTTGGATCACATTTTTTTCGAATGTTCAAATAATGTCACCTCATTAGATTTATACCGCCGTCTCCCTAAGCTTAAGATTCCCCTCCCAATAAACTTTCCCTCTCTTCTGACTTTTCCCTCTCCTGAACTCCTTGTGGCGCTGATGATTTTCATCCGTCATAATAATATAAAATTATGAATCCTGCTAAATCCCCAAACCTCCGTCTATTTGTATGTGGTATACAACGTATCTTTAGTGTGTTAACATTTATACTATATATGTATTTTTATCTTTTTGTTTGTTTCAGTCCCGTACTAACCCAACAAGTGTCAACAGTATTAAGCGAAGAACTTAGTTTTTGTCTACAGTTCCTGGGTTTTTTTTTTTATTTATTTTTTTTATTATTAAAACATACTTGCCCTTCCATTTAACTTTAGACATTGGCAGAATAGTCGACATCGGCTTTGCTTGCCATGTAAAAATATAGAATAGAATAGAATAGAAAAAGTTTTGACAGTATATTTTGACGTTTCAAACACCTTTTTTATTTGGAAAAGGCGTTTTTTTAAATGGGCTATAAAAGGGTAATGAAACATTAATATTGTAGATATAAAAGGTTCAGCACGCTCGGGGTCATAGTTGTAAAAATTGACATAATATGCTTCGGGTCTCCTCGGGGTCGTAAAATATCATTGGCTAAATAACGTCTCGGATTTTATGAAGTCTGTATTTTTTTAAATGATTGTTGGAATTTCAGGATTTAAAGTCACAGGAATCGATTTTATTGTTGCGACTGCAACTTTTTTCTTTGTTTTTTTTTATGTTTTATTAAATTAAGTCCTATTTAAAACAATTGGTTAACGTTACTAAAATGATATGGATGTTTCGTCTGAACTATGTTTTTTTATGAGCTTTGATAAATGTTAATTCAAAAACTATTTCAATGTGATTAAAGAGGGTGATAAAAACGTAAGGCATTGAAAAAAAAGATAAAAAAAAATTGTTACAAATGAATGAAGACATTATAGGCGTCTATGAATCAAAACCATAGGTAAAAACGATTTTTTTTAAATTTGATATACTTAAATAAAACATTTATTTTCATACAACAGTCATAAAAATCCCAACCGGTAAAAATGTTAAAAATTTATAACGAGGCACAAAAAATAAATGCAAATTCGTCGACTAATAAACTAGAAAGGTGTGCATATCATTAAGATTTTTTGTCTGTCTGTGCATTAAATTAATTATACATATATATCTATATACCTGTGGTGACATCATTTTCCAATAATTATTTGATTGTATCATATTATTTTTTAAACGATGAGTCGTTAAATTCGGCACGTTGTGAAAATAAATATGTTATTAATCGGTTTTGAATTTCATTCATAAGTTCAAAAAGAAAAATATTTTTAAAGAATGAGTATTGTTTATTTTTTTTAAATCCGATGTTATTGGGACCTTTCTAGTCTGAGTTTTTATAAAAAATTACTAGTTATTTTGTGTTTTATTTTTATCAAGCTAATTAAATTTATATATTTAATGTCTATTTACCTAATTTAATTAATTAATTAGAGGAGAAAAAAAAAAAAAAAACGTTTTTTCAGTCACGTATAATTTGCATATTCTTATTACTTTTGTTAGAAAGGTGACAATCTAAAAAAACAAAACAATCCTATATACAAAGGGAAGATGGAACACGGGCTCTGTGGACGTCAAAAAATTCGTCCACAACGATGACAATGAGAAACGTGCCCAGAACGCTGGCAGCATTGCCCCATTGGATGGCCATGCTGATTCTCTGGCCGAAGAAAAGCCCAGCCCTCTGGTCACGTGAAGAGTAATTGGATTCTATTATTAGAAACAAGAAAAACCCCCATTTACCTTAGGGATATGAGTTACACTTAACACAAACTTGAAAAAAAAAAAACCTACTAGAATACCTACTTGGCATTTCTGCCCTGCGCCGAATAATATTTAATTTTATAAATAAAACAATTTACACTGTGATGAATATATACAAATGCAATTTACATACAAATACAAAAAACTATGAATTATTAATTAATATTCAAGTAAAGTGCTAAAATAGTTTTAAATGTAATGTCCATAAGTTTTAAAAATAATGTCAAAATAGGATTAAAATATAATGTCAAACAGATTTCAATATAATGTCAAACAGATTTCAATATAATGTCAAACAGATCTAAAAATAATGTCAAAAGATTCTAAGTTATATCAACAACAACTTCATAACAATGCAACATCTTCTTAAATCCAATGATTCACCAGATCTTTACTCAAATACTTTCTAAGTTACCTGAATGAAATCATCTCACCATATCAGAGTGGAGGGAGCACCTAGCCGTTGCCCACTCGAAAAAAAAATCATTAAGTTGAAAAAACTTGATTCTGCTTACGACACAACTTAACCCACGCTTAGCCCAGTTTAAGTTTGTAGTGTGGGTTAAGTTTTGAACTGTTGGCGTATAACTTTTTTAAAGAAAAAGAAAGGGGTAAAGGTACTAAAAAACATTAAAAAAAAACTTGGATTGTAGATTAATACGAAATTGTTATACTGTGCCATTTTATCTTTTCTTTTTATTTTGTTTATGTACTTAAATGATTGTTCTAACAAAATAAGATGCGACTGTCTTTAAGTTTAAAATTGAAGTGATTCGTGCTTTTTGCACTAATATAATAATAAATACAAGCAGTGCCCGAGGCTTCGCTCCCGTCAACTGCCTAGTCACTTGACTTCCTACTGACCTACCAATTTTCTTTCTATGGTCATTCTTTCGCAGAGAATCTTAACACCGCCATTCAGAAAATGATGTCAAATGCACAACGCCATCTGTCGAATATGGAGTACAACTGTCCGAGTATCTGAATTGCGTGTGTTGTGATATTTTATTTCTTGAACACTTTAAATTCATCTAACTTTTGATAGAGTAAACCGATTGCGATGAAACAAAAACTTAGTAATATTTCAAGTTACGCACATTTTTTATGTGTAAAAGTTATCTACATTGGTTTCGTACATTTTACGTGATGCCTGCACAAATAAAAAGGTATACAGACAACAGACAAAAATTCCAAAAATGCTGGAAATGAGTTCTGTTGGTTATCGTTTAACACCCTGGCTATTTTTTTGAAAACATTTTCGATGTAAAAAAACTACAGATTTATTATATTATATGTATTGATAAGCAATATTTCATTCTGCCATAAAGCTAGAGATTTTTGTCATAATATAGTCTATCTTACTTATTATAACTTATTTACCGCCAATAGCTGTGTATACAGGAGCTCGTGGCTAAATAATAACAGCCGCACTGGTCGATCTTCAAGGTTAAGCAACGCTTGACGAGGTCGGTCCGTGGATGTGTTACCATTTCAACATACCGAGTTTCCTCCGTGCCTCGGAAAGCACGTTAAGCCGTTCGTCCCGTCTGTCAATTTAAGATCTTTGACAGTCGTTACGGGTAGACAGAAGTTTGAGACCTGAAACCAGACTTGCTAAGGGTACTGTGCTACCCAGTTACTGGGTTGTAGAGGTCAGACAGGCAGTCGCCCCATGTAAAACACTAGTACTCAGCTAAATCCGGTAAGACTAGAAGCCGACCCCAATATACTTGGAAAAAGGCTAGGCAGATTAATTAGCTGTGTATACAGCAGTATTAGCAGATACACAGGTACTACAGCTCCAAACCTAGATTGAAACACATTGCTAATTACCAGTATATATGATTGATTGCAACCGGTTTCTTTCTTGAAAGGATTTATTTAATTGTATAACTTATGGGCAGCTGATGATCTTAAGTTTTTGTTTCATTATGATTCAGTACTGATTGATGTATCGAATATGATATTTTATTTATGAAATACATTATGTATTAACTGGAGTATTTAATAAACGTTAAGATTATGAAGATAAAAAAATTATGCTTCTGTAGTTGCAGAGATTTACAACTACATAGTTTTTAGAAATGAAATAGCAAATAGCTTTTTTATTTAGCTCAATAGCAAAACAATAGAAAAGTTACTGAGTCTCGCGTGGATCCACCTCCTAAAGGTTAATAGCCAGGTCACAATACAGTCCCTAACTATACTTAAATAAATTTTTAGTTTTTCTATCATAAAATGAACATAAAAATCTTAATTATAATTTATGATAGTTAAAACAATAAAAGTTTTTCGTCAAAGCTAGCCTTAAGTAGACTAATTACTCAATATTATTTTTCATTATGAAAAATCTGTTTTTTTTTCCTCACAGCTTAAAGTGAAATCGCTACATATCTAAGTTCACGCTGTTTTTTCAGGTAGGCAGAAACTACAGAACGTTACGATCTGTACGTACTCATTTTGCTATTTTTCGTTCATTCACCAGGTCAAACCCTCACGCTTGCACCTATCTAACGTTCAAAATATTACTTTTAATTCTAGATTAAAATTTTAGCGTATAAAAAAATGTTGACAAAAATAATCCCAGTCTAACTTCTAAATATCCGCCCGCTACCGCTTATAACTCGCCCCGCTATTCTCAAGTCAGGTGTAGGCGGCATAATGTTTGGTGGAGACAATTATTTTGTCTGTCTGTCTGTTTGGACGGCTTTTGTTAGCTTTCCGCGTGGACATGACACAGGCTGCCATTTTGATGTGAAAGGTTTTTTGGCTGTGTCGTTTACATTTCGCTTGTACTTGGTAACGATGCTTTTTAACCGACTTCAAAAAGAAGGAGGTTATCAATTCGACAGTTTTTTTATAAATGTGTTTTACCTCAGAACGATTTGATGATTATTTTTTTATTTGAAAGCTAGGTCCCATTCAAATTTCATCAAGATCTGATGAAGAACTTCGGAGATAAACAACAGAACTCTTCAATAAATGACGGCAAATCACTCGGAATAGCTACAATCGCATGTCTGTTTATTGCTTACACCTTTTCAGGCATAACGAACAGTGCGAACCGGTACGTTCTAAAGGGGTACGCAGGTATACAGTTCACACTGGTATAATCTCATATCACTGGTTTTGTTCAAATTTCATTATGTACAACAATTAAAAGTCAGAAACAGGAACACCGACTATTGAAGTTATTTTTTACTTTGTAGTGTTTTCATTTGGAAGTCGGTTGTATTTTTTGGTGAAAATTATTTTTTATTATATTTGATAACCTTGTATTTGCCACTATCGTACTTGATGGTCAACGATATTAGAAGTAATCTATGAATGACGATAAAAGTTTCTCATACAATAGGTTACCAACTAGTTGGTAAGAATTTTTCTGCCATTTGTAACGATTATCACAGCTTGGTTCTACCTCTGGTGTCAGAGTTAATTAAGCCGCCTCTGGGAACTCCACAGGCTTCTGACTTGGCTATTTAAGACTTACATACATATCTATATCGAAACTAATATTATAAAGAGGAAAGATTTGTATTTTTAACAAATTAACTTAAAAACTTCTTGACCGATTTCAAAAATTCTTTCACCGTTGGGAAGCTACACTATCCCCGTGTGACATGGGCTACTTTTTATCCCTGTATTTCCACGGGAACGGGCACAACGCGGGTGAAATCGCGAGGCGTCCGCTAGTTAACTATAAAAGGCCAGGTTTCTTCACGATATTTTCCTTCACCGTTGCCTGTGATGTCCAAGATAAACTTAAGACAGCAGTTGACAGTATATATTATGCATTTGAAAAAGTCACATTGGTATTTGGGCGACTATCACAGCTGATGTAAGATATCTCAGTGAAAATCAATTTTTACATAATTGTCAAAAATATCGGCAATTTGGGTCGGGATTCGGGGGTATTTTTTTAGGACTGAGGAAATTAAACAAATTGCCATATGATGCGTGGATGTTTGAATAACAGTGAGATAGTGGTTAAAGAAGAGTCAGTCAAAAAAAAAGAAACCGGCCACGTGCGAGTCGTAACTCGCGTACGAAGGGTTCCGTACCATTATCGCACAAAAACGGCAAAAAGATCACGTTTTTTGTATGGAAAAAACTTAAACATTTTGTTTTATCCTGTTTTTAGTATTTGTTGTTACAGTGGCAATAGAAATACATAATCTGTGATTCAACTGTAGTCATCACGGTTCATGGGATACAGCCCGGTGACAGACGGACAGAAGGACCGCGGAGTCTTAATAATAGAGTCCCTTTAGGTACCCTAAAAATGGTAATCTATCCACAAACTGACCGCGAACATTCCAGCTTAACTTTGAAATTTGATCAATTTATAGGTCTAATAATCATACACTTTTATCACGAATCCACACTGCCAAGCTAGCAATTATGACAAAACAATATTTTAAAGCCTTTTGTAAAACAAAATCCTAAAATATCGAAAACCATTAAAATATTTAAACACAAAGCGTAACAATAAAATCGTTCCGGAATGACACTTTTAGTGCTACATATAATAATTTTATTAACAAATAAAGTGTTTATATTACACTTTTTAGTGGCATATTATTGCTTTGTGTAATCTTTATAGTTTTATGCACTATATAATTTGATTTAAATGTTTTTTGGTGATCGTTTAACGATTTTGTGTAACGGCGTATTATTAGTATATGTCCGGCAATTGCGGTTTTATTATCAGCGGGGGGAGGTTCATCTCGATAATTTATTTATGTTAGTTTATTAAATATATATTTATATAGGTATGTATTATATAAAATATGTATGTATTTGTATTTTAAGCAATCTGTAATTATTATTTGTCTTACAGATCAAATAATAAAGCTCAACTGACAAGCTTAGGGGTAGTTTCATTATACGTGTGCGCGTATAATTGTGTATTTATACGGCACGGCTTAGTTTGAACCGGCTTCACTTTGTTGTTTGCAACGTTCCATCTTGACTTTTTATTTGATCTGAGCATTCAAAATTTAAAAAACGAATTGAGGAACAAATTCACAGATTTCTGAGCGAAATCTAGTACATAGGTCCTCTAGATACATTATAATTAATCAAATATTCAGAGCCTAAACCAGAGATTTTCTCTCTAGCTTTTTCCAGTTAGATACCTATTAAAGTCGTGATAATCTAAGAAGTCGGCTTTGACAGCTATAATAGTAGTTTATGAAACTGTTGCATAATGAGGGGTATTAAAACATGAGTGTGTGTTTAAAAACCGAGCCGTAGGCGAGATTTTTAATAGTTTTCACACGAATGTTTTAATACCTAGTTATGTGCAGTTTCATACACTACTTTATCTACACTCATAAATTGGGATTGAACCTACTAAATACCTCTTTTTGCATTTTCCATGCCATAAAATCGTGATAGCATTTGTCATATACTTTCTCAACTTTGCTAGTAATAAATTAAGAGTAATTTCCTTCGCCACATCTAAAATATCGGGCGGAGTCAAATTTTCTTCACATTCACACATACATTCATATCAGACATTTTTAAACAATAATTTAAAAAACTCATAAAATTCAGTACAGCAAAACTTGCAAAACGTATGAATGGCGCCAAAACCCAGCACATCACCGCATTAACCGCGCATGCGCTAAGGCTTAGCACGCACTGCGATCTTCATACGCGCGATTTTTTTATGCCCATGGAATTGTATGAAGTTGTTCACATTGCGGTAAAGAAATCGTGCGGAAATAATACCGCAAGAGATCCGTGCTTTGCCACAGAATCCACCGCACCACGGCGCGAATATTATTCGCCCGAATATTTTGAGCTCTATGAACAGGTAGAAGGAAATAAAATTAGCGCGAATAAAAATCGCAGTGCGTGCTAAGTCTAAAGCGGTCATTGTCATAGACAATTTAAAATTGGAATCAAATCTTTTTTTAATAGGTACTATAAAATGGCATTACAAAAAAAAATATTGATGGAAACTCCTTAGTGATTAATTAACTTCTTGGATTTGTCCTGTATCGTAATAGAAAAAAAATTGTTTTATAGCATTATTTTGTTAGAGAAATAGTGTTATAATAAGATTCTATTTTTAAATTTCGGTATTGTGTTTATAAAGTATGCCAATATAAACTCGTTTTGAATTTTGTAATTCGAATATTACGATATGAGAGTAGATAAAAATACTTTATATCACTTAAAATTGATGCTTACCAATGGTACTAGTTGTTCTAGTGTATGGGATGAATTTGACTTACGTATACATTCATAGAAAGTTATCACGGCATGTAAAATGGGAAACATCATAGGACTTCCTAGATTGACACGATTATAGGCACTACGCATGTACAAATTGAAATCCTTCAATATTTAATCTAGTTAATTCTAAGATTTTATTTAGCTAATTACTAATCAGACACCATTCTAGTGATATAATTGGTTCTCTACCCTTTTCTACCTAAGCACTTAATACTATCATTAAATATTAATTCCATTTTTTCCCTCAGTCAAGTGGCGCTTTCCCCATCAAAAAGTCACACATCGAATGTCACTGACATACAAATTTACCTACTCTATTCTCAAGCAACACTAGCGTGCGCCCACGGCTCCGCCCGCGTGCAAACGACAGTGTTGCCCAACTTCCGACGACCGTGTCAATAGCGTGTCTACTTTAGATGTTAATTTTTGGAGAATATTGTGTGGTTAATAGCTAATTTGATAGCTAAAAATATCGTTAAGTTCAAATCAAGGGTCCACCCATACGAATTTACCGTTTTGGGAATATTTTCATTGTGAGTAGAGCAAAGAAGTGGATTTCCCTGCTGGAGTCTGTGTTTCCTGTTCCCATAACTTCCCTGTAAAGACCCCCAGCTTCTTTGGTGGTAATTGTGTAATTTTATAGAAAAGGGTTTATAAGCCATGAGTAAATTAGGTCACTTCCAGGCAAGCGTGCTCCGGAGGAGGATTGTGATCAAACGCACTTCTATCAATAACAATTGATTGTTTCATTGATTGATAGAATGATTCCTCGCATTGAGAAAACACGAAGATAACATAAATAAAAAATTTATAATTACAAATAATAAATATAATACTTTTGAATGAGGAAATTTAATAAAAAACGTTTTTGTAAAAACATACAACAGACTTCCAAATAAAAAACTACAAAGTGAAATATTATTTAAGTTTTGGCAGTCGGTGTCGTAGTACCAATTTTTTGCGTTATGGACACCGACTTCCAAAAATTAATTTATTTTTCACTTTGTAGTTTTTTATTTGGAAGTCGGTAGTATTTTTTTGGAAAAAGTTTTTATTTTTCACTTTTTAGTTGTACCTACCTAATAGGCAAGTTGTTTAGTAAGGTACCTTAAAGCCAGAATAGGTTTCACGAATATAATTAAACTTGAACATAACCGGTGAAATGAGAGATCTGGGTACCCCTTAAGAGCGTACTGGCGTGATGTTATGTTATGAAATGGTATAAAAAATAAACAGGCATGCGATTGCAGTAATCCCGAGAGATTTGTCGTTATTTATTGAAGAGTTCCGTTGTATATCTTCGAAGTTCTTCATCAGATCTTCGCCAAATTAAAATAGGACCAATTTCGAAACATACATTTCCAAACAAAAAAAGAATTTTCAAAATCGATCCACAATTGACGGAGATATCGTGGAACATAAAAAAAAAACATAATGTCGAACATAGAACCTCCTTCTTTTTGGGCAGTCGGTAAAAAAAGTAGGCGATATTGCCACAACTTTTTTTCTAAATCAATTAGTTTTGCTACTACTATGTTTGTTTACACAAGGACTAAATCCACACTATCTCACAAACTTTTGCCATTTAAATATTGGCTCCGATCGAAGGTCAAACACGCGACTCTACGAAAGCCAATCTCATTAACCAGTAATCTTGCTTAGCTTAAATAAGTAATCTAAGTAGGTACATAGGTTCTATTCCAATTAAGTTGTCAGTTTGCAAATTAAATAAAAGTATTCCAACTGAAATTAATTAGGTAAGCCATAATAATGTTACCACGCTTGGAAAACCTACTGGTGATCAAAACGTATTTCGATCTTTGGATAGATTTAAAACACTTTAATATTTATATTGGAAGAAATTTATAAAAAACAGTTCCTAAATAAAGGTTTGGTTGCGAAATTATTCTTCTTTATTATTCTTCTTCCACACTTATATCATCATCAGCATTTTAAACACACAGGTCTCCTCTCTGCAAGAGGGCTGTAATCCACCACGCGGGCCCAGTGCGGGTTGGTGGATGTCACATATCATCGAAATGTTGGTTTTAAGACATGCCGGTTTCCTCACGATGTTTTCCTTTACCGTTAAAAGGGCAGTGACGATGTAATAATTTACACAAAGTAAAGCGAGACGCCTGGGTTCGAACCCACAATTTTTTTTTTTTTTTTTTTTTTTTTTTTTTTTTTTTTTTTTTTTTTTTTAAAAAAACGTTGCCCCGCACTAGGAATTTCTTCCTGTATCGTGGGTGCGTTTACAAACATATAAACTCACATACACAACACCCAGAGCCGGAACAACTATCTGTAGGTCATACAAATATTTGTTCCGTGCGGGAATCGAACCCGCGACACGCAGCGCAGCAGTCAATCGCTCAACCACTGCGCCAACCGTGCGCCCATCTCCAACTTGTAAGTCGCGGCCGTTACCACTGGGCCACCACTGCTCTCAAACTTCTTTAATATTTGTAATCTCAGAAATAATTCCCTTTCTAGAATATATTCACACAGTCACTCCTTTTTACCCGACTGGCGAAGGAGGGTAGTGTGTTTATCAGTCTATGTATGTATGTATGTTTGTTCTTATGTGGCGTTCTAGAGACCAAACGTGTTGGCCGATTTTGATGACTCAATCGATTCGTCTTAACCCTGCGAGTGTCACTGACTACGTTAAAATTGGAAAATAGAGAGAGAGAATTTTGGGGGCCCGAATCATCTTTTTCTTCCAAACCCATCGTGTGGAGTATCAAAATAAAGGGTTTTAAGAGGTGATTTAAAAAATATATAAGACTTATATGTTAAAATTAACCTAATTAAACATGATTTTCTTCTTGTTTAAGTTTGTTTTCAGTTTTTAGACTTTTTAATAAACTTTTTTTTTTCTCATTTCCATTCACTCAAAACTTACTTTACATATACTTACATGCAAATTAAACCAAAAAAAAAAACAAGAGCCCAACAAATCATTTGTCTTATTAATAAATGCCATTTGAACAAAAAGTAAGCATAAACAAAAGATGGGTCAGTACACGTCAAAAAAGTGTAAAAAAAAGTTGAACATACGCACATTCGCTTGGCAGATGTTTGGCGTTCACACGCGGTTAGTTTGTTTTAATGTCCTATAGGGTTTATGTAAGTGCTAAGTGTGTGAGCTGACCCGGGTGTCTAAGTTACATTGAAAATATTATTAATAGCAGCCAGTATTAGGAAAAATTTTTTTTTTTCCAGATTTATAAAACATCAACCTGTTTACATGTAGACAGAGAAAATATGTAACCGACTAGCTGTCCCACGCGGCTTCGCTCCCGTCAACTGGCTACCTACCTACCCATCTACCCTACCTACCTACCCTACATACATGATTGTTGCGTAACTTAAACCGTCTACAGAAGCTCTCAAAAAGGAATAATTTTGCCCGTTTTTGCAACATTTTTCATTTATGCTCCGCTCCTACTGGTCGTAGCTTGATGTTATATAGCCTACAATCTTCCTCGATAAATGGACTATCCACATTCTTTGAATAAGAAGAAAGAGAGAAGGCTTTCCTTATTATTCTAAGACTTAAAAAAAGACTTAGATCAAAATGTAGATAATTCAATTGTCTTTGAGATGGTGAACATTTCTTCAAAATACGCCCGGCCGTTTTGGTGCGATTCTCGTTTTTTTTGTTCGTTTTAGACATAACTTTACAAATTAATTACACCATGATACGAATAAAACTCAACATTTTCATATATCAAATTATTATGATACTAGCTTCTGCCAGCGGCTTCGCCCGCGTGAATGTCGAAAATTATCCGAAGGGAACGTTTTCCCGGGATATAAAGTATCCTTTATGCTATTCCAGCTATAATCTATATCTTTGCCATATTTCATCCAGATCGGTCCAGCTGTTTGAGCGTGAAGAAGTAACAAACATACAAACACACACACACTCACAAACTTTCGACTTTATAATATTAGAGTGGAGAGAGATATTTTTTTTAACAAAGAATTGACAATCCGTTTAGACATTCTCATTTTAAAACCAGCTACTTTATACGTCCTAGTCAGTTAGTAAATCCACAAAATGTACCTAAGTATTTACAGAACTTTTTATTGCTACCGTAACGAATCAAACAAACATAGTTTTTGCTTACCTTTGTTTCTTTACATTATTTTTACTTGACCCAAAAGCAAGGTACGATTAGTTTATCCTTTACCGGAACACAACAAGAAAGTCACTCAGAAACCCCTAAAAAACTTGTTTGAATAACAATCTCCGACTACCCAAATTTTCTTTCAGGATACATTCCGAAAAAAATATAAGTATTTTTTACGTCCTCAAAAACTTTTCGGGGACATAATATCATGCCTAATTATTGCGAGAGGAACCGAAACTTTTTTATGATCAAACTTATAAAAAAAAAAAGTCGGCCATTTTATGTTTTCTACGTAAGGAAAGTTTTTAATTTTCTTCCGATCGATTTCTTTGGTAGGATGTCTTTTGAGTAATTTTATCGTTGTATTTAAGATGGCGGCAGTTTTATTATGTTTGTGCTAGGGATTTTAGTGGAAGGACTTTTAGTCAAATTGGGTGGTTACAGAAAGTACCACTGGCATATCATGTTTTGTTCTCACATCATAAATTTAAGGTTTTTTGGTTTTTTTGCATCGATTTCAGGACCCACGTCCTCCACGGCACAGCATTATGCTGAGTGGAATCCTTGTTGCCACAACCACGACATGTATCTACTGTATTTATACTCACATTTGTTATTTCATTCTTTTTTTTTACTTGTCTTTACTAACATAATCTAAGAGCTACTAACATTAACGTTAAGGGTTTAGTTCGAGCAAAATCCACTAATGTATGTTTGTCGTTTTGTGGCAATTAAATACTTTTTCTTTCTTTCTAACAAGCAGTAAGTAACTGATACTGAGATAGATACGTGAAACATTTGAAAGGCATCGTCTGATTCAAATTAGGAACGATACAGATTTTGTTACTAAACAGCGGGAATTTTAATTTATATTTCAAAGCTGACTCTATGGTAAACGCTGTTTAGTAGTATTTGAGTATTTTCACTTCCAGTTGAATGCCATGATTACCAAAACAATTCAAAAACCATTGTGTCTCGCATGGATCCACGTTTCGGGCACTCATGGGGTTTAAGACTGCCTATGATATTGAAGTCACTCTTCACTGAATTGCCTTATGTTGATTCCCGTTATGTCTACTTTTAAGTTAGTCGGTTTTCCATCAATTATCAAGACAATATATCCTTTGTTTTTCCTAGAAGTTGGTGGCTTTTTCCGAAGAGGTTGTTTCATGGAAACGGGCTAGTATCTTACAATTTCTTGCTGCAATTGCATAGCTGACAAGTTACCAATACGAACAAAATTCGTCGGCAACACTCAGCAAAATCATTTGCAATCTAGCTGGCTAGACATTGAATATTAATAAATTCACAGATATCTGTTTACAATAAGAGCATACCAAATTATATTTTCTAAGTGATTACTAACAAGAATAGAGAAAAATTATGTCAATACACATTTTGTTTAGGTATTGGACAGCCTTTGTTACTTGGTTGTGATTATTTTTAACCCCTGACGGAAAAAGAGGGGTGTTATAAGTTTGAGGTGTGTTGCTGTGTATCTGTGTATCTGTCTGTGGCATCATAGCGCCTCAATGGATGAACCGATTTTGATTTTTTTTTTTTTGTTTGAAATGTGTTTGTATCGAGAGTATTCTTAGCTATGTTTGAATAAAATCGGTTCAGCCTTTCAAAAGTTATGTGCGTTTTACTGTTTAGGTCGTGATGTTTTCGCAAGATAAATGTGAGGGGGTTTTTGAAATTTTGAAATTTTATTTGTTATTTAGTAAATATGTCAGGTGAATATATTTGCTTGGGGTAAAACATAACTTCATTTAAGAATTAGTTTTTGTTGCTTCTAGGACGAATACATATCATACAAAGAAGATACGGGCAGTTTTCAAAACATCCAGATTATAAGATCAAGCATGTTGTACGGAGTGCGGATGTAGTATGTAGTGCGGAGTGACGAGAATGGATAATAGTACATTATGGTACAAGTGTGTAACGTTGGTGATTACCGCTGAGGCGCCATTGAGACCCGAGCCGTCAGGCGAGGGTCTTAAGAAAGCCGAGGACGGTTTCATTTCAAGTTTTCTTTATTACAGACAAAAACAAAAGTTATATTTGAGTGAAAGTTTTATTTATTAAACACGTACAAGTTGAAATTATCTATTTAAATACGAAGTTGCATGAAATGTGTTGCATTTGTACTATTGAGAACGATCTTTTTTGTATCGAAACTTTTTTTAAGAACAAAGCAACTCAACCAATAAATTAAAAAAAAAACTCTATAACTCACTTGTGAATAATAGCAATGAAAAAGTCACAGTTTGATAACAGGTGTCATTATGTGCCGAATTGCGGTGAAATTAGAGCCACTTTATGAGCAAGTGTGTTGAAAAGTGACAAATGAGTATATTAGAGGCAGTTTGAAAGTGGCGCCAGTGACAGAAAAGTTGAAAGGAAACCGTTTGTCCTGGTATGGTCATGTGATGAGGAGGGATGAAACGCTTGTTACTAAAAGAGTTATGTGCGCCGACTCCAAGTAACATGGGACAAGGGCAGGAAGATGATGCATTTAGTACGGAGGCCACGTTGTGAAACAGTTTCCATGACGACACAAAAGAAAGAGAGGTAGACCGCTGCCATTTTGGATGATGAGTGTTTAGAAATGGAGAAGTACGGTCTATCTACTGATAACGCTTAACAGCGAAACAAATGGCGTATCATGACTTGGAAAGCCGACCCCGAGTAACGGGCAACGGCGATCTGGAAGAAGAATTTAAGTAGATTTCCCTCAAAGAAAAGATTTTTCAAGAATCTACCTGCGAACCAAACAAAATACTACCCACACCTATAGATACAAACAATCCACCTTTCTCAACACTCCTGCCTACCCCTCTAAACCCACAAACACTGTAGGTACAATAAACTGCCACATCTGTGCACTAAATATGGCCACCACATTGCGACGTGGGAGACGAGATCTGCCGAGCGTCTCCGAGCGTTGCCGAGCGCCTGCGAGTGTTGCCGAGCGTGTATACAGGATGATTTTGTTAGCAGGATAATATATTTTATGTGCGTAAAGTAGGCCTTGGAAATGTAATTACGGAAGGGTATGCATGGTAGTCTATGGTAAAAGAAAACGATGTCGTTGTGAATGGGACAGTGTAAAATGCGATGGAGAAAAGTTAAAATATTTAATGTTTTATGTTTGAAATACTATTTGAAAAATGTGTAAAATTAAAGGTATGATCATTTTGATAAAAAAAAAACTTAATAAAAAGTGAAAATGAATTAGGTATCTAATTATTTTTTCGGTTAACTCATAGTTCGAACTTTTACTAAAATATGTCGATTGTTTAAGCAAAATTGCGATACGAAAACATTTTTTTTGTGAAATATTTATACGGCAAATATTTTAAAACTTAATTATAAAATTAATATTCATTTTTTAAATCAAAACGTTTTAGTCAATATTTGTTCTCCATCTTGGTTAAAAACCTAAGTTTATTTCGATCAAACACGATCAACATTGATAATTTATCAATCCGAACGCGATTCCCTATTGTGTGTCTCGCAATTAGGCTGCAGGCGACATCTGTATATTACTATATTAACTAGCAAATGACAATTAGTCACACCACATAACTATGCATTGTTTCAAAGGCAATTAATATTAAAACAATTAATATTTTAACACAATTAACTGCTTTGTTGACTCTTAAAACATTTCTTAACATAGATCTCACTCAACCGCCTCGTTGGTCTAGAGCTAGACCACTAGTAAGTAGCGGTACGGCTGAGCATGAGGTCTTGGATTCGATTCCCGAGTCGGTCAATATTATTGGGTTTTCCCATCTGAAATTTATTTTCAGTCACAGATAATATAATACAGTCGTAAAACGTGTGTTAAACTGATTATTTTACTAAAAGTATATCGAACGCGGTCGGTTTCGGCCCAAGCGATAGATGGTGTTAGCAGTGACTTGCAAGTAAAAGGGTTTTCTCGTTTCGTGTATATTTTTTATTTAAATACAGTTACGATTTGTTTTATAGTATATTTTTGTATTCGTTATGGGCTTGCGTTTGACCACTATCTCGCCTGATGTGGTGGAAGGTGAAGCACGCTTGCCTAGAAGTAACCGATTTATTTCTGCACGTTTTTACAGTTTCGTTGTACCAACATGTGTTATTACAATTTAAAAAATCGAGTGGTACGCCTCAGACATTTAAAACCGCGCCCTCTATTGGCAAGGATTTTAAATGTTCCGTTCAAATATCTTTGAAATGTGAATTAAGAGCCCAATATTCCATAATTTTAGGCTTAGGAGAGTTGATTAAACAAAAACTTATTTTTTATGATCAACTAGCTTCTGCCAACGGCTTCGCTCGCGTGAAATCCGAAAATATCCCGAGGGAACATATCCCGGGCGAAAAATATTCTATGTTTGTGTATTTATTACAGTGCTAAATTTCATCCAGATCCGTTTAGCCGATCTGGCGTGAAGAAGTAAGAAACATACAAACACATACACGCACACACACAAACTTTCACCTTTATAATATTAGTGTGATTCTAGAAAATTTTAAAATACACTAAATTTGATAATAAACCGATACATGTCGCGCCATCTAGTGAAATTCGACAATTTTTTCTTAGCGCCGGAACCCCGTTGCGGAGTCTAGATTTGTGCCCGTTAAATGACAATAGGTTCGCCGCATGGGACTTACACATAACTGGTGAAATGTGTACGCATGTGGGATGTTATGTTGTGTAACTTTAATTAACATTTTTAGTTTTGATTTTCTAAATGGGTCTGGAAAATGGCCTTTGAAGTTTCGCTTATTTATAAAGAAAAGAAAAAAAATATATATACGAAATGTTTGGAATTCAGGTTTACTTACTAACTAATAATTTTAATAGTGTGTTTAAAGGACTTTGATAAGGTTGTTATCAAAGTCAGACATAATTGGATTCTATTAGCTTTACGCTATTATAATAGAATTTTTAAATAAGTACCTAATTCTTAGTGAATGGTATAATAAGTTCGGTAAGTATTTTTTAAGTATTTTACAGGAGTGATTTTTAAACTTACGTCTGATTTCTGAATTATAGTTATAAAATTCAATGTTTGTCAAAGTTTATTATAACCTGAAATCTTTTCAAACTTTTACATTAAATCATCGATTTTAAAAATAAAGAATAGAATAGATTTTAAATCGTTCTTAACTCGAAATACTCAGAACAGAAACCAACCTTCAGTAGCTTTGTACTAATAAAACGTATCCGACCATTTCCATTATTTTGTGCATAGCCAAAACAACATATTGTATGCAAAATATTTATGCTATCTCCAAAAATAACTGCTCATAAACACATTATTGGTATTTAAACCACAATTCCGAGCTTAATGCGTTATCAGTTTAAACACACAACTTTTACAATAACGCCAACACGAATTTTGTAATTTGTTTTGAGTAATGTAAAAAAAAACAAATGTCGGATTTCGGTTTTGACCCCATGATAATAATATATTATTTTAGTAGGCAGGCAGTTATAATAAAATAAAAAAAATATATGAATACATTTATTTTTTTCGTATCTGTCACTTTAAACATTTCCTTTTGTTTGTCTTTTAGGTATCTATTTATATGTATTTATATGTGTAAGATTACTTTAATTCAACAAAAAAAATAACATCTGCCTACTTTAAAATAAATATGGGCTTCACGAAAAATCTAAATCAAAACTCACACCACAATCAACACACCCTGTATATCCAAACAAGATAATATGACAGGCTTTGTATAAAAATACAGCGCCATCGACCAACGCGACACAACACACAAATATAGTCGCACGTGGCAACAAACTACTTTTTAATTGAAAATTAATAAGTTTTATTTTGGGACGAAACGGTAACGTTACAGGAAAGCAATAATTAAAAATAGAAATCATCCATCATAATGTACCGACGGCTGATAGAGATATTTTGGAGAATAGGACATGCTAGGTATCAAGAATAAAAAAAGGTAATTAAAAAAACAAAAGTCTCAATTGCGAAGCGAACTAAAAGAAAAATGCTTAAGACGTAAACAAGAAGAAAATCATGCTGTGCAGTCGGAGGATACATATTCGCGGGCTGGCTGAACCATATGTATCCTTTAACTTTTTTCTACGAATTAGTTACATTTGCACATATAAGTGTTGTATGTATATTTCTGAAATCACCTCGTAAAACCCTTTTTTGATACCCCACCCGTTATTTTTCTTTGGTTTGGAAGCGAAAACAAAAATTGGGCCCCCCAATATAGCGCCCAAAATCCGCCACTTTTCTATTTTCCAATTTTAATGTAGCCAGTGACACTCGCAAAGTTAAGACGAATCGATTGACTGTAGAATCATCAAAATCGGCCAACGCGTTTCGTCTATAGAAAGCCACATACGAACAAACATACATACACTGATGAACAAATTACCCTCAATCGGCAGTCGGGTACAAAGGAGGTAAACACGAAGTTTTAAGACTTAACAGGGAGTGAAAACAAATCAAAAGTGATAATATGATGTCCTTTCAATACCAAGCAGATCTAGCTAAGACATATATCACAATTGAAACAACATAGGCAAATCCGAAATCGCAAACAATCGTGGTGATCAATGATTGTTGCTTCTCTGGTGATAGATACGAAGCTGATTGCACTGCAGTGGAACAAGTCTAGGTAATGAATCTGAATAATCAGATTGGATTTTTCCTTAACTTTGCTTTGCCTGACATGCAGTAAGCTCCACTGCCACCTTGCTAACAAGCTATATTACCATACCAAAATCCATTCTGATCTCCATGTCGAAATGTGAGATAGTCAATCAGATTTCTACCATGCAATGCAAAGCACTTAGAACATGGAAAGTCCACCTAGGATTACCAACCTTATCTCAGAACGTAAAAGGCTAGCACCAAGGTAAGGGAACCTGTTCTAATTATATTCGTTAAGGACAAACTCTCACTAAGTATGTTGTATGTTTATTTGTATCTTTGAGTATGCAGGTTGTGTGGGGTAAGCAGACTTGGTAGTATTTCAGTTAACGTTAAGAGTTTGGTATTATTTTGGTCAATATTACAAAAATGTTCATTGAATTTCTTAGAAGTCAAGAAAGAGTGAGTCAAGCGAACACCGTCATCAACAACATCATCGCTTACCATCGGATGGTTAAGTCTAGGAATGACTAATTCGCGAAATAATTACATAGTTAGTAATTTAACAATTTTGGAATCCACGATTCTAATGACTGATTCTACAAAATGACCGATTCTAAAATTGACTGATTCTAAAATTGACTGATTCTAAAATTGACTGATTCTAAAATTGACTGATTCTAAAATTGACTGATTCTAAAATTGACTGATTCTACAAATGGCTGAGATACTGGTCATTTGCGAGACTATCAATAATAAGATAAGATGGAAGGTTAATCGTGTAATGAATTAAATATATTGTACGCTTGTTAAAATACCTGAAAGCTAGGTAAATTCTACTTTAGATGTTTTTCATCCAAAATACTGAATATTTAAGATGGGTAGGTCAGAGATGTCAGAAACGAAGTCTGCGATGGAGTGAGCTTACCCAGAAGAAGCCTGTTCACTCTAACTTTGAAGAGATTCAGGTTGAAGGCGTTCGGAAACACAGACGCAGGTAGTGAGTTCCACTCTTTTGCTGGGCGTATTATGAAGGATGTTTGGAGTCAGCTCTTGACTTCGATCTTGCCTGATGAGAAGCAAGGTATGAGGTCTATAATGAAATGAGCTAGCCTGCTGAGCTGCTTGAATAGCTTTGGAGGCTGATGGGTTACCTATACCTAAATCTAAATACCTATTTTAGACAGTCAAAATTTTGTCATCACAAGTACAATGCCAAGATACATAGGTACCAATCAGCACATCCCTCGATGAAACAACTAGATACAACAATTAAGCACCTACTCACAAACATACATACAATCAACATTTAACAACAAACAAAACGACTCACCATCCTGTTACAATAAAAAGCTCAACATGGGAACCGAACCTGCACTAATCTTTAAGTGGGAGGTACACCGGACGCGAAACTTGTATGTCTTCGGAACTGGTTTCAAGCGGTTTGTGCCGGCTAGCTGGTTTTATTTTTATAGAACGTAGACACCCTTCTTTGACCATAGATGTTCTTGGTTTAGCTTTGTAAGGTACCCTGTGTTTTAGTTAGTTCAAATACAGGAAAACTTACAAATGAAGGAAAAGTGTTGATGATTCTGTAGAGTAAAACATATCGAAACAGTCCTATTTTGTTCCTAATACTTTCTTATTTGCCCGAAGAATTGCCAAACTTAAGTGGCAGTGGGCAGGGCTCATTGCTCGCAGAACGGATGGCCGATGGGGCAGAAAGGTTCTGAAGTGGCGACCGCGAACCGGAAGACGTTACGTTGGAAGGCCTCCCACCAGGTGGACCGGTGACCTGGTGAAGGTTGCAGGGATACGCTGGTGGCGAGACGCGCAAGACCGGTCTAAGTGGCGACGCTTAGGCGAGGCCTATGTCCAGCAGTGGACGTCTTTCGGCTGATATGATGATGATGACTTTCTTATTTCAACATCAATTTCACTAAGGTACGCACATACCCACATACAGATTCTTTTATTAAATTTGCCTTCGAATTATGGTGGGACGAGAATCGAGATACGTATACACTTATAAGATTCATCATACAAAATCACTACATATTATAAAATAAAGTCACCCGCCGCGTTTGTACGCGATAAACACAAAAACAACTGAACGAATTTTTATGCGGTTTCCACCAATAGAAAGACTGAAAAAAGGGGAAGGTTTTTGCGTATAATTTATCTTGGACGAAGCCGGGGCGGGTTGCTAGTAGCATACAAATTATGCTTTAAGAACTAATTAGGCCACCAGACTACCTCATATTAAATTGTAAAAAAACATCTAATAAACGGTATAGGAAAACTTTAATTGAGAGTAAAACTGAACACAATGACGTAAAATCACTAACATTTACGAAAAAATTGCGGTTTTCAATATTCGTTTCATCTCTGTTTGAGGAGAAGCCTTTAAAAACAGAAAGGTACGCACTAAAAGACACTCAGAACATGTAGCATACAGAGAGATAGATACATTACGTTTTAGGCCTCTAACACACATTCTGAAATCCTCTCTGAATTCAGACTTTGAATTCATATTATTATTTAAGAAACGCATACAATTTCAGTATGCCCCACACACATTCTGATTTTAGCCGGCTATGTTCATGGTATTCGGGTAATCTATTCTGGCATTATAAGTAGGTACCTACCGTACTTAAGGCAAGTTGCTTAATAGGTACCTACAACTAAAAAGTGTAAAATAAAAAACTTTTTTACAAAAAGAATCTACCGACTTCCAACTAAAAACACTACAAAGTGAAAATAACTTTCTTTTTCGAAGTCGGTGTCCATAACGAAAAAAATTGGTACCTACCAAAGACACCGACTTCGAAAAATAAAGTTATCTTTCACTTTGTAGTTATTTTTAGTTGGAAGTCGGTAGAATTTTATTGTAAAAAAGTTTTTTTATTTCAGATTATGATTTACTCATTGCCGGCATTCAGATTATGAATTCCGACTTTGAATTCAGAATTTGTGAGGCCAGCCTTATCATTCATCACGTAACAAGTAAAAACTAGGTATATCAATTTTTCATCAAACGTTCCCAATTCCACCCATTTCAAAACTATTCAGCTAGCAAAACCACGAGCCTACAAAATCAATTCCACTGAAACACACATAAAATTTAATCACACATGTCGCATTGACGATAATATCCTAATCCGAGTACTCTGACAAATAGCAGAGCATCAGATAATGGTGACGCCCCTAAAATTAATAGTTCGATCGTTTCTATACGGATTCAAATAATTTTTCGAATTTATTCGAATTTCGATTTGAATATATTGCATTTTTACTATCTGGATGATATAAAATAGTTTGCAGCTTTGGTTTGTATCATGACAATATAACATCACGGCTGAATTCCTCGGAGGGTAAAGGCAGCGTTACACCTGAATTAGGTACACTATACTCTGATTTTTAATTTCGTAGACTTAACTGATATTTGGGTTTTCACTTTATCGTTACATACAAATAATGTCGTATCGTCGTATGTGAGGAGCTCGTGACTAAATAATAACAGCCGCACGGGTTGATCTCCAAGGTTAAGCAACGCTTGCCGAGGTCGGTCCGTGGATGGGTGACCATTTTATTTGTTGTTCCCGGTAATTTTAGTTGGTCCCGGCTGTCATTTGAAGATCTTTGACAGTCGTTACGAGTAGTCAGAAGCTTGAATTCTGACACCAGTCTTGCCAAGGTGTTACCCAGTTATTGGGTTGTGGAGATCAGATAGGCAGTCGCTCCATGTAAAACACAGATATTCAGCTGAATCCGGTAGACTGGAAGCCGACCCCAACATAGTTGGAAAAAGGCTAAACAGATAGATTGACAAATAGTGTTGAATCTTGACTATCCTGAGCAGAGTGATTATTTTTTTTTTTCTAAAATGGAACTATTTCACGGCAAAGAAATTACATTTGTTAAGAAACTAGCGGCCCTTATTTATGTCAGGCTTTATTTTTATCGACCGCATTTATTTTATTGTTGATTTCATATTTAACACTATAAAAGTTTATGTACTATGTGTATGAATACTGATGTATTTAAATATATAACGTTTATATTCATAAAACATTTATTTACACCAATTATTAAAATTATATTGATGAGTCATGTCACATCGAATCACTTATGATTGAGCCTTACCTACAACACTATGCTCTGCGCTTGCAACATTTAAAAAAAAGTCATTGGCGGCTGTCATTTAGTCTACGAAATTAAAAATCACAGTGTACACATTTCGACAGTTATGTTTAAGTCAATGTAAACGGGGTAGGTCTGTTACCATAAACTGGGCACAAATACAAGATCTGACCTACTACAGACATATTGCAGATGGAAAATACAAATACAACTTTGCTCGAATCGGCCTCAAACATAGGACTTCATTGTCTGCAGTAGCAATTGCGACAACTAAACCTACAAGGTCAGTTTTCAAGCTCTGTTAACATATATTTTGAACTAGCTTCTGCTAGCGGCTTCGTCGTGTGAAAAGTGTGTTTTTATCCCAAGGGATCATTTATACCGGGATGTAAAGTAGCTTATTTATTTATTTATTTAGACTTCATGCACAAAAAGGTACAAAGGCGGACTTAATGCCTTAGGCATTCTCTACCAGTCAACCAAGGGTGGTGAAGAGATAACAAGGCAGGTGCATTATTTAAAGAACATAAAAAGAAAAAAGTTGTTATTAAAATACTAAAATAGGTAAAATACACGTACATATATATTGAATATAATATATACTTATATTAAATATATATTTTTGAAGTAACAGAGAAGAAGAAAGTGAGATGACTCTTCTTAGTTGTGCTGAAAATAAAACCGCAATTTCCGCTTGAATGCAAATCGACTTGTAGCCGTCCTGATCTCGAGAGGAAGCTCGTTCCAGAGAAGAATGGACTGAATATTGAAGGAAGAGTGAACAAAATCACTAGTATGAGAAGGACAAAGCAAGAGGAGATTATTGGAAGAACGCAGATCCCGAGCATGTGAAGAACATAGATATTGGAATTTAGACATAAGATAGGAAGGAGGGGTGGGAGAATTGAGTAGGGTGAAAAGCGTGGTCAAAGCGCGTAACCTTCTTCTCTGGCGAATCGGCAACCATTTTATCTCAGACCTGTAGTATGACACATGGTCATACTTTCTGAGGTTAAATATGAATCTAATACAGTTGTTCAAGACCCTATCTAGCTTATCCAGTAAGACCGCGTTCATGTCAAAGCAGCACACGTCACCATAGTCAAGAAGTGGGAAAATTAAAGTCTGCACAAGCATAATTTTCGTGTTAGCTTATGTGCTTTTCCAGACTATAATTTCATCTAGATCCGTTTAGCTGTTCTGTCGTGATTGAGTAACAAACATACATCCATCCATCCAAACTTTCGCATTATAATATTTGTAAGAAGTAAGATATTGAACGAGACCTACATAGGACACATTTTCGATTGGTAGAATTCTTGCAATCTATTTCGAAACATTTATTCCAATTAGGTAGGTATATAATTTACAGGTGCTTTGAATTGTCCAGAAGTAATTTAGTCAGAAAGATAAAGATAATATTGTGGTCGACGATGGAGACAAAAAACTGGAGAGAAATGGCCTCCTTCTGTGAGGCCGTGATGGTTCAGAAATAGGCCGCCGAGCGGGATCGTGAGAGGGTTACTCGGAGAATAAGACGTCGTGGAGGCAACCGCCTCGACACCTAAAACGCCGAAACCCGCCTGCATAATGGGTACGGGAACTTCAGGGCCACGGGTGGAATGATTGGGGAGTCTATCCGTCCACCAAGTGACTCCAGGATGGTGGCACAGTGATCACATGCTGCCGTGCACCGCGAGACTCTGGGGAGACACTTCTCAGTCTCCCCAGGGATGTGCCCTAAGCGTAAGCAAGCTTGCCAAGAAGTAACCAATTCACTCCTGTCTTAAAGAGGCCCAGGTTAGCCCCACTCCGTCAGAGAATTGCTCTCCTCCGCTATAAGAGACCATGATATGGGGCCTAGAAGCTGAGATGATGGCTTATGTATGTGAAAAAGAAGGCCCGTGTTGTGCCAACCACTAATAACCTAGAAGGCAGTTAGTTGGATGATCATACTGCAGTATTACTTACGAAAGGTAAAATAACAGTTTTTTTTTAAAACAAGCTTTTTTGTATTCTTCTCGGCAAACCCTTTCTTTTGATACCCATATCATGGCAGTGGAGAAAAAATAACTAGTCCGCCATCTTGCGCTGTCCACCATATTGGATTTAGAATGACGTCACTTAGCTAACCATGCATTGTCACCCAAACTAAAAGTGTATGCAAAATTTCATCTTAGTCGGTTGAGGATAACATAACACAGTATCAGTTCCTCTGTGACATCCATTCTAGGTCCTTGAGATCATCGGAAAATCTAAAATTAAGTATTCGTATGCATTCCACTTCCTTCTTTGACAAATCTTTCACGATACAAGCAACTCGGTTGTGGAATGCATTATCTATTGAAATAAGACGTGCTCAAACACTGCCAACGTTTAAGAAAATGGTGAAGGAGCATTTCCTTTCGCTATATTTTTTATCCTTCTCCTGTCTCTGTTATATTTGATATATATTAGTTTGTCTGTATTTTATGTTATTATGTCTAAGTAGAGTATTATTTTTGTTAATTTGTACACTGACAGCCCTAAATTCTTCTCCTATTACTCAGTCCATCCAAAGATTGTCTGTAAAAGATTGCCTAGTGGGATAAGACCGCCCATTGTACACTTGTTATTGTGAACGTTTGTCCTGTATGTTTTTTTTGTGGTGTACAATAAAGTATATAATAAATAAATAACTGCTCTAAAATTCAGTTGCAAGATTTGACCCGAACACACTTGTTACACACAGCTTGTAAAAAGCAGTAATACCTGTATTAATCATGCCAATTAATGGTATTAATGACAGCCCAGTTTCCAAGTATCCAATATCCAGTGTCATGGGTGATTTTACTGATATTTTCAGCACTTACAGAAAACACATAAGTATCCGCAGTATTTCCGAATACTTATCCCGCCATTTTGTTCGGCCCAATCCGTCATGACATCGAGTTTAAAATTGTATTTTTAATTTCACTCCTCGCGTGACACACGATCAGGAATCGCGTAGTATTCAAAAATGTCAGTTTAAATTTTCGCTCTGTTTGTTTTATACATTTTAAATTAAGAATGTTTCAGAGTTTCCAGCCAGGAAATGTTGTTCATTATTAAAAAATGTCGTGATTTTCGTGAGATGAATCATTTTTGGCAAAAAATTTATCAAATTGGATTACTTTTGTTAGGCTCGTGTTTGACCATTATCTTGCCTGATGGTAAGCTATGATGTGGTCGACGGTGAAGCACACTTGGCTAGAAGTAACCTATTCACTCTTGACCTAAGACCCCGTGTGTGAGCAGCAATTTCATCAAATAAGCTTCTGCTGAGCAAGTGTGGTCATTGATCAATGCTTGTTACTCCTCAAAACATACTTTTTAGGTTTTCGTACCTGAAGAATTCAAACGGAACCCTATTGCTGTCACCCATGTGTCCGTCTGTCCGTTTTCAGTCACAAAATTTTGTCCCGAAGATTTTTTTTAACTTTTCATTGACCTATGGACTTAAAATTTAGTGATAGTGTTTATTATTACATATATTTTACCAACATATTGATAAATCAGATTTTCCTTTAAAATTTCCTCATTTTTTCTATTATATCCAACTTGATTTTGCGGTTTGGTACAGAACCCTATATGTGCGACGTCCGACACATCCTTGACCGGTTTTTCTTCTATTTGTAAGTAGGACTAACATTACATGAACACATGTATTTAAATTTACAGTTATGAGCATATACCTACGAAGAAAAAAAACTTTTTTGCAAAAAATACAACCGACTTCCAAATACAAAACTACAAAGAGTAAAATAACTTTATTTTTTGAAGTCGGTGTCTTCCGTAGAACCATTTTTTCTTCATCAGATCTTCACCAAATTAAAATGGGACCAATTTCGAAACAAACTCTTTCAAACAAAAAAAGAATTTTCAAAATCGGTCCACAATTGACGGAGATATCGGTGAACATAAAAAAAAAAAAAAAAACAAGCATAATGTTGAACATAGAACCTCCTCCTTTTTGGGCAGTCGGTTAAAAATGAAATGTACACTAATAATTTAAAGAATCTTTACTAATATTATAAAGAGGATAGATTTGTATTTTTGTAGGTACCTATGTAACGAATAAACTTAAAAACTACTGGACCGATTTCAAAAATTCTTTCAACATTGGGAAGCTACACTATCCCCGGGTGACATAGGCTACTTTTTATCCCTGTATTTCCACGGGAACGGGAACTACGCGGGTGAAATCGCGAGACGTCCGCTCGTAATATGTAAAATTCGTAGACAAGTGGCGTTCTGTAGTTTCTGCCTACACCAATAGAGTAAGGGCATGTGGGGCGTTCGTACGTATGTTTGTAATTTAGAGTTATTTAAAACTTATGTGGTTCTCACCGCAAATAAGTTACAATTACGGCACTACTGCATCCTGACTGCATGACATTTCGTATGCATTTCAGTGTAATTTTCACATTGTAACGCTGGAAGCTGTCTACCTACTTTATGTCATTTTACGCAATGTATTTTAACTCAAGTTTTCTCATTTGCATAACGTAAATAAACGTAGTTTGAAAGGTTATATGAAACCTGAAAGGATATACGAATCCAAGGACCAAACCTACAATACTAATTCTAATATATGCGAAATATTTAAGTTTGTCTCGCATTAACAGTGAAACTACTGAACAGGTTTCTATGAAATTAGGATGATAGCACGCTTTATTTTGAGAAAATTTTAAAACTCTCAGTTGTTTATGCATTTGCCTACAGATCGACATAAGACCGTACTTTTTTCGTTTTTAAGCGGGCAATGACGTGGGCACAACTAGTTTGCTGTTTTTGACCTTTTAAACGAAGTATCTAAAACACTGCTTGAAACATACTCCTAGGAACTGCCAATTAAATACCCGTATCGCCGCTCAAGTGTTGATTAAAAACTGTTTTGACACCCCGTATATCTGGTGCATGAAGATCGCCAACACCCCGTATTTGCATAAGTAAATAAAACATGCATTGAGCAAGCGTGGCGATCAATGCTTGCTCACTCGGCATATGAGAGGAGGCCTTTGGCTTGCAGTGGGAACATAACTGGCTGGTAATATTAAAAACAGGACTCAGAAACAAAAAACGACGCACTTTTTTAAAATGGAACGCATTCTAGTCTTTAAAAATGGAACGCAATTCTAATTCAACTATGTTGGGGTCGGTTTCCAGTCTAACTGGAATACCAGTGTTTTATATGGATTGACTGCCTCTGTTTTATATGACCTCCACAACCCAGTTAGTGCGTAAGACGATACCCCTGAGTAAGGCTTTTTGAAATCAAAACTAACATACTGAGTTCAAAATCGTCTAGCTTCATGATTATCATAAAAAGGGTAAGATAGTCTGGTGTTGTAACTGAAACGGCTATTTGCGTTCTAGAGTTGAAAGAGAACAAACTTGAGTTGTGAAAAACAGTAGTGGCAGTTTACAAGCCCGAAGTCGCCAACACAAATGTGAAATTGTAAACGGTTTTCCTAGTCCTGTTTCATACCCTTTTTGGGATTATTTTACACAATAATATACGTAGGTGACGAAAACCTGCCATTGATAACAAAAAGAAATAAAATATGATGCGTAGTGAGTAGGTGGAAACGTTATTTCTGAACGTATTATTTCGTACCACCCTCTTTTTTATTTTATTTTGGCCTTTTCCTTTTTGCATTTCACTCAGAGAAAACTGACAGATACATACTAAAAGATTTACGCTTTTGTTTTCTTCTATTGACACTAGCAGTGACATTCGAAATTGGAACGCGCCTATTCATCAAATCATTCCTGAAACGCGTCACTTTGAACGAAAAAAAAAAACAGAACAAAGAGGTTTCACATCACATCCTAATCCACTTAAAAAAATATAATTAAACACTATCAAAATCCAGTTCCAAGCAAAAGAAGTATAAAACATAGGCTTACTCCCACGAAACCCGTATCGGCGGAAATCCGAACCGGTCCTTAGTCAAACCGTCCGGCAACCGGTTATGCACGATGATTTTCATTCATTCATTCATAAAAACACAGGGTAGCACACACTTCGGCACAATTTTTCACTGTAATCCGTAAACACTGGGTTCGGCGCCACAGGTGACCGCGACGCGGAATATACGTGCGCTCTCGCCGGGCGCTGAATGCCGTCTGTCGGACGGGCGTGCGCTGTAGGCGCGCGGGACGGGAGGGGATGATCAGTACAGCGTCCCGTAGCTCCCGGGACGCAGAGCGAGCGAGCCTGCGTGTTCGGGCTTGACGTTGCTACGCTGGGGCGGTTTTTGTTGCGTACTGATAATATGGGGCTGAATTGCGTAGTGATTTCGTATCATCGTTTCGTTTTTTTTGTGAAAATTGATCTTGTTATGCTATTATTTCTGATTGTATACACTTAATTTTCAAATTTGGAATAAAAAGAACGATGTAGGTTCGCATTGACATTTGGAACGTTCGAAATTTTGAATTGCGCAAATTCGAATTTTACGTTCCTTTAGGTGATGTAGGTACCAGGTTCGTAATGTTTGAAATGTGGTATCTGGTTTCTATTTCAAACGGACCCGTTTCGGATTCCTGATTCTTGTTGTTCATGTACAAATTGTTCTGTTTGCGCCTTTCATCGTATCATGATGGATTACGAACAATTTCGATGTGTTTCTTGTACGTTGTGAATGTAGTTATGTTACCTATGTAGCTGTTTATTGTTTTTTGTATTGATGGACATTGGGTACCTAGCGATTAAAATGTACTTTAATATTTTTGTTGCTTACTCGCTAGCTTTAATTTTAACTGTTTTAACATGTAGTCGGCGTTCTAAGATACACGAAAAGCTCTTAACAAGAGTCAAGGTTAAGTGTCTTTACTTAATTTAATTAATTAACTTCACGATTTGAGTTTATCTTTACGATACAAGAGGCTTTTTTTGTCGTGAACATCGATTACTGTTTCAGGTCTTCAGATTTCTGACTAAGATTTATTTCTAAATCCCCAGGGGTCGAATGAGGAGGAAACTAAAACCTTCTGAGCTGACTGGAGTAGCTAAGGCTTTTTAGAAAATAAATCTGTATATTTCTGGTGAACTAGGAGAAGCCTTTGTCCAGCACTGGACTTCTATAAGTGAAAGTGACGTCAATGTGCTTGCCCTAGTTAGGCAACAATAAAAAGGAATGTGTTATGTTATGGATAGAAAAATTATTAAATTCTTTTTAGTCCATCAGAGAGATTATCAAATAATATCGACACGTTTTTTTTTTGCTTTATCAAATCAATAAAAATTTACAAAGATAAAGCGCGGCCTTTCGATCTGATGACTTCGGGGAATTTGCCATCGGGCATATGACATTTGAAATCAAGCAGTAAATACGCCCTAGTAAGTACGCCCACTTTCACCAGTTATGTATTACAAAACAACCCGAACACCCTTTTAAACCACGATGACGCTTCAAACGGTGCTAAATACCTCTCGTTCCATTCCGACATAACTAACAAACGTAGATACATTTACTAACAAATGTAGATACATTTACTAACAAACGCGTTTCATGTTTTCCATCGCATAGCTCGTAACTAGTAGACCGTTCACAAATGACCCGTAGTAGTCCTCTCAATTGCTTTGACAGAATAATTCCAGTTTACTCACCCCAGCAATATGGGTAGAATTAATATCAAGTTTAGCTTACTTACTCCAAGTTTTACAGTCAAAATAATACAATAGATAAATAAATATTGCCAAAAATCTCTGAGAATGTAAGAAAGGCGGTGCTACATGTGGTACTTGAGAAGAGGATGTTTTGTTAAAATCCTCTCATATCCGAAGAAGATGTTTAGAAGTGGATTAGTTTGATGGTATAGTGGTCGTATCTTAAGTACGATTACTGGGAACCTTAAGTTTTGTTTGTTGTTGTTTTGTCGGGGGTTAAAAAAGAATCATCACAATCAGTTCACCTAGTAAAAAGTTCTGAGGTAACACAAAAAAAATACAGACGAATTGCTAACCACCTCCTTTTTACGAAGTCGGTTAAAATGGCATTTTACCATACAACCATTGGTTAGCATATTTAACCATTGGTTAAGTTAACTACGGATAAAATAACTGGGCCTTGGTCGCGGTAATCCACCAGAAGAAGCACATAACCTGTCAATGCGGTGATTATTGGAGGGAGCCTGTATCCAGCAGTACCTATACGTCTTTCGGCTGTAATAATGATTTTAAAATCTTTAGATTGAGTGTTCTTAGTCCACTATATACTAAAATATTTAACAACAGTATTGCTTTTTGGGGTTCCGTACCCAAAGGGTAAAAACGAGACCCTATTACTAAGACTCCACTCCACTGTCCATCTGCCATATGTCACCAGGCTATATCTAATAAACCGTTATAGCTAGACAGTTGAAATTTTCACAGAGATGATGTACTTCTGTTGCCGCTATACAAATAATAAAAACAGAATAAAATCTAATACCTTTAAACGAGCAATTCTTGTATGTATATAAATATATAATCTGAATCTTGGAAACGGCTCCAACTAGGTTTCATTATAAGAAAACGTCGTTTTACCTATTTTCACCCGAGCAGAGCTCGGTCGCCCAGGTACTAAATAATTAAGTGGGGCTCCCATATAACAAAAGTGATTTCATTGCCGTTTTTTGCGATTATGGTAAGGAACCCTTCGTACAAGAGTACGACTCGCACTTGGCCGATTTTTCAAAATCAATGTCACAAGAGAAATCAAATCGTGACTCACAAGAAAATTCAGAAAATAAATCTGTGTATCAAATACAAGTTGAGTGCCTTACTCAAATATTTAAACTGCTTTTGTCAATAATATACATGATGTTGATACAACAGAGCTTTTGCTTTTTCCTGAAGAAAAAGTAAAAAATGGCGCCAACGAGCGTTAATTAAAAGCTGCTCACAGACATGTTTAATTTTATAACTTTTTTTTAATGTAGTTAGCTACGTTTTCAGAAAAAACTAGCCTTATTTAAAACTAGATAATGTAACGTGGAAATATTATAACTTCGAAGCAACGAGGCATGGTCTTTTTAACCGACTTCCCAAAAAGGAGGAGGTTTCTCAATTCGACCGTATATATATATATTTTATGTGTGTTCACGGATAAATTCGTCGTTTATGAACCAATTTTCATGATTCTATTTTTGTTGGCAAGGATATATCCCAAGGGTGGTACCATGGTAAGGAAACCAGGATCTGATGATGGAATCCTAGAGAAGTTTAGGGAACTCCTCAAATATTATGTGCATACATATATAGCGATTTTGGTATTTTCATCAATAATGCGATCACTTGCACTCAGAAAGTATCATTTGGTGAAGTGGAACTGATGAAGAAGACCACAATGGCCACTGGAAATCCGAAATATGTATCCTAGTCGTGTATGGGCTTATTGGAATCGTCATAAGATGTAATTTGGCTATAAATGATTATCATGTTAATTGGAGGTACCTACCAAAACTAAAAAGAGGAAAATAAAAAGATTTTTAACAAAAAATCAAACCGACTTCCAAACCAAACATTTCAAAGCGAAAAATAACTATCTTTTCCAAAGTCGGTGTCAAATAACCGAAAACAATGGGTACAAAAGACACCGACTTCGGAAAAGAAAGTTATTTTTCGCTTTGAAGTGTTTTGTTTTGGAAGTCGGTTTGTTTGTTTCCTTTTGCGACTGAACTTTAAATAAGGTAATGGTGATAACACATGACCTACATAATTGTACATTATTAGGGTGAGGCCGAACGAATCTAATTTTGTGAGTTGTGAGTCGCGTAAAATGCGCCGCGGAATTTACGCTACATTCGGTACCACACTACAAGTCTTGTGTGTGTGTCACACGTATTGTTCGCCGAATCGTTGAGCTCCTTAAATTCTGAGTTGAACTGCTCGGTTATCGACAAATGCGTGCACTGACTGGACAGGTCCACTCAATCTGGCTTGTTCTTTCCTCAAAAGACCATTTCAGTCATCAGTCTACATGGTCTTCACATGATCTAAACAATATTTTGTCTGGACTTTAAAAGAGACTGTGACCTCTGAGTTTGTTTCGGCCTTTCTTCTCAGAGTAGTCAGATAGGAAACGCCGACCTCATCTAGTTTTAAAAAATATGTTCGACATGTAAAAGTCTTTGTACAAACCAACTTACAGAAATAAAATCATTTATCACGGCGACGCAAATGTTTTGTCTGCTGACTCAAGCACATTATTTCAACCGAATTGCGCTTGAGGTGAGGAAGGGGTCGAGGCAAGCGGCAGCACCCCGTTCAAACGTAGAATAGCAACCGAAATTACGTGCGTCCGTCTGGAAGCCTAATCGATTTTCAATTACACGTAAATTCCGCGACTCATTTTACGTTTTATGATGAGTCGCGGAATTTACAGCCTCAGCCATTTAATATTCCCACTGCTGCGATACAGGCCTCCTCTCGGTGAGACGGAATGGGCCGTAATCCACCACGCGGGCCTAGTGCGGTTTGGTTGGATGTCACATGTATTCGTATTTTTAACCGACTTTCCTAAAAGGAGGAGGTTCTATATTCAACTTCATGTTTGTTTTTTTTTTTTTTTTTGTTTATGTTCACCGATTACTCCGTCAATTGTGGACCGATTTTGAAAATTCTTTTTTTGTTTGAAAAAGTATGTTCCGAAATTGGTCCCATTTTAATTTGGTGAAGATCTGATGAAGAACTTCGGAGATATACAACAGAACTCTTCAATAAATAACGGCAAATCTCTCGGGATTGCTGCAATCGCATGTCTGTTTGTTGTTTATAACATTTCATAACATAACATCACGCCAGTTCGCTCTTAAGGGGTAATCAGATTTCTCATTTCACCGGTTATGTTCAAGTTTCATGAAATCTATTCTGGCGAAATAGTTCCCTTACTAACTTGCCTATTAGGTACGTACAACTAAAAAGTGAAAAATAAAAAAACTTTTTGCAAAAAAATACTACCGACTTCCAAATACAAAACTACAAAGTGAAAAATAACTTAATTTTTTGAAGTCGGTGTCCATAACGCTAAAAAATGGTACCTACGAAAGACACCGACTTCAAAAAATTAAGTTATTGTTTCTAGGACATGCTGGTTTCCTCACGATATTTTCCTTCGCCGTTTTGAGAACATGCCCCTTTTTGATTACTGAGATTTCCTATAGTGGCTACCTTCACCAACATTACGTTATATAAGGCGGCACACTATACCAGGCAACCCCTTACGAGGTGTCTGGGACCATCTTCAGTAGGTCACGCCTCCAAGAGTACTCGCCCCTGGTACTCAAGAGAAAATGTGAGTCGCATCGTGATTACTCACTACCATTTGTCCAGAATGGTACCGGAGCTGTAAAGCCGCTCACAACACGCACCCCAGCACGCCAGCACTAGCGCAAGCACCGGCAACAGCGCACCTTGTTGGTGCTAGCGGATTCAATCCCCGTTAGGGACGCCAGAGAAGCTGGCTCCCATTTCTCCAGAATGGTCCCGAAGCTGTAAGCACGCTCACCTCTCGAATACAAATCAACGCATCTACCCAATGCCTACAGCTGGGTTGCCGGAAAACTAATCCATTTGAATCCTTTTTGAGAACAGTGGTGGTAAAATAATTTACACAAAGTAAATCGCCGGAATGGGCGATTCGAAGACCCACGAAGTACGACACGTAAGTCTACGTTCGCGACTCACAACTCACAAAATTACGTTTGTTTGGCCTCTCTAATTTGTAAAACCCTTATTTTATTTTTCCTATCCTGTATTATCTCCTCTCTCTGCCATTCGTTCCATTACCCTCGGTGTTGTGGCTCATCTAGAAAATTCTCGTGGCATTTATCCAAATTATCCTTATTAATTATTTACTAATAATTCTTGACATGAGATTTGATAGTACGGTATATTTGCTTATTCTATAATACCGTTTGCCAGCAGCTTCACTTGTCATAAAAGCGAAAATTATTTCATAGGAACCATGTAGGTATTGGAACAAACACTCATATGTACTCAAAACACGGTCTACCCGTATCCTCAGTTCGTCCAAATTCGTGATCTACAAACATTCAAACTATATGGTCCAACTGGATTTTGACTTTCAAGCAGTCAACGCAAAATCTAATCAAACACAAGACTGCCATTGCACCCTTAGACAGAATTGCATCGTTCAATGTACAACTCATGGTGAACAAAACTATATACATCTCGCATCAAGAATTCAGACAAGGACGAGCAGGCAATTAGTTATATATTAAGGTTATTGTATAACAAAGTTAGACGAAGTTCAGCCAGCCACGAACACGCTACCAAGAGAAGGACGTACGGTACATAATATGCGATAAAGTTGCAGCCTTTGATTATATACTTGTCTAGATGCCACATTGACCCTACCTGAACGGCCCAAATAAAGTCTACTAAAATTGGTAGACTCGCTTCTTATTTATGTCAGTGTCATTTGAAACACCTAAGGGTAACGTGTTCACGAAAAATAATTAATTATGACGGTTTGTGCCGTCAGACTGTATAGCAATTATGTGGAAAAACCGTATAATAATACCAAGAGCACTTTTCTCCGGTACGTTTTGTTATTTAACCACTAATATTATAAGAACACACGATTTTTAATTCGTTACTTTGTAGGTTAGTCTGATTTAGCCAGTGTTGTCAGTTTATTACTAGGGAGATTTAACGAAACTATGGGAGACAAAATACAAATAGCATTACATAATCTTTCGATCAGAAGAACATTATTATTTAAAAAAATACATTATACTATATTTGATCAGTAAATGACAACTTACCTTAACGTAGCCCAGGCAATAAAATCAAAGAGATAAATATGCCGAGAACAAACACAAAGAGATGGGTTTTAATCTATAAATTACTGTATATTTTTTCATTGTATTTTTTGTTGTTACTAAAATAAATGATACACTAATCTACAAAATTATTGTTTAATTTAACCTGTTTTGTTTAACTTTCATCATATTAAATAATTCAGAAAAGGTAGGTTAATAATTTGGAGTAGGCATTCCTAAACACGCATACATTGACAGTTTGACGACAATAAGTACACGAGCGGTACTCACACATATCACGCAATTGTAGACAGTTTTAGCGCGTCGTTTGTTTGCATTGTTCTATCTAGACAAGTATATAATCAAAGGTTACAGCCTTCATGTGTGCAGAATCCAAGTGAGACTTACTGCAAATCCATCCAACTATCGTGACGATCTAAGACGTCCGATGACGTTTCTCATTTTATATCCGCGACAGCTTTTAACCCGACTGCCGAAGGAGGGTGATTTGTTTATCAGTCTATGTATGTATGTGTATAGTTTGTTCCTATGTGGCGTTTTTAAGACCGGACACGTTGGCCGATTTTGATAATTTTTATGTCAATCGATAGGTCTTAACCTTGCAAGTCTCACTGGCTGCATTAAAATTGGGAAAAGAAAAATGGCGGATTTTGGGCGCCATATTGTGGGGGCCCAATTTTGTTTACGTCCAATCTTATCGTGGAGGTATCAAAATATTTTTTTTTTTGGGGGTACATTTAAACATATATAACATTTATACATGTTTAAATGTACCTAATCCGAAATAAAAATGTATACTAAAAAGATACAAATAAAAAAAGTTAGTTCAAAATATCAACGAACCCGACTGCAACTAAAAAGGCGTAAACAAGAAGAAAATCAGTCAGCTCGCGAATATGAGGATACATCTGGTATCCTCCGACTGCACAGCATGATTTTCTTCTTGTTTACGTCTTTTTAGTTCGCTTTTTAAGCAGTCGGGTTTTTTGATTTTTTAATTAACTATTTTTTTTGATATTATCGAAATCGCAGCCACGATACCCTAATAAGAGGCCTGTGTATTTGCAATCTCCTTTCATCTAAACCCGTCAGTACATTGTGCGTGAAGAGTATCACACATCCGTCCAACTATCTTCACATTTTTTTTAATTTAAAATGGCACAAAGACAGGAAAAGTATCATTGGATAGTAGAATAACATTGTATTTAAGGACGCAGGCAAGGCAAGGCAGTATTATCAGTTGTAGGCATATCTCCCAGACAAATGACGAAGGTAATATTGCGAATCACAAATTCACAATTAAGTAAAAGGCATATATACGAAAGCTTTGAAGTAGCTACGTCTAGACTTTAGAAGTTTAGATTCTATTTCATACGACTTGTAGTCTCGTTCTAATCCCACGTAAAACAAAAGAAATCTTGTTCTCTTGCAAAAATCTACCAAGAATCCTTTAAAGATTAAAGTATTCCCAGACGTCGATTCAGCGACCTGTCAATATTTGCGATTTTTACCGATTTCATAAAGCAGTTCTCAATTCGAGTGTATTTTTATGTGTGTTACTTCAGAACTTTTTACTAGTAAAACGATTTTGATGATCCTTTTTTTATTTGAAGGTGCTTTCGATGTTGTGCCATTTAAATTTGATTAATATCTGGAGAGTGGTTTTTGAGGTATCCTTATTTTCATTTTGTTAAAAAAAACTTATTAACAAAAAAAATAAACCGACTAGACTGCCAAAACAAAACACTAAAAAGCGAAACTTTATTTTCGGAAGTCTGTGTCTTTGGGACCTATTTATTTTCGTTTTCAACACCGACTTCCGAAAGTTAAGTTATTTTTTGCTTTGTAGTGTTTTGTTTTGGAATCCTGTATTTTTGGTTTTGTTATTTTTTTGTAATCTTCTAGAATATTAAAATAAGGAGGGGAAAGCACGACAAGCCGTTGCTCCCGGTTGTCATTTAAAGATTTTTGAGTACCTACTTAAGACCAAATTTTTAAGAATTTTTGCAAAGAGATAAGGACAGAATACTTATATGTAGTCAGAACCCATAAAATCTGACGAATGAAAAAATCAATGAATATTAATCTGACAGTCTTGCCAACGGGTATCTAATATTAGCAGTGGACTGCCTTTTCCGTACTTAGAATCTCATTTGGTTCGTTGTGCGTGGGTATTCTGGCTAACATAGCTTGCCAAGGGGTATCGTATGATCCAGTTACTGGGTTGTGGAGCCGATCCATGAAAAATACTGGTACTCAGCTGAATCCGTGTAGACTGGAAACCGATCCAATAAGTGGAACAAGGCGAGACTGATAGATTGAGTGAGGGGAACACGGTATCTAATGATACCACGATACCACTATACGTATACCGATACCAAATCAATTTCATTAGTACACAATAGATAGTTATATAGTAGTAGTACATTACAGCTAATGAAAATTAACCACGTTTTGGTTGATTGTAATTTGTAATGTATTCTTGTTTTGATTCCTGTTAGGAGTATGATGAAAATGGTACCTAGTGAAACGACAGCAGGGAGTCTCTTCTGCTCTAAATTAATAGTGTAAATAAAAGACATTCGCTATCTGAATATGTTTCTGTACTATTTTTTTCTTAACCAAGAAACGGGTTTTGATATGGTTTATATTAATAGAAATAGCAATTAATGAGGCAAGTTTGTGTATTGTATATAATTATGCCGTGAGAAGAAAGACGGCTTCATAATAAGTATTGGTAAAGTGATAAAGGCTAGACAAGAAAATTTCTGGAGTGGCGACCGCGAACCGGAAGACGCAGCGTTGGAAGACCTCTCTGTAGGTGAAGCCACGGCGACGATCTGGTCAAGGCTGCTGGAGTCCAGTGGATGCGTCACAGGACTGATCAGTGTAGCGTCGCTTGGGGGAAGGCTATGTCCAGCGTTTGACAGTGGAGGTGAGGGTTTGGGAACTGTGCAGCGAGTAGTGAAGTTAGCTGTACAAATGTTAATAATCATTAGAAAAAATATCTTACTATTCTTACTTGTGTTGTCACTCATGCAGATTCTAATGATTATAATTTACTATTATCATAGTAAGTAATAGTTCTTTGGTGATAAGCTTTTAAGCTATTGCATAGCTTCTATCGCAGGCCTTGAGCGCGGGGACCGAATCCAGAAATTCCGTAACGAAAAAACCTCACGCTCCCCACTGTCCATCAATGTGGACCTTATGCTTGCTTTTGCTTGTCTAAGAAAAGCGACCTTATTTCAATGTGAATAAGGGTATTTTTGTTTTGTTTTTAATAAGGTTTTTGAATTCTGTGGAATCTGAGTGGTGAGGGGCAGGGGGGCGGTGGGGGGAGGTTTGTTGCACGTGTTTTCGATTTCCGTGTTGGTATTTTTAGAATGAAAAATTTTTTTGCGGGGGGAGGTAAACGGTTAAGGGGGGGGGTAAATCCTGTCTTGTTCTCCTGGATGAAGTAGCGGAGGGCAGGGGGGCAAATTTTTTGTCAGAAATGCGCTAACTCAAACCGTTTCTGAGATATGAGGGTTTTAAAATTTTTTTTGGTCGTAATTTTTTTGCCTTTTATCGGTCTCTCTGAGCTGTTTATGTGACAATGGTGATCAATGTGGACCTTATGCTAATGAGAATAAGGGTCAGTTTTGCTTGTCAAAGAAAAGCGACCATATTTCAATGTGAATAAGGGTATTTTTGTTTTGTTTTTTAGAGTTTTATTAATCGTAAATAAATGCGGGTTTGGCTCGCTACGTTTTCGAGTTTTTAAAGTTTTTAATTTTTTGACGCATTTTCCAGGACTGGATCTAGAATGCAATAGCTTTACCGCGGCAGTCCCCGAGTGCCACACGACTTTTTTCTTTAGTGTCGACCTATTAGTAGTGGTAGTGGTAGGGACTCCCTTTTCCGCACTTAGATTCCCATTTGGTTCGTTGTGCGCAGTAACGTAAATAGCTTTTTGTGCGCCCTATGCGAGCTTCTATAACTGCGCACTTGTTTTTTTTTGATATTATAGGTAACTACACAAACGAATGAGTTAAGATAATAAAAATTTAATAAAGCAAGCGAGAAACTATTTTAAAGATTTACTTTTCGCGCTTTTTTCATCGCGAAATCGTTGATAACCTTTTCATACGGCGGCAGGTCAACCTTTCTTAGCCAATCGTCGAGCGCAAGTAAGTTTTTATTAATTTGAGCTTACTGAATGATCTTTCGCAGGAATCTAGTCACTGGCATTGTTAAAAAAATCTTTATAGCGACTACTACATTGGAAATCTTTTTTAAATCTAGTTCGACTATAGCTTTAACTAGACTACCAGACTTGAACTACGGTCACATAATTTATCAAATAATATAGTCGTTTCAACTTGACTCTTTAAAGAGTCTAATTAAGCCCAAAATTCAGTAGCATTAATTTAATAGACGATACTGGTATGTTTTGATGATACTCGTATGTAGGTACGTATGTGTTGGAATCGAGCACTAGGGGCGCAGCGGGAACTTATCAGGAGCAAACCGAAAAAATAATTGTCCTGCCTGGTCTGGCCATTCTTGCGCACCCCAGAGTCTACGCCCTGTGACTGGGCACCGGTGGCACCGCCCTATTTACGGCACTGGTTGTACCCTCTACTGGCTAACATAGCCAGCCTAGCTCCGTCCAAAAGCTTCCTGGTAGCTTAACAGGCTTCACGGAGCTACCTCACTGTTCCGAGGATTTCTGCGCGTTGAGATGCCACGGCCTCGCATTCCAGGATTACGTGGGCGGCTGATTCTTCGGCGTTAAAATAGCCCCTGCAAAGTGGGCTGTCCGTGGTGCCTAGATGTTCAATAGATGTTTGTTAAGAAGGGTGTGGCCCGTTATTGTCCCTATAGTTATTTTGAGGTTATTTCTACTCATGCTGTGGAGTTTTTTAGTAAGACTTGGGTGTACGTTTGGCAAAGCCATTTTTGACTGTCTACAGTCTGTTGCCCGTGACCATCTGTTATTGTGTAGTTATGTTGATCATTGACGAATCCATGCACGAAATTGCGAGAAAGGCAAGGGTATAAGTGGTAACGGGCCTAGCACTAATATCTCGGAGCCCCTTCTCACAAGTTTATTAGTGTCAACCTTACAATCTCATTTTGTTTGGTCACTTCCACGGTAACGTCACTGACAGCCGTGATGGTTGACGGAGCAGCCCTGGTCACTGAGATTGCAGGTTTAAAAAAAAATTAAAAATATGTATGTATATGTCAAATATAATGACACAAATTTACAATCAAATAACGTGTTTACATGCTCATTTATATATAAAGATAAAAATCTACAATCGTTTGCATATAGAAGCGCTTTACTATAAAGAAACCAGTTAGGTACCACTTTTTTACTCTCGTATCACCTAAAATAAATATCACAAATACTAACTAATTGGAAATCGGTACGAAAAAAGATTTATTTACTAAAAACAAGCGATAAACAACGTCGAGGAAAACGTGGTAGCATCTTACTCTGATTTTTTGTTCTCACACAACCCGTTTCGGTTTTTTCGATACCCGTTTTTTTTTCGGTATCGGATACCAAGTGATTTTGGCGCTGCCCCATCACTAATGAGGGACTTATTTGGTGCGTGTGAGAGTTGAATTTCGAACGTGTTTGTATTGATTTGTGGTGTTATTATGTTGGTACTGGTATCCAACTGATGTCAAGTGGTATTTTCGTTTTTTTTTTTCATGTTTGATGAACAGGTGTTTTGCTGTGCAGGTAGTATAATAATATCCTTACTGTATTTATATGTCTTTTGTATGGACCAGGAGGAAGATAATTACATAATTGGGGTGATTTGGCGTCTATAGTAAGTTATGAACTGTGAACGCCACATACCTACGTGATTATTTTTCTTTACGCCGTTTTCCTTGCTTAGAGGGTGGTAAGATCGAATAGCTGGCAACATCAGGGTGTTGAGTTGATGAATAGTTAGGTATATGCAGTGAGGTAGGTAGCAACATGTGAAAATACCGTGTTATGAAAGTATGGTAAATGCCAGTATTATACGGTTTCGGTTTCGGTATTGTTCGGTTTGGTTCGGTTCGGTTCGGAGTGTATCTTCCTGCCCTTGTCCCATGTTATTTGGGGTCAGCGCAAAACGCTTTCTCGTTTCGTTCACTCCGGCACAGATACCCCTCAGAAGCTAATTTTTAAATGAGAATCACGTCGAAAAAAATATATGTTACATTAGACCATTTTCTTAATAATTTGATCTACGAAAATTTTGAGTTTTATTCGTATAACATAGTGTAATTAATTTGTAAAGTTATGTCTAACACGGACAACAAAATCGTTTCTACATTTTGATCTGAGACTTTTTTTTAAAGTCATAGAATAATAAGGCAAGTACAAAAGACTATTGAATTTTGGGTCACGCTGGTGTGAAACGAGTACGCGTTTTTTGTTTCCTCAAGGTCGTTGGCGACTGTCTTCGTCTTCCGTACTGTCAACAGTCACAGTTTTACTGACTCCCTTTTTAGCCCAATCAACGGGGCATAAGTAACCCGAAAAATTCTCCTGCCTGTGAGAGTAGGTAGTGTGATAAAGTAAGACCTACAGATTACAGATATCAAATTATCCAACAGATTTTGATAAGAGAAGTTAGGTATTTTTACCTAAACTTGAAAATTGCTTATAACTCTCTGTGAAAAATTCCTCAGGCTGAAATACTTTCTGTATACGTACGAGTGTATTAGTTAGAATAGGCATGTATAGGTATCCAACATTTTTTTCGATTTGGGAGACACTCCAAATTTAACTTTTAGCATTTTACGCTATAACTTCTACTGAAAAATTGGTCTGCTACTTTTTATTTTTTAATATGGTTTTATTTCGTTAAATAAACAGATTTGATAAGTTATCCAAAAGATTTTCCTTTATTTGCCATTTTTTTAGATTTTTGCTTAATTACGTAATGTGAAAAATATCTCCGCGCATTTTCATACCTTTATTAGTCATATGATTTGATATTAAATAAGAATTATCAATTATCCAACAAATTTTCGAACGTTCATTATATTTGTTAGGATAGTTCGCTGATTTATGCTAGAGCGTAAGGGTTGACCTTCACTTGACCGCGCGGAGCTGCTTTGCCGCGCATTACTTTTGGAGTATTGTAGGCGGGTTTTGTGGCCACCGTTATTATCACAAATATTTTTTTAACTTAATATGCAAACTTATGTGAAGTCATCCAGTTACCACAAACTTTCAAACTTTCTCATTCGATTTTGAACTTAACCATCAAGATTTGAAGGTTTGAAATCATTTGGGGATTTTTTTCAGTTTTGTATAACCCAATGTGCTGTTGACTGTAAAACGGCGTTTAGAAATTCACTTTATATTTCTAAAGAATATTTATTACTTATATGGATTTAAAATAAAAGTTTGATAGAAATTCACTTTATATTTCTAAAGAATATTTATTACTTATATGGATTTATAATAAAAGTTTGATACCTCCTTAAGGACTTTGTAAACTATGCGAAAAAATTGTCAACAAGTATGTTTAGAAAGACACCTGTTGAGGCGATAACGAGTAAGATAAAAGAAGATTATTATTATGTCCTTTATTTAATGTTCTTTTCTTATCGTCTTCATTTATTTTTATTTATATAAAATAAATTAGTATTAGACATAAAAAATAGAGCCCACCGGTATCGGGAACAGGGTCTAAGCATGAAGTCCAAGTCTTGTATGCACTAGGTAAGTGCCCCCAAGGACAATCCCCGGTTGGTGCAGGACTATTGTTAAATATGAAGACAAATATATTGGGCTATGGGTTTTGGAAGATTTATTGGATCGATTGTCTTAAACTATAGAATTACTATTAGCCCCTGCCTGACCACTGTTTAACTACACGACTAAAAAAGATAAAATGGCAGGGGTGACTTACACACTCAAATAAAGGGCTACCATAGCGGATCTCCACTCAAGCCAGCCAATTAAGGCAAGAGATGATGAACTTTGCCCGCAACTTATGGAAGTGTCAAACCTTACAGGACAAGTGAAATGTCGAAAACCATGTATAAATGATGCCATGATCAAGGCGTTTAAAAGGAAGAAGACATTATTCATTAACGCTACAGTGTCAGAACCACCGGCAGCGAGCATCCCGCCTCTCGAATTCGATTTCCAGTCAAAATGTCTAATAATAATACAACTGTAAAAAAACAAAAACTAATAAAAAACTAAACTATTAACTTATACAACTCTACGCACCTTCCTAATTTCGTGTATGGGGCAATAGAGCACGGTCCTTCGCTATCTAGGATGTCTAAATATCCAGAGGAATAGCGAACATGTAAGGATCTACGAGGTATATTCCAGGGTGCTAGTTTGAGTCCACTTTGGTTTTGCTTAGCCCTGAATCCTATAAGCATGCTGGAGAATTCAGGGCTGAAGAGAGGTGGTCAGGTTATATCTCACTTCCTTTACATGGATGACCTTAGCTCTTTGCTCCCAGCAATCTTCAGCGGATATCTCTATCTCTACTGAAGGTAACTGAAACTTTTAGTAGCGCCATCAGGATGGAGTTTGGTGTGGATAAATGTGCGGTCATGCATGTAAAGCGAGGGGTAATTGTGGAATCCGTAGGAATTCAACTCGCGGATTCCGTAAAACAAGAGGTCCCTGTCCCCAAACGAATCCTATAATTATTTGGGTATGTCTGACATGAAGCAATCGTAGAAGGAACGCTTCTTTGGCCGCCTGAAGAAGGTATTCAATAGCCTTTCGGGCGGAAACATGGTGCGCGCCTCAACGATTCCGAGAACGTAGCGTTCCTTCAACGATTGCTTCATGTCAGTAGTGTTGATACCTAACGCTTCCGACATACTCAAATACATATATTATGCATTGATGTACTCTTTCGGCATATTCAAATTAACTCGAACGGCACTTGACGCCCTGGATAAGCGGGTCCGTACACTGCTGACTGCATATCAAATGCACCACCCACTATCGTCGGTCATGAGATTGTATATCCCTCGGAAGTGTGGAGGCCGAGGCTTTTTAAATACCAAAAACCTCCACAACCGCGAGATAAGCAAACTGAAAGAATATTTTCTACACGCCGACGTGGATATGTATAAAGTAGAAGTGGACAAGGGACTCAGCCCGCTCTCCTTGGCTAATGAGAACTGGCGCAAGCCTGTAGTGCTTGACAATAACGACCGCAGGGAGGTATGGCAAAGTAAGGAGCTTCACGGACGCTTTTTCCGGGAACTACATGGGTTCGATGTAGACCAATCGGCGTCCGTAGCCCGGCTGCGTTTCGGTACCTACTACAGGTATATGCCCGACCCAGTGTTCGAAAATGGCAATGTCACGTTATATTGGAATCGGTCTATCATCACTGACAGGGCTATTGTTACCAATAAGCCTGACATAGTGGTGATAGACCGACTAGAGCGTAGCGCAATGATTGTTGACATAGCGGTCCCTCATGTCGAGAACCTCTTGAAGGCTGAGGGAGATAAGAAAACTAAGTATCTTGATCTGGCTCGCAAGGTTGTCGACATGTGGGATGTGAATACAGCAGTAATTGTGCCGATAGTCGTGAGAGCCTATGGCATAATAGCCAAGAGCCTCGACGAACACCTGGGAGAAATCTTGTTCCTCACCACTCTCTTGCCTTAATTGGCTGGCGTGAGTGGAGATTCACAAGAGCAAACGTGCTTGGAGGAAGAAAGTTAACCCAACAAGATGCTTGTAGGGATCTTGACTGTACTTCCGGGAATGTCCTGATAGCCGTGGTATACCTCTCCACTCCTCAAGCACCTCCGGATATGGGCAACATAGTCTTGGCGCTACGTCACTCAAGTGCTAGGAACCGTTTATGGGAGCCCATTACTGAGTGTTGCGGGGATCCGCTGGATGCGAGATGCACGGGACCGATCAATGTGGCGACGCTTGGGGGAGGCCTATGTCCAGCAGTGGACGTCTTTCGGCTGATATGATGATGATGAGTTCAGCAGTGGTCAGGCAGGGGCCATTAATCCTCCTATAGTTTTAGGCAATCCATCAACCAAACCTACCAAACCCATAGCCCAATACATTTTTCTCCATAGTTTGCAATAGTCCTGCACCAACCGGGGATGCAATTGCGTAGTGCATACAGGGATAATCATCGGTTGATTTCACATTTCCTGATACATGCCTAACAAGGGCTCTGGGAGTTGAATTCAGGAGGATCGGGACCCCAGGGTCCCGAGATTGTCAAAGTCATGTAAAAATAATAATAATATGCCGCAGGGCAGCTTTGTGGCGAGCTGGTGGGCTGTGGCGACGATGTGTCCCTCATCTCCGGCTTGCCTTTATTGGCCGGTCGGAGCGAACACTGACAGGGCACAGAGCTCCCATCTCTCTCCTGCCTTAATTGGCTGGCTTGATTGGAGATCCGCTATGGTAGCCCATTAATTGAGTGTGCATGTCACCCCTGCCATTTTATCTTTTTTAGTCGTGTAGTTCAACAGTAGTCAGGCAGGGGCTAATAGTAATTCTATAGTTTTAGACAATCGATCCAATAAACCTTCGAAAACCCATAGCCCAATATATTTGTCTTCATATTTAACAATAGTCCTGCACCAACCGGGGATTGTCCTTGGGGGCACTTACCTAGTGCATACATGACTTGGACTTCATGCTTAGACCCTGTTCCCGATACTGGTGTCTTATCGTCTACATTTATTTTATATATATAAAAATAAATGTAGACGATAAGAAAAGAACATTACATAAGGGACATAATAATAATCTTCTTTTATCTTACTCGATATCGCCTCAACAGGTGTCTTTCTAAACATACTTTTTGTCAATTTTTTCGCATAGTTTACAAAGTCCTTAAGGAGGTATCAAACGTTTATTTTAAATCCGTATAAGTAATAAATATTCTTTAGAAATATAAAGTGAATTTCTAAACGCCTTTTTACAGTCAACAGCACATTTGGTTGTACAAAACTGAAAAATTTCTCCAAATGATTTTAAACCTTCAAATCTTGATGGTTAAGTTCAAAATCGAATGAGAAAGTTTGAAAGTTTGTGGTAACTAGATGACTTCACATAAGTTGTGCATATTAAGATAAAAAAATATTTGTAATAATAACGGTGGCCACAAAACCCGCCTACAATACTCCAAAAGTAATGCGCGGCAAAGCAGCTCCGCGCGGTCAAGTGAAGGTCAACCCTTACGCTCTAGCATAAATCAGCGAACTATCCTAACAAATATAATGAACGTTCGAAAATTTGTTGGATAATTGATAATTCTTATTTAATATAAAATTATATGACTAATAAAGGTATGAAAATGCACGGAGATATTTTTCACATTACATAATTAAGCATAAATCTAAAAAAGTGGTTAAAAAAGGAAAATCTTTTGGATAACTAAACAAAGCTATGTATTTAAGGAAATAAAAACATATTAAAAAATAACAATTAGCAGATCAATTTTTCAGTAGAAGTTATAGCGCAAAATGTTAAAAGTTAAATTTGGGGTATCACCAAAATCGAAAAAATGTTGGATACCTTTACATACTTATTCTAACTAGTACATACATACGTATACAGAAAGTATTTCAGTCTGAGGAAATATTCACAGAGCCTTATAGAAATTTTCATGTTTAGGTAAAAATACCTAACTTCTCGTAACATAATTTGTTGGATTATTTTACATCTGTAATCTGTATTACCTAATTTCATCACATGTCAAATTTTATAGGCGGGAGATTTTTTCGGAAGTCTCCATACAACAAATATCCTCGTTGACTGGACTATTTCCATTTCTCACAAAATCTATCCATCTTTCATTTGATCTCTCTCTCCATTTACTCAGATTTGCATAACTCTTTTAACTGGTTGTATAATAATCACAGCGGATATTTATGTCTCTGAAGTTGGCTCTGTCAACCATTGCGCAAGAAACAGTTTGTCATCGAGAATACTGCATAGAGTAAGCGAGATAGGTCGATGCGACAAACGTAAGCGATTGAAAGAGACTGTTATACATGCTATTTTCACTTTCAATATTGACACAAAAATAGCTACTGCGCAGGGTCTTGCAGCCAATTCAGAGACATAAAGATCCAAGAAAAAGTTTAAAGAAGTTGTGAATATTTTATTCCGTAATTATCGAAATAATTAAAAAGGCATTGTGTCTCGCGTTGATCCACGTTTCACGCACTCAAGGGGTTAAATACTGTTTGGGGACACATACTTTCAAAAAAAAAATGTAAATAAGCTTCAAAACGTAACAATTTGGAAGTACTTAGCGCTAAAATATGCTAAACTAGACAACTAGAAACCCGCGGCTCCACCCGTATGGTTTTAATACATCTCTCAATATCTTTATAAATTGTAGCATATGTATTATTCTGATTTATAAGCCATATTTCTGTAAAGTTTCATCAAAATCCGTTTAGTAGTATTTGTGTGACAGAGTAACAAACAACCATACATCCATCCAGCCTCACAAACTTTCACGTTTATAATAGTAAGTAGGATGTCATGCACTTTGGGCAAATGAGTATTCAATTAGGAAAATTATAGTACACTGTTAAGAATCTTCACTTCTATATACCAATCTCCTAAATAAAATATTAATTCATGATAGCAAAATCAAATATTTTATGAAAACCGAATGACATAAAAGTTATTAACGCATCAATCCTGAATTAGGCCTTTATAAACACAATTTTATGGTCAAAACAAATACTACATTAAAAAAAAATATGAAAATATTCCCGAGCCACACAAATTAGATTAAAAATTAATATTCATTTTGAACTTTTTACTGAAAACCTAATTTAAGTTTTGTAGCTGAAAAAGGTCTGAATTTCTGAATTATAAAGTTCATTGTGAAATTAAATTATTAATATCTAGGGTACCTAAACAAAAAACAGAATTAACGTCTTAAATATTTTTATTAGTAAACGTAACCTTTGTCTGGCTGTTATAATTTACACTTTAAACAACTGAAGCTCGAAGAATTTCTTCATCAACATCATCATCTCAGCCGAAAGACGTTCACTGCTGGACATAGGCCTTTCCCCAATCGTCGCCACACATTTTATATCGGTCCTGTGCATCCTCATTGCTCACAGAACGGAAGGTCTATGGGGCCGAAACGTATATTTGAATGTATAGTATTTAAACGCAAATAAAAAAAAACTTTTTGTATCCAAAAATAATCCGAATGCCAACCAAAGATACTGATCGCTCAGCAAAATAGACTGCTCGTATTTCTGTCTGCAGGGTCTAAAGTAACCTAACATGAAGGAACTACCGGGAGCATCATCATCCTCCTCGAACCTAAACTATCCCTGTCGTGTCGCCCTAAGCTCCCGAGCTCGCTTCGCTCCCTCTTGAACTTATTCAGTCTTATTACAAAAAACGAAATAAACCATGGTTTAAACCTTTACTATCAAGTCCAGGCTTATCTGCAAAACCATGGTCTAAATTTGTTCGTAACTCAAAAAACCGTGGTCCTCTTAGTACCGTCATTTGAACCATTGTCTATACATCAACCACAGATTAATACAAATATCATTCGATCACCATAATATCATTCAATTGCAACGTTCCGTATGCCCAGAAATAAAAACATTTTGATAATACGATAAGGATTAAATTACGTTTAAGAGTGTTAAAAATATTGAGACTTTGTTATTTTGCATGGATATAAACATTTGTTATTTATCGATTGAAGTTTTGTTTGATTTAAGCAAATTACTTAAATCCTTAATAATTACTAATAATACATCTACGTACGTGTAACGAAACGTAACATTCTCGCGCGTTATATGAAACTATAACATTAATCAAAACCATCGCAAGCTGAACAAAGTTCACTAAGCTTTGGATATTTAGTTATCGAAGTCTCTAATATTATAGAGCAATTGCCTCTTTGTTAATAATATTGTGATGGACCAACAAAAAAAAAAACATTCTGAGAATTGGAGTACCGAGGAAAAAGTAATATCCTCAATAATATATTAAATCAACCATGTTAATATCCATTTTCGGGTGAAAACAACAAAACACAATAAAAAAGATGCTATAACCTTAAAGAGAAACTGACAGATACGACTTAGACCATCGATAAACTAGGGGCCGCCGAGGTTCAGCGTTAGACCATGATTTGGACTACGGTTTATCGCTAAACCATTATTTGTAATATCATTTTTGTGTAAACCACAGTTTATAGAGATTTAAACCTGGGTTTTTAGTTAAACCGCTTTTTGTAATAAGACTGATTGTGTTGTATGTGTGAGTAGGTATAACGTTTGTACGCTCTGGTTAATTTTCTGTGCAGCCAGTATTTCTTTTAAAAAAGTATTTATATATGATGGAAATATATTGATGAGTGATTATTTATTTAAAGTCAATGATATTCAAATAAACAGATATGTTATGAGTGCGCGCATTTTGAAGACTCGAATATGTCACAATTGTGACCCTTAGTCTTTAGTTTATGTCACGCATGGCGAAGAGCGATAGGCTTTGTTGAAACAAAAACAAAATAAAAAAAATGCCATCGTGTGTATGTGTGCTGCCGCTGCTGCGCGGAACACTTTTTCAATTGTTTTGTGAGTGTATAACTGTTTATTTTAATATCATTGTTTAAAGTTCAATTATTAATATCCATATGTAAATTAAACATTTACGGGCAATTATGAATTGTAAAGCGGTTCTAGACAAAGTTTCAATCTGATAAAATGTAGGGTACAACTCGAAATCGCGACGCTTCCGTTTATAGTAAAAAAAAATGAAGCTAGTTGCGCGTTCCCAAACTTATACCTATATGGAGAAGAACCACAGATCATAGAAACGTTTCTATGATCTGTGAGAAGAACGCTTAATGCCCCCCGAGACAGTCAAACGGTTTGAGTCAGTCAGTTTCAACAAGGTTTGAGTAAAATCAAAATTACGTGTTTGAATCAAACCGTTTGACCGTCTCGGGTGCGCTTAAGAAACTCCACAGATAGACATTTGATTCGAATTTCGAACATTTTCAAAATTATTAAAAAATAATAACAAAGCTAATCATCCATCCCTTTCTATTTCTATCTGCAAGACTAATATAGCAATAGATCGTCATAACACCGCAAATTCAATTCAATTCAATTCAATTCCAATATTTCGCAAAAGATATTATCTTCATTCACAAATATTTTTTGGCTAATACATTATACATATTAATGAAGATTTAAGATACAAAACCAATAAAATTATCATTAATATCCACTCCCAAAATTAAGATTAAGTAGCTACCTACAAAAATTATACATATTGGTACTCCTACGCAAAGCAAATTATCATGACCTCTTCTATCGTTAATATTATTGGACTATCTAGGTCTAGTGATACTGGACTTAAATCCAAATGTCCAAATTATAAATACCTCTTTTTCTAAGCATTGACTGAACTGTGAGAGGTCTTGCTTAATTGGTTTCAAGTTAAAAGGTGACTGCCCTCATTTAATAGTTTTATGCAAATAGTGTCTTTAAACATGAATGGCCTACGGACAGTAAATACTAATTTTGAGATTAAAAATAAACATTAATTCATTGTTGGAGATTTTTTTGATCGTGGGTGCGTTCAAGTGAATTGCAATGACCAAAGTTTGTTCAACAGGGTCATGTCAAGGGGTCCCTTTAGGATGGACATATTTGAAGTAAAAACTTCTTAAGCCACGTCTTTATGATCTGTGGCCGCGTTGAGCGATTTTTGGCGGGGTAAGCATCACCGACAACATGATAGTATTGCGACGTATTACGCCAGTTTTAAAGTTAGTTTAGCAATTAGGTTAGAATTATTTGTGTTGGCAATACCCTCACCAAGACTTCAGCTGAAAATCTTCATAAATTTGCCTTATTCCTAACTAAATTTTTCTGTACTACCTACTGAAGAATAAAAACATTTAATTATTCGACACAGACACAACAACAACAATTACAAAGTAACAGGGAAGAACAGTAAAAAAAAGGACAAACAAGATTCAAGAAGAGCAACGCTGGGCGTGTCCACACCGAAAGGGTTCCCAGATTCCCAACTCAGTCATTGCTGGACGTCAGACACCCAGCGCTTGTTTTTAGTTGGCACCCCTCTAGTGACACACGGACGTAAGTAAATAAAATAGATATTAAATATAATGTTAATATTTAGACACGTATAATAAATAATAAAATAAGTAAAATAGAAAATGTAAATAAATAGAAAGTATATAAATTACAATAATAAAAAGTATATAAATATAAAGTGCTATATTAAGATGGTTAATTTTTCACAATACCCCAATAAAGCATTCGAAACATACATAAACTCCAATGTCGGCCGAAGCACTGAAACAGTGACGCGTGGCATTAGGCTGAGCTCAACTACTTCCCGGCTACCTAGAACTACTGCAAGGTAAAGTTCTCCCTTCTCTCCTTCCACATTTCTTTGTTCGGAGCTAAACTCCAAAGATCTATAAGGAACTATAAGAACCAGTTATTCACATCAAAAAGTTCATTCAAATAAAATCAACAAACCCGACTGCAACTAAAAAGACGTAAACAAGAAGAAAATCATACTATGTAGTCGGAGGTTACATCTGGTTTTGTTCAGTCTGCTGGCGAAAATGTTATTATTAAAAATAAAGGTACTGTCACATTCATCGCCACTGTTTCATCTAATACCCACCTATGTGCTTACTTCTGACTGCCGATTCCGACATTCTCACGTGTATCCTTTTAAAATTACAAACTCTATTGGTCCTAACTTATTCATATTACTTTCCACCTCAAAATCCTTATCAAGCCCTGCCCAAGGCCGTTCAAATCTTGGTCACCCGGACTCTGAGTCAACTAGTCAGCGTACTCAAGTTCCGTTACTCTCAATACTGAGCCGATAATAGTTGATATTGTTAATAACAACTAATGGTATAATAGTCTATTTGTTGTAGCCTTGGCGGGAGCGACACTTGTGTTGTTCGAATGTGTTGGTAGAAGTGAGAGGGTGATATGTAAAGGTGGATGCTAGAAGGTTCACTTGCTTTGAGACATATCTTCATATGTTTCTTCCCCGAAAGATTAGTTAAAGGTGTAAGTATAGGAAAATCCGAGGGATCTCAGTAGTCATCAGATCAGTAGCAATAATAATAGAGATTCAAGACTTAAATATTTAAAACAATTTGACGGTAGAAGTAAAAATGAAGCTACATATATACAAAAAGTTAAGCAAAACGCCTGTATATGAGAGTGTATGTGTGTGTCTAAGAGAGTGTATTATTTATTTATTTATTATCAACAATTATAACATCTTTACAGATTGCTCCAATATGATGCTACAAGTCACAAATAGACAAAATTACATAAAACTAAAATAACTTAGCAGCAAAATTGCACACATTAAAATAATAATAAGTATTCATACATCAATAAATTAAATTAACCATGACAAAGTCTATAGCTCCAGGCCTCTTTCAATAATTAATTGAGCCCTTTGGAGAAATCTCCGCAGGCTTTGCCCAAATATGTCTTCCGACACTGTAATAACGTTAATAATACGCGCGGCTCGTGAGATAGGAGCAAACTTAAGGAGGTTGGTCCTAGCTGATGGCACGTCTAAGAGAGCGGGGCGGTGGCGCGCGCCCACACACCCGTCCGGTGCGCGCAGCCGCAGCTCTTCCAGCACCTCCGGGTGGTGCAGCAACCCTAATAGTATGCTCGTCACATATTTGACCAGCGCGACGTCCCTTCTTACTGCTAGTCTGGTGTACCCGACCATGCCCAGGACGAACAGACTCGGGTACATCAGGGGATAGAAGGGATACACTCCGTACTGTTTGTTATAGAGAAATCTAGAAAACTTGTTTTGATTTTTTTCCAACATGAGACTGTATTTCTCTTCATGTGGATTCCAGATGAATGCACTTATCTCTAGATGACTCCTTACAAGGGCATTATACATCACTTTAACAACTGCAATGTGTGTATGTTAGTGTCTATGTGATGTCACTGTGCAGTGTTGAGCTGGGTGAATGTTAGGTGTAGTGTGCCGATGTGTACGTGTGAGGATTTGGGTGTAAGTTATAAACTTATATCGTACTTAACATTAGTATCGGGATATTTACCATGTTTACTGTTTGTAGCGAGTTTCCGATGTTTCGTAAAAATAGTAAATATCCCGATTCTAATGTTAATTTTATACTCGGAATTTTAATTCGATTCCAGATTTGACATTAGCTACTGTCATTTTGTGAAATAATGATACCACATATAATAGTGTAGTGATGAACACAAAAATCGATAAACAATCAGTGTGTGAAAAATTACGGCTACCGAATGGTCTAAATGCGTATCCCATGTTGTCAAAGAAGAGGAAAACATGAGTAGGCTAGATATGTTAATTGACAATATCACAGACACATTTATAATAAATGTTACAGAAAGTGACAGCGATAGCGATAGCGATGACGGCGACAATATATAAAATAAATTATTACCATAATACATCTATCTGTTTTATTTGTCATGTTCCTTCATGATCACATTTTTTTATTTATTTCACACACAATTATAAAAGAAAAGTCTCAGATCGTTAATTAATAGTCAAAACTAAATTATCGGTTCAGAAATATTTAATTTCCTGATATACTTAGTTTACGAGAGTAAAATTATAAACGAGAAGAATCGATCCGGAAATATTCCATTTCCATATCGAATAATTTTGCAACGTCACTATTTAGTACTTGTCATAACGTTGCAACACTGAAATTGTCAAATCTGGAATCGAATTAAAATTCCGAGTATAGTGACCATGACAGTTTAGAAACTTATATCGTACTAATTTAATTTTAATTAAGTAGACTTTCTGTAAAACTATAATCAAAATTTTGCAACCAGTTAGAGATCAAAGACTTACATTTTGTTTTTGCTAAAGGATATATATTTAAGGCTTGGTTTAACTTAATATATAAGTATGTGGTATGTTAATGGTAATAGAAAATTCACTCCAATATCAACCTCATTGCTACGGAAAACCAAATGTCAAATTGTAACCATGAGGGACTGGTCCAAGTGTGGGTACCTACACCAACTTTTCACCAGTTACGTTGTTAGTCCCATCACAAATGACTGGCTACTATTACAGAAAGGCCTGCTTGGTAAACTCTAGAACACTGCTCAACTGCAACAGAAACTTAGAACCAGGAAGCCCACCGACCCATCACCAGCAGTCGCACTCGCAAACATTGTGCTAAAGTAACAAAATAGACTTGGAGTGAAAACAAGTTTTTTCATGTAACTAATTAACTTAAGATAGGCAACTTCAATTGGTTTCTTTTCTACAGAATATAAAATAGGGTGAGGTAAATCCATAAGCACCCTGTTCCCCGTTTTTTTTTAACGATAGCCTTTCTTTTGACCACTATCTCGCCTGATGGTAAGCGATGATGTGGTCGGTGAAGCACGCTTGCCTAGAAGTAAACTTTTCACTATTGACTTAAAAACCTCGAGATTGTTGCTTTCAGTCGCGGATAAATTGGCCCTGGCTCAGAATCACGGGTGGGTTTTATTCAGTAAAAGTCTGACACGTCCTCCCGCCTCACCCAGAGCGGGAGAAGTCATTGGATGACATCGCATCCCATAAAAATAAAAAATAAATGGCCCTGCATGCACTTGTAAAACTTCTGCACCTCACTGCACCATGACACACAGATGACATTTCAATAGATTGGTGTCTAGTGAATGTTTGTACGTCCTTCGCGATGTTCCTCTTACCTATTTCGTTTGTCAATAAATGTTCATCCTCTGCCGTACGCAACACGCATATTTTACTATTTGCCAACAAGTCGTGGGGATACAACCTATGGCCTAAAGGGCTAAGCGTTACTTGTCTGTCCTTGTTTGGGTGACCTATCTAGGCTCTCAACGACAGACGACACGACTGGCGATCCTTAAATGTATTTAGTATACGCACACTTAGTTCTAAGTGCGCACTTAGTGTGGAACTCTATTTTCAGCCTTCAAAGCAACAGTGAACAGTCGCCTTACCATGACGTGTCAAAACTGTTATGCTGTCACTTCTTCTTTTCGTGTGAGGATGTGGCCACCTCTGGTGTCAGAGTCAATCAAGCCGCCTCTGGGAACCCCACAGTCCTCTGACTTGCCTATTTCAGACTTACATTGACTATATAAGTCAAGGTTTCATTACGATGTCTTCCTCCACGGTTGCCTGTGATGTCCAAGATAAACGTAGAAAGTACATATGAATTTGGAAAAGCCACATTGGTGCTTGCCCGGATTTGAACCTACGACCTCAAGCACGAGAGGCGAGGTCTTAGCAACTGGGCCACCACGACCTGGTTTAACTGTGAGAGATGGAGCTACCTACACTTACAAGACAAATAGCACTGTCCCTTACACACAATGCAACCTTGGTAGTTATGACACGTGATGGTAGCCTCCAGAAATCTTCTGGTCTTGCTCGTTCTATCTTAAACCTGATCCAATCTTCAGCATATCTTTTCCTGCGCAGTAGTAAATCTCATACATAAACAGCACCGAGCTGTGTCTTACGCATCGGAAATCTAACTTCAGCGCGGCCAAGAAATTTGGCGAGAACTACACGCTTGAGTAGTTGGAAGGTCGAACGGCTTGAAACTGGTCTAATTAATCTGCAATTAGAGTTACAATTTGTGCGATAACGTTATTGTAGTTTGATAACGGCTTGCTAAGCAGGTGGCATAGATTGAAATATTGAGTTTCATCCTATTAATAAGTCAATGGCAGGTGGACTGGCTGTTTTTTCTGTGCGAATGGTTTTGGACCATTTGGATTAAAACATACTGAGTAGATTGTGTATGGTTTTAAGATTGACGAAAATTTTATTCAGAGATACCTTTAACCAAGCAAAGACTCACGCTTTTTATATATGTTTTTCTTTACCGACTTCGCAAAAAGGAGGAGGTTTTCAATTCAACTGTTTTTTTTTATGTCTGTTACCTCAGAACTTTTTAATGGGTGAACCGATTTTTATTTAATGCTGTTGCATGTCATGTGGTCCCATAGAAATTTCATTAAACTCTGATGAAGTACTTCGGAGATATACATCACAACTCTTCAATAAATGACGGCAAACCACTCGGGATAGCTGCAAATCGGATGTCTGTTTATTGTTTACATCATTTCATAACATAACATCACACTAGCACGCTCTAAAGGGGTACGCAGGTGTGAACAGTTCATCCTGGTATACTCTAATTCCACCGTTTTTGTCTAAGGTGCATGTTTCTGGGTTAATCTATTCTGGCTTCACTTTGAAGAGTTGGTCCATTATATACTACAACTAAAAAGTGAATAATAAAAAACTTTTTAACAAAAAATACAACCGACTTCCAAATAAAAATACGAAAAAGTGAAAAATAACTTAAATTTCGGAAGTCGGTGTCAAAAAACGAAGAAACCAAAACAAGAACACCGACTTCCGAAATTGAAGTTATTTTTCACTTTGTAGTATTTTTTTTAAAGAGTAACCATGGAGTTTCTTGCAGGTTCTTCTCCATAGGAAAGGACCAAACCGAACCGTGCACCTTTTGTCGACGTTTTATAAGTGCCCATGTAGGCCCTACGTAAAATAAAAATAAAATATTTTGGTTTTAATTTTGATTTCAGATTATTTTTTATTATGGGACTTAAAATTTGTGGTTAACAGTTTTTTGTATTTTGGTTCAATTTTGGTGTCCATAATAGATGACGTATTGTTATATTTTGTTTGTGTCAGTTCCGTACCAACCCATCAAGTGTTCAACTGTACCAAGAATAATTTAGTTTGAATCGAAAGTTTCTTCTCTTTTAATTTCTAATAGTAGACACTTGTTTTCCAATTTATTTTGGGCATTTGCAGAATAGTCTCGACATCAGCTCTGCTTGCCATATAAAATATGGAATAGACTAGCAGTAACTAATATATTCTATAAATCTAGGTAGGTCTAGACAATTAAAAAATAATCGGAAAAGAGATTGCATGTAGCAGAGATGAGAATGTTGAAATGGATGTGCGGAGTGAAGAGAATGGATAAAATGAGAAATGAGTATATTAGAGACAGTTTGAAAGTGGCGCCAGTGATAGAAAATATGAATGGAAACCGTTTGTCCTGGTATGGTCATGTGATGAGGAGGGATGAAACGCATATTACAATACGAGTTATGAATATAAATGATGAGGATGGAGAGCCATAGAAAAGATGGATGGACTTTGTAAGGTGTAATATGAAAGAAAAGGGAGTCAGTGATGGCGAGACGTGGGACAGGATGGCATGGAAGAAGAAAACGTGGTGTGCCGACCCCAAGTAACATGGGACATGGGGTTTTTTAGCTCATTCTTCACATTACTACGCTACTTGCTTGCATTTCAAAAAGCCCGACAAGCACAACACTGGTTCTACTGACTGCCCCGCAAAAATAATGGCTGAAAAAAGGTACATTAATTCCATTGATTATGGAGGCGCCTAAGAGCGCCGTTAATTGGTTATTTTTCTGACCTACTTATTTTTATTGTTTATTTTTTTTTTTTTTTTTTTCTTTGTTTCTGTGTTACTGTTTTTATTTTATAACTTTTTGTTTTTTTTTTGCTGTCATACATAATTATGATAAATAATTTAATTGATGATTTAGATAATTTCTCTGTGTCCGAATCAAAGGTTTGTGAAGTAGAAAACTGCAAACAGTACTTATTCGGCTACAAAAATCCGTTAACCGTACTAACACAAAATATTCGCAGTATTTTTAAGAATTTTGATAGCTTTAGCACATTTCAGCATCGGCTAAATATAAACTGTGACATTATTGTTTTAACTGAATGCTGGTTTGCTAAGCAATATAACATACCACTAATTCCGGGATATAATATGTATAGAAGTAATATAAACTATAATCAAAACGATGGAGTGATAGTTTATGCAAGAAATCATCTGAATGTCTCTGTTGAGGAACCAAATATGGACGACTGTAATAGATTGTTAATTAAAATTGAATCAGAATTTGCCATACTAGCGTTATATCGACCCCCCTCTTTTAAAAATACTAACAACTTTACTGACTCTCTGAACGTCATCTTGCAAAGCCTATCATCCTTCAAAAACACTATTCTAATTGGCGATATTAATATTAATATACTTTCAGGAAGTGCTAATGCACCTGCTCAGGACTACCTCAACTTATGCGCCTTTCATGGCTTGCTTCCCGCACACAACTTTCCTACACATCACAGTGGCTCTTGTCTGGACCATATCATGCTTAAATCCAATTTTCCCTCACTTGCACTTGTTGTTAATTCTACAATAACCGATCACAATGCTGTCCTACTAACCCTTAATTGTAAATTACCTAAACAAAACAATCGAACAATTTCTAAATTAAATATAAATAAACTTGATGAAGATTTACGCGTCATCGATTTTGAACCAGTCTACAGTTCCGCTGACCCGCAGTTTTGTATGTTGTATTTAATAGAAAATGTAGGACATGCAATTCAGAAAAACACAGTTGTATCGGAGTTAAGCAATAAAAATCTTAACTTAAAACCATGGATAACGACAGGCCTTATTCGCTGTATGAAACATAGAGATAAACTGCATTTGAAAGCAAAATCTAATCCAGATAATGCAATATTTCAATTGTCGTACAAAAGATACAGGAATTTTTGTAATGATCTGCTGAGAAAAGTTAAATGCAACTACGATAAAATTGAACTGGAAAAGGCTGGAAAAAATAGTAAAAAGATCTGGAAGTATATTAAAAATGTCACATACACGTCGAAACAAAATGAGTCATCATCAGGTTTATTACGAGCACATGCGTCACAGCTGACATCTGCTAACATGGCAAATAATTTCTTTGTCAATGTTGGTAAGTGTCTGGCAGAAAAAATTCGGGGTCATTCACGTCATTACCTTACAGGCGCACCTTCTATGTGTAGCACCACTTTAACATCCTTTGGACTGCTGGATACTGATGAGACTGAGGTAGAAAGTATAATTACGACTTTGAAAGACGACTGTGCAGTTGGTTGGGATAACATATCCAATAAAATTATAAAGCAATTCAGGCATATTTTAGTACCACCGCTGACTTATATTTTTCGCATTTGTTTATCTTCAGGTATTTTTCCTGATTGTCTAAAAAAGGCAGTTGTTCTCCCTATTTATAAATCAGGCAGTAAAGAGCAAGTGACAAATTATAGACCTATTTCTATACTGCCTTGTATGTCTAAAATTCTGGAAAAATTATCAATAAAAGACTGTTTAAGTATCTGGAGGATAAATCAATTTTATCCAAGTGTCAGTTTGGATTTAGACCTAAAGTCTCAACCGCTGATGCCGTACATCACCTGACTGACTATCTGGCTCAGGAACTTGACAAGGGTAACCACACAGTAGGAATTTTCCTGGACCTCGCCAAAGCTTTTGACACAGTTTCCATTCCTATCCTGTTGCGCAAGCTTGAGAACGTGGGTGTAAGAGGAATCCAGCTGAAACTCGTCAAAAGTTATTTAGAAGACCGTACCCAGTGCGTAAAGATTGGCAATGTGCTTAGCGCTGATAAAAAAAACACATCCTTTGGTGTTCCCCAAGGAAGTGTTTTAGGTCCTACTCTGTTTTTGATTTACATAAATGACCTTTGTAATCTAAAGCTAGAACATGGCAGAATTGTATCTTACGCTGATGACACTGCTCTACTTTTTTCTGCAGAGTCAGAAAATGAAGTGCACAAGCTTGCGCAACACGGATTCAATATTGTAAATAATTGGCTTAAATATAACTCACTAACATTAAATGCGGATAAAACAAATTACATTAGGTTTTCGATGCGTAAACAGACTAATATTGCCCCAACGTTATATGCTCATTATTGCACAGACGCTACCGATAATCAGTGTGGATGTCCCAATATCAATATTGCTAATAAAATAAAATACTTGGGTATCATTTTAGATGAAAACCTTTCCTTTAAACAACATTTAGATGCTTTAAATAATAGAATTCGTAAGCTAATATTCGTATTCAAAAAGCTACGATATATTGCAGACCCACTATTAGTTAGACAAGTTTACTTTGCACTTTGTCAGTCAATTTTGACTTACTGCATTACCTCATGGGGTGGGGTGGGTAAAACTTTGTTGCTACCCATCGAGAGAGCGCAAAGAGCGATCCTCAAGGTGTCTACTTTCCGCCCATTCCTTTTTCCCACTAACCTCCTCTATAAATCGTGTGAAGTACTAACAGTTCGTCAGTTATTCATAATGAACATCGTGTTAAAACAACACGCAGCCCTTCCCTACCGCAAAGAGCTTACAAAAAAAAGACGGAAGGATATAGTTGCCCTTAAAATAAGTACAAAACATGCTTTCACAGACAAATTTTATGTGTACCTCGGGCCACTACTCTACAACAGACTAAACGCAACATCAAACATTTATTCCCTAAATTATTGCAACTGTAAGAAAATTCTCAAAGAAGCTCTGCAAAGTATGTCTTACGAAGACACAGAGAAATTACTACTTGTATTAAAATAGATATTGTGCGAGTTTTAATTGTCTATTCTGGTATTTGAGAGTCAGAGATGTTAGATAATAAGAATATAATTACACATTATTATTATTACCCTTTAGAAATAAGCCGTTAGAAAATAAGAACTTTGTTATTTTTGATTGTTACGAGTATTTACATTCTATAAAATGATCAACGCATACACCTAGGATTTGATTATTAATGATTATTTGAAAAAAAAAACAAATGTACCTCTTCTCGCCTGAAACACAGGATTACCTAGTTCAGGCACATAGCTTATGTGAACTTGACATAAATTTAAGCAAAAATTGTATTTATTGTATTGCCTTATGATTTTAAATAAACTTTATTATTATTTCATTTATTCATTTTATATTACATATTTTTACATTTTTAAATATTATTCTATAAAAAATAAAATAAAAAAACATTTAAAAATACAAAAATAGTAGCCCACCGGTATCGGGAACAGGGTCCAAGCTACCGGTGGTCAGGGCTCCTGAGAGAGGAACCTCCTAACGATACGCGCCGTGTCCAGAAGTACCGCTTTCTGGATCAAGCCCTTGATCCAGCTGCCTAACGAGAGCCTCCTCAGATGTTCGTCGAGGCTCTTGGCTATTATGCCATTGGCCGTAACGACTATCGGCACAATGATAGCTGTATTCACGTCCCACATGTCGACAACCTCGCGAGCCAGATCAAGATACTTGCTTTTCTTATCTCTCTCAGCCTTCACGAGGTTCTCATCATGTGGGACCGCTATATCAACAATCATTGCGCGACGCTCTAGTCGGTCCATCACCACTATGTCAGGCTTATTGGCAACAATAGTCCTGTCAGTGATGATAGACCGATCCCAATACAACGTTACATTGCCATTTTCGAGAACTGGGTCGGGCACATACTTATAGTAAGGCACTTCCGACTCCACAAGATTGTATTTAAGAGCAAGTTGCTGATGGATAATCCTGGCTACAAGGTTGTGTCTATGCAAATAGTCTCCGTTAGCCAGACTAGAACAACCGGAGATAATGTGACGGATTGATTCACCCGGCCGGTGACATGCCCGACAGATGTCAACCGTGCCGTCCTTCACAATGTATTTCCGGTAGTTGTTCGTCATCATAACTTCGTCCATAATCGCAAAGACAAAACCTTCGGTTTCCCCGAACAGGTCACCAAATCGCAGCCAGGCCACGGACGTTAAAAGATCTACATCGGGCCCATGTAGGACCCGGTAGAAGCGTCCGTGAAGCTCCTTGCTCTGCCATACCTCCCTGCGGTCATTAGTATCTAATACTATAGGTTTGCGCCAGTTCTCGTTAGCCAAGGAGAGCGGGGTAAGGCCCTTGTCCACCGCTACCACATCTCGATGCATACCCACGTCAGCGGCCTGGAAGTATTCCCTAAGACTGCATACCTCGCGGTTGTGTAGGGTCTTAGCATTTAAAAAGCCACGACCCCCGCACTTCCGAGGGATATACAGTCTCATAACCGATGAACGTGGGTGATGCAAACGATTTGCGGTAAGCAGCGTGCGGATCCTCCTATCCAGGGCGTCAAGTTCAGTCTGAGTCCATTTGAGTATGCCGAAAGAATACATCAATACCGGCATGACCCAGCCGTTGAAGGCGCGCACCTTGTTACCGCCCGATAAAAGACTATTTAGTACTCTTTTCAGGCGGCCAAAGAAGCGCTCCTTCAACAACTGTTTCACGTCAGTAGCATTGATGCCTAGTGCTTCCGACATACCCAAATACTTGTAAGTTTCGGTTGAGGAAAGGGATCGAAGGTGTATGGAATCCGAGAGTTGTATTCCCACGGATTCCATAATCTCCCCTCGCTTTACATGCATGACTGCACATTTGTCCACACCAAATTCCATACGGATGGCGTCACTGAAGGTTTCTGTTACCTTCAGTAGCTTCATCAGTTGCAAGTTGTTGGGGGCAAAGAGCTTCAGATCATCCATGTAAAGGAGGTGTGATATGACCTGACCACCTCTTCTCAACCGATAGCCCAGACCTGAACCCTCCAGCAGTGTACTGAGAGGGTTCAGGGCTAAACAAAACCACAGAGGACTCAGACTGTCGCCCTGAAATATGCCGCGCTCGATCCTTATAGGTTCGCTGTTTTCCTGAATCTGTCGACATCCTGGATAGTGAAGGACCGTCCTCCACTGCCCCATACATGACGTCAGGAAGGCGCGCAGAGTTGCATCAATTTTATACAACTCCAGCACCCTCATGAGCCATGTATGTGGCACTGAGTCATAAGCCTTCTTGTAATCTATCCAACATGTCGCCAGATCCTTGCGGGAACGGCGAACCTGTTGGCTAATGGCAATGTCTATGAGGAGCAGCTCCTTAGTACCGCGGGACCCGTTCCTACATCCATTCTGAGAAGCAGACATGATGGCGTTATTGTCAATATGTTGATTAATTTTCGCTCTCAGAATGGATGTAAGGACTTTATAGACCGTCGGTAAGCACGTTATCGGTCTATAATTTTTAGGATCCGCAGTACTACCTGATTTGTGGAGCAGGTGGGTTATTCCTGTCGTTAGGAACTGAGGTAGTGATCCTGACTCTAAGGCAGACTGGAACTGAGTTGCCAAACGAGCGTGCGACCTTTGGAACCATTTAATCCAAAAGTTGTGCAGTCCGTCCGGCCCAGGAGATTTCCAGTTAGGCAACGGGCGGACTGCACGAGCCACATCTTGGGGGCTGATGGTAATTGCCCCCATTTGTGGTATCGGATCGCACGCTCGTTCGACCTCCCGAGTCCAGTCATCCTCGGTGTGACTGACAGGCACCGACCAAATATCGCGCCAGAACGAAGACATGGCGTCATTATCCGGTAGGCGCGTATCAGTCACACCTTGGTTGGGTTGCTCCCAAGCCCTATAAACCCACCTTTCGTTGCTCTGGAATGTGCGATTCTGAGTGTATCGCTCCACTCGCCGCTTGTACCGACGAATACGGTTTGCCCATGCATAGATTTTCTGCTTCAGGAAGTCGATACGCTCTGTGACGCGGGACATATAATCTCGAGAACTGATATCAGTCCCTGAGAACGCCCGCCTCACAAAGCGCATCACTCTAGGGCGAGTGTTGCCCTCCCTGAAGCAGATAAGCTTGCCGATGAGTGCTCTAGCCTCACCGATACGACGCTCAATCCTGCACTGCCAAGCTGGTATAGCTGGTCGTGTAGCTCTGTCAGTTTTGGGAAACTTGACGTTAGCTACACGACATGCTGCTGCAGCCGCACAGTACAAGATCGAGTGGGTGTCGGCAAGGTCTTTGCTGCTATCAAAAACATTTGACAGCTGCGAATCTAGAGCACACACCAGCGCCCTATTTTTCTTATGCATGGGCAAACGAGGTAGTCGAGGTCTAAGCTCAGGCGGTGTGGAGCGATACTCGCTGAATGCACATTCCAAAGCGCTCCTCAAACGTGCATTGCATTGGGTACTCACAGATATAGCCCCGTCGTCGTCATCCTCGCCAACATGGTCGGGTCGCGGTGAAACACTGGGTTGCAGTTGCACCGCGGCCGGTGGCAAGGCAGGTGAGACACGGCTACTCTGTGATTCCTCACGCAGTCTATCAAGTACGGCGTCATCCAGCATACGGTTACGTTGGATGACCCGCACCTGATCCGATAGACGTTGGGCCGACACGTTGACAGCTGGCTCAAGCACCTGAAACAGAGAGAGCATCCGACCACGGTACGCAGTCAGGTTACTTCCCCCCTCTGTAGCCCCAAAGTATGCGCGCATGACGTTTTCGTTAATCGATTGCGTCCATCGCATGCGCTGCACACTTCCACCGGGAGCGGGGACCCTGTCAGAGGCCGATGGGCCTCGAGGTCCTAGGCTGTCCGGTGGCCGGCGTCCTCCCCGTCGACGCGTAGGTGGTGGTGTCGTCGGCGGAGAGAAGTATTCGTCGCTAGAGCTCGACGCAACTGCAGCATCCAGGATCGCTTGACTTACGGTTGTAGGGGATCCCGGCGACTGCGAGGCGGAGCTGAGCGACGAACCCGAAGATGTTGGGCGTGTGTTTTTGGCTCGGGCCTGGCTTCGTGTCAACATTTTCTTCTCAGCTTGTCATTCTGGTTTATTGTACGAGTAGGTTGTTCATTTTAATTATAGTTTTGGTTTTCTTCTGGTTGTTTTATTATATATATATGGAGGCATTATTTAAATTTAGTTTTATGTAGTATTAACAGTGAAATTGTTCGGATTCATAAATATAATCAAAAAATTCGAAGAGCGAAGAAAATTTTTGTGTCACTCTTGACAAGTCAGGCCACAGATCTTATTATTATGTCTTTTATTTAACTTATTTCTTATTTATTACATTTTTAAATATTTTTACAAAACACACAAAAAAGAAAAACATTTAAAAATATAAAAAATAGAGGCCCACCGGTATCGGGAACAGGGTCCAAGCTACCGGCGGTCAGGGCTCCAGAGAGAGGAACCTCCTAACAATACGAGCCGTGTCCAGCAGTACTGCTTTCTGGATCAGGCCCTTGACCCAGCCGCCTAACGAGAGCCTCCTAAGGTGTTGGTCGAGGCTCGTGGCTATTAAGCCATGGGCTGACACGACTATCGGTACAATGATCGCTGAGTCCACATCCCACATGTCGACAACCTCGCGAGCCAAGTCAAGATACTTGATTTGCTTATCTTTCTCGGCTTTCACGAGGTTCCCGTCATGCGGGACAGTTATGTCAACAATCATTGCACGCCTCTCGATTCGGTCCACCACCACTATATCAGGCTTATTAGCGATAATAGTTCTGTCAGTGATGATGGACCGATCCCAGTACAATGTGATATTGCCATTCTCGAGAACTGGGTCGGGCACATACCTGTAGTACGGCACCTCCGACGCCACAAGAGTGTATTTCAGAGCAAGTTGCTGATGGATAATCCTGGCTACAAGGTTGTGCCTATGCAAGTACTCTTCGTTAGCTAGACGAGAACAACCAGAGATAATGTGGCGGATCGATTCACCCGGACGGTGACATGCCCGACAGATGTCAACCGTGCCATCCTTTACAATAAATCTCCGGTAGTTATTCGTCATGATAACTTCGTCCATAATTGCACAGACGAAACCTTCGGTTTCCCCAAAGAGGTCACCGAATCGCAGCCAGGCTACGGACGCTGATTGATCTACTTCGGACCCATGTAGGGCCCGGAAAAAGCGTCCGTGAAGCTCCTTACTCTGCCATACCTCCTTGCGGTCGTTAGTGTCAAGCACTACAGGCTTGCGCCAGTTCTCATTCGCCAAGGAGATCGGGGTGAGTCCCTTGTCCACTGCTACTACATCTCGATGAATACCCACGTCGGTGTTTAGAAAATATTCTCTGAGATTGCATATCTCGCGGTTGTGGAGATTTTTGGCATTTAAAAAGCCTCGGCCTCCACACTTCCGCGGGATATACAATCTCATGACTGACGATCGTGGGTGATGCATTCGATATGCAGTCAGCAGTGTACGGACTCGCCTATCCAGGGCGTCAAGTTCCGTTTGAGTCCATTTGAGTATGCCGAAAGAGTACATCAGCACCGGCATGACCCAACCGTTGAAGGCGCGCACCTTGTTTCCGCCCGAAAGAAGGCTATTGAATACCTTCTTCAGGCGGCCAAAGAAGCGTTCCCTCAACGATTGCTTCATGTCTATAGTACTGATACCTAACGCTTCCGACATACCCAAATACTTATAGGTTTCGTTTGGAGAGAGGGATCTCAGGTTTATGGAATCCGCAAGTTGAATTCCTACGGATTCCACAATCTCCCCTCGCTTTACATGCATGACCGCACATTTGTCCACACCAAACTCCATCCTGATGGCGCTACTAAAAGTTTCAGTTACCTTTAGTAGCTCCATCAGCTGAAGATTGCTGGGGGCAAAAAGCTTCAAGTCATCCATGTAAAGGAGGTGAGATATAACCTGACCACCTCTCTTCAACCGATAGCCTAGCCCTGAATTCTCCAGCATCATGCTTAGAGGATTCAAGGCTAGGCAAAACCAAAGTGGACTCAAACTATCGCCCTGGAATATACCTCGCTCGATCCTTACAGGTTCGCTATTCCTCTGGATATTTCGACATCCTGGATAGCGAAGGACTGTGCTCCATTGCCTCATACACGACATCAGGAAGGTGCGTAGAGTTGTATCTATTTTATACAATTCTAGCACCCTCATGAGCCATGTATGCGGCACCGAGTCATAGGCCTTCTTATAATCTATCCAACATGTCGACAGATCCTTTCGGGAACGCCGAACCTGTTGGCTAATGGCCATATCAATAAGGAGTAGCTCCTTAGTACCGCGGGACCCGTTCCTACATCCATTCTGAGAGACCGACATGATGGAGTTATTGTCAACATGTTTATTAATTTTTACACTCAAAATGGATGTAAGAACCTTATAGACCGTTGGTAAACATGTAATTGGTCTATAATTTTTGGGTTCCGCGGTGCTACCAGACTTGTGGAGCAGGTGGGTTATACCTGTCGTAAGGAACTTGGGTAGCGAACCAGACTCTAAGGCTGCCTGGTACTGAGATGCCAAACGAGCGTGTGACCTTTGTAGCCACTTGATCCAAAAGTTGTGCAGTCCGTCCGGTCCTGGAGATTTCCAGTTCGGCAACGGACGGACTGCACGGGCTACATCTTGGGGGCTGATCGTGATAGCCCCCATTTCTTGTATTGGATCACACGCTCGTTCGACCTCCCGAGTCCATTCACCTTCGGTGTGACTGACAGGCACCGACCAGATGCTGCGCCAGAATGAAGACATAGCGTCATCATCCGGCAGGTGCGTATCAGTCACACCTTGGTTGGGTCGCTCCCAAGCCCGATAAACCCACCTTTCATTACTTTGGAATGTGCGATTCTGGGTGTATCGCTCCACTCTCCGCCTGTACCTACGAATACGGTTTGCCCATGCATACACTTTTTGTTTCAGGAAGTCGATGCGCTCTGTGACATGGGATATATAGTCCCGGGGGCTGACATCAGTCCCCGAAAACGCCCGTCTCACAAAGCGCATCACTCTTGGGCGGCTATTGCCCTCCCTGAAACAAATTAGTTTGCCGATGAGTGCTCTGGCCCCACCAATACGACGCTCGATCCTGCACTGCCAAGCCGGTACGGCTGGTTTCGGTCGTGTAGCTCTGTCATCTGCAAATTTGACATGAGCTACACGACATGCCGCTACAGCCGCGCAGTACATAATCGAATGTGTATCAGTGAGGTCTTCGCAGTCATCAAAATAGTTTGACAACTGCGAATCCAGAACAGCCACCAGCGCCCTATTCTTGTTATGCATGGGCAAACGAGGTAATCGTGGCCTAAGTTCGGGTGGCATGTTGCGATACTCCCGAATAGCACACTCCAAAGCACTCCTCAATTCCTCATTGCACTGGGTACTTACGTTTGTAACCCTGTCACTACTCTCCTCATCAGCGTGGTTGGACTGTGGTAGCACCACAGCCTGCGACGTTGGGGCAGTGACACGGTTACCCATTTCCGTTCGGAGGCGATCAAGTACAGTATCATCCAACATACGATTACGCTGGATGACCCGCACCTGATCCGAAAGTCGTTGGGCCGAAACGTTGACGGCTGGCTCAAGCACCTGAAACAAAGAGAGCATCCGGACACGGTACGCGGTCAGGTTGTTTCCTCCCTCTGTAGCCCCAAAGTATGCGCGCATGACATTTTCGTTTATGGATTGTGTCCATCTCATGCGCTGCACACTTCCGCCGGGTGCTGGGACCCTATCAGAGACCGGTAAGCCTCGAGGTCCTAAGCGGTCCGGCGGCCGGCGTCCTCCCCGTCGACGCGCAGGTGGTGGTGTCGTCGGCGGAGAGAAGTACTCGTCGCTCGAGCTCGACGCAACTGCCACAGCCGGTGTCACAGCACTCACGGTGGGGCTGGTTTCGGGCGGCGGCGAGGCGGAGCTGGGCGACGAGGCCGGAGATGGTGGGCGTGCACGTCTTGCAGCGGCAGCTCTCGTCAACATGACGTAGTTTTCATTTTTCTCATATTTTGTAATTCAGTTTATAAATCGGTCATAATTTTGATAATGTTATTGTATTATGTTTTTTTTTCTTGGTTTCATTGTATATATATATCTGCACTATTTAGATGGTTGAAATTTTATATTTTGTAATAAATTTGGTAGAGAAAAATTTTGGCATCCGTCTGTCAAGTCGAGCCACAGACTCTTCTTATTATTATTATTCTTTTATTCAACTTTTTTCTTATTGTTTACATTTTTAAATATTTTTACAAAACACACAAAAAAGAAAAACATTTAAAAATATAAAAAATAGAGGCCCACCGGTATCGGGAACAGGGTCCAAGCTACCGGCGGTCAGGGCTCCAGAGAGAGGAACCTCCTAACAATACGAGCCGTGTCCAGCAGTACTGCTTTCTGGATCAGGCCCTTGACCCAGCCGCCTAACGAGAGCCTCCTAAGGTGTTGGTCGAGGCTCGTGGCTATTAAGCCATGGGCTGACACGACTATCGGTACAATGATCGCTGTATCCACATCCCACATGTCGACAACCTCGCGAGCCAAGTCAAGATACTTGATTTGCTTATCTTTCTCGGCTTTCACGAGGTTCCCGTCGTTATTATTATTATTATTATTATATTCGATTTCTCTCACAATTGAAAAATAAGCCATAATTTTTCAAAAGTACGCTTAATTCATCAACACACACATATATTGAACATAAACCAATAGCCACCAACAAAAATGCTTCAAAAACCATCTAAAAACAAAACTAAATAAACCGAGCCACAATTTTAATGATGCGTTTTTTGTTAGAGCAGGTATCAAAGGCAAGTCGGGTAGCATTCTCGCCACCTGCCACAACACCGGTGCCCGACACAAATGTATCAAAATGTTAATGATACAACTAGTAGATAAATGTCTGAAGACAGATGCATTTCTGCAACAGTATCGATTATGGCGACGCCATATTGCTTTGTCTCATTTTAAATATGGAATGCTAATGCCTTTTATTTTTTTTTGAGAATAGCTAATTGCTTCAGGTGATCGAATGTGGATACTAGGCTTTTGGCATCTGCAAGGAGAAGACAGATGCCTTGCCAATCTAGAAGACTTTGCTAAAAATAGTTATTAGTCGTGTGCTGCTATTTTATCAGCACCTTTTAAACTGGAGCACAGTCTTGCTGCTGTCATTGTGAATTTAATTCTGATTGCAATTTTATTTTTAATTTTGAGTTTGTTTAATTTTGGGATTTTAATGATCATTTTGATTTTAGTCTGTGATATTTAGTGAATACTTATTTGGATTGCATTGGTGTTTAATTAATTATAATTATGTGATCACTGGCCCCTGAAACACAGGTGCTGTTACCTAGCTCAGGGGTCAGGGTTTCATGATTTTTGTACATTTTGAAGCTAATAAACAATTTATTTATTTATTTATTATAGTAGAAACATGAAACATTTTCTATATTAAATACATATGCCCTAGCATTTACCCGTGGCCTTGTTGCCGTAACTTATTTGTTTTCTTTTTCTTTCTTCTTTTTATTTTTACATCGTTGCCCCACACTAGGTATTTTGCCTGAATCGCGGGTGCGTTTACAAACATATAAACTCACATACACAGACACCTAGAGCCAGTAAAACTATCTGTAGGTCATACAAATATTTGTACCGTGCGGATATCAAACCCGCGACACGCAACGCCGCAGCCACTCGCACGTGAAGAGTCGCTCGTATGGAATCGCTGAACCACTGCACCAACCGTGCGCCCTTCTTATCCAGTTCTTATCCACAGGAACCGTGTATTTTTCCAGAAGCTCTAGACATCTAGGCTATCAGTTTTGGTGATGGTCGAAATGCCAAAATATTGACTGATCATGTGACATTTCGACAATGCTTAGCATTCTCATACAGTTTATTACTTTTACTAAGCACTATGGCGACGCTTTCGCTGTTTGGCACAATTTTTTTTCCTTCCCTTTGTACTCAGAGTTATCTTTCTATCATCCGCATCATTGACCTCATCATTGCTTACCATCAGGTGAGATAGTGTTCAAACGCAAGCCAACAATCAATACAAAATCGTCTCCGATCAAGAATGCCAAGGATTATCTCAAGCAAACAATTTTATCTACCACTTTATTATATTTTAGCTAAGATTCAAACGGATCGTCTTATACTTGACCTTAACAATCCAATTACTGAGCTGAACCGATATCCTAAGGTTACAACAGTTGTTAAACTTTCTGAGAATTTTAATGTGACCTCTGACGGAAACATCTTGGATCTTGTTCTAAGAAACAGGGAAGGATCTTTGCTACACTTACTACATAAGACACCGGGTGTAGATTCAGGAAATATGTTACCAACAGGTCACATATTAAGTGCAAGAGCTGTTGAAAGTTAATTCGGCGTATCACAGCAGTTATGTCGTGGTGACGCAGTAGCGAAGACCTCACCTCTCGTGCTTGAGGTCGTGGGTACAAATCCTGGCAAGTACCAATGTGACTTATTCAATTCACATGTACTTTCTAAGATTATCCTGGACATCGCTGACAACTGTGAAGGAAAACATCGTGAGTAAACCTGGACTTACATATAATATATATGTAGTTCGTTTGGTATAAGTTGATGCTCCATTGTTGCAATTGCCCCAGTTCCAGTGCAAGGATAAACTAATAAATTGGTAAAATATATATCAATTTGTCTCATCATTATTTAGCCCTGTATGTAAACAGAAAAGTAAAAAAATACAATATTTGAAATTTATGAGCGTAGAAAGTTCCATATTTTAACACTAATTTTAACGCATTTTATCGCATTTTTCTTTGGGCGGAAATAAATACCATAAGAAGAAGGAAAATTGCAAAACGGCCTCCATACAGGGATATATTAGTAATTCAACAATGCAAATAATTTTATTTTGATAATATACATTTAGTAGTTTTTTCATGATATCTAGACTCCCTAGTTCATAAAATTTCGCGTGCTCGTTTTCGTCCTAAATCATAATCCATTTCGCTACAAATTTGCAAAAGTGCTATTTCGTACGAGAACTAGCTTCTTACTGCTCATCACAGCATCAATCTCTTTCGCACGTGTTGTCGGATGAGACAGCATGCATTTTAACCCCGCGCACAAAATAGTTCGTGCCGTTGACTAGGGGAACCTTAATTTTGCGATGCTAAAATTAGGCCTTGTAAATACTCAAAGCTCATGCGCAAAATGCAAATGAAACTGATACTACCGTGACCGCAACCGCAAGTTGCAGTACTTAAACTGGCGCTAATATGCTTACAATAAACGCCTTTTATTTATTTGAAGGTACAAAAATCATAACACTTGCAGAGTTATACATAATAAAAGTCCAAACAATTTCTGAAAGCCTTTGTACCTTGTTTTTTTTTTTCATTTGTGTGTCCGGCAACTTTTTATACATTTTTGAAGTACTCCTGGCATCTGATTTAGCTAGAACTAAGCGTACTTATGTATCTTTGGCAACATTGATGTAATATGATTCTATGGAGCTGATTTGGGAGGCTGGAGCTGGAAGGTAACCATAGCAAATCCTCAACCAGACAAGATATTACCAACATTCTTCGACACGTAACAAGCAATATAACATTTCGTACTTTTAGTTCATATATAACTTCTTTTAAAAAGATTTTTACTTTTATTATTAACTAGATTTTCTCGCTGCTTCGCTCCCGTGGCGCACCCTATAGGACCCGTTATCGGGATAAAATTATAGCCTCTATTACTCAGGAATAATGTAGCTTTCTACTCCTAAAATAATTTTCAAAATTTGTTAAGTAGTTTTTGAGTTTATCCTTTACAAACAAATCTTTCCTCTTTATAATATCAGTGAAGATTGGAGGCCGCCCCGTAGCAGAAAATTTGCTGGTTCGGCAACGTATATACCAATATATCTGATATTCCAGATAACAGAGATATTGCATCTCAAAGACAAAGCTAATATGTCTCATGCACCTGTGATTACAACGTCAAAGCCTTTGTCATCCTCATGCCCTTGTACTAATTTGTTTGTGGTCAGCGCTCCATGTCTTCGCCTGCCATATATTATCTATATCTAATAGTGAAGTTTCAGGGGCAGAAAAATTATGTCTATTTAGACCATCAGTGAGATTATCAAATAATATTGGACCCGTATTTATTGCTTTATCAAATAAATAAAATCTGATAAATATAAAGCGCATCAAAGTTCAGGAGTCTTGAGTCTTGAGGAGCTTGTGACGTCACTTTGTCAGTATAAAGTGTAGCACACCGTGTCGTCACACGATATTTCATAGCACTGTAAAGCCGTAATTTTTTGTTTACGTCATGTTCCTAGCCTTTTCCCAACTATGTTGGGGTCGGCTTCCATTCTAACTGGATGCAGCTGAGTACCAGTGTTTTACATGGAGCGACTGCCTATCTGACCTCCACAACCCAGTAACTGGGTAACACGGTACCCCTAGGCTAGACTGGTGTCAGATCTCAAGCTTCTGACTACTCGTAACGACTTCAAATGGCAGCCGGAACCAACGGCTTAACGTGCTTGCCGAGGCACGGAGGAAATTTGGTATGTTGAACTGGTCACCCATCCACGGACCGACCTCGTCAAGCGTTGCTTAACCTTGAAGATCGACCCGTGCGGCTGTTATTATTTAGCTACGAGCTCCTATCTCCTCTCTCGCAAATGAAAAAAATACCTGCCCAAATTTTTTAGATTATCTAACTGACGGACTAAATAGTTTTTTTTTTAACTATTGCCATAATCTCAACACACACTTCCTAGCAATGTCATCTTTCACACAATTTATTCATGGTTTTTTAACATCAATCCCTCGCTTTCTCTAAAACTTCGGTCTTCCATAATGCAAATCTGTCAGAAGGTGTTAGATATTCGGTCAAACCATGTGAGTCAAGAAACGGAAGTCAAACAGGTCGGTAACACGCGCACTTCTATCAAAACTTAAAAGACAGATGTGTTACAGGTAGATTTGAAGTCAAAGAGCGCTCGGAACACGAGGCAAGTAGCTGCGTAGTAGTAAATTCATGTGACAGCGGAGGTGAGGGGCATAGCTCAGTGAAAAGGGGACTTCACAGCTGTCTTTAAGTTTGAATAAATCAGAGGGTCTAGTAGACTCCCTATCTCCGTCAACGAAGTTACGGGCTCCGTCCGAAAGTACTCCGAAACTACGGAGTGAAAAAAACAAGTGTTAGGTTAATTTTTTCGGTCGGGTAAAAACACATCGGGAGTAGGTACAACTGTCAAATTGTGTTGTCATTCATTCTTAGTTCGGGCCCCGAACGAATCATCTGTACTTAGGTGATACGGAGTAGAAAACGCCCGTAACTTAGGCCAAAACTATGTACTGTTTGCTTAGGGAGCTTCCCTTTCGCGGATAAATTTGAGAGAGAGTTACCGCGGTCCTGGCACAAACAACTGAAGGAACACGGGTGGGTACTAAAAACACTACAAAGTGAAAAATAACTTTCTTTTTCGAAGTCGGTGTCTTTGGTTTGGACTTCGAAAAATAAAGTTATTTTTCACTTTGTAGTGTTTTTAGTTGGAAGTCGGTAGTATTATTTTGTTAAAAAAGTTTTTTTATTTTTCGCTTTTTAGTTGTACCTATTAAGCAACTTGCCTTTAGTAAGGTACTTATAATGCCAGAATAGATTACCCGAATACCATGAAACTTGAACATAACCAGTGAAATGAGAGTGTACCAAGGTGAACTGTACACATCTGCTTTCCCCTTTAGAGCGTTCTGGCGTGATGTTATGTTATGAAATGGTAAATACAATAAACAGACATGAGTTTGCAGCAATCCTTGCCGTTTAATTTGCCATTATTTATTGAAGAATTATGTTACTTATGTTGTATATCTCCGAAGTTCTTCATCAGATCTTCACCAAATTAAAATGGGACCAATTTCGGAACATACTCTACCATACAAAGAATTTTCAAAATCGGTCCACAATTGACGGAGATATCGGTGATATACACAAAAAAAAACATACATGAAGTCGATTATAGAACCACCTCCTTTTTGAAAAGTCGGTTAATAAGCTGACAGAGACAGATAGCGACTTTGTTTTATACTATTTAAAGACAAGACATACCTAAGATTCATAATCATCATCAGCCTTTCAATGTTCCCACTGCTGGACACAGGCTTTCTCTCTGTGAAATGGAATGGGTCATAATCCACCACGCGGGCCCAGTACATGTTGGTGGATGTCACGTTATGCGAGTTTTTGGTTCTAAGACATGCTGGTTTGATCACTATGTTTTCCTTCTCCGTGTTGAAAGCAATGTAGATGAAATGTATTTACACAAAGTTAAGCGCCTGCTTGGATTTAAACCCACGATCTACAATTTGTAAGTCGCGGCCGTTACCACTGGGCCAGCACTGCTCTCGACCTTAGATTGAGAATGCAAAAATGCCCACTGTTATCTATTTTCAACATCTAATATCTTTAATCAAACCAAACCAACGGTCTCCCAAATGAAAACCCCGCAGGAAGGTGTTTGCTACTTGGTCAAAAAGGTCGCTTGCGCACGCGCTTCTATCATAACGTAACAGACAGATGTGTAGCTGGGGAGTTGGTTGCACCATTTTTTAGGGTTCCTCACCTACAAAGAAACAAAACGGCACCCATATAGGAACACTTTGTTGTCCGTCTGTTACTCTGTCCGTCTGTGTATCAAGACCCTTTACCTCGAGAACGCGTAGAGGTATCGAGTTGAAATTAATATCGTATAATTAAGTTAGCAACCCCTTGCAGCTGTGAAATCAAGCAAAATCGAACTGCTAGATCAACACAATCAAGAGATACAGGCGTTAATACCGCATATTTTACACTTGCAAGGCAAAAAAAATGTACAGAGTACCTTGTTGATTGATTACCGTTGACCTAGAATCATGAAATTTGGCACGAAGCAATATCTTATATTATTATAATTTGTACATACATAAAAAAAGATTATTAACTTATTTGCAGTTGGTAAACTGACCGCGACTTATGTCGATGAATGGGAACTACAGTTTTCCAACGGCAAAGTTAATTTTGTCCCTCAAATATGTTTATCTTATCGTTAGAGCAATGTTCGGTGCCCTCATAGTTTATAAACTTCAGTAACGTTATTTAATTATTTTGGTGAATGTAGCTGTCTTTACGGAACCTTCAGAGTGCGAGTCCGACTCGCACTTGGCTAGTTTTTTTCGCAGTTAGAACTCTATGAAGTGGCGACAAGCAGAGCAGACATTTTGGAGAACTGTCTAGTAATTTTTGATATTCACCTAGTGCTGATAATAGCCAAAATTGAATACTGGCTGCCGCCAGCGGCTCCACTGTATTAATATTGCCATTGCCCCAATATATTTATTTATCACCTATGTGTTATTACTGTAAAGTTTCATCTGAATCCATTCAGTAGTTTTTGCGTGAAAGAGGAATCCACTATCACAAACTTTTTCGTTAATGATAGTTATAGATTTTGAGTATATCTGCAATACCAGTCACAAAGCAAATAAGTCCCCTGTAATATAATTTCAATTTCCAAAACCAAAAGTCCGTAGCAAGGTGTTAGCTACTCGGTCTAACAGGTCGTTTGCGCTTACAAGTTCCTAAGCAACCGGAAACTGATCAGCTTATCGGCTATTATTACGCCAACCCAATTCCCATGGAAGACTTCCGACTTCCAACATGCGACTTAGTCTTTTTCATGTTAATGGGAACCGCTATTGATCATAAATCTTCGTGTTTTGTTAACTAATTATCAGCTTCCTGTAGATTATGGTTCACACTTGATCTTTCTGATATTTTCTCGGTGCTGTAGATCATTAAAATTATGTTTATTACGATTGGCGATATTAAAAGGTGCGTCCTTTGGTCAGACTTTGGACAGTCAGTTTGCTTCCAGTTTGGACGCATAGACATACTGACTTTCTGTCGGCTATAATGTTTGCCAAAGCAAAAATCTGGCCAAATGAAGCATCATAGACCAATCTCAAACAAAGTGCCAGTGTGGGGCCCCGTCGCAGGATATGCCCCACCTCCTTGTCTGCCCTTCGTGCCCAGCCACCTGCACCTTTCAGGACTGGAACGTGGCAAATGAAAGAGTGGTCGAGGTGGGTACATATAGGTCAGACAAAATTTGTGAATATTTGAGTTAATCGACACGAAAAGAAGAAGGTCAATCAAGAATCTTCGTCATTCAAGAAAGACTTCCACTACTGGACGTAGTCGTCGCCACACTGACCGATCCCGTGCGTCCCGCATACAGCGCATTCCGGCAACCTCAACCAAGTCTTCGGTCCACCTGATGGAAGGCCTTCCAACGCATCGTCTTCCGGTTCGCTGGCGCCATTCCAAAACCTTTCAATAACATTTTGAATAATTTGTAATTTTTTCAATCCTTTGTCAATTCTATATTTTTTACTTTTTATCTATCCCTCACAATCAATTATTTTAGAATGTCACTTTGTCTCTAAGCTCTTGATAACTCGATAATTTGTTAAAAAAAAACGAAAATTGGAATCGGAATCAAATCGGTAAAAATCGTTCTGAGATATTTCTCATAACTTTCCTGTCGAAATGACGCAGGAAGAAAAGTATGTCGCGATTGGCTCCCAGCTTTTAACGATGCTACTACCATCTGGCCTTCGCAACCTATTCATGGTGGTATGTCAGTTATTTCAAGGCTTTCGGGATTCTGACCAACCTATAGGTAGTTGTTATGACATATCAGGAGGCATACAAATTGCATTTGATTCTTTTTTAATTCTAATTTTTCTTATTTTATTAAGCTATTCCATAGCTTCTTTCGCGGGCCTTGAGCGCGGGGACCGAATCCAGAAATTCCGTAACGAAAAAACCTCACGCTCCCCACTTTACATCAATGTGGACCTAATGCTAGTGAGAATAAGGGTCACTTTTGCTTGTCAAAGAAAAGCGACCTTATTTCAATGTGAATAAGGGTATTTTTGTTTGGTTTTTTAGAGTTTTATTAATCGTAAATAACTGCGGGTTGGGCTCGCTACGTTTTCGAGTTTTTAACGTTTTTAATTTTTTTGACGCATTTTCCAGGACTGACCAGAATAAATGCTATGCAATAGCTTACCGCGGCAGTCCTCGGGGACTGCCGCGGTAAGCCACACCGATTTTTTTTTTTTTTTAATTTTTATGTTTAAATATAGTGTATAATAACATTATTTATCTGTGGTATAACATCGTCTTGGAATTCTGTAAGATGTTTTACTTATTGGTGTAAAATAAATAAAATATTTTTAATGTCATACTGGAACTGGGGCTCTAGACAAGTGAAATTCTGACGTTTTGAATATACTCTCATTATGCGTACAGCTAAGGAGAGGCATTCCCTGCCGGAGTCTGTTTTACAACCTCGGGGTCATTAAATCATGAGTGAATAGGTTACATGTAGACAAGCGTGCTTCATCATCGACCACATCATCGCTTACCGTCAGATGATATATTATAACGGTCAAAAAACTGTCACCCATCCGCGGATTGGAGCAGCTTAACCTCGATATTCTCATGCTCTTTTAATCCATATTATGTAGTAACCCAAACGCTAAGAATGTATCAACACATCTGATCACTAACCAATCCTATACAAAACTAGTTTTCATTCATAATTTCTTCTTTTTAAGATCCGGTGTGGGAGCTAAACGACCTACATACGTCTCTGTCACACGCCTACCTGAATGTATAAGTCTGTTTCGCTCTTGCTTTGCGCGGGAGTTTAATGGAGCTCCTAGAATCCGCCATGTTTTTAATTTGGCGTTTTTTAGGGTTACGTGGGAACTTGAGGCTTTGTTTTGAAGTCAGTTTTTTAATGGCAGATGCACCTTAGTGACTGATATTTGAAATACTTTGTAGAGTTGTGTCGTTTCCGAGTCAGAGGGTTCGAAGCAAAGTTTACGATTGCGCTCTCTCTTATATTTTTACTTTTATGCCATGCGTCCCCAGTCTTTGATAATCTCAACCAGGTCAAGCGCGCTCCTTTGTTAGCTATCCCCATTTGCAGTAGCTGTTGGACTGACAATACCATCTAATCTTAGTCCTTGTTAAATTAATCTTCCACCACACCAATTTCTACAGACAAGCAGCATTACTTTGTAACTATAATAAACAGATGTAATTGCTGATTTCCTGAGGATTACTCCTCAATTCAAGAATGATTAGTTTAATTCTAGGCAAGCGTGCTACATCATCGACCACATCATCGCTTACCATCAGGCGACATAGTGTTCAAACGCGAGCGTATGTTTAATAAAATCAGCAAACGCATATGTAGCCTCAGATCAAATAAAAAGTCAAGATGGCATGTTGCAAACAACAAAGTGAAGCCGGTCCAAACTAAGCCTTGCCGTATAAATACACAATTATACGCGCACAAGTATAACGAAACTACCCTTTAGCTTGTCAGTTGAGCTTTATTATTTGATCTGTAAGCTCGAAGGACAAGCTAAGGCCTAATTTCGTAGTACGTGAGTGCGTGTAATTGTGTATTTGTACGGCAAGGCTTAGTTTGAACCGGCTTCACTTTGTTGTTTGCAACGTTCCATCTTGACTTTTTATTTGATCTGAGTATGTAGCTCGGGACTACAAATGCTTTTAAGAAACCTCCATTCCCCACAGCATAAACAATCCATATTAATTTCCTTAACAGAACCCACAGCACTTTGAATCTCAACACCAATTTAATTTTCTTTGCAACGTATAGCGTAAGAACAAAAAGTACATGTTTATGAGACATCCGGCAGATCGGTCTCCAGAGGAAATGACGGCGTAATAGTAAGATGGGCTTGTCGCAGCATAGGTAGGTACGTACAGAAGACTAGCTGTATACAATCAGCGAAAACAGCTGCATAATTGCGTAAGTGAATTCGGTAGAGCAAACGATATGAAAAATTCACTCGTTCCACCAGAATCCCCTAATTTAGTCCCCCAGGGGACATAATTAGGTACAGCCAAATATTATTGGACGCTTTCATTGGTGTAGATTCTCTTTTGGCTTATCTAAAAGATAGGCATTCGTGAGTACGCTTGCACTCGCTGTACGAGAAGCGTGTGTGCATCCGTTCTCGTTTGTTGTATGGAGCCGACCTTCTTCATTACCATCAACAGCCTATAGCAGTTAACCACTGGACATAGGCCTCGTGAAGATCGTCGCTCCACTTATCCTGAGCGTGTCTTGGCTTACGTTTACCCTGTCTCCACTCAAGAACACGTCTTCCCCAGCGGTCATCGTTTCGTTCTACGACTCATATGGCCGAATTATTGCCACTTCAGCTTGCTTATTCTATGATCTATTTCGTCAACTTTGTTCTCTGCCGGATCACTTCATTTTGGATTCAATTCCTCAGAGACACTATAAGCATAGTCTTTTCCATAGCTCGCTGAGCCGTCCTTCTGTACATTTCTATTCTGTGGTGTAACTTAGTTACTAGTACTGGTTTCTTGCTCTTTGAGGTCAGTCGAGGTTTAAGTATTAATGTTGTAGTAACTTTAATAGCTTGGTTGAATGAATTGATGATTTGAGTCGGATTTGAATGATTGTTTCCGTTCACTAGTTTGTCAATACTTCTGTTTTGATTGCCTTTGTACGTTGCATTAAATTCTCAGGATTTCAGAGCTGTGCTTTTGAACTTAAGAATTAGATTATTGTATTGATTAAATAATGACGTATTCTGTCTACAATCTTTTAAGACCAGATAGACGCGACATGACAATGAGAAAATATATACGATAACGCTGCGATGCGAAAAACGTGATGTCCCGACTTATTGCCGTGTTGTGATTTTCTGCGGGAGCTTTTATGCATCTATTAATTTGCATTAGGAAAGACACCAAAATATCGTAGAAGAAGAGACAAGATATTTGATTCCACTTTTGTGCCTTGCTCGTTTGGTGGCTGGAAAGCAAGTGAAATAATATAATCAACTGTACACATCTTTTTTTTTTTTTTTTTTTTCTTTTTTTTTTGAGGCTTTTAAACTAGAGGTTTATGTCAGCCCCATCGTAGCCTTATAACTATTTTACAACATTAATATGTAAAATATAAAAGTAAACATATATTTATAATTGCTTTGGAAACATACATAGGTAATAAAAGGCTAGAATAATTCATTACACAAATAAAGATATGACTAGTTCATAAATCATTCCAGCCTCTTTTGAAGTTGGGTAAGATAAAATCCCTTGCAACACACCCAAATTAGCTTCACACACACCCAGGTCTTTAAATATTGTTTGTCTCTCAGCCCGGTTACGGACACATTCCATCAGTATGTGATATACGTCTTCTGGTTTGTTAAAATCAAGCAGAACTGTACCCCAAGCTATTCGTGAAGATCTCAGAAGTCCTATGTAGTTTCTCATTTTACACGCCGCGATAAATTTGTGCGTAAGAAATTGAGCAATCGAATTCATAATCCTTATCAGTTACTATGTTACCAGCAACTACAACGAGAATCATCCGCAAGCTTCAAGTTTAATTATTATTAAGTATTTTTATAGTTGTCAAATCCAACTTCTTAGATTGTCATGACTATACTCGTAACTGCACTAAAGTTACAATAAATCTAAATTAAATACGCGGTACCTTGAGAAACTATTTCGAACTATGTAGCTAATTTGTAAAGTTGATATTTACTTTTCTTTCAATTTTAATTTACCAATACCAGACAGTATTTACAATAACTAACCTAGAACCTACTAAAGTCTATATTTACTTTACTTCCAATTCTATTCGCCTTACTAAAAGTCCACCAAACATTAAAGTGCGCTAACCTTCACCCCAATGGCTCTTTAAGCGACCACCTGTCTTGTTTGTAGGTAGTGTGCTCCTTCAAGCGTGGCCGGTATTCATGTGTGACTCACTGTCTTATAGGTCAAGATGTGTCACTAAGTTTTTACCCCCTTATTAGAATATAATTATATCTTGTCAATATTGTTACAATCCGAGTGGTCATTCTTATGGTTCCTCAATGTGTGGCCTTGTAAATATAATAAATATTTATTGTGGTAAATTTTGGGGAGCTTAAATAATAGTCAGAAATTACTTTCATACGTTATATTGAATCAATAACATGCCTGCCCTAAGGCGGCTTTTACAAAAGTATCAAACAAAGCTAAACAAACACATAGTTAATTATTTGACTAACGTTGCGATTTCAATCACCTTCCAAAACTAAATAGTTATCTGTTGCCAGTCTTATAATAGGCAAGGATAAATAGGAGAGGAGTCCTCACAAAATCTAGGATGGCTACAGATTCTGCAATAACTTTCCAAACCATGTATGTATGTATTACATTATAACTCTCTAACCCATGTTGGTATTCCCTATCTGATAGAATATAGTATCTGATATCGTCCTGATCTCTCTATAATCTTCAACTCGATTTTTTTGGGACAATCCCACCGCACTATTCCCAAACCACTGCAACTCCTGAAAGCCAGAGTGGTGACCATCAGAAAAGCGCCGAGGCGATGAAGCTCGACGAAGTCCCAGCGAATCCCGCAACGAAGTTAATCAAAAAAGAATAACGGAGGAGTAGGAAAAAATACAAATTTCTACTAACCTCATTACCAAGCAAGAGACAGAACAAACAAGGCCAATAGGCACAAAGGGTCGTTTACAACTGGGATAAGCCCAGTTGCTTAGCACCATGGATAAAAATTAGCATTAATAGACAATATAACTCGAATTATGAAATTTTCAGATATGGACATTAATCAAGGAGATCAGTAGGCAAGTGCAGATTTTTCAAATTGCAGGGATGCCTAGGGTAATCACATTTTTTTTACATTCAATGGCTTTTGTATGTCAATAATTCCTAAGTTGACGTAAGATTTGACAAGAGATCTTAAAGCTAAGCTGTCAGTTTGGGCGCACGGTTGGCGCAGTGGCTGAGTGATTGACTGCTGCGCTGCTTGTCGCGGGTTCGATTCCCGCACGGAACAAATATTTGTATGACCTACAGATAGTTGTTCCGGCTCTGGGTGCTTGTGTAAGTGAGTTTATATGTTTGTAAACGCACCTACGATACAGGAAGAAATTTCTAGTGTGGGGCAACGATTTTTTAAAAAAAAGAAAGAAAGTGTCAGATGCAACAGGCTTGTGGTGATTGAATATGGTGTCGATAGCTTTCAGATACTGTAGTGTTGACAGAGCAACTTCTATTGATGGATGTCTAATAAACATGCATACTAATTCATTTCAGAACCAGGATTACCGATATAGCCCGAAGAATTGCCAAACTTAAGTGGCAGTGTGCAGGGCACATTGCTCGCAGAACGGATGGCCGATGGGGCAGAAACGTCGAACTGGAAGACGTTGCGTTGGAAGGCCTCCCACCAGGTAGACCGATGATCTGGTGAAGGTTGCGGGGATTCGCTGAATGCGAGACGCACGGGACCGATCAGTGTGGCGACGCTTGGAGCGGCTTATGTCTAGCAGTGGACGTCTTTCGGCTGATATGATGATGATGACCAATTCATACTTATATTATACTAGCGACCCGCCCGGCTTCGCACGGGCCAAATTATACTACACAAAAACTTTTTTCCATCAAAATACACGGGCCGATTTCCAAAAAAAAACAACAAGGGACAAAGTGAAAACTAACTTCAATTTCTGCAGTCGGTGTTCTTGATATCGTATCTATGTTTTTTGACAACGATTGCCGAAATTGTAGTTATTTTTCACTTTGTAGTGTTTTTATTTGGAAGTCAGTTATAGATTTTGTAAAAAAAAACACTTTTTAGTTGTGGTACCTGACAGGCACGTTCTGCCAAAGTTATGCCAGAATAGATAACCCGAATAACATAGCCGGTGAAATAGGAGTATACAGAATTTATTGTACTGATGTGTACAGTATACCCCTTTAGAGCGTACCGCCGTGATGTTACTTTATGAAATGGTTTAAACAATGAACAGATATAGTTGCAAAACAATCCCAAGAAATATGCCGACATTTATTGAAGAGTTATGTTGTATATCTCCGAATTCTTCATTAGATCTTCAAAAATTTAAATGGGACCAATTTGGGAACACACTCTTTCAAACTAAAAAGAAAAATAAAAACCATCCTTGTTTATTGCTCAATCTTTTAATGAAAACCGTATCAAAATACGTTGCGTTGTTTAGAAGAAGTTAGCCAGACATAGAAATGGCTCCGACAGATCCGAACGGTGACTTTGTTTTATACTATTCAGAGATTATTTTTAACCGGCTGTAAGGAAAGGTTTACGTTTTTCGAGCGTATCTTGTATGTTTGTTTGTATGTATGTAATATTATTTATTACCTCATATCTTGTAAACCGCTAGATGGATTTTATAATTAATACATGGTTAGATAGAGCTTGGCCGCCCCAGTGTTCTTAGATAAGTGACGTTAAAAAAAAACAAAAAATGGCGGATTTTGTGCGCCATATTGGAGGGACTCAATATTTTTTTCTATGAAACCCATCGAGTGGGGTATCAAAATGAAGGATTTTTAGAGGTGATTACAAAAATATGTACCACTTTTAAGTTTAAATGTGATTTGAAAAAAATATATAACTAAAACGTTGTAAATAAAAAAGGTTAATTTTAAAATCAAAAACCCGACTGCTTAGTAAGCGCACTAAAAAGATATAAACAAGTAGAAAATCATGCTGTGCAGTCGGAGGATCAGGTGGTTAGCCAGCTCGTGAATATGTATCCTCCGACTGCACAGCATGATTTTCTACTTGTTTACATCTTTTTAGTGCGCTTACTAAGCAGTCGGGTTTTTGATTTTAAAATTAACCTTTTTATCTATAACTACTTTAACAACCATTTTGTGTGGATGATGGTCCCCAAACTAGGTAGGATTTGTACCCTGCGGACCTCAACTACAACCGAAGATGAAATGATCTACTACTGATACCTAAAACCTCCCCCAGATACCTACAACCTGTCGATTCTTAAGTGTGTGATGTAGTGAATAAATTATCTTCTAGGTAAGCGTGCTCAATGGTCCACCACATCATCGCTTACCATCAGATGACATAGTCCTGAAACGCGAGCCTATCAATTATAAACAAATACTATTAATAATAAATAATAATAATAACTCATAAAAATCGTTTATTCATCTTCACAAATTGCATCCTTATCTTAACTATTTACGTTGAGAGATTTATTTACAAAAAATGTAAATTGTGGGAGATTTGAAGTCTAAACTAAGCCTAGGCCTGAATTAACTGTCAATTATCGTCCTTTTTTACCCGACTGCCGAAGGAGGGTAATGTGTTTATCAGTCTATGTATATAAGTATAGTTCTCGCCAAACTTCTTGGCCGACCTGAAGTTGGCTACAATGGCTGCGCAGTATAAATATCATATTGTGGAAGACATATTTTTTTCTTCTAAACCCATCGTGTGGGGTATTAAAATAAAGGATTTTTAGAGGTGATTTCAAAAATATAACACTTATATGTTAAAATGTACCTAAATCTACAAAAAATAACTAAGAAGTTATAAATAAAAAAAAGTTAATCAAAATACCCGACTGCTTAAAAAGCGAACTGCAAAAAAGTAAACAAGAAGAAAATCATGCTGTGCAGTCGGAGGATACATCTGGTTTTGGTCAGCCAGCTCGAGAATACGTATCCTCCGACTGCACAGCATGATTTTCTTCTTGATTACGTCTTTTTAGTTCGCTTTTTAAGTAGTCGGGTTTCTTGATTATTTTTCCTCCCTTCATAACCTCATATTAATATCCAAGCCATCCATACTACCAGCACCCTTCGGATTCTACTTACAAACGATTTTATTCGCATCGCACTTACGTTGCCTCCTGAACCGTATCGGAGTGACTCAATGCATGGGTCAGTGGCTCTATGACTGCCGTGGGAGGCAGTTTTTATGGGCTTTTGTTTGCTGAGGGGAACCTCCGGGTTTGGGCCTCAAAGTGGTGTAAGATTTTGAAGATGGCAGTGTAGTATTTTTGGTAAATAATCTTGATGACTAGTAAGTTTGTAATAAGGTTCACCGTTGCTGGAGATTTTAAAACTTAGGCATGGTTTCATCATTATCATCATTTCACCAGAAAGATGTCCACTGCTGGACATAGCTTAGGTCTCCCCCAGGCGTCACCACATTGACCGATCCCGTGCGTGTCGCATGGTATGTTAATAGTGAATTTTAATTATTTGGCGTCATGGCTTTTCAGTTTTAGTAACTGCGAGTCGCATGGTATTCTTTAGTGATTTTTAATTATTTGGCGTCATGGCACATTACAGTCTGGGTAATAATGCAATATCAAAAGTTATGATAGAAGCTATGCTATGTAGCTAAGCTGGTGTGTGTCAAAAGAAAACAAACAAATTGGCATTGCCATGCTCATACAAGAGAAAACAATCGATTGTTTTGACACTCGAATCAAAATAGGAAACCAAGAGTTATGTGTTGCAACGGAAGACTAAAACAATTTCAAAATCGAGCTTCCGTATTTCGTCACTTATTCCTAGACCTTGAAGCGCCAAACTGTAAACATTCTTTGTCATCAAAGAAATGATTCCTAAACGTAATTTCGAGATTCTCAGAGTCAATAAATCTGCAATTTTTGCCAGTTATATTTGGGTCGCCTTCCAATCTTTAGATTGGTGGTACCAGTATTTTACATGAATGCGACTGCCTATCTGATCTGAGGAGCTCATGGCTAAATAATAACTGTCACACGGGTCGATCTTCAAGGTTAAGGTTCAACTAGTCGACGGCACGAACCATTTCGTGCGCGAGGTTAAAATGCATACCTTCTCATCCGACAACACGTGCGAATGAGATAGATGCTGTGATGAGTAGTAAGAAGCTAGTTCGCGTACGAATTAGCACTTTTGCAAATTTTTATCGAAATGGATGATTTATTTATTTATCAATTATCGACGACTTACAGCTAAAACAAACAGAATATAATAGTACGTGAGACTGACTGAGATTGGAATAAAAAGATTGAAGATTGAAAATATTGATTTTGAGATTGAGATTGGAATAAAAAGATTGAAGATTGAAAATATTGATTTTGAGATTGAGATTGGAATAAAAAGATTGAAGATTGAAAATATTGATTTTGAGATTGAGATTGGAATAAAAAGATTGAAGATTGAAAATATTGATTTTGAGATTGAGATTGGAATAAAAAGATTGAAGATTGAAAATATTGATTTTGAGATTGAGATTGGAATAAAAAGATTGAAGATTGAAAATATTGATTTTGAGATTGAGATTGGAATAAAAAGATTGAAGATTGAAAATATTGATTTTGAGATTGAGATTGGATTTAGCACGAAAACGAGCGCGCGAAATTTTATAAACAGACCTTTGGGAGTCTAGATATCATGAAAAAACTACTAAATGTATATTTCAAAAATTAAATTATTTGCATTGTTGTATTATTAATTTATCGCTGTATGGAGGCCGTTTTGTATTTTTTCTCAAACATGCTTGGACATTTGAGCATTATTTTGACAACCTTGTTCGAGATAAATCGAAATTGCAGTACTGGCCAAATACATGCGAGCAGCGGCCGGCAAAAGTTGTATGAAAAGCCATATCTGTCGTGTCTAGCGGCCAAATAAATTACATAGTAAACTCATATCTGTCGTGTAATTTAAAAATGGAACGATCTTTTACGCCGAATCATGGCAACCAAGGAGGTAACTTATCAAAGGTGTAATTTAAAGTTCGAACTGGCTTGCAAATAGAAAGCTGTTTATTGAAAAAAATAAAATAAATGAACACTTTAAGGCTTAGTACGTACTGCGATTTTTATTTGCGGGGATTTTTGTAGTATTATTCCCGCGTGATTTTTTTACCGCAAAGCGTGCGGCTTTATACAATTCCATAGGCCGCAGAATGGGCGGAAAAGCCTAATGCGAAAATGATTATTGTTGTTCGTTGTTCGTCATTGATTTTGAAAAGTCATTGTATTTGACAAAATGAGTTCTAGGTACTACTTAGTTTTAATTGCCGCGCATTATTTGAGAAAAGCACTATACAAGCCTTGGCCACAACTAGGCATTGATGGACTTACGTATGTGTGCCTCGGCTTCGCCTCGGCCCACATTTACACGTTCGTCCATCAATGCCTCTTTTGCTGGCCGCTGCAGTAATGTACTATTCCTTCTTCTTATGGTATTTATTTCCGCCCAAAAATGCGTTAAAATTATTGTTGAAATATGGAACTTTAGACGCTCATAACTTTCATCTATTTTATTTTTTTACTTTTTCTTTCTATACAGGGCCAGATAATGATGAGACAAATTGATATATTTTTTTTATTTTGAACGTACATCGTAAAACAGTAGAGTAATCGCTAGACTACGTTTGTATGAAATAATGATTACTAGTGTACCCTTAAGCAACGCTTGCCGAGGTCGCACCGTGGATGGGAAAACTCGTTAAAGAAGTTGGTCCCGGATATCATGTGAAGATCTTTGGCAGCCGTTACGGGTAGTCAGAAGCCTGAGATCAGAAACCTATCTTGCCAAGGTGGAGGAGGAGTTGGTGAAGGTCAGACAGGCAGTCATCATCATCATCATATCAGTAGAAAGTCATCCACTGCTGGACATAAGCCTAGCCAAGCCACATTGACAGGTCCCGTGCGTCCCTCATCCAGCGGATCCCCGCAACCTTCACCAGGTCATCGGTCCACCTGGTAGGAGCCCATCCAACGCAACTTTTTCAGTTTGCTGTCGCCACTCCAGAACTTTTCTGCAGATCAGGTAGACAGTCGCTGCACGTAAAATACTGGTACTCAGCGGAATCCGGTTAGACTGGAAGCCGATACCAAAAGTTGGGCAAAACCTATGCAGATTGAAATGACTGTCTATCTGATTTGTCACTGGGTAAGACGACTGGCAAGACTGGTGTCAGATTTCGGGCTTTGGACTACCTGCAACGATTGTCAAAGATCAAAGGTTTTAAAATGACAGCCGTGACCAACATCATAACGTGCTTGCCGAGGCACGGAGGAGTCTTAATATGGTTGTCTCACAAGGATTCTCAGAATCATAGAATCTAAATCTTTTTCCCATGAAGAAACTAGTCTTTCATTTACATTGTTATTGCCATTTACATATAACATATTTGCATATATATGTTTGTTGCTATTTTTTCTTAAATTCACAGCTCAGAAACCGGTCAAGCGTGAGATGTCTTTACAGATGATCGGTTTTACTGCAACAATATTTTTATTGATGTTGATTTGTATGAATATGCGGTTCTCTCCCACGGTTTTATGATGTTTATTCAATTCAGTAGTGAGTCTTTATAGTTTCTATAAATGGTAGCATATGCACTTCAGTGTTTAATGATTGACTGATATTGTTGTATACGAAATCAATTATCTTACGATGTTGGTTAAAGATCTGTTTATCGTTCGTACATGCCTTATCGATTCGCACAGTATTCTATTGTTAAAAGATTTCAACATGAAGACTGGCCTTAGTCAGGTTTTTGGTTAAAATTCGGATGTTTATATAAATATTTGCAAAATTTCTTTTTTGTTTGAAAGGGTATACTCTCGAGGTGGTCCCATTGTCACCAAGTCAGAATCAAATGATGAGATCCTATGGGAATCGAGGGAACTCCTCAAATATTAGAGGCAGACATATAGCAATTTTGATATTTTCATGACTATGGCAAGCATTTGTACTCAGAAAATATATTTTGCTGTAGTGGAACTGATGAAAAAGACTACAAATGGCCACTGGAACTCCTTAAAAAGTATATTGTGGGTGTAAGATATCTCGAATTGTTAAGCGATTATGATGAAGCAAATACATATAATAAATAAATGGTACTGATTAAAATGTTACCATCGAACTGATCTGATGATGAAGCCGGAAGGTAGGCATTGGAACTCCGCAACAAAACAATGTATCCTAGTCGTGTTTGATTTTATTGGCATCAAAGTAAGATGTACTCTGAGTATAAATGATTTTCATGGTAATATGAAGTGCCAAAATTAAAAAGAGAAAAATAAAAACCTTTTAACAAAAATAAAAATCGTTTTCTGAAGCAAAACCAAAACACTACAAACCGAAAAAAATATTCAATTTCTTTATCGTTCTTTTTCCGAAGTCGTTGTCGAAAACCAAAAAACAATAGATACCAAAGACACCGTCTTTGCTAAAGATTTTTTTCGGTCATCTTCAGGTAAGTATCCGTAGTTTCCGCGACAAGTTCTTGAGATTGATTGTCTCCGATATGATATTGCGACTTGAACTTGAACGGCCTTAAGTTCGGGAGGCCGTTCTTCATTATTATCAATAAAAACTGATGAATAGACAGCAGATACATACTGGACATTGGTCCTGGTATCTCTTTCAAACTTATTGTTGCATTTTCTAACTTTCATCTTATTACCAAAACATGCCCTTTTTTAACCTCATATACTGCAAATCAAAGTAAGTAATGTATTTTTTGTAGTTTTCAATCAAGTAAATACAGCAAGAAGCTCCCATGCAAATACATTCATATTAAAAACACCTTACCAGAAATAGCTGCAATAAACTCCTGCCTAGGTTCCGGTTATACCCACTGACGATGGCAACCTGCAATCAATACCAACATTATAAATGTGAAAATAACGTTGTCTGTCTGTTTCTTACCTTTCATGTTTAAACCACTGAACCAATTTTAATGAATTTTGTTGTAAAGATAGATTGGTTGGTGGTTCTGTCTCTTAAAATACAGGTGTACCCTAGCTTAAGAGACAGGGTAACGTACATTTTCAACATGTACATACATCTACGTACTGTACTTTCATAACCTTGTATAACTTGCTTGTAACTAGTATAAGTTTTGTTTTTCTCACCATTGGTACATTTTTGATCAATAAACAATTCATTATTTAATTATTTATTTATTGGCTCTTGCACCTCTACATCTGATATTTTTATCCCGACAGTATCTTCTCGTTTCCCGAGGGCAAAGTTCAGGAGTGTTGACCGCTTACCGGAATATGCAGCGTTGGAAGCCTTCCCACTAGGTGGACCGATGACCTGGTTAAGGCTGCGGGAATCCGCTGGATGCGCAGACGCATAGCACCGGTCGATCTGGCGACACTTGGGCACACTTGGGGGAGGCCTATGTTCAGGGCAATAACAGGATTCACGGTGAGCACAGCCTTGAGAAGAACCGAAGACAGAGTGGTTTCTCAGTGACTCCGTCAAAACTTTCAAGGACGGGCCCAACCTTCAGCGATGAAGACACCAAACAATAAGAAGATGTTCAGTAAGTAGAGGACAACTTTCGGTTAAAATGAATGATGATCACTGATGGTGTTCCTATCGGGTTATTTCCGTTTATCACGCGGACGAAGCCACGGGCAGAAGCTATGACACCATATAAAAACAACTGCCAACCAGTTGCAAAGGTCACACTGCAACGAGATGTTATTTACATAATTACTAATAAACTTTGCCGCCATTCAACATTTATGAATATTGATGGAGCAAAATTTAATTTGTAAACGTTGGGGTTGTGTTTTATTATTTTAATTACAGATTATTGGGTTGATAGAAAACATGTTTTTAGGGAAAAAATGGCTTTTTCTTATTGGATCAAAGTGTTTATTTTAAATACCTTTTTGTCATGGCTTTTCGGTGCGGATCCAGAATTTCTATCTGGGGGGGCAGATTTAAATCCTGGTTCCGCTCTTGAGGCCATTCGAGCAAAGCCGCACAAAAATTTATTGATAATACAATATTTCAAAAATACTGCTGTTTAAACAAAAAGGGTAGGCAGTAATTGATCATATTGCAACTTTTATGAAAAAACTTTCGACATTATGAAGATTTATGAAGGTATTATGAAAAAATATGGATCGTACGGAGTTTAATGTTTACTAACTAAAGTAAATAATGAAAATGACCACTTTTACAGGCTTAGAAAACAGATTTTCTAATTCAGTAAAAGTGACCATTGAAACACTAGAGGTGTTTCAATGGTCACTTTTACAGAGTTGATTCAAAGGCCATTCTTAACAATTGTACTTTGCAGCCTATCTTCCCAAAACAAGCTCCAGCTAGACAAAGTGTAATTCTATCAGCAATGGTCGGTTGAAATGCCAAAATGGTATGAATCTCGTGACTTTTCTATAGCGCTTGGCATTTCCATGCACTTTTGCCATTTTCCCAATCGCCATCGCGACGCTTTCGTTGATAGAATTAAAAAGAAGAAAGAAAGAAATAAAAAGTATTCAATTTCCAATATACTTGAATACTTAGCAGATTACAAAAACAGTAGTATTATAGTATAATGACCCTTATCTTGTGCCTCTGGTGCAAACACACAAACAAAATACAATATCAAATCTCAGACCAAATAAAATGGCCTGTGTCAACAAATCAAGTACTCGTATAAGTTATGTCAATATTTCGATTTCTTATTTAATATTATCTCATTCTTAATTTTACTTCAAATATATAGTATCAATATATTAAGCACGGATGAAGGAAACAATCGTGAGGAAAACTGAGAAATCGCAATAACAAGCGTGGTGTGAGGAAGAGGGTCCATTTACAAGGTAAAGGAAAACTTGCCGAGGTCGGTCCGTGGATAGATTACCATCGTTACATAGCGAGTTTCCTCCTTGCTTCGGCAAGCACGTTAAGCTGTTGGTCCCGGCTGTCATTTGAAGATCTTTGACAGTCGTTACGAGTAGTCAGAAGCCTGAAATCTGACACCAGTCTTGTCAAAAGGTATCATGTTACGCAGTTACTGGGTTGTGGAGGTCAGATAGGCAGTTGCTCCATGTGAAATAATGGTACTCAGCTGAATCCAGATAGACTGGAAGCCGACCCCCAACTTAGATGGGAAACGGCTAGGCCATCGACCACATAGCCACTAGACGCCTAATAACAGGCGAGCGATGTCTGTCAACACATATGACTAAAAAGATCATATACAGGTAATACTGATCGCCACTCGACAATTTCGAATTAGTAGCGACCACTTCTGTGAGCCGTAAACACTTCCGTGTCAGTCAATACAAAATTGATGCAATAAATTTTATAATGGCCTCTTGTACAATACGTTGCTATGGTAACAACAGCCAGACATCGAGTTTTCGAAAAAATAACATAACATTAAATTCATAAGTTAATAGTTACATAAACATAATTAGATTTATTTTCTAATATTATTTATCGGAGTTCATATTATACTGGTCAAGTTTGTAGGTGAATAAGCCCACCGCATGTTTGCGTCTCTTTCTTTTTAAAGTATTTTTTTCGCTATCTCTTGTCCTCTATAATTTCGTAAACAAAACTAGTGAAGCACCATATCCTATGACCAAATCAGTTATCGATAGAACTAGAAACCTTACAAATACAGACATTAAATTGAATAGTTTATTAATTGTGAAACGATTTTTTGATTACGTTTTTTACTAATATTTAATATTACTATATTTAAGAACCAACAACCGAAAAAAAAGTATGTTTACCTTTAGAATTTTGTTTCTTTTTTTTTAATTTTAGCATTTTATGTTATTACTAAAATGTTAAAACGCCGTATAATTAATAATAAAAAAGGTAATATTAATTTAAAAAAAATACAAATACTATTTATATAAATCGATACCTTCCTGGTTTTATTTAAACCTGTCCCACCCTTAATGATGCGTAAGACCTTGGTAAGGGACCAATCAGAGCGCAGTACCCCGTGCCTCATACCTCAGCTAGTTGACAGAATTGTTTTGATGTATTAGATCAAGCATTAGGCGTCTAGGGGCTATGTCGTCGATGGGCTAGGCAGATGGATTTGCTGTAAGGTTTTGGATAGAAAGAAAAGAAAAGAAAGAAAAGAAAGAAAAGAAAGAAAAGAAAGAAAAGAAAGAAAAGAAAGAAAAGAAAGAAAAGAAAGAAAAGAAAGAAAAGAAAGAAAAGAAAGAAAAGAAAGACAAGAAAGAAAAGAAAGAAAAGAAAGAAAAGAAAGAAAAGAAAGAAAAGAAAGAAAAGAAAGAAAAGAAAGAAAAGAAAGAAAAGAAAGAAAAGAAAGAAAAGAAAGAAAAGAAAGAAAAGAAAGAAAAGAAAGAAAAGAAAGAAAAGAAAGAAAAGAAAGAAAAGAAAGAAGAAAGAAAAGAAAATAAAGAAAAGAAAGAAAGGAAATATTCATATTCATTAGAGACTAAAAAACACTATATACCAGATAGAAAACAAATAAAAAAAATATATAAGCCGATATGAGAAATGAGATATTGGAATTTGTTTGCGCTCTGCTCTGCATTAATACTGTGGTAGTAAAGGAAATACAGAATGCATTGATCTTTGTAAACTACACTTACGTTTCATACCAAGGGCATGAATTAACATAAAACTGTTTCCAAGAGATTCTCGTTTTATAGCTTGGGAAGACTACCTTTATTAAAGCGATCTTTAACTTCCTATAATCAACATCAGCAGTGGGGTTATTTTCACCCCAAAGGGCAATGGTAAGGCAGTGCTCCTAGTTTATTTGTGTGGTCGAATATTGACTGAAGAATTACCAAACTTAAGTGGTAGTGGGCCGGCCATATTGCTTGTAGAACGCATGGTCGATGGAGCTGCAAAGTTCTGGAGAGGAAGATGCAACGTTGGAAGGCTTCCCACTAGGTGGATTGATTACATGCTTGTGATTGCAGGAATCATCTGGATGCGAGACGCACAGGACTGATCGAAGTGGAGATGCTTAGGGGAGGGCTATATCCAGAAGAGCAGTGTTGGCCCAGTGGTAACGGCCGCGACTTACAAGGGCCTTTGGTTCGAACCCAAGCAGGCGCTATCGTTTGTGTAAATTATTTCATAACCACCGCTCTCAAAACGGTGAGGAAAAACTTCGTGAGGAAACCAGCATGTCCTAGAACCAAAAATTCGAAGACATGTGACATCCATCAACCCGCAATAGGCGCGCGTGGTGGATTACGGCCCATTCCCACACACAGAGAGGAGGCCTGTGCCCCATTAAATCAATGGGAACATTAAAAAAGCTGATGATGATGATGATCTAGCAGTGAACTCTATCGGCTGACTTGATGGTGATGAAAATGTCTTATATTGATACCCAATGCCCGAAAAAAATTTAGATAGTGATATTAAAATAAGTTTGCATTGAGTTATTGTAGTTTGGAAACCGGTTCTAAAACTCTTCGATTCTGCAAAACAGACCAATTATTACGTACTGCCGCATTCTTTGGCAAAGGAAGCGGTAATAGGTAGTAGTTTCATCGTTTCATTGGGCTATTATTTTCCCATGCTGTTATGGTAGGAATGCTAGTACACCGGATAGATAAATAATTCTATGGTTAGGTTCAACGTCTAGTGACGAAGTCTAGTAACATCTTTAGAAATTATTCATTTCTAAAGTTGCGTCTGCACTAGACGAGCCGAGCACGAGCGGAGCCGTTCTGAGTGTCGCCGATCGCGGAATCAATTGTGGACTTACAACGATCAATGTTCCCGAACGTAGTTTGCCGCAGTATGCTCGCGGCTCTTGGGAAATATGGACGAGTTTGCTATTGCAGCAGTCGCTGCTGCTGCAGCGATTATTATAGCCGAAGTCAGCAAAAAAGCTAAGAGGTCAAGGGGATTTACAAATTTATATAAAGACAGATCCAGCCAACAAAATCTAGATTTGATAGCCACTTCCGAGAGGTCAAGAAGCAACTGGCAAATTTAACAATTATTTGCAAAGAATCTCTTCTGTCTACGTCTCCATGATACTCGAGCGATTAGCTAAACGTCTGTCACTCAACACGCCCACGAGCGCAGTAGTGCACTACGACTGCGATTCAAATCCGTGTGTGTACGTCAATTGTATTTTATTTGTTTTATTTTAAGGTTTAGTTAGTGAGTAGTTTTTGGTTTAGTCTTAGTTAACTAAGTATTTTATACACTGTATATACTTGTATCTATGTAAATAAAGCTCTCACCATTGGCTTTTAAATTAAATGTTATACTTGCAAATGAACCAGAAACGGCTCGTATCCGTTCTTGAGGAAAAATTTACTTAAGAACATTATTTTATCCGATCTTAATTGTAATATGAATATTAGGTAAATGGGCACCGGCTTACTTTTTGTGAATGTGGAGTTGAATTGCCAAAAATCTCAAAAATGAATTTTTATTCGAACAAAAATTGGGCAATTCTGAGGAATGCCTAGATAATCTTTATACTGCCAAACATTGCCGGTAGTCATCATTACCTTTTTACTCACACTTGCCAATAGTTGCTCCATAACTTGCCTTTGTAAGCACATCTTAAGGAAAACGATAAAGGTAACATTCTCGTCTTCTTTGTAACTGGCCACAATAAAACTAAAAAAATAACAACCCCGCACATTTAAAAGAAAAAACAACAGACAGCTACACTTTCTTTCATACTAATTCACTGACGCTTCCTCCTTCCCAATATTGGTTACACCTCAGTACGAATTTCAAAACCACATTCGAAACTTAAAAGAAAAAAAACATTGCTACTACCAACTGATCTTTTCTATATCCCTTTACTACGAGAAGGCTGAGATTCTCGCAATATTTTGGATGCATTGTTTGTTTTGTTCAAGATATTTTAAATATGATAGTAGTGAAGAAGCAATGTATCGTAAATTAATTTTAAACTCAATAGATACAGACGTTATGTGTCGAAACATACCCGAAGGGAACAGGTGGCGAGGCACACCGGCGGCCAAAGGAATTGGGACATTGTAAAATGTGTTTGAAATAGAAAATAAAAGATTTTCTGTAATACGGCGTGGGTTTTTATTTTCTTTGAATTTTAGAGGACATTTATGAGTGGGTTTTCACGAAAGGTGAACTTTCAGAAATATTTTTTTAAAGGTTAACATTATTCGCCCCAAGCTATTTTTTACTATTTAATTTAAGTTTTTGTTAATTATGAAAACATAACTAACATTTAAAACTTTTTTCTTTATTGTACCCACATTTACCTTTCTACTCCTGTGATAGAAAATTCTTTCAACCCTCACACAAAAAGCTAAAATAAAAAATACCCTTTCTACACGAGATTTTTGTCACCAACAATTAAAAAGCCATTTGTTTGTCGTTGCGTGAATTTGATTAATTGGCAAAAAGGTTAGCCGGTGTACTCACCGTATTAATATGTATATTAATTTATAATATGGACTACAAACAGCTCCTGATTTACATTTAAATGAAATTCGATTAAATATGTGTTTAAAAAGGGTTTTCTTTTCGTTCGAATTTTGTTATTTTTTCATTTTGGGCTTCTGTTTTAAATGCCATCTGCGATAACTCATCTTAAATCTACGCAAAAAAAGAAAGTGTATTTAAAGTATTCTTTAGAAATACGCAAAAATAGCACGCTTTAAAATAATTTGATGAAAATAAAAACCTAACATTGTTTTTCTATATTTGATACATTAAGTGCAATGTCTTTTATTTATGATAATAAAAGACTAATTGTATTATGAAGATGGTACTATTTTCTTAATAAACAAATTGCCAAAGTAACTCTATATTTTAACCTCTTTCTTTCTATCTAATTATCAATTTTCAAAATAAACATCTTGCAATAAAGAAACCACATTTCAATCTGATTATCGTTTTCTTATTAACTTTCTTAACCAAACTAGATCCCTTTTCCCGTGCAACAGTGTAAGTAAGTCACGTCAGGGACGTCTTTCGGCTGAAATGATGATGAATTGCGACAAAAGAAAATCATCATTTTTATAAACACAACTCCACCAATGTATCTTTTTGTTACTATCTTTCTGTAAGTTTCTTATTAACTTTCTTCACAAAACTGCATCCCTTTTCTTACCCGCCAGTGTACGTGAGTCACGTCTCCCCATTGTCGGCACCTGCGCTGCCGGCTGCTTCTTAACTAAACCGTTGACTTGACGTTACGGCTTTGTTGTTTATAAACTGTTATTTATTTATTTATAGATTTTTTATTTTCTAGTCTGATCTGCTTTTATGTTGGTCTGATGTGTACGGGAATAGTTTTTGAAGACCACATCAATGAAGAAAAGTTCCGTCACTTGAATCTTTGGGCATCGGCTAAAGATTTGTGAATGAAGTGCCGACAGTCGGGTACGAATTTAGTGTATTCGAAGCCCTCTTGTTGCCCTATTGTCGTTCAAGTCATGAAGCTTGTTTCAATTGTTTGGTGGAGTGAACAAGAATACCTACATAAGAAAAGTTGAGAGTAATCTCATGTTTATAGAAAACTATATTTAAGTTTCGTTACATACAAAAGGTTTTCTCATAAATACGAGTATGTTCAGGCCCCTAGACAAGTGACGCTAGCGATGGAAAGCGTGGCGATAGCGTGATCAATCCCTTACATTTTGACATTTCGACTATAGCCTTCGCTGACATCGAATACCACTTGTCTAGAGCCTGGTCATCAGTCCAACGCGGTCGCCATCTTTCATCATCATGTGATTTTTAGATATCGCTTGTCAATCCCATACAACTTTGCCTTTTTGACAATCGCTATCGCCACGCTTTCGATGATCGAATGTCACTTGTCTAGGGCCTCTGGTAAAAGCCTCAAGAGTCCACTGGATGAGAGAAGCTGACCAGTCGATGTGACGATTAATTTGGTGGAGGTCTATGTCCGTCAGTACCCCGTACTCTCGTCCGTACCCCCCCGGTGGGTTCCTGCATTGTCGAGGCGGGGAGGCTCAGTAACCGTGGCTTGGTCACCCACGGTGAAGCGAAGAGGAACCCGAGGGGGTGCCACTCGTTAGGGCTTTTGCCGATAAGCCGACGTCGTAGCGGCCAACATGTAGGTTGCGGTGCTACCTGGGCGACATCACAACTGAGGCGGGCCGCGATGTCGTATGGGGCCTCCCAAACCCACACGATATCGCGGCTGAGGTGGAGAGAAAGGAGTGCCGGTATAGCGTTGGCCGCTCTCCCTATCCTCTGCGGCCGAAAAATAGTAGGTGGCGGGGCCATTGACCTTGATCCGTCACAAGGAGACCACGGGTACCATACACGGGGTCGTCTGACACCCATGTGCCATGTTTTGGTTTTGATGTGCATGGTTTGGTCCCTGGGGTGGTCATGGCGCACAGTGTGTTCTGGTGCGCAGGGGATGGGTGGTACTCCCCAGAGGAGGGTGAGTGCTAACGCGTGCCCGTGTTCCCGCCATAAGCGGCACAGGAGGACACTGTGGAGTTTTAGTGGGTTAGAGTCCCACATAACTGCGCTATCTCCCCATCGTAGCGCTGTATGCATGAGCATATCACCACGCAAATTAAAAAATTTCTGTCAGTAAACGTCTTTCCTAAAAGGAGGAGGTTCTATGTTGAACTTTGTTGGATTTTTTAATTGTTTGTTAACCGATTTCTCCGTCAACTGTGGACCGATTCCGAAATTTTTTTTTTTTTGAAAGAGTATGTTCCCAGATTGGTTCTATTTTACTTAGGTGTATATCTGATGAAGAACTTCGGCGATATACAACATAACTCTTCAATAAATAAACGGCAACTATCTCAGAATTGCTGCAATCGCATGTCTGTTTATTGTTTATAACATTTCATAACATAACATCATGCCAGTACGCTCTAAAGGGGCACGTAGATGTGTGATGACAGTTCACCTTGGAACACTCTCATTTCACCGGTCATGTTCAATTTTTAATGATATTCGGGTAAAATAAATGAACAGCTAAAAGTGAAAAATCATAAAAACCTTTTTACAAAAATATACGACCGACTTCCAAATAAAAACAATACAAAAAGAAAAATAACTTTCTTTTTAGAAGCCGGTGTCCATAACGAAAACATTTGATACCTACCAAAGACACCTACTTCCAAAAATACTTCTTTTTTTGGCTGAAATGATGATGATCCTTCAGAGACTCATTCAAATCATTCGGCTTTTATGCCATGCCATCTTAAAGAAATGCTATTGTTACAATAAAGTAAAACTTATTGTACAGTCTTTTAACATAATATTTCATGACTTTACGCCTGTATTCTACGAAGGGTTGGGCAGAGGTGCATCTATATTAGATACACCAACATTTTGGCGGATATGTTTTCTATACCATCTATACCAATATTATAAAGAGGAAAGATTGTTTTGTTTGTTTGATTGTTTGTTTGTTTGTACCGAATAGGCTCCAAAACTACTGGACCGATTTCAAATGTTCTTTCACCGTTGGGAAGCTACTCTATCCCCGGATGACATAGGCTACTTTTTATCGCTGTATTCCCACGGGAACGAGAAGTACGCGGGTGAAACCGCGAGGCATCCTCTAGTAGTTAATAAAGAGTAGCATCATTACAGTTGATTTCATAACATAAATCAATATACATTTCATGTTTGTTCTCTACTAAACCAATAACATAAGGCCTATACTACACCTGTAGCTATAAACTATGTCATATCGCTCGCTATGACCGACTTACAGCCCGTAATAAAACTGCATCTCGCAATGCATCGATAAATACTAATACTGCTCTACATGAAGCGAGAAAATAAGATTTATATGTCATGCGAGACAGGTACGTTTTATTTGATATAGTTTGCATTCTTCAGTGGATCTTGGGACGGTAGACTGTTGGGTATTGTCGTGTAATATGAATATTATGATCTGTAGATATGACAGTGTTTCAGTCTGAAACTATTGCACGTACTGGCGTTGTTGGTTAAATCATGATGAGGGTACTAGTTGAAAAACATTATCCACTTGATAGTAAGCTTTCACCACCGCCTAAATCTATGAAATTAATTTTCTAAACCAGATTGTATTGTAGTTTTGATAGTTGCTTTGTTATTATAATTTATGATTTTTATCTCATAAGCGTCGCACGGAGCTCGGCTCGCGCCGGCTACGGTCTTGCATAATTCATTATTTATTCCTCAAAGCATTCCCTACCAGTATTGCAATGGTCTTGGTCACTTATCTGGTGGCCCTCAGCACAGTATACCTATCTTTACAAACAGACTCGTACAACCACCAGCTATTTAATTAAATATTTTGGTTCATCAGCTTTTAATTAGATGTAGTGTCGAAGCAAAGGTGATATGTGAGAATTGTGACGTTGTGACGCAGCGTTGGAAGGCCTTCCTTTAGGTGTAGCGACGACCTGGTCAAGACCTCGGGAGTCCGGTGGATGCGAAACCTACAGGACCGTGTGGCGACGCTTGGGGGAGGCCTATGTCAAGCAGTGGACTTCTGTCGGCTGAAGTGATGATGATGACGTGCTATCCGTGGCCAAATAGGCAGCGTATGCTTAAGTAGATATTTGTATGATATCCTAGGTACTTGTAATAGGTTCCTTTAGGCTCAGAGCAGGCTCTATGGTCTTCCAATCTCACAAATATACATTTCCATTACCCCAATATTTTACAAAAATCCTCATCTCTGCATGGTCATTAATCCGTGCCCTGTAACCCAGGGTTATTAAAACAAGGCAGGCGTGGGATCGTCCCACACTGGGCCTTGGACTGTGACGGCGGGCGTAGGGTTACGGAGTCGGAGATAGCCGGCGATTGTATTGTACAGGGTGGGGCGAAAGTAAGGCGTCTTGAGATGGGGGAATCTTTTTTTTATATTTGATTTTTTAAGAATGAAAAATATATTTGATTTCTATAATCTTACTCGAACCCAGCTACATAAACTATCTAGAGGATTGGACAAAGAAGAAGAATAGACAGGGATAAACTTTCGTAAGCTGTTCGCTTATATGGCTACAGTAAAGGCTATTAGAAGCATTTATAAAAAACCGATTTTGTTTTTGTACAGATTTACGGCAACTACTTGTTACATCTAAATAATACTAATTTCATTAGGCCCAAAAATAAACAGAAATATCAATTATATTATAATTTTGCATTCACTGTGAAATAAAATTGCAATTTACGATAAATTTTGTACCATTTCTAATTCGTTAAATTCAATTATTCACTCGGATTCATTGCATTCAATTTACTCGCTCGAATAATTGAATGTAATTAAGCAGAAACTAACACTAGTTTAGGCGGTTATGAACAGAAGCATGTAATTAAATTACGATTTTACCAATAAACCTGTGATAATTACTGAGTAGAATTTAAAATCAATAACACAGTCACTTTATCGATTTTTTACTTAATTAAACTAAGATAATATTTCTATATAAAATTCATGTAACTACAACTTTATATGGTATCTTACATGAAATAAACTCTTAACTAACTAAGCCCAAAAATCTACTTTTAGAAAATCTTAAAATAAAATCCAACACACATAACAATTTATCTTAGTTCACACTTAGGTGTACATTCCAATATAATAAGGCCGCTAGTATCGGTCACAATACCCGCTGTGCTAAAAATACTGTGTTACAGTGGCTAAATTAAATTGATAATTTGAAAGGTTACATCAAAAAAGCCACACCCTTTGCATTAACCTCAAGACACCGTGGGCTAGTCATCTGTACATCACATTCACACGGCGTAATTGTCCGATTGTTGGTAACTAGACCGATATGATGTAATTATAAATATCGTTAACTTTTGTACGTGTGGATGTGAGGACGGAGATCAGAAAGAAAATGAAACTCATATTTGGTTGGAATTGCTCGCAAAAAAGGTTTTTTTTTTTATTACCAACTAAGAATAAAAAAAGTTCATTCATGTAATCAAAAAACCGGCCAAGTGCGAGTTGGACTCGAGCACGAAGGGTTCCGTAATTGGTAAATTGCGGTTTACGATTTATGACGTATTAAAAAAGAACTACTTACTAGATCTCGTTCAAACCAATTTTCGGTGGAAGTTTACATGGTCATGTACATCATATATTCTTTTAGTTTTATCATTGAAGTTACAGGGGGGGGAGGCACACATTTTACCACTTTGGAAGTGTCTCTCGCGCAAACTATTTAGTTCAGATTTTTTTTTAATTAAAAACCTCAATATCATTTTTGAAGACTTATCCATAGATACCCATCACGTATGGGTTTGATAAAAAAAAAATGATTTTCTGTTCTAAGTATGGGGAACCCCCAAAATTGTTTGTTTTTTTTTGTGTGTAAATCTTAATGCGGTTCACAGAATACATCTACTTAACAAGTTTCAACAGCATTGTTCTTATAGTTTCGAAAAAAAGTGGCTGTGACATACGGACGGACAGACAGACATGACGAATCCATAAGGGTTCCGTTTTTTGCCATTTGGCTACGGCACCCTAAAAACCCGACTACATACGAAGCGAACTAAACACACATACATATTCGCGAGCTGGCTGACCAAAACCAGATGTATCCTCCGACCACACATGCATGCTTTTCTTCTTGTTTACGTTTTGTTGGTTCGCTTTTTAAGCAGTCAGGCTTTTTAATTTTATTAATTATTATTTTTTACAACTTTTTCGAAGTAGGTACATTTAAACGTTATTAAAAGTGTTATATATTTTTGAAATCACCTCTTAAAACTCTTTATTTTGATACCCCACACGATGGGTTTAGACGAAAAAAATTGAGACCTCACAATATAGCGCCCAAAAATCGCCATTTTTCTATTTTCCAATTTTAATGTAGCCAGTGACACTCGCAAGTTTAAGACAAATCGATTGATGTAAGGATCATCAAAATTTGTCAACGCGTTTGGTCTCTAGAACGCCATATAGGAACAAACATACATACATACATAGACCGATAAAAAACAGGTAAAAAAAGAGTAGACGTTGAATGAAATATTGAATTATATTTCCCACCAAGACTTGGAAACTGGTTTAGTGATAGTGATGTAGATCACGGGTTGTTAGACAAATATTCTAGTTCTAGATTTTTCTATCAACAAATGATGTCCCTATCTCACTGAAGCCTCCCCTTTCAGATGGATCTTTTTCGGGTAAAAGATTCCACCTCTAAGACGATCCAGTGACCATAATAAACATAAAATTACTAACAGACTGCCATAGGTTTCTGCTTAAGGATCCTTGACCATACTTGGTGTCTAAGGATAACTTCCTGCCTCTGTGTTTCCTGCTAGCTACAACCTGGATCTTATTTTAAGGTAACCGTGCTTCACTGTTGACCACATCATCGCCTACCATCAGATGACATTTTAGTCAAACTCGAATTTATCAACAATAAAAAAAAAATGTAAAATGGCCTAACAACCCACAAACACGTAGCGGCATCAACGCCGCCACCTACGAACTAATGACATGACGTCATACTAATCCTGCATCGCGCAAGAAAAGTTTTCGGCGCGATTTGAACGAATTCAACAGTCCGATATCAACCGTCGAGCCGTTGCCCGGACCAGACACAACACCCGTCTGGTCGGAGGATCTTCCATTTGCAATGAAGGTTTGTGGGATTCTCCACCCTGTTCCAAATACCTCCAAAGTGAACATCAGCGCAGCCTTTGTGCAGAGCTACTTCATCGTGACGTCATCATCACTTCCACAAGCTTTACTTAGCTGTACTTATGTAAATATTGTAAGCCACTTATTTTTTTAAAAGAGTAAGTATCGAGTTTATAGTCCTTGTTTCTCCATAACAAGCTACTTTTCTGAATGCACGGTAGAATAAATTATTATTACTTGTAAATTTTAATTGTTGATGTTCAAAAGTGCCCCTTAACTGGCATTAACCGGCAGGCTTATTACGTATCTTTTGCAAGAGCAAAACGATAGCGATCAAATGCTTTATGTCATAAAAGTCGGATTTACCTGCAGTGTAGGTATGATAGGTCCTACACAATCGTTAGTTAATCGCTCGCTGTTTGTCAAATGCATTTATTAAAAAAAAAACCGCCAACAACTCTAAAACTTTTGTATTGAAGAGCAATTATTACGCAAAAATCGCTATCGTTTTGCTCTTGTAAAAGATACGTAATAAGCCTGCCGATCTGTTTTAATTGTTTTTCTATTGTGTCTGTAATTACGCCGGATGAAGCATTAATGGCCTAGTTGAAATAAATATTTTTGACTTGCAAAAGGCATGCATAAAACGTGGTTCCATTATAGTTAGGAAACTCCAACTATCTCACATTCAACACACACATAGCAACAATTAAGTCCAACATAAGAAAACCACATTACGCACAAACTAATTCCTAAACAGCCCAATGTTACCTGCGGAAAAAACGCGAAGACCACTTGCCTTAATTAATAAATTTATGTCGGGAAACACTGAGAAACTGCCATTACGGAGTCCATTAATTAATGGCTGCCATTTAGGGGATTTCCTTAGGGGTTGTAGGGGGTAAATGGGGCATAAAAATTGGGTATTTTCTTGTTAATTTAAGTGTTGATTTTTCTTAGATGATGCTCTGCTAAATTACGTGGATGTGTGCCTCGTTTGGGCACGGAGATTTTCGGCTTTATTTATTGCGTACCTTTCTGAATTCTGTGTTGTTTTTCTTTATTGCTTCCATGGGGTTACGGTCTTTTATGTTTTTGTGATAAAGAGCTTCTTTATTTATATTATCTGCTCGCTTTTTCCACGGCGTTGTTCTCGTGGCCAAAGACAGTGCATTTTACCACAGGCAAAGTGCAGCTTATATCAGCATAAGATGAAATTGTATAAGTCCTTTCAAAGAACACCTTTTTCAAACATTTACATAAACAATATTATCTCTTTATCTAAAATAATATATATAATAATAATATATGTAATACCTTTAAACGAGCAATTCTTGTATATATGTATACTAGCTTCTGCCAGCGGCTTCGCCAGAGTGAAAGTCACAAATTATCCCGAAGGTTTTTATTCCTGGGATAAAAAGTATCCTAGGTGCCATTCCAGACTATAATCTATCACTGTTCTGAATTTCATTCAGATCCGACGAGCCGTTTGAGTGTGAAGAAGTAACACACATACAAAAAAAAAACACACACACACTCACAAACTATTGCATTAGAATATTATAAGGGGGGCGGGGTTCGTGGGTGATAAATCGATCTAGCTAGGTTTCAGTTTTAGAAAACATTGTTTTTTCTATTTGCACCCGACCAGAGCTCGGTCGCCCAGGTACTTATATTTAAATCAATTACAGACGAACCTATTGCCATCAAGTCGTTGCTGTGTTGTTGTTGTTGCTATTCGGGTTGCTACAGAGAAATGCCAAATCGAAAAACCCGAAAACACTGAACTCGAATTAGGAATCCAACCCAGGACCTCATGTCGAGGAACAACTTTTGCGAACAGTAGACCAAAAAGGCAGAACATTATAAAACATAAAACCATACAAAATATCGCGAGCCTGCCACTGCAATATTAAAATAAAGACAAGAAGAGACGATAAATATCCCAGCTCATAATATGTTACTCATTTGTTAGCAATATATTCGGTTTAAACTTAATGTATGGAGAATGATTTATTGTTACAATATGCTGCTGTTTTGTGTTACAACCTCCTTTATTAGACTGGGATCTTTTAAAAGGAAATAGTCTATCTAGTGTAGAAGAAATCGTTTTCTTGGAAAAGCAATATTCAACGTTTTGAACGACGTTAGGACTTGAAGATTCGTAGATCGTCTTGTGCATCGTGTGCTTTTCTAAGTTTGCCTGTTATGAGAATCATATTCCAGATTTAATCACTGACTTTACTTACCAAATCATATTATTGTATTCTGTTTTGGATGTTTGGAGTAACTGTACTAAATAAAATTAAATCAAAATTTTAAAATAAACAACATAATTATAATATACCCAGTCATAGATACGCTTCAATCAACGATCTATCGAAACACGTAATTATGAAATTATATCCTGCGAAGAAACCCAGATGCAAAGAGTATAATGCGGATTACTTTTGAACGGATCAACCGAATTAATTATCACTCTCAACAAAGTCACCTTACAAACAAAATATCTAGTATACCACATAGAACTGCTCTTCTGAGCAAAAGTCTTTTCGGGATGGCATCTAAAATTTACAATAGGATACCTGTGGACATTTTAAACACTAAGGAACTGCCACTATTCAAATATAAATTACGTAATTTTTTAATTGACAAAGCCTACTACACGATCCAAGATTTTATTAATACATAATTAGTATCTACTACAATCTGTCACCATGCACCTAATTCGTATTTTGTAAGATTTGCTTTATATGTGATATCTATGATTATTTTGCATGTTGACTTAATTATTGTATGCCTACTAGGCAGGACATATTGGAACTGAAATTTCCCTAACATCTGTCTGTATAACCTATGCGCACAATAAAAAGATTTGATTTGAAACAAAATCAAAATAGGTTCATCCGTTCGGGAGCTACATACAGACACATCAAACTTATAACACCCCGGCGTCGGTGGTTAAAAAGTAAATACTGATATTTGTCTTATTTTCTTCATTATAATATCTCCTGCCTACTTGGCTTATATCCGTTGAGATTGGCCACCATGGCCATAATTCGGTCGAGAGATATATGAGTGAGATAAATTGATCACTCATCTGGGTACTTGTTTCATGCTTGTTGGCAATTTCGGCTACATCATTATCATCATGATTTAAGGCTTAATCCGTCTACTGCTAGATATAAGTTTCTCCCAAGTGTCGCGGGTTTTTTTATCGTTATCTTGGCGAATGATTCGATTCCAATGGACGATATAACGTTTAAAAACTTTTGAGATGACACATAAAAAAAGCGAACTAAAAAGACGTAAACAAGAAGAAAATCACGCTGTGCAGTCGGAGGATACATCTGGTTTTGGTCAGCCAGCTCGCGAATATGTATGTGTGTTTAGTTCGCTTTTTAAGCAGTTGGGTTTTTCAGATTTTTGTTTTATTATTTTTATTTGTAAATTTATAGATATTTTTTTTTAAATTAAGTTCATTTAAACATCATCATCATCTTCCTGCCCTTGTCCCATGTTACTTGTGGTCGGCGCAACACGTTTTCTTCTTCCATACCGTCCTGTCCCCCGTCACGCTATCACTGACTTCCTTTTCTTTCATTGTCACTCCTCACACAGTCCATCCATCTTTTCTTTGGCCGTCCCCTCCATCTCCGTCCATCCACATTTATATTCATAACTCTTTTAGTAACATGAGCTTCATCCCTCCTCATCAGATCATTTAAACATATCAGTGTTATATATTTTTGAAATCACCTCTTAAAATCCTTTATTTTGATATCCCACACGATGGACGAGGAAGAAAAAAAAAATGGCCTCCCAACAATATGGCGCCCAAAAGCCGCCATTTTTCTATTTTCCAATTTTAATGTAGCCAGTGACAATCGCATGGTTAAGACGAATCGATTGACGTAAGCATCATCAAAATCGGCCAACGCGTTTGGTCTCTAGAAGGCTACATAGGAACAAACAAACATACATACATAGATTCATAAAAATATGACCCTCCTTCGGCAGTCAGGTAAAAAATACAGTTGAATTGAGAATCTCCTCCTTTTTGAAGACTGTTAAAAAGGATTTACACCAGCATAATAAGGAATCACAACTGTTAATTTTGAGTTTGAGTCGAGCATGAGCATCTCATTCTCATATCATATCAATGTAAAATTACTCAAGACGATATCACCAAAACAGTAAATAACGACACTCAATACATAACATAATTCCGTACCCCGAAAATAAACCTCTCAACCGAAAATAATGGCAACTGAGCACATTGTAGCATACCGTTCATAAATCATTCGCTTTTAAAGCCTGAATACGCTGCTGCAAATGAGACTCGTATTGTGAACGAAGGATAATTTATAGATATGCTATATTACCCCTTTCTTTGTAGGGGGTGAGTAGAGAACGCGCAGCGGTAGTCGTGGTTTCTATCTTCCATCTGAAAGACGATTTTGATGGCCCGGTAGTTGAATTATTAACTTAAGTTGATCATTCTTCCAAAAAAACGTTGTATGGCGTTTACTCCACTGTTTGACGATGTACGTTCAAAATAAAAAATGATATAATTTTTTCTCATCATTATCTAGCCCTGTTTGGAAAAAAACATTGAAAGTTATGAGCGTCGAAAGTTCCATATTTCAACACAAATTTTAACGCATCTTTAGGCGGAAATAAATACCATAAGAAGAAGAAAAATTGCAAAACAATCACCATACAGGGATAGATTAGTATTTCAACAATGCATATAATTACCTCATTATTAATACCTCAATCAATTTTATAATAATAACTTATTTACTATTCCTATTCAATCAATATATCATACCTATAAACACAGACATAATTATACATCCAATTTGACATTTGTAATATTTTTTTTTTTTTTTTGATACTATGTAATGCCTTGAAATACTACTGAAGAGGGGGCCACCCCTTCCTCTCTCCTAATTTTTGCTGTGCCCGACGGGGTCCATATTGATCTTTTACCATGTCTATACCATCTTTGTAATACATATGGAATGCAATAAAGTATTGAGTATTGAGTAATTTTATTTTGAATAGATAAATTTAGTAGTTTTTTCATAATATCCATATTCCCAAACGTCTGTTTATAAAATTTCGTTTTCGTCCTAAATCATCATCCATTTCGCTACAAATTTGCATAAGTGTGTGTTCGTACGCGAACTAGCTTCTTACTGCTCATAACAGCATCTATCTATTTCGTACATGTTATCGGATGAGATAGCATGCATTTTAACCCCGCGCAAGATATAGGTCGTGCCGTTGACTAGGGTAACCTTAAGAAGGACTCAAAGGGGAAGCCAAATCACAAATATTAACAGCTGCACGGGTCGATATTTCAAGGCTAAGCAAGGCTTGCCGTGGCCAGTCCGTAAAGTACGTTAAGCTGTTGGTCCCAACATTCATGTGTAGGTATTTGGCAGTCACAGTCGTTAAGGATAGTCAGAAGCCCGAAAGTCCAACTACCAGTCTTTCCAAGACATATTGTATTAAAGTAAAGTAAAGTAAAGTAAATTTTATTTGTTTAAACATGGTGTACATGATACATTGCATGCAGGATAGTAATGGGATACAGAAAAGTTCTAACATGTTCAGCCACATATCGTGGCGTACAAATTGGTAGGAAGAGATGGTGCATAAACCGTGATAATATTCATCAAAATTACATTTTATATCATTATACATCAAAGATTAGGTAAGTATAATAATTACAATTCAATAAGCATATTTTTTAGATACAATTCAATGTCAAAGTAAGTAATCATTAAATAAATTGGTCAATAAAAATATGAATAATACTGTCATTAAAAAAAATTCAATTAATTCAAATAAAAAATACAACAACATGTCAAAAAACAAAAAAATAATACAACATTGTCATCTCAAAAACGAAGAAAATTATCCTCTTTCATAAACTCTGCTATACTGTAATATGCTCTTTCAGTTAGAAAACTCTTTAATTTACTTTTAAGGGCAGATATATTTAATGTTTTCCATGATTTGGGCAATTTATTAAAAATGGTCGGAGCCATGCAAAAGATGCTCTTACGCATAAGAGTAGTTTTAGCGCCGTGAACACAAAGTTTGAAATTATCACGTCTATTCCTAGGGAAAACATCAGACAAACGCTGAAATAAATGGGAATTTGATTTAATGAACATTACTGTTTCTAGGATATATAATGAGGGCAATGTCAATATTTTACGTTCTATAAAATAAGATTTACAGCTGTCCGTTGTTTGCAGTCTAAACATCGATCTAATGCACCTTTTCTGTGCCCGAAACGCTATTTCATTGTCCGTGCTATTCCCCCAAAAGATGACTCCATATCTAAGAATTGATTCGGCTAATCCATAGTAAGCAGTAATCAGTGCATCTGTGTTGAGAACCACAGCAAGCTGTTTCAGAGCGTAGGATGCACTACTCATTTTTTTACTAAGTGCCTCTATTTGAGGTTTCCAATTCAATTTGGAATCTATTAATAGTCCCAGAAATTTTGTTGTGTCAGCTTCATTGATATTTATATTATTAAATTGAATATTCAAATTGTTGATTGTTGGTGTACGTTGTCTAAAGTGCATTACGTTAGTCTTTTTTAGATTAATTATTAAATTATTATCATTTAACCAATTTATAATAGATATTAGTGCATTATTAATGTCAAGTTCATATGTGTTTATGTCATTACAAGCTATTGTCAAAGTGCAATCGTCAGCAAAAAGTGTCATCGGATGTTCAGTTATTTTAGGCAAGTCATTTATATACAAAGTGAACAACGGAGGCCCCAATACACTGCCTTGAGGTACTCCGTATATAACCTCGCGTTCTTCTGATCTTGAAGTTTCTTCACGTTTAATTTTTGTATTTATTTTACTGATCTCTGTAACTTGTTTACGGTTATGAAGATAGGATTTAATTAATTTTAAAACGTTGCCTCTAACACCATAGGCTTCAAGTTTCTCTGCCAGGGAATTATAATGGACGCAGTCAAAGGCCTGTGTCATGTCGCAGAATATGGCACAGACTGGTGTTCTCTTATCTACATTTAGCATGACATTATTTAAAAACTCATAAATAGCCAAATTTATACTTTTATTTTTTCGAAATCCCTTTTGTTCGTCACTTAATATATTATATTTTTCTAAATAGGTATTCATTTCACCATATATGTATTTTTCGAACACCTTAGACATAACTGGTATAAGCGCGATCGGCCTGTAATTTATCATTAATTCGTGATTATCTTTCTTATAGAGCGGTTTCACTATAGATTTCTTTAATGCATCAGGAAATACACCAGCACTTATGGAAAGATTAATAATGAAACACAAATGAGTACTTATTTCAAATGCAACTGCTTTCAATATTTTTGTGGCAATACCATCGTAGCCAACGCTGTTTGTGTTTTTGAGTTTCATAATAATATTTAGTATGTCATAGGGCGTAGACGGAGCCATAAACATAGATTGTGCTCTGCTAAGAATTAATGACGTTGAGTTTGTACCTGCGGTAATTGTTGGTTGTATTTTATCTATAAAATAATTATTAAATGTATTGGCAATGTCCTTTGGGTTTGTGATGTTTTTATTTTCGAATTTGATGCAAGAAATTGAGTTTTTCGGGGCATTGTATTTACTCTTATTAATTATTTGCCACGTAGTCTTAGACTTGTTATTAGAGGTTTTAATATTGTAATTGTTTTGTGCTTTCTGTGTTAGATTCATAATTCTTTTGAGTAGCTTTGAATATGTTTTGAATTTATCTCTATTAGATTGATTTGGTTTTAACCTATATTGCCATAGAAGCTTCCGTTTATTCTTACTACACAACTTTATCCCACGTGATACCCAAGTAGGATTTTTAGTAGTCTTAATGGTAATCATTTTGCTGGGGAAACATAATTCGTACAATAATTGGAACGTTTCAATAAAACAGTTGTAGGCTGCATTAGGATCGTCCATCTCGTATACATCTGAGAAGGATAGACTACTTAAACAAGTCTTGAATTTTTCTATATTTACCTGACTGTAGTCTCGTGTACTTTTGCGATAATACTTAAGAATATCCTTTTTTATAACGGGGCACTTTAACAGTTGTGCTGTGTGATCGGATAGCGCGAACTCCAATACTTGTGATGTACAACGACGCTTGTTAAAATCATGAGCAAAATTATCTATGCATGTTTGGCTCGCAGCCCGAGTAGGTTGTCTCAAAGCAAGTTGTAAATTAAAATTTAAAAGAATACACTCGAATTCGGCTGACAGTTTACTTCTCTTCAAAATGTCAATGTTGTAATCACCAGCCAAAACTATATTCTTACATCGTTGTTTGGATAAATATTTTAAAACAGTTTCCAGTTTATCAAAAAACTCATTGATATTATTTGAGTTAGGTACTCTATAAATACACACAATTATAATGTTATAGTCCGTCAATTTAACTGCACAGCACTCGATTACACTTTGCGAGGACATGTTTGCTACATCGGTCAATCCTTTCCATTGAATACCATGCTTAACAAGTATACATGCACCGCCTCGCTTACTTGTCTGTCTACTATAACAAGCAGCTAAACTATAATTAGGTAGGTGTAGCTGATTCTCACAGCCAGCCATTATAAAATGCTCTGAAATGCATATTACATCTACATCGACATCTCGTTCTGAAAGTTCACATAAACATACTGAGAGAGCATCAGATTTACTAACGAGACCGGCAATGTTCTGATGTAGTACACATAAATATTTAGTCACGAAAAAAAGTGTCCTTATTTGTCAGATTATTATCAATGGTTATGTCAATTGTATCACTTAGACTATTATTATATTGTATGTCAATTATTAAACTATCTATGTCCTTAAATATTATATACATTCCATGGTTACTTACTAAGCCAGTTCGTTTATTATACATTTTGTAGTCATAGGAAAGATTTTTATTACTGTCCAACAGTATTGCCCAATTACTGGGTTGTGGAGGTCCGATTGGCGTTTGTTCTATCTAAAATACTTTTGAAATCGACACGACCATACTTCACGACCACGATCATACGGACGGGACGATCACAGTTGGGAAAAGGCAGGCAAATTCATTGCTCTTACTTAATCCTGAAGGCTTGTTTTTCTCTGTAGTAGAAGAGTCTTTTTTTATTGGTGTGGGAAATCATACAACGACGTCTCCCGCTCTGAGAATGAATTGTGAGAGCGTTACAGGCTTTTACTGACTCAAACCCACATCACATCAACACATCCGTGTTCCTTCAGTTGCTTGAGCCAGGGCCGCGGCCGCTGCGATTTGTCGCAGCAACGTAGTTTCGCCCCGGCGTTTCAGATTTTCACGCCACTCCCATATTTGCACGAGGACTTTTACCTCCAGATCCCTTGGCGACAATCCGGAAAGTAGGCAAGTAGGACCCTTTTGGATGCGTTCAACCGGCGGACTGGATGCACCTCAGGGATCGGGCCCACACCAATGCTCCGTAAAGACCCATGGACCCCCGCGTAGAGCCTTCGGCAGGAAACGTTTGGTCTCCCTAGATTGGGCAGGAGCCACTTGAGGGCAGCCCCGGCCCGCTCCAGTCTGGGAGCCAAACGTCGGCAATGCTCCACGAAATTCCACCTACTGTCGAGGACGAATCCTAGATACTCCAGTGCCCTTCCTGCAGTAATAAAATATGGCTTATTTTTTACACTCATCCGTCATTTATACATCACTTGAATATAATTAACAATGCTTGTTTTAAATTGTAACATCAATATCCACAATATTGATATGAAATTGTGCGCTTATTTTAATTGTTGAACAGTTTGTGTAATAAAATGTAAAGCCGTAATTGTTTGTGGCTAATTGATTTTACTATCATCGATAATTTATTTACGAAGAGGAGCTCGTGGCTAAATAATAACAGCCGTACGGGTCGATCTTAAGGTTAAGCAACGCTTGACGAGGTCGGGCCGTGGATGGGTGACCATTTCAACATACCGGGTTTCCTCCGTGCCTCGGAAAGCACGTTAAGCTGTTGGTCCCGGCTGTCATTTGAAGATCTTTGATAGTCGTTACGAGTAGTCACAAGCTTGAGATCTGACACCAGTCTAGCCAAGGGGTACCGTATTACTCAGTTACTGGGTTGTGGAGGTCAGATAGGCAGTCGCTCCATGTAAAATACTGGTACTCAGCTGAATCCGGTTAGACTGGAAGCCGACCCCAACATAGTTGGGAAAAGGCTAGGCAGATGATGATAATTTATTTACGAAGTGTTTTGTTTTGTGCCTTCTACAGTTGTGGTTTCGGAAAAACTTATATTTTGGTTGCTATAAAAGATGATAACCTCCTCCTTTTTGGGAAGTTGGTTAAAAAGGCCAGTATACTTACATTATAAAGTCATACCTATATCCTATACGTATTCACCAAAGAGGTTGCTTTCCTGTTATTGTACCCCTATGTAGTTGTAGTTTGGGGTCTGTGTGTGTGTGACTGCGTGACTGACGAGTTGAATATCGTGAGTTTGAACCCAGACAGGCGCGTTGTGTAATTTTCATCATCACGGCTCTCAAAATTGTGAAGGAAAACATTTTGAGGAAATTGGCATATCATAGTCAGAACTAAATTTTTTAAGACAAGTAACTTCTAAAAATTCCCCAATTCGCACTGGGACTGCGTGGTGGATTACAGTCCACTCTCTGACTGTTATTGTACAGGTTTCTGTGTCTCAGTAGTGGGTACGTTAAAGGTTGATTATGATAATGGGTAGCCTTCCATGTGCTGATGGTGACTACCGGGGTGGTTTTAGTGAGGTAAGATCCTCACACTCCCCGTTCCATTCCCTAAAATCCCTTTAGAAGGTTTACCTCCAAAGTGAAAAACAGTAACAGAGGTAGGTTAAGACGGTATACCTACTTACCTACATGATAACAAAGGCTAACTCTAGTGTTTAGAAGTCAAACTTACTACCAAGAATTCAGAATATAACTTGTTAGTGTCCCTGTAAGTATATCTACAGCATCCACAAAGGCAAAACTGTGGACAAAAACAACATCAACTTAACTACCGAAAGATAACCTAATTATTATTTTCGTTACCCCTACTAAACTTTCCTTTTCCCTCTTATTTATCCTCAAATAATTAGTTGGTTATAACCGGATTATGACCGGTCGTAACTGGTTAGATCCGGTTACGTCCGCCCCGAACCGGTGAAGAGAGGTACGGAATTAAATGTTAATTACTGTGTACCTTAAATTATATCATTTTAGATTATGGTAGGGATTATCACTGTCATTATAGTAGGTACTTAATTATTATGGAGGCTGCACGGACCAATTTTTGAGGTTAAGCACCTCTTGCCGAGGTCGGTCCTTAGATGGGTGACCATTTTTTACATACTGAGACTCCTCCATGTTTGAGCACGTAAAATTCTTGGTCATTTGTAGATCTTCGACAGTGGTTACAGATATTTAGAAACCAGAAAATCTAACACCAGCCTGGGTTTTACTGGTCAGAGTCAGAGGCAACCTCTCTGTGTAAAATACTCGTACCCACGTCCGTGTGCGGGGTGCCAACTGTAAATTAGCGTTGCGTATCTGACGCCGTGCAAATGCTGAGTTAGTAACCCTTTCTGTGTGGGCACACCCAGCGCAGCTCTTCTTGAATATTGTTTGCACTTTTTTACTGTTCTTCCCTGTTACTTTGTAATTGTTGTTGTTGTGATGTGTCTGTGTTGAATAATATAAATCTAGTTAGACTGGAAGCCGACTCCAACATACTTGGAATCCTATGCAGATTGGTTGATTGATCTACTTCATCATCGTCATAATTATATCAGCCGAAAGACGTCCATTGCTGGGCATAGACCTTCCCCAAGCGTCCCGTATCCAGCAGATTCCCGCAGCCTCAACCAGGTCATTGGACCACCTAGTGGAAAGCCTTCCAATGCTGCGTCTTCTGGTACGCGGGCGCCACTCCAGAACCTTTCAGCCCATCTGGCATCCGTTCTGCGAGCAATGTGCCCTGCCCAATTCTTCGGGCTATGTCGGTAACATTAGTTCTCCTGGAGGAATGGTATTATTATTATAGTACATTGGCAAAGATGGAAGATATTGGTGTAAATATTTCAAAAGGCAGTTGATAAGAACTTTGCTAATTGATTGATTTATGAGCGTCTAAACGTTTTCAATGTTTGATTTAATTTTGTTGTTTGTTTTGACGAATTTGATATTTTAATAGATACTGATGGACTTGGAAAACTCCTTTGTAAAAGCTGGTATTGACATTAATTTTCATTATTTTGGGAAATTCCCTAAATTGACATTTTATGTAAGACCTAGGCAGGCAAACTTATGGGTATAATATAACAATATATGGGATAAAGGCGAGAGTTTATGGTGTATAGCTTGGCTGAACATTGATTTCTGAGACTATTAGCCTTATGTAATGCCAGTCTAGCTAGATACATGACTGAAAATGAAAGCACCTTGTCTATGTGATGTGAAACTAATTTCCCGCTGAGTGGATCTTTTAGAGCGCATCACTTTCAAAGCAATGTGATCACTCTTTTGTAAGGACATCACTGCAGGCTATTCCAGTGTACATTCAGGTACAGAACTTTCTAACATGTTTGATCTACGTACAGTTAAGGGTCAAAAGTGCAGTCTTACTCTCCCAAAATTAAAATGACTAGTTTTTGTATAAGAACTTAAATTATCCTCAACTGGATTAATATGTAATACAAAAACTAAAGTTTAGATTATACCTACTAACCGTGATAAGTTGCCGCTGCTGTTTTGATAGAGTGTGACTGCAATTTTGACCCTTAACTGTACAATAGACAATATGCTTAAATGTAACAGTATTTTTTTATTACTTTCCTTCACTCGTCTAAACCTCGTTTTTGCTTCCTTCAATCAAAACTTTTATAGATTGCAAATTATTAAGAATTGTCCTTCAATAAGCGGACTTGGACTAAGCGTGTAAGGGACTTTTCTGATGGTGCGACGCGATTGAAGTTACGTCGATTTTAATTCCCAATCGGTCGAATTGCATCGCATACCGTTCGTGTGAACTAATCAAATCACATCAAATCAAAATAGTTTATTTCAACTAAACCTTATAGGTTATTTTGAATTGTCAAACAACACATCATTGTTGTTCGAAAAATACATATATATCACTTAGCTGGGAGCTTGCTACCACTTCGACCCGTTGATCACAAATTTCTGCAAATTTATTTTATTGCAGATACTCAGATTTGGGCGTGAGTGTTTTTCACATGGCCAATAATATGTCGCTCTTTCAACAGTAACCTCTAAAGAAAATATGTTTCTATTATCTAATGACAAAAAAGCCGAGGACTTTTTATATAAAGACATTCTGTAGTATATTTAGTATCAGCATTGTACCCGTGCAAAGCCTGGGCGGGTCGCTAGTTACTTAATTATGAGAACGATGTAAAAAGACGTGCAAGTAAAAGTGTCCAGAGTAAAATAGATAACCTCAAAATACAATAATTAATTAAAAACAGGCCGAGGAAAACAAGTTATGAACCATCCCAATTGATGGCGCCCGTTTACAAACATGACGCAAGGATTGGCACCGTTCAGCTCAATTATCATGAAGGGAACAGAATGATCCAACACATGTGCAGCCATCAGAGAGACATTTGAGAGAGAATGACTGAACTGCCAGGGCACACACACATCAATTAACGACATATAGGTACTGATAATACTCACACATGTGCTGTGAAGTTATATAATACTAAAAGAAATTGAGTTTATACAATACAAGTATATTCATACAGTCTTCAGCAGGTCCAACAATTCTTCAAAACTTTTTTGCTTATCACTTGTTTTTGCGCCCTAGTGGTTGTGTAGCAGGACTAGCATTGAGCCAAGCATTTTTATCAGCAGTGTTTTCTCCCAACTTATAATATGCCTGCCTGCACAGTGTGCGTTATATACAAGTTTTAAATTTCGTCTCATTCAGTTCTAGAATGTGGGGAGGTATTTTATTGTATCATTTTATACAGTACTCCATTAAAGATGACGCTACTTTAGCCAGCCTGAAACCTGGTTGAATTAATTGATCCCTATTGCTAGTAACATAATTAAAATATTATGTCTGTCACCGTTTTTACAAAAAAGATGTAAATTCTTTCTAACTTGTACTATAAATAAAAATAAAGTGTTACTATAATTTTGAATATAATACAAATTAACCAGTTTGATTTTGTCCACACTTAAGATTGGCTTATGGAGCAGGACCAGCATGTTTCCAAGCATTCTTGTCTTAAATATAATCATTGAATGTGATCTTGAATGCAATGAATGTGTGCATCATTCTTTGAACATACTTACGCTATTATGATTCTGGAAGGTCGTTAATAGTCAATTAATATCTTTTGATAAACAAAAAAAATAAAAAGTTATCTGGGATTAGGTATTTCGAAATTTTTTGTTAATTAGCTCTGCCCTAATCCGCAGTATTAATTTGCAATCACCTAAAAACGCTTCCCAACTAAAATTAATTTATGAATCCCGCACAATTCCCGGCCTATTAACAGAAGCGGCCATTATAATAATCCCGACATTCAAATAATACCATAAACAATTAATATAAATTATCATTATTGTCCTAAACCTTGCATTTAGTTCCGTTTAATCGCAATAATTCAACTATTAACCGTTTTACGGGTACCCGCTTATCGAAAACGCCCCGGGGAGCACCGGTTCCAGTTTATACCAGTTTGAACTGCATTAAACTGGTATAAACTGGTTTAATGTGGATTACAACCGGATATTGGTGTTCGGACGGATAGTTAGCATAATTGGTACAGGTGTTGGGTGACAAGTAAAGTTTTGAGTGACAGCCCTGTTAATAGAGGTGCTCCGTTGATTTGTGATTGTAATGTTCGGTGGAATGTATTATTAAACAGCTGTTTTTAGTTGTTTGGTGATTGTTGATGGTTTTAGAGTAATCCAGAGGTGATAGACGAAGGGAAGTCTGAAATTAAATTTCAGTACTGCATGTCAATCCCATACGTTTTGTTTTTTTTACAATCTTTATCGCTGAAAGAATGCTACTATGCCTAATAAGGAGTTCACTACGAAAAAAAAATCTTATTCTAAAATGTTACTCAGTTCTATCAATTGCCCGATTTCATTAGACACTGGGCAAAATGACAATGATAATAGAAGTTTATGCAACGGTCATATAATAGGGATTATTAAAATTTGAGTGTGATAATAGTATCACATGAGTTTTTTAATACATAATTATATGCCGTTGGAGGAGGCCTTTGTCGTAGATAGATAGATAGATAAATTATTTATTCAGCGCATACAAAAGACAGCACAGCACACAAAATCACAATCAAATTATTTTACTTTACATGTGGGTATTTAAAAAAAAGGTGCCAACATACAAAAAAAGGAAAAAATACATAATAAAAGTGACACGTTACTACTTATCTACTTCAAATAGAACACAGTGCGGTGTGCGTCTCAAGGTTGCACCAAATGGGAGTCCAGCTCAGCATGTGTCAGGCAAATATACCTGACGCTGATATTCTGCTGGATCCCTGCAGTGACATACGGTCGCTAAGCAGTCGCAATATGTTGGTGTAATGACAGTGTGATGTGAGGTACGTACATAAAAGCAATTATTTTTCTATTGTGTTTAGTAACAGCACTCAAGGGGTAAATATGTTTACTATAAATAAATATACGTAAATAAATGTGTATTTCAATTAGTAGGTATCCAACAAAAGATCCACAAGTTATTCAATTACCATATCCTTTGTTTACAGGTTTTGACCACGAGATACGCCATATAGGCAGATTGGCTCTGGAAGGACATGACAGCCAGTTATATAACGGACGTGTTCAAAACAGTAATCCCCAGTTTTTTCTGCGAGGCTAAAAGAAACTGCCGCAGTCGAACTCTGAACGTTACAAGGCATTTGAGACTCCTTATCGGCGGGGGAATGTTGTTCCAGCATTTGGATGCGGCGTATCTAAAACTTCCCCTGAAAGCCGCTGTCTTGTGCGAGTGTGTGGAGAGTTGCTGTGAGCACTGTCGACTTGCGCATTCTCTTCTACTAGCGATCCAGCTCAGTTTATTGTACAGATAGGTCGGCTGTTTGTAATTTATAACTCCAAAAAGTAGGCATGCCAAGTGCAACTTACGACGCGACTTCATCTTAAGGATTAGTGTTTATGTGTATTAGTAGTGGTTATTTAAAAATGGCGTTACGTGACTTCTAGGTGGGATTGAGAAGCAAAACCGAGCGCAGGCGTTGTTGAAGTTGTTGATGGAAAAACCAATCGTCAACACTAAATATAATTGTATTGTAAATTATGATAAAAACAGCAATAAAGGATCATTTTATATGCCGTTGCATACAATATTTAATCTTCACTCATACAGTTGAAATATAACAATAGTGGAAACAGAAAAAATATGTGGTATGGCGGACAGTTTAAATTCTAATTGCGCATGAATACGCAGCGCGTGCATCTATAGACAATGACACTATTTTTTTACATAAAGTAAATTAGCCCATACGCGCCGATAAATTTAAAAGTAAAAGTATGCTATAAAAATTAAAATGTTATTTTATGATGCAGTTATTTGAAAATCTAAATATGTTGCACTGTTATAATTTTGTTTATTTTTAATATAACCTATCCACAAAAAAAGCACAAGCTGATACAATATTTTTTGAATTCATATTTAGAAAATTACATTGTGAGTGAAGATAAATACGTCTCCGTTTCTTTCTTTTATTCAAAATCAAAATCAATTTTTTTATTTCACATAGGCTTACATGGGCACTTATAAAACGTCGACAAAAGGTGCACGGTTCGGGTTGGTCGTTTCCTATGGAGAAGAACCGGCAAGAAACTCCATGGTTATTGTAATTATACACTTAGACCAATTTATGTAAAATATGGTCGTCGAATAAATCTCCTATTGTCGCATCACAACTATCTACGAGATGCGTTAACTTTGATTCCACTTGCTAAATTTTACTTTGAAACTCTAAAGATTTTATCTATCAGGGAAATTTAGTTTACCGCTAAGAATTCCTTTCTACCGCTTAGTCTATTAGTAAAAGCATACGTTATTCCTTTATATCATGTCCAGTGTCCATGATAACCCTATATTACCTTTCGTTATACACCCTATATTAAATAGAAAAAGCAATTACACATACGCGGCGAGTTCCTGACTGACCACAGAGCATCAACACGGATCTAAGGGTGCCTTTTACAAGAGATGTGCGAGGAACTCGTGGCTAAATAATAACAGCTGCACGGGTCGATTTTCATAGTTAAGCAACGGTTGCCAAGGTCGATCCGTGGATGGGAGATATAGTGAAATTGTGTAGTGAAAGAAATATAATATATTTATTTGTTAAAAGCACACTTTGTTAACAAGAATATTACAAATTAGATGATTATATTCAAGATAAGAATGCTTGGAAACATGCTGGTCCTGCTCCATAGGGCAATCTTTAGTGTAGACAAAATAAAACTGCTTAATTTGTATTGTATTCATAATTATATAAACGCTTTATTTATATTAACCCTATACAAAGCGCAAGTCCGATCCTGCATGGATTATTGCAGCCATCTTCGGGATGGCTCAGCTAAGTATCAGATTGCCGCGCTTGACTCGGTGGAACGCAGAGCCAAGAGGCTCATCGCCGACGTTGAACTGGTGGATGCCAAGCTTCACAGCTTGGCTCATCGCCGCAAGGTTGCCTGCTTGTCGGTCTTCTACAGACTGTATTTCGGTGAGTGTGCTCAAGAACTCCACGACCTCATCCCACCAGCCCCCTTCTACCACCAGACATCTAGACGCACTGCAAGTTACCATCCTTACCTTGTTGCCATTGCACCAATTCACACCAAGCGCTTCCAAACATCCTTCATAATGCGCACAGCGAATGAATGGAACATCACTGCCTGCATCTCTGTTTGCGAACGCATTCAACCCGAATCTCTTCAAAGTTAGAGTGAACAGGCTTCATCTGGGTAAGCTCACTCCATCGTTGACTCTGTCTCTGTCACCTATGACCTAGACTAGAGTCAAGAGCAACGCCAGAACAAAAAAAAAAGACTTCTCTTTTTGCTTAAAGAAATTGACTTGCACACTGTTCCGTTGTTGTTGCATTAGGTAATTTACCTACGTTTGCAATATTTGTAAGTATGTGAGAACCATGTTCCTATTTATCAAGTGAAGGAATTTATCTTTAAGTGCTTGTAATAGTTTATACCTTTATGTAGTATAGTAGTTCTGGGTGCATTGATATCACGTATGAATTTATTAATGTTTGTACTTTATGTAAATATTGCAAAAAACTTATTTTTTTAAAAGAGATATGGAGATATGGAGTTTCTTGTGCGTTCTTCTCCATAACAAGTCAATGCACGGTATAATCATTTTTTTTTACTTGTAAATAATTGTTAACGTTAATTGTAATCGGTAATAGCCCAGTTTAAATAAATACATTAGAATTTTGACTTTTGATACCAAAAATTCATAATAAAAATAGAAACATCCGCATTGAGAACCTCTGCTCAGCTCTAATTCTGTTTGTTGACAGTAACATATTCAAGTGTGAAAATGAATGGAGATCTAATCGCCGCTTGTACGACGCATCGTTCCATACTCTGTATTGCAAACAGTCTATATTTATCAACGAACTGCGAGTCGTACTCGGTTACTCAGGACGTGGATTGGAAACCTGTTGTGTGTGATGGTAACTGCGATCGGCGATAGCCTGCTTGATGGAAAAATTACAAGAGGTATCAATGTGTAGAATGCTTGGTAGTTGGGTAGGTAATGCCCCTGTTATTGAAGGCTGGGTCTTGGGGCTTTTGGTCCTGGGATTCCACTTATAAATACAAAAATTATTTTGAGTATTATTTTGGGACCACCAGAAAAAAGAAGTTAAAGTACAGATAACAAAAAATCTGATATACGAATTTGAATGTTTCTTGTAATTTATTGACTGTCAAAAAGACATAGTTACATCCAAGGTCTAAATAGATTAAATTATTGCCTAAAAGTCTTATAGTCTTGAGTTTGATTTGTCATGTTACTGATGTTTTTTGTTAAAACCCCATTTCTAACGTATTGATGATATCTCCATCGATATTTTAACAATTTTGCAGTCTAATATTAGACTGGTAGGAAGCATGAGCGATTGTAATTTTGATGTCACCAATCGTAAGTTTGAACTGCCAAATATTCAGATCTATGAATATAAAGATCTTTTCTGTATAGGTAACTACGAAACACTTCGATTTTGTTTACAATATGTTATTTGTCAAATTCTCAAATAGAGAGAAACTGTCGTCATTGATTTTAACTGTATCTCTGCCTTCATCCACCCTGACTACAGGCATCATATTAAAACAAGTCCCTACTTATAAGTACTCACTTCCTAGAAGAAACCTCTCTTTAAATAGCCCTCTTCCTGTTTCATCATTAAGGGCCGAATATATCTTAATATTATCATCTCTGGCTTGTTTTGTTTCAAAGTGTCACCAATGGAACATTTACCACTGCAATAAACTATATATGTGCCTCCTGTACTTAATATACAACCGTGTTGTGTGTTAAAGTGTGTATGTCTGTGGCATCGTAGGTCCTAAACGGATGAACCGATTTTGAATATGTATTTATTGTTTGAAAGATGACTTTGTCGAGAGTATTTTTAGCGATTTTTGATGACAAGCGGTTCAGCCGATCAAAAGTAATGCGCATTTTACTCTTTGAATGAGGGTATTTTCGCAAGATATCGGGTTATAATTACGTGTTTCGATGGATTGTCGACCGAAGCGTGTAAACAACTAGATAAATTCTTTATTAACAAAAAAACAATTGAATATGCTAAAAATTGTTTTTTCCGTCTCACTTCTCAGAAAGGAGACGGAAAAGAGCTCAGTGTGCCTCAAAAAATTCTTCCACATTGATGTCAATGGGAAACGTGCCCAGAACGCTGGCAGCATTGCCACGTTGAATGGCAATGCTGATTCTCTGAAAGAAGAAAAGGCCAGCCCTCTGGTCACGTGAAGAGCCGACGAGCTTTGGGCTAATTTTAGATAAATTAATTATGTAGTTTAAAAAGCACGGGGATTTTTAATTTTCTTAATTTATTATCGTGTTAAATAAAGCAAGAACTACTCACTTTCTAAAAGAAACCTCTCTCTATATATAGCTCTCTTCCTGTCTCTTCATTAAGGGCCGAATATATCTCAACATTATTATCGATCATCTCTTCCGGACTCACTAAACGTATATCAAACTTGAATTTTGTTGCGGTTTAAAGAGAATTTTAGTCGTTTTTAACTTCGGCTATAATGTAACCTGATTGGCTACTGTTTTTATGTGCGAAGAAGCATACTTACTAATAACATTTACAGTCTTTGCTATCTAGATTGTTGTTGTTGTAGATTGTCTGTTGTTGTTGTCTAGATTATTGTGTGTTGTGTTGTTTTCTTTGATCGTGATTCTGTTCTAGATTGTTGTTGTTTGTTATCTAGATTGTGGTAAAGTTATAATGTTGCTAAACAACTGAATTACTTCGGGAGAGTCATTATTAGGTAGATCGATAACTTAGCTTTGATATTTTAGGCCCAAGTTTCAATTGATTTAAAGTTACTCGGGTACTAGGAATAACCCCGATATTATTTACAATTTTAGTTTTATCATCGTTTTTCTTGACAATAAGTTTTATAGACTCTTATTTACCTGGCCAGTGCACTGTACTAACTCATTGGGGATTACAGACGTCAGATTATGTTATACCATCTTTCACCTTTAATTTGGGTTTTCTTCTATAATCTTGTTTAGTTTTGTTACACCTAATATTAATACCTCCCGGTCCCGAATTCTGTATTGAGAATTTGAAAATGAGTATTTGTCAGACTTTGGCATTCATGTAAAATTTGACACGATTGTAACTTCAAATTCTCAAATCCTTGTAAGCACAACTATATCAATGTAAGCCACTCATAACATCGCCCACCGAATCTGACCAAGAACCCAACACGGTAACTTCTCCAATTGCCCGACCTACGAATCTACCTACCCCAGTGCTCACATCTGCTGGCCGCGATGCACCTGCGGCTGTCGACCTGTTACTGTCGCTTTTTATAGCGAAACCGGTTCAGGGAGGCTTGGACGGGGTTATGTGAGATGGACGCACGAAGAAAAATTTTAAGTTAATTGATGTTGATGAGATGGAAACATTCTATAAAACTTTTTTTTTAATATTGTCCCACTGCTGGGAAAATACTTTCCCAAGTCCTTCCAAAAACTCTTTTGTGTGTACGATTCGATACCACTGACAAATAAAAATATTTCTTACAAAAAAAATACAACCGACTTCCAAATAAAAACTTCAAAGTGAAAAATAACTTCAAATTCGGAAGTCAGTGTTCCTGTTTTCGTTTCTTCGTTTTTTGACACCGACTTTTTTTTTAATTGTAAATATGTTTTTTTATTTATCATTTTTTGTTGTGGTTAATATTGATAGTTAGTTACCCAATGCCAAAAGTGATGCCAGAAAAGATTAACCCAATAACATGAAACTTAAACAAAATTACCGGAATGGGTGTATACCAGGATGAACTGTTCACATCGGCGTACCTCTTTAGAGCGTACCAGTGTAATGTTATATCATGAAATTGTGTAAACAATAAACAGACATGCGATTGCAGCTATCCCGAGTAATTTTCTATCATTGATTGTTGATGAGTTGACCATGACAAGCACCAGCTTTCAAAAAAAAAAGAATGATCAAAATCGGTTCACCTAGTAAAAAGTTCAGAGGTACAATTAAAAAAAAAATACAGTTGAATTGATAACCTCCGCCTTTTTGAAGTCGGTTAAAAAAGTAAACAGATATTTGACGAGTTAGAAACATACGTTTATGTGTCATATACTCCTTTGCTTCTACTACTCTTTACTCAAATAATTATCTGTCCTTTGTTGACGTTTTATTAAAAAAATTGTCTGGTGAACATATTTTGCCGCAAAATTGTCGTAAACGAACTTCATCAATGATTGGCAACTTTCTGAACTTCTCAAATTTCTAAACGAGAGAGACAGATAGTGATCTACAATTTGCTTTAACTAAGTCTCTAAAAAGCAAAACTTAAATATTCCACGCCTCTTCAATTTTGGTCCTGCCGCAAGTCATTACTGTTTTTGTTTAGGCAGCCCACATAATAGATAGATACAGAAGATTATCTGCATACTACGAGCGAAAATAGGTGTACGCACACATAGACGCATACGTACGACGATCTCAAACAAATGCCGATCGCAAATTCGCTTGCACTCGCTGTACGTGAACCGTGTATATGTGTGCGTGCGTTTTCGCTCATAGTACGGATTTGAGCTTCTGTGCCTTTCAACTTTGTTGGCAAGCCATCTTCGCAGTGACTCGCAGTTTGGCTTGTCAAACATTCAAGAACAATGGGGCAAAAATGTTTCTAATGTTTTGGGGTTTTCTTGAGTTGGTTAGGAAGGTTAGATAAGTTTTTAGGTACGGTAAGTTATTGGAGAAATTGTGTTTTAAGTAATAGGTATGATTTCGTTATGTCTAGGACGTCTTAAAAACATTTACGAGTAGTATCAGGTTTATCCGGGATCGATTGTGGTCAAAGGCGGTGCTCCCAAAGTTGTTCGAGAATACGTTTACCTCGGGCAAACTCTGAAGTTTGGTAAGAACAGCTTTGAGAAGGAGGCTAGCAGAAGTCGAGTCTTCTCGTCGCGTATCCCACAAAGCCTGAAGACCAAAGTCTTTAATCAATGCGTCCTACCTGTTATGACCTACGGTGCCAAGACGTGGACGCTCAAAATACGGCTGGTTCATCAGTTCAAAGTTGCTCAGCGAGCTATGGAAAGGGCTATGCTCGCAGTCTCTCTAAGGGGTCGAATCCGAAACGAGGTGATCCGGCAAAGAACCAAAGTTGTCGACATAGCTCACAGAATAAGTAAGCTGAAGTGGCAATGGGACGACCATATAAGTCGTAGAACCGAAGACAGTTGGGGTAAACGTGTTCTTGAGTGGAGACCACGAACTGGTAAACGTAAGGTAGGACGCCCTCAGGCGAGGTGAAGCGACGACCTTCGCAAGGTGGCTGAAAGTTGCCGAAAATCAAACCAAATGGCGTGCAATTGGAGATGCCTATATCCAGCAGTGGACTGCTATAGGCTGAATGATGATGATGATCAGGTTTATAATAAGACATGGTGTAACCTTTTTTTTTACAGAAAATTAACTAATGGCAAACAAAAGAATGCTAGTGATTACAGTCTCATTTAAAGTTTTCTCTTGATACTTTTTTCGGAGTTCATTAATTTTCAAGATTAACTACCTAAACACTTTTTGAGTCAACCGGAGATGTTATGAAATTGAAAAAGTTTATTAAAGTGGTTTGAAATAAACTCTTTGACCTCTCTCCTCTCTTTAAACCTTTACCTGTATATTTAACACCTTAAAAACTGATTCACAGCCGTACATGTCAACGTAAGGTTCAGTTGAAAACCAGCGTCAGGCAACTCCCAGTTGTCTGGCATTTTGCTGAACTGGACCTTTTTAGCGCAGCAACGGGGAACACTATGTATGTAACTGCTTTAAAATTAAGTTCCCTCTTATTTGTACCTACATTGTGTTGTTTGTATCTGTGTGTGCCAAATAAACTAGTTATATTTTATTTCTTTCTTTCTTTACCCTATTTCAAAAGAAATAAAACTCTATCGCTAGCACTAAACAACTTTTTTCAAAATTTACTGTCAATGTCTCGCCAAAGTTCTTTGTGTTTTGTCTTCTCCAACCAATCATTCAGGAAAAAAATCCAAATCGTAAAGACATCGTTTCGCTTGCCTCAGTAAAGACTCCCGTGTTCAGACAACCTTTGTGTGACATTCCTGTAAACTAATATTTCCATCAATACTCCTAAACTCTCTCCTACTTCGATCGGTGATTTCAACACCTTCCATTGGCTAACGTCTTTCTAAGGCCGGCCTCGGTTCGACCCCGTTTTTAGATACCCTCGGTGTGACAACCCTTTATACTATTTTGCACCCATATTTAAATATCTCTCTCCTACTTTGATCAGTAATCAAACTAGGAGAAAGACAACTCCTATTTCATTGGTCCAAAGTCACCACATATATAACTTTAATTTTTTCTTGTTTCCATCTCCCATAACCCGTTCCCTAAGTGCATCGTAGACCGGACGCGACTCCGAACTGTTTTTTATTTCTCCACATCACATTATCTCCGTATCTACTTTATTAACATTTTAACTAATAGTGAGAAACATTCTATTATTTGATACTTGCTTACATCTGTGTCTTATCAGAATTTGGGTAAGCAATATTTGTGATATAAACTGAGTCGTATTTCCATAATCAATGAATTAGGGCTGTTTAATAATGATGAAAGTGCTAGAAACATGACGTAGAAATGTTTTATAGTTCTACTGGCGTAGACTTGGATAGTAAAGATATTGCCGTCCAAAAGTTTACTTATACGCGTTCACTATACAAGAAACACATAATTTTTAATGTCTAGTGCGCACGACCGCTCCCAAAACAGACGACCGCATCGCGAATTCACTTAGTTTATTTTGACCTACATATGATCAATATTGTTCCGACAGAAGATCTTGCAGTGCCCCAATCCTTACTATATAAGTCAATGGTATACCCTTTCTTTTACATAATGTCCTCCCGGCGGAATTATGCTCATCATTATAGTATTATGCTCATCGATGCGCATGTTTGTGTAAGTATGCCGTGTCGAGCGTTTATAAGTAGTAAGTAGTAATTGTGATAAAAACAAAAAACCCGACCGCTAATAAAATATTAACTGAAAAGAGAGAAACAAGTACTAGATATAATTCATACGTTAAATATTATGAGGTGCTGCCAGCGGTAACAAACGAAATTTTGGTAGGTTTTCTATAATTTTTGTGTCTCCGCCTGCAATACGTACTATGGGCCAAAGCTACATCTGATCACTTTGAAAACAAAATCCCGTGCACTAGATGACCACAGCTGCGTCCGCCCTTTTTGCGTCGACCATAGCCAAATGACATGTTTGATTTTTTTGCCGTCATTTTTTAATTACAATAACAAGGGGCTGACAGGTACTAGAGAAACAGTCACCTGATGCTGCGATACTATTGGTTGATAAGTATGTCGGCGTTAATTTAGCGGGCGAGCCCTGCAAGCTAAAGTAGTCCTTACGGTGATCAGGTATAGCTTTGGCCGATTGTACATACGCTCGAAAAACACTACCCGCCCGCAGTTGGATAAAAAAATCTGTGCTACCGAATTTCTCCCAGAAAGACAGACTTTTCGACAATCGTTATCTGTCAAAAACCTCAAGTGGCTTGAAATGCTCCGAAGAAAAAAGATTTTATTTAATTAACAATTTATGTACACACTCTTCCTTATTGAAGTCGGTTAAAAAATATATGTAGACATTATGTGCAGAGGGGAAAAGTAAACACATTAAACAATTCACAGCTAAGTGATATACAATATAGCACGGAGACCAAGGACGACATCCAAAAGTTGAAGCAGACTGTCGAGCGTTCCACATCAGGACTTACTGTAGATGAGCCTCAAAAGCGGAAGCCCCGTATTGTAATAATTGGGGTCCCCACTGATATGGCAGAGAAAGAGGTATTTAAATGTATTTATGAGCAAAATATCGTCGATAAACTACCAACACTGACCAAAGATACATTTTTGACCTCAATCAAATTAAGCCATAAGTCAGGAAAACGAGATGCCGACAGCTGCAACTACATTGTTGAAGTGCCAGCCAGCGTCCGGAAAGCCCTAGTGAACCAGAACAGGCTTTATATAAACTGGACGTCGTGCCCGGTACGAGATTTCACCCTTGTGACTCGGTGCTTCAAGTGTCAGCAATACGGTCATGCATCCAAGACTTGCAAATCCGCCATCTCAATTTGCGGCCACTGCGGGGTGGAAGGCCACGCGACTCAGGAGTGTTCTTCGAAGGATGAACTACCGAAATGTGCAACCTGCAAGCGCTACAAAAAACCCCACAACCACAAGACAGGAGATTCTGATTGCCCAGCTAGAAAAGCCGCTGAATACAGGTATATCAACTCTGTAGATTATGAAGGCGCCTAAGAGCGCCAAACTCTAGATTATATTTAGATCTAACGTATTTTTACAGAGTACATACTTTTACATTTTTTACTTATGGATAGTTTGATTACTGATATAGATAACGCTTTTTTGTCAGAATCAAAAACTTGTGAGGTAGAAGACTGCAAACAATATCTTTCCGAATACCAAAATCCTTTTACAGTACTAACACAAAATATTCGTAGCATCTGCAGGAACTTTGACAGTTTTAACATTTTTCTTCATAGACTAAACATAGCTTGCGATATCATAATACTAACCGAATGCTGGTTATCAAAACGCCAAGAAAACATCCCTACTATGACGGGATACAACATGTTCCATAGCACTACTAACCAGAATCAAAATGATGGTGTCGTGATTTACGCTAAACAATCGCTTATAGCCACAGTTGAAGAACAGAATCAACAAGACTGTAACTGCCTTATAATTAAAATAGGTACAACTATAGCAATACTAGCTATCTACAGATCCCCATCGTTTAGAAATCTGGACTCATTTCAATATTTCTTAAACCAGGCCTGTCGTAATCTTTCCGCTTTTAAGCACATCATACTAACAGGTGACATTAACATAAACATCACTGCTGAAAACTGCGATGCTGGAACTCAAAATTACCTCAATTTATGTTCATACCATGGGCTTCTCATCGGTCATACGCTACCAACACATCAGAGTGGCTCGTGTCTCGATCACATGATGATAAAAACCAGCCTACCATATATTACCCTAGTTACTAATTCAACAATTACTGATCATAATGCTGTCCTACTAACAATGAACTTAACGCTACCTAAGCAAAATCGTCCACTGACAAAGTCCAAACTAAACATGCACAAACTAGAACATGACCTGCATAACATTGATTTTAGCCCTGTTTACGATTCTCCTGACGCTAATTTGTCTTTATCGTATTTAATTAAAAACGTCCAGCAAGCAATATTACATAATACGACCGTAATAACATTAAATCGGAAGCATTATAATATTAAACCGTGGATTACTCCGGGCCTTGTTCGATGTATAAGGCACAGAGACAAATTACATCAGAAAACCAAACGCTACCCTGATAATATAATGCTTCTTGTAATATACAAGAGGTACAGGAACTTTTGTAATAATCTCTTGAAAAAACTTAAAATTGAATACGATAAAAACGAATTGCAGAAAGCAGGCAAAAATAGTAAACAGATATGGAAACATATTAAAAACTTGACTTACAGATCTAAACAACGGGAACCCGTTTCAAGTTTACTGCTCACTAACTCTTCACCCCTATCATCAGCTAATAATGTAAATAACTATTTCGTGAATGTAGGGAAATCCCTCGCGGAACCACTCCTGAAGCAATCGTCTTATCGGTCTGCCGCGCACTTTCAGACTTCTCTCAAGAGCTGTGCTAAATCTTTTGCACTTTTGGATACGGACGAAAGTGAAGTAGAACTAATCATCTCAGCTCTGAAAGATGACTGTGCAGTCGGCTGGGATAATATTGATAATAAAATACTTAAGCGTTTTAAACACATTTTACTCCGACCGTTAACATGTATATTTCAGGCGTGCCTCCGAGAAGGAATTTTCCCTAAAAGTCTAAAAAAGGCGGTGGTCATCCCTATCTTTAAATCTGGATATAGAGATGTTGTGAATAATTATAGACCAATATCTATACTGCCTTCTTTATCCAAAATATTAGAAAAAATCATTAACAAAAGACTCGTCAATTACTTGGAAACGAACAACTTATTATCTTCTTCACAATTCGGGTTTAGAAGCAGATTGTCCACAGCAGATGCGGTTCAAAAGCTGACAGACCTCGTTGCACAAGAACTCGGCGATGGAAACCAGGTCCTGACTATCTTCCTAGACTTAGCAAAAGCTTTTGACACCGTATCTGTTCCTTTGCTTTTAAATAAACTGGAAACGTTAGGTATAAGAGGTACACAGCTGAAACTATTCGAAGATTATTTAAACGATAGATCGCAATGTGTTCGAATAGGAAATATAACTAGTAACGATGAAAAATCACTAGGATTTGGAGTTCCACAAGGCAGTATCCTTGGTCCATCATTGTTCCTCATTTACATTAATGATCTTTGTAATTTAAATGTAGGAAATTGCAAAATAATATCGTACGCTGATGACACTGCGCTTATTTTCACCGCAAAAACTAACTCCGAGCTGTATAATGTTGCACAGGCAGGTTTTAACATCGTTCTAAACTGGCTTCGTTGTAATTTACTAACACTAAATGCAGATAAAACAAAATATATTCAGTTCAACATGCGCAATCTTAATAACAAAACTAATCCCCATTTATATGCACACCAATGTAACAATCAGTCAGCCACTTCTTGTACCTGCCCTATGATCCTGGAAACAAAGTGCCTCAAGTATCTTGGAGTTTTTGTTGATAACACGCTCTCGTTTAGGCAACATATTGACAGTTTGGTTACTAGAGTACGTAAACTGATGTTTGCTTTCAAACAACTGCGCTCCATTGCCGACACTAACTTAGTCAAACAAGTTTATTTTGCTCTATGTCAATCAATACTTCAATATTGTATAACCTCAAGGGGCGGAGCTTCAAAAACTATCATTCTCTCTCTTGAAAGAGCACAAAGAGCTGTTCTAAAAGTAGCAAATTCTCTACCTTTCCTTTTCCCTACCCACCAGTTATTTAAATCCTGCAAAGTCTTGACTGTTCGGCAAATTTATTTACTGCACATAACACTAAAACAGCATGCAATGCTTAAATATAACCTAGATATAACTAACAAAAGGCGAAACGATATAGTATGCAGTTCAACCTCTACCTCTAAATTTGCATTTACATATAGATTCTTTACATTTTTAGGGCCCTTTTTATATAATAGATTAAATAGAATACTAAGTATATATAATTTAAATTATTTTAACTGTAAAAGCATTGTTTTAAACTATTTGCAAGGTTTGTCATATGACCAGACTGAAGACCTGCTTCTAGTATTAAAATAAAATTAGATTAAAACTACGTAAGCATGATTAAAAATAACACTACTATGTATATTTCCGCAGTGTCCTAGTTTTACTTAAAATTGTTAATTTATTGCAATACCTACATTATTAAATATAAATAAGCACTTTTACGCCTGAAGCACAGGTTCTACCTAGTTCAGGCAAATTATACATCAGCACTTTTTAGAACATAAGCAAATTATTGTAAATTTTGTACTTTAAGAAATAAATAAACGATTTTATTATTATTATTATTTATTATATAATATAACAAATAAAATATACTGCCATATACATATACATAAGTATTAATATAAATATATTATCATAACTATAGTAATATGTATAAAAAGATAATAATACATATTATAACAACTACAACTTGTTCCGATCTTCGGTGCTTGTGCAGTGTCTCCCCACAGACCATGGCCCACCTTTCGTCTTGTGCCGCATGTCCTGTTGTCTGTTCACGTGAGGACCTTATGACTGCGCCGGCGGAGGGCGTTGCTGTGGCTGAATTCTGGGCCAGGCAAGGCATTTAACTAAAAAGAGTCTGTTTGTCATCGACACGCTAAGAAGAAGCAACTATGACGGAATGGAAAATTAGTGTATATTTGTTTTGAATATCTGTATGGTAACTATAGTGTTCCTTGTCATTAAGATAGTTTCCCAGTCCATTCTATTTAAGATTCAGTCTTCACAACCTTTAATAACAACAAACTCGTTAACCAGTTCTGCATATTACCTAGAAACTTACTGGTTTTACTCGAAACCAACTTCAATTCCTATTTAACCTTAGAATCTATTTTGATATACACACTCCTTATAAGGAACGCCTTATGCTAATACCGTGGGAAAAACATACTGTGAGAAATTAAAATAAAAGTTAATTGAATAAATTGGGTGTTTGACCGGATGTGAGTCACGTTAGAGACTTGAATGTGCATGATCCGTATTATTTTAGTATTTGAGCTTTTATGTCGAAGGTTTATAGTCTTAGCACGCATTGGGGATTTTAGCTGCGTGGATTGTAGTTGCGCGAATTTTTCGTCATCGAGAGTTGGTCATCATCTCTAACTCTCTCCAAGTACGGTGAAGATCCACAAGTTTTTTTACACGTACAGTTAGGCACAGCTCTGTTAGGAATTCTAGCTTTTTCCCAGAATATAATACTTTCTCGAACGACAACATTTGCGCTTTCATTAACAGTTAATGTAACTTCGCGAATGTTAAAAAAGAGGACTGCGAGAACCTAACGATTAGACGGTAACTTTGCTCCAGTTACTTAATAGAAAATATTTTTTTATTGCTTCTTAATCCTACTGCCCTTTTTTACTTTAAAACAATATGTTAATCACGAGACTTACTGAGAACAAATAACAAATACGGACGCGCTGCTAATCCAGCGTAACTTGTATGAACATGTTTCGATGCAAGTCGGCACGGGTTATCGTTCTACAAATGAGGTAAAAATTTATTGCCGAGTCTTTTAGGAACAAATGAACAAAAATAAGACGTATGCGTTAAAAATAAAAACTTCGCTAAATAAGGGACACCCTAATCCTTATAAATATATAGTATAAAACAAAGTCGCTTCCCGCTGTGTATGCCTATGTTTAGATCTTTAAAACTACGCAACGGATTTTGATGCGGTTTTTTTTTGTAGATGGAGTGATTCAAGAGGAAGGTTTATATGTATAATACACGCGGGCAAAGCCGCTGGCAGAAGCTAGTATATATATTTATAATATACTCCTTATAGATCTACGCTTTGGAAGTAGCTTTATTTTTCTGTCTGATTGATGTGCAAGAAACACCATGAACACAATTTTACGCAAAAAGTTGCAAGTCTACTGCTTTACGTCCGTCACGACGTCGGTCACAGGTCTAGTTGAAAATCATCATCGGGCACTAGTTGCCCGACATTTTGCTGAACTGGTCCTTTTTGGCGCAGCCGTGGGACACACAATGTTACTTTTATATTGTTTTCTTTCTTTTATATCTATTAGTGTTGTATAGTCTAAGTTTTCTTTTTTTTAAGTTTATGTTGTGTGCTCTAATGATTTTTGTCAAATAAATGTGTTTTATTTATTTCTTTCTTTCTAAGGGTTTCGGGCCAATTGGACTTTTATCGCATCACTCTCATATGTTATTATATTAAAAACCGTAATATTATTTTTTTTAAACTTCAATTTTAGTATTCACCACTAAAAAGCTTAATTTACTTGCCTTTGATCTTCATCAAAGGCATATCATGTCAAATTAATTAAAAATCAAATAGTTAATTTGAAAACATAATTAGCGAAAGCTTTAATTACGATTAAAATAGGTCTGCTTTTTAATATTAATAAATTAAAATGTTAATGTGAAACCACTGAGAGGGACTTCATATTTTAAATCTGATATTATAATATTATATTTAACCTGTCATTTACATAGTTGGAAAGGAATTTTTGGACGACACACAAATATTTCGACAATTTTATTTAGTTTCCATGAAATAGGGGGTGAGCCACAAAACTAGACATTGACTTAAGCAGGTCATCATCATCATCAGGCTTTTAATATTCCCATTGCTGGAACACAGGCCTCATCTCTGTGAGAGGAAATGGGCCGTAATCCACCACGTGGACCCAGTGTGGGTTGGTAGATGTCACATGCCTTCGAAGTTTTAGTTCTAGGACATGCCGGTTTCCTCACGATGATTTTCTTCACCTAAACAGGTACTACGGTGAAATTGCTACCTTATGCCAGACCTAGGAATGTAACCCAAGACCTAGGAACTTTGCTTTGGTAGAGTAGAGCGACTTTGACAAAAACAAGAAACAGTTACTTGTTTTTTGAGGCCTGATTATTACTTTGCCAAAAATAAAACGAAATAACAACTAATTATCGCACAGAACCGTGCATTTTTCTGGAATAGAAAGTAACCTATCTAGTAGCTATAGCTTAGCTCTATCCGTGTGTGGCCTTCCTGATTGCTCGACGCGATTGAATTTATATCACACCAAATAGCGATTTTTACAAAGTGAAATTGCAAGTACCTTCAAACGCACGCAATGCGATGCAATCCGAAAGATCTGCGCTTTAAATTTATTAATATTTTTTGCCTATCGACGCAATTTAAATTTATTTATATTTTTTGCGTATGGACGCAATTTAAATCTATACTAATATTAGAAAGCTGAAGAATTTGTTTGTTTGTTTGAACGAGCTAATCTCAGGAACTTCTCGTTGGAATTGAAAAATCTTTTTATGTTGGATAGTCCGTTTATCGAAGAAGGTTATAAGCTATATAACATCACGCTACGACAAATAGGAGCGGAGCATAAATTAAAAATGTTGCAAAATCGGGCAAAATTATTCCTTTTTGAGAAATGAAGAAAAAGTTTCTTGTTTTTTAAGGCCTGTTTATTACTTTGCTAAAAAAAACGATATATCAACTAATTATCGCACAGAACCGTGCATTTTTCTGGAATATAAAGTAGCCTATCTAGTTAACTTTTTATTTTATTTATTAAATGATATTTTAATGCAGAGGTGTTACTTAATTCTAAACTCTCCAAACTTTTATGTTTGATGGCGTTTTGTATTTTTTGCGTATCGACGCAATTTAAATAGCATCAAAAGATTTAAGAAATCTGATCAGTTCTGTCAGAGATTGCCGTCAGAGGCAATCTCTGGCAGAACTGATCAGATTTCTCTACAAATAATCCTCTTTATGATATAAGTTTAGATAGAGTTGTCAGAAACAAAAAACCTTGATCATTGGATTTAGACACGTCAATTCCTTACTGCTAAATAAGGTATTGTTGACATAAAACTTTCTACTGCCTTAAACAAAACCTGACTATTTGTCACTCAATTTCACACTCCATAAACGGACTTGACGGCTTTGAAGACTCTTAACGGACGTGACGGCGTTCAACTAACCAATTATATTTCTTTTAGTAAAACCACTATTTTACAAATATTTTGCCGTAAAATAACTTTACGATGTACGATGACTGAAAGGCCTTTGTTAAAACTGCTTATGTATTTTCACTTTTGGAGATCGTGGTTAAAAGTAAAAGCCTTATATCGTATGATCAAGGTTATGCAATACTTGCTGTGAACACCCATTTGCATACCAAGATCGCTCTGTTACGGGTTGTCAAAAGTTGTTGAACAAAAGTCTGTTATAAAAATTTAGCAGGCTTATAAAATCAAATTATTTGCGTTTTTGTACTACTAATATATACTAGAACTGTTTTGCAATTTTCTTTCTTCTCATGGTATTTATTTACGCCCAAAGATTCGTTAAAATTTGTGTGAAAATATGGAACATTCGATGCTCATGTCTTTCAAGTATAGGTTATTTTTTACGTTTTCTTTCTTTAAAGGGCTCGATAATGATGATACAAATTTATATTTTCATTTTATTTTGAACTCACACCGCCAAACAGTAGAGTAATCGCCATACTACGATTGTATGGAAGAATGGCCAACTTCCAATGAAGGCAACCAAACAACCTTAAATGAAGTATATATTTTTGTAAAGAACTTCAGAAATGTTTGTCGGTGAGAAATTCTATCGGGCACACGATTCCAAGTAATCAAATTAGTAGCCCAAGAGAATACAAGAAGCACTTCAAATGCACACTGAAACCCAAACAGATTTAATTGTGAGTCCGAATAAAAAGTAAAGAAAAACACGTAACGGGCTAATTACTTGATTCATTAAGGACTCTGACCCCTATAGGGAAGGTTTATTTAAGGCCCTTTTATGTTGTATTCGGGCAAATATCTTTTGTTGCTGTTTAGGCGTTTTCTATGTAGGTGGACGACCTGTGAGTGGAGACTCATGCTGATTTTGTTAGTGGCAAGATTAATTACCGGTTTTTATTTATGTAGATATAAAAGATTTTTTTTAAAGCCCCAGACACATTTTTATTTCATACTACATGATTTATCTAGTAGTAGATATTGAAGACGTAATTGTGACAAGATATTTTACGACAAGTAAAATACCAAAATTTAAAAAAACACCCGTCTCATTTTTATTACATGCTTCATAATTTATCTAGTACATAGTAGATACGCTTCGATCGGCAATCTATTGAACACGTAATTATGACACGATATATTTTATTCAAACATAGCTAAGAACACTCTCGACAAAATCACCTTTCAAACAATAAAAAAAAACTAAAACAAAATCAGTTCATCCGTTTAGGCGCTGTGATGCCACAGACAGATACTCAGATACATAGCAACACACGTCAAACTTATAACGCCCCTCTTTTTCAGTCGGGGGTTAAAATCACTCCGATTCAAACAGTAAAACGCCCATAACTTTTGAACGACTGAACCGATTTACATCAAATATAACTAAAAATACTCTCAAAGAGTCACCTTTCAAAAAAAAACGTAGTCAAAATCAGTTCATTGGTTTAGGAGCTATAATGCCACAGATAGATACACAAACACACAGTATACACGTCAAACTTATAACACCCCTCTTTTTCCGTCGTGTATATGCCGAAAATGATACCAAGGGATAAACAGATATATTATGCCTTAATCCAGTAAATCAAATTATAGTCTGGAGTAGCATAAAGGCTACTTTTCATCCCGGTATAATATTCCCTCAGGATAAAAAAACACTTTTCACGCGGGCGAAGCCACTGGCAGAAGCTAGTGTTTTATAGAGCACTTAATAAAGGTTTCCCGTCTTACTCATTTTCATTAAAAAGAGACAGCAATAACAAACAATACAGTTTGTTTACAAAAATAAAGTTACATTGTCCTTTTCTCTCACAAAATGTAACTATTATAAAGCTGGCTGGTCCGTTTCGGAAACGGCGCAATAATACCGCGGCAGGATTCCAACTGGTTTATTGTGGCGTCATAAATAAAGCTAGGTCTTCCTTTGTAAGGCAATGTGTATGTTGGAGTTGTTATTTAGGTTGTGTGTCTAGATTTTACAATGTCTTAGAAAAATCAGCATCAATAAAAGTATTATTATAATCGTGATAATTTAACAAGTCCGTTGTTGTTTCTCATTTTACATGCCGTGATAACTTTTTACGTGAGAAATTTAACAATCATAATAATAATCTTTGGGGGTATGTGGAACAGGGTGCAAAGTCCCACAAACCTCCATAGAAAAGGGAGGATCCTCCGACCAGACGGGTGTTGTGTCTGGTCCGGGCAACTGCCCAACGGTTGTTGTCGGACTGTTGTATGTGTTCTTATCGCGCCGAAAACTTTACTTGCGCGATGCAGGATTTGTGTGACGTCATGTCATTAGTTCGTAAGTGGCGGCATTGGTGCCGCTACATCACTCCCCTCCGGAGACCGGAGGTCGATAGCAGGTTAAGTCGTCCGTACATCTCGTGATGTGTGCCTGGCCAGTGGAAGGTTGGTTCCCGTGAGTCGGAACCGGAAGTCGCAGAGTTCGCGGTGAGTCGGAACTGTATGCGGTTGTGCCCCAGTGAGTCGGGGTGATGAAATCCCAGTGAGTCGGGATAGTGTTGCTTGCTCCAGTAGTTCGGAGCGGTGATGATGTCCCAGTGAGTTGGGACAGAGCTGCTGGCTCCAGTGGGTCGGAGCGGTGATGAAAGAAGCTGGGGGTGATGACCAGGAATGCGCGTCCGCTGCATGCTGGTGGTCAGGATACCCCCGTAGATGCCGTGGGTACTGGCTGGCTGATGACTCGCTGCTCGAAAGCTTGAAGATATGATGACGTCACGGTGAAGTAGCTCTGCACGAAGGCTGCGCTGATGTTCATGTTCGGGGTCACCAGTTTGGGGGTATGTGGAACAGGGTGCAAAGTCCCACAAACCTCCATAGAAAAGGGAGGATCCTCCGACCAGACGGGTGTTGTGTCTGGTCCGGGCAACTGCCCAACGGTTGTTGTCGGACTGTTGTATGTGTTCTTATCGCGCCGAAAACTTTACTTGCGCGATGCAGGATTTGTGTGACGTCATGTCATTAGTTCGTAAGTGGCGGCATTGGTGCCGCTACAAATCCATCAGACATATTATCTCTGGTTGTTCTCGTCTGGCTAACGGCGAGTAATTACACAGGCATAACCAAGTGGCCAGGATTATTCACCAGCAACTTGCATTGAAGTACAATCTAGTGGAATCGGAGGTACCGCATTACAAGTATGTGCCCGACCCAGTTCTCGAAAATGACCATGTCACGTTGTACTGGGATCGGTCTATCATCACTGATAGGACTATTGTTGCCAATAAGCCGGATATAATGATAATCGATGTCATCATCCCGCATGACGAGAACCTCGTAAATGCTGAGAAAGAGAAACAAATCAAGATCTCGACTTAGCACACGAGGTTGTCGACATGTGGAATGTGGACTCGGCGATCATTGTGCCGATTGTCGTTACGGCCACCGGCCTGATGGCCAAGAGCCTCGACGTCCATCTGTCGAGGCTGTCATTGGGCGGTTGGATCAAGGGTCTGATACAGAAGGCAGTACTCCTCGATACGGCTCGCATTGTGAGGAGGTTCCTGTCTCTGGAGCCCTAACCACCGGTAGCTTATACCCTGTTCCCGATACCGGTTGGCCTCTATTTTTTATATTTATACATAATCCATATACATAATCCTAATTAATTACTAAGTTACCCATACGCTCTGACGTGCCGGGGATTATACTCTTTGTTATAGTGATAACAAAGAGTATAATCCCCGGCACGTAAGTTGGCGTTACATGCGCAGAAGTAGTTTTTTTAGTCTCTTTGGTTACCAAGTGGGACGCGGGGAACCTTTAGGACCATTCCGAGCGCGCTATTAGTTGGTCAGTTGACACAAGGATCGACTGACCAGTCGTGTTTCGTCCACGTTCCGTTCGCTCTATATGGTGGTTGGTCAGTTCAGGGAATAGGCGCGAACTCACTCCCACTACGCCAAAACCTTGCTACTTACGCGCCGGGCACTATATTATTCGTAAGCATCAAATTTAATTGTTATTACGTTGTTTTATAGCTGTCAAAGCCGATTTCTTAGATTGTCACGACTCCTAAGTCCGTTGTTTGTTTGGTGGGTAGCTAGTAAACGAGACTTTTGAGCGGTCCTCGATTTGATTTTAAAATCTGGCAATTTTTTGTAGCCCTAGTGTCTCTGATCTGAGGGCTTTCTCCTGTCTCTCGCTTGATATGGAGATAGTCCTCCGCTATTCTATTCTGAGAGACAAGGTTTGGGAGCTAATAATCTTTTCTCCAGAACTCGTCAAGATAAATTACTTAGGCGCTCTTCTGGCAGTAACCACTTTTGATTATGGCTTTCAGAACTTGCAGTGCTTGGGAATAGTGTCGTGGTCTTGTTTCAAATAAATTATCTCCAGAGACTGGATTGGCGCCCGATGTGAAGGTTTGAACCCTATTTCATGAAATGACACAAAGAAAACTGGGGATAAGAGGACGAACCAAGTACATCTGACGAGGATAGACAGAAGTCGATGAGAGAAAGATCAAACAAGAGAAGAGATCGTGGTAGACGCATAGAGATTTTGTAAAACATTGCTATACAAATATCTGTAGTGTATGAAAAAGTGACACAATTATGTACCAATTAATCACTCAATGAGTGCTCAAAGGCACTGCAAAGAAGGTCGGTGCTAGACCGGCAAACTGCTCCCACTTTAAATATGTAGCAGCCTCGGTAATGTACGAGCACTAATTGATTAGTGTGAGGAAAGTAGATAACTAAGTGAGCGTGGAAATAATGTGTATTTTACCCATCATGTGTGTTGTAGAGCGTTACGGTTTTAGTTCTTGTGGGGGCAGGCAGAGAGGTTCTGTAGCTTCATAGTGTGTTTGAAAAACCAGCAGATATGTTAGGGCTAAAGCTGCTTGGGGCCTCACTGGCCACTTTGGAACCATCGAAATCCTCATGGTTATGGGTCCAACCATGACCCATGTGCAGGTTGTGCGGGGAACATACAGGGATGCACTGGCTAGTAAGCGAATGAATCTCCTAAGGGAGGCCCAAGACCAGAAGACTATATGGTCATATCTCCTAATCTCATTGTAAAACTCATGATGAAGGTTTTCAACAAGATTGGGGAGGACTAGGTTATCTAGGGGACCACAAAAGATCCCAATGGGTCGAAGTGTCCACAACATAAGATAGAGCTAAAGCTAAACTTTTTGTCGTCTTTTCGATTGGTTTTCAGTTATGTTAGGGCTAAACTCAATGTTTTGTGTTAGGTGGGTCTATTCTGGTTATCCAATGGTTCTCACTTATCTATCTATTAGCTTCTGCCAGTGGTTAAGTCCGCGTGAAAGTCGAAAATTATCCCGAGGGAAAATATTCCCGGGAAAAAAAAGTTCCTTCATCCTTTGTGCTATTTCCGCCTATAATTTATCTCTGTGCCAAATTTCATCCAGATCCGTTCAGGCGTGAAGAAGTACTCAAAAGCTTTCGCCTTTATAATATTAATGTCAAGTGTGATCTTCTTCTTCTTCTTAGTCATTACGCTCTTGACCGCCCTTGAGCGGTCGTGGTCTGTATTGATAGTATATGGAGCACATGTAGTGCATCTCACAATGTCTCGCCACCTTGCCTGATTAGAAGTCATCCGGGCACATTCGTGCACGGGACCGCCCACAGCAGACTTGATCTGGTCGGTCCAACGCATGGGTTACCTACCACGCTGTCTAGTGCCTTCCACTTTTCCTTGGACGACTAAACGCTCTATGGACTGACTGCGTGTCAAGTGTGATAAAAACGTGATAAACGTGGTCGAAACAATATCTAATGTTTTTCTAATTTTTTTTTTATACCATAAATATCTGGGGTACCAGAGCATAGAGCATTTGATTATAGGTTCAATTTCTGATAATTCCAATGTGCTTTTCTAGGAAAATGTCGAAGAAAAATCTAGGATGTAATTCGTTCAAATCTGAAAATGCAAACACGATGAGCAAGCGTAGTGATCAAAGCTGGTTTCTCCACTATTTAAGAAAATCAAAGAAGATCAGTGGCAGACCGACAAGCTACTTTAATAAATATGTAGCAGCCGCAGTAATATACCTGATTGATAAGTACGGGGTATGTGCATAAATAACTAAGTGAGCGTGGAAATAATTAAAATGTGGCTTTTGCCATCATATGTTATGTGTGGCGTTACGAGTGTGGAGCAGGCAGAGATTTTTCAGTTTGATAGTGTTGGTCTGCGTTAGGGCTAATTTTTGTTTAAATTTTAAGATTAACTCTCAGGAATTCTTTCTGTACTGGTTTTCAGGAAAAAACTTAGTAATTAGTTCAGTATATTTCTCTTAGTTTGAGTATATTTTGGTGATTTACATGATCGTTATATTTCTAACAACTGTTTGAAGAAGACAGAGATATTGTAGCGTTGCGTTTAGCTCGGAGGGAGCTAATCGTAAGCCATGTTATTAAAAAAATAAGAATGATTAAAAATTTAAATTAAGTAATAGGATATTGAGAAAAAAACTAAGGTCCGGCTTCGCACGACGTGGGCAGCTAACCAGACAGCAGGTCGGGCAAGCAGACTTGGCTCGGTGTGATGGGACGGCTGATGGAATGATTTTTAAAATAGATTTAAAATTAAATACATTTGGTGATATCTGGTGCATGTGACCCTTTTTTTTGGGGTGGGTAGTCATCCAATGTGGGTAGGCTGAGACGAGGTGCATATGCCCCTAAGAAAACGAGGTGCAACTATATATCATTTGTTTTAGCAATTGCGCTCATAGAATCATCACCAAACAAAACAATAAATGAAACGTTTCTGCTTCTGATACTTCAGATTTATACATAAAAGAACCTGTGACTGTAATGTATGTTCTGTGGTTTCTGCCTATCCCCTGCGAAATAGGCGTAAGTTTATTTATGAAGAATCAGAACTTTTCCAGACTTAAAATAAACATCAAAACCACAAATCCATCTCCCAATGTGTGCATACCCTTACGAAAATAGTCCGCGACCAACTCGTATATTTTATATTATATCATTTCCTATAAAGAATTGTTCCTAAGATTAATCTTGACTTACATCGATTTTATTATAAAAATATCTTGTATTTGTTTCAGATAGCTAAGAATAGGCTTCTGTCTTCCCACCAGATTTTAAAGAGGTTAAGAAAGGCTCGATGCTAAGTTATTGTAGGGGTTCAATGATGGTAGACGTAAGCTTCCTGAAAACGGGAAAACGGAGACTCGGCCGACGCCCGCTGCCCACATCTGGCAGAACACTTTTTCCCTACCCACACATTATTTACAACCAAACGAGCCTCTTCCCATAGGGTCTAACCTTCTGTGGTTCCAGGTATGGAAGTCCCTAAACCGCATTAGAATCCAAGTATGTAGGTGTAACTCCAACCTCGCAAAACGGGGCTACCTAGACGGAACAGCAGCAAGATGTCAAGTGATCTATGCACTGCCATCGCATGTACGTTATATCGTCCCCATCGTTCCCAGACAGACGTTACGGGTAATCAGAATCCCGAAAGGCTTACAGTCTTGCCAAAGGGTACCAGTAATCGGATTATGAAGGCCATCTAGGCAGTCGTTCCATGTAAGATACTGTGCTTAGCTACATCCCGTAAGACTTGAAGCAGATCTAACACATCACCATCAGCCTTATAATCTTCCCACTGCAGGGACATAGGCATCCTTTCTGTGAAAAAGGTAATGGGTCTTAATCCACCACGCAGGCTCAGTGCGGATTGGTGAATTGCACATGCCTTCGAATTTTTGCTTCTAGGACATGCCGGTTTTATCACAATGTTTGCCTTTACCGTTTAAAGAGCAGTGGTGATGAAATAATTTACACAAAGTAAAGCGCCTACCTGGGATCGAACTCTCGAGGCCGTTACCACTGGGCTACCACTGCTCCCACCTACCAGCCTACATCACCACCTACCCCATCATAGTTGCGAAAAGAGGAATTAAGAATGGAAATGGCAAAGTAGAGGCTGACTACTGATAATAGTCCTCCAGGCCGAATTTCATGCTTGGCGGCCAATTTTTGTGGAGACTAGCCATCTTCACAGGAGATAGTGCAAATGCAGAGCTAAAATACAGGTGCACTCTCATAATCTGATGGGTGACAATCCAACACGACCGTAGAGAGATCAGGATTAGGATCAACGGCTTAACCTGCTTTCCGAGGCTTAGGGGTGTCATTCCACCAACTTCCAAACTAAAGGCAACCACTTAAAAATTACTAATGGTAAAATCCAATATAAGTATTTGTCCGACTTTGGAAGGGACCCGGGACCTCACGCTCGGCATCCGCACTTGCATCCCTGACCTAGATGTATGGTAAGAAGGAGACATTAATGCTTCACTGACCACAAAGTTGCGAAACTTAAGTGGTAGTGGGCAGGGCACATTGCTCGCAGAACGGATGGCCGATGGGGCGAAAACTTCTGGAGTGGCGACCGATGATGGGAAGACGATGCGTTGGAAGGCCTCCTTCTAGGTGGACCGATGACCTAATTAAGGTTACAGTAATGAGCTAGATGCAAGACGTACGATGCCTGGAGGAGTCCTTTGTCCAGCAATGGACGTCTTTTAGCTGAAATGATGATCAATCATCAAAAGACTTATTAGGAACATTAAAACAATACTCTCTTGGTCCTAAAGAAAATAAGAGGACACCGTATAACAAAATAACTACATACGTTGAATGTTACATAATACTTATTGATTAAAGTATAAAACACATCGGTCCAGAGGAAGTGGTTACATTTTTATTATCATTACGGCTCGCAACTGGTTCACGGGCAGCAGAGGCTGTGGTACAAGGTGGGGATACAAGAGGTTTTACTTTGTAACTTGAACTTGGTGGAGAGGTGAATGGACCTGGCAGGTAACTGATTTTTTAAATATGATAAGTTATAATGTTCTTAATTCACGGAGTTCTTTTTATGTATGAATATTTATTAAATTCAATAAATATTTTATAAACACGTACTTTTAATTCGTGGATAGGTAAAATTAAAAAAAAAACCATTTCTGTTGAACATTTTCCTTCTATTTTCAAACAAATGCTTCATAAAAAAACTTTTTAATTTTTAAAGCACACTTTTCTTTGGCGCGTACGGGCTCATCGACTTAATGTAGAAACGTAGTGTCATTGTCTATGGATGCGCGTACTGCGCTGTCATGCGCAAGGAGAATCTAAATTGCCCGCCATACCACATATGTTTTCCGTTTTCACATAACACCACTCCAAACACTCACGTGATATTATTATCACATCCCGCTTCGCCTCATGTGATATACCCACACTCGTGTCTTAACAACCACTATTATATGACCATTGCATAAACTACTATTTTGTGACGATTGATGGACTGTAAAAAGCAAAATATGACTAGAAAGAGGGTGACGGTTCATAACCTTCATTTTACACTTCTGTGTAGGATGAAGGTTATGGATGTTCTTCTTTTCCTCTACTGGCATAATAGATGCCATATTTCTTTTAAAAACAAATATATTGCGATAAGTGTAGAAGAAAATAACAATAATGATGATGAATTCATTATCAAATTTTAACTTTTAACATGTGGTTTTTGGAGTGGTTCAGTGACTGTATTCTTTGCTACTGATAGCAGGACTTACAGACATATACGAATACTATCTTCTGCCAATGGCTTCGCCCGCGTGAAAAGTATTTTATCATCCCATGAAAAGATCCAGACTATAATCTATTTCTGTGTCAAATTCCATCCAGATCCGTTCAGCCGTTCTGGCGTGATTGAGTAACAAACATACATCCACACACACATCCAACCAAACTTTCAAATTTATAATATTAGTAAGATTGATTCGCTATTTTGATGTTTATTATCAATTTAAAAACAAGAACTGCCTGTTGACCACTATTTCGTTCACACGTTCTAAATACTCCATTAACTTTTGGTAAGTGAATATTATCTTGTGATAACTTAGACCAAAAACCCAAGTAAGTCGTGAGCAATATTCGTTCCTTCTTACGTAAAGAAGAAGTGGTGTAGAAGGAGTTAACTGTCTTAGGACAGTTACAAATAACTTTGACAATAAAATTTTATAGTCCAAGGCTGATAAAGAAAATGAACCTCATCTTCCCAGCCTTAACAGCCAAGATCCCAAACTAACTCATAGTAAACTGTTCATTGAAGTATCCACAACAACAACGCTTATAACTTGCAGCTACTGTTAATGTTCAAACCGGTCTCGGTCGACACGAGAATGGAGTAGTGAATGGAAAGGAAGTCAACGGTTTAGCGAGGTGAGGTGCTGTCACACCGGAGTGTAACGTTGTGTTTGTGGAGGTCAATGATTTGAAGACCATAATTATACCGGGTATGGTTTTTGTAATTGGACTAGCACTAGTCATAGTTGGACATTCAGTTCTTATAATATTCACATGAGGTATATAATATTTTACAGTCATTCTGATATATTTTTAACCGCCTTCCCAAAAAGAAGGAGGTTTCTCAATTCGACCGTATCTTATATATAAAATTCTCGTGTCACAATGTTAGTTACCATACTCCTCCGAAACGGCTTGACCGATTTTTATGAAATTTTATGTGCATATTCAGTAGGTCTGAGAATCGGCTACTATCTATTTTTACACGCGAGCAAAGCCGTTGGCAGAAGCTAGTATATATATATTTTTTATGTGTGTTCGCGGATAACTTCGTCGTTTATGAACCGATTTTGATGATTCTTTTTTTGTTGGAAAGTAAATCATGATCTGATGATGGGATCCTAGAGAAATCGAGCGAACTCCTCAAATATTATAGGCTTACATATAGCGATTTTGGTATTTTCATCAATAATGCAATCATTTGAACTCAGAATGTATCATTTGGTGAAGTAAAACTGATGAAGAAGACCACAATGGTCACTGGTACGCTGAAATAAAAAATGGATCCTAGTCTTGTTTGGGCTTATTGGAATCGTCATGAGATGTACTTTGGCTATATATATATGATTTTGATGCTAATTGGAGGTACCTACCAAAACTAAAAAAGAGGAAAATAAAAAACATTTTAACAAAAAATCAAACCGACTTCCAAAACAAAACACTACAAAGCGAAATATAACTTTCATTTCCGAAGTTGGTGTCGAATAACGGAAAACACTGGGTACAAAAGATACCGGCTTCGGAAAAGAAAGTTAGTTTTCGCTTTGTAGTGTTTTGTTTTGGAAGTCGGTTTAACCTTTTGTTAATTTTTTTTTTATCGTAAGTCCTCGTATTATTACAAAATCGACAACCATGTGGTAATCATTGTTTACTATCCTGCATTGAATTTTAGACTAGATCTTTAAACTTTATTCTACTGCAACACACACACAGTCATACATAAAGACAATGTTAATAGATATAATACTCTTTATTGTACATTAGTACATATTATACAACAATAATGAACTCTCAAAAATTAATAGGGTAACAATGGGCAGTCCTATCTCTAAAAGTAATCATATCAGTAATAATGTCTAAAACTGTTTATTTGAAGCGACAAATCTCATTAAATCGTTCTGTAATAACTTTTTAACACCAATCTTTTCATCTATAGATATTCAAGAGTCTTCAAGCCTATCGTCTTGGTAAGCGGCTTCATCTTCGAATGCATCATTAGAGCTTACAATTAGGTGACATAATGGTATCCTGTCAATTTTGATTTTCAAATACACTCCTCTGAGTGAAAGGCTCTCACAACAAATTATTATTATGTGTTTGATGGACAAATATCTACATGTTTTCGGTTACCAAAACAAATAGTGATCAAACTGATAAATAAGAAAGTCGAGTGGAGGCATTGACTTAAAATATAAGTAAGAGTAATATTACACTACGGTGTAATTGCATCCATCGTGAGACTCATTCACAAGCCGACGAGTTATAAATTAAGGTGTAGTGTGTATTACAATGTTCTTTCATTTTCTGTTCTTGGAACTATCGTCAAACAGGTTGTACGCTACAACATAGCTGGTCATTCAAAACAGTTTATATCTATCATGATGTGAGCTTTATAATAAAGTAAATCGTGGCGATGTGAATGAAAATAAGGAATTAGGTAAATTAAAATAAATTTGGTCTTGGAATTTTAATAGAATAGGATTTACAATAAAAAAATAAGTCTTAAGAGAACCTAGAAAACTTATAGAAGTTTAAAACAGGACCCAAAGGTTGTCGGGTAGATACAACTGTCAGCGATAAGTCCGCTACGGTAGAATTATTGTTTTTGAAAAAGTATTGTGTAACTATTTTTGAGGCTACAATGAGAGCTAATAATCAGAATAGGCCCTAGACAAGTGACATTCTTTTTTTTAATATGAAATATGTCAAAAATGTAAGAGGATGACAATACCACACATTTTGACATTTCTACTATCACCTTACCCCGGCTCCACACGTTGGTCTCAGCGCTAGTAACAACGTTGGTGGGTTAATTGGTGAGGCGTGCATATGTTGGCTATTAAACTAGTTCTGTCTCGTCAGAGTCAATGTGAAGATGTCCGATACGGAAATTGCTGTAAGCGCTTTTACAGTACTATGTGCATATTACAATTTATATTTATTACTGAATAAAAAGAAAAATCATTTGAAGATATTTGACAGTCGTTACAGGTAGTTTAAGATCTTAGCCTTAGATCTGACACCTCTAGCCAAGAGGTATCCAGTTATTGGGTTGTGGAGGTCAGATAGGTAGTCGTTCCATGTAAAACACTGGTACTTAGCTGAATCCGGTTAGACTGGATGCCGACCCCAATGAAGTTGGGATAAGGCTAGGCAGAAGGACCGAATAAAAAGAAAAACCACGTCAAAGAAAATGGTGGATGATGATACCATAAACAACGGAAACATTCGATGCGTGTTGCAACAGGACTGAGCAAATCACCAACGAACGAACGTTGGCACAGATTCCTTAGATAAAACTGACACAAGCCGGCACACTACCAACGCTCGCACCCAATGTTGGCCCCAACGCAATTTTCTAGATCCACACGTTGGACGAGAGTCTTTGGGACCTACGTTGGGTCCAACGGGTGGAGCCATCGTTAGCTGACTTCGAATGCCACTTGTCTTAAAGCCTCTTGAAGCTTTCGAAAAAGTGTCATTATATCGGCGAATACGATGGTTGAATGTCTAGTTGTACGAGATTGGTCACGTGAAATTTCGATAGTGCTTGGCATTCCCATATATTTTTAACATTTTACTTATCGCTATCGTGTTGCTTTCGTTTGTAGAATGTCACTAGTGTAGAGCCTGAGACTCTAGACAAGACTCTTTGATGTTTCGCCAATCACCTTTTATAACATTTTGTCTGTCTAGAACCTAGAGTTTAATTTTATGGTGGTGTAAATGACAATAATAAACAAGATATTTCCCAATAATGAAGAAACAGGATAGCGAGCATTGACGATCAAAAATTATAATTTATTTCTCTAGAATCTTCCAAAATCATATCAGCTCCCTTCTCAGCGATAACCATAACATCAGCTTGAGTATTACCACCGGTGATAATAGGAATAATACTAGGATCTATGACTCTAAGTCCTTTGATACCATAGACTCTTAATCTAGTATCTACCACACTACCCATAGAACATGTGCCACTGAAATCATAGTTAGTACCCATCATAGCTAAAGCATAGCATTTCCAATAAGTTGGTCCGAAAGGTTCTAAAAATTTACACTCTTGCAATTCGGGATTTATAAATTCTACGCCATAATTTTTAAAGGCATTCTTTGCTATTTGATAAAAATCTGCGATATATTTTGAAACAGTGTCCAAATCTTCATCGTGAGTAAAGAATCCTGGTATTATTATTGGTGGTTTTTTATAGTTTTCGTTTTCTAAAACTACATGGCCTTTTGATATTGGGTGCAAAAGTACTAATTTTGTTAAAACTGTTTCATATCCTTTAGTAGCATTGTATAACGATTGACAGAGTTCATCATTAAAAGAAAAATCTACTAAACATAGAGATAACAATTTGTCAGAATCACTTGGAATGATATAACTTACTATCTGGTAATCTGGATTTATATTATAATTATTAAAAGCTATATTTCCTACAATTACAGGCATAGGAAATTTATGTGGATCATCAAAAGTTAATTCCTTGTTCCTAATATTCAATTTGTGTACTAAAACAACTCCTAAGTGGTCTTGATAATGTTTACCAACTGGCAGGTTAGATTTAACAGGAATCCTATAACCTTCTAAGTCATCTTTAGGGCCTATGCCTGATAGCATTAGTAAATGTGGTGATTTGATGGCACCAGCTGATATAATGACTTCTCTTTTAGCTTTGATAGTATTTTTTTTAACATTTTTCACTGCTGTAACTCCTACTGCTTTGTTTCCTTCAAAATTGATTTTAACAACTTCAGTTTCTTTAAGCACATGTAAGTTTGGACGGTATCTTGCAGGCCTCAGATATGCATAAGCCATGCTTTGCCTATAACCATGCTTAATCATAAAAAGAGGTTCATAGTATCCTATACTATTAACACCATTTGCATCGAAGAGTATACTATATCCAGCTTCTTTGAGAGCTTGTAAATATTTCTGACTAGCCTCATAACGTTGTTTTGTTATTCCCACATTTCCTGTATATCCATGATATATATGGTTTGCAGATCTATGAATATGTTTATCGTTAAGATCTTCAGATTTTTTGAAATATGGAAGTAGAATGTCGTAATTCCATGATATTTCTTTCACTGCTTCAGCCCAAGAGTCATAGTCGTGAGGATGACCTCTTATATAAAGGCTGTGTCCAAGGCTGCTACTTCCTCCCAACATTTTTCCACTGGTAAGTTTTAAAACTTTACCTTTATGTTTCTGTGCTGTGTATGCATCGTTGATGGACGTGAAGTTCCAGTCATATTGTGAATTTGGTAAGTAGGAGAATGTGCCGGGGTGCTGAAAATGAAATGGGCTATTTTATTGATTATTATTCTTACCTTATATAAGCAACACATTTTTAATATGTGTATTTTTTATTTAAAAAATATGTTGTTGCCCCCAATGTATAAGAAACTTAATGATGTCGTAATAAATATTCCATTTAGTATACATGACTCATAAATATGTATGTATTTTAGTTATATATTATAAAGTATGTATTATGTTTATGCATTGTGTGCTGTACTCGTATTTGTGTAGTGTATTTAGTTAGTAAGAATTTAAATTTGTTTTTAAGTTTCTTTATTTTTTTTTTTGTTGTACGCTTTTGTTCAATGTCCTAATTGTGTAAATCTCGCTATAACACTGAGGTTTGCTGTAAGAAAACCCAATTGTGGGTTAAGCTCGCCTTTGTACATAAGTTGTCCTTCTGTATTTGTATATGTTTGTTTTGTGTACAATAAAGAATATAATTATGCTAAAATATATGCATGCTCAGGAAATTTCAAAGTTTGTATAAAATCTTATTTCTCTGATTCAAATTTTGAAGTTGATAAGAGCAGCATGAAGGAATAACTTCAGCTTTATTTTTCTTCCGGCATTAGATCATTGTTAGATTATTACTATATATTTACAGTATTTATTTGGCGTAACAAACGCAATAAATACAAAATAAATTATCATCAAATAAATAGGTCAGCAAGTACTTACAAGTGACTCAAAAGGAGGATCTCCACCAGCTTCAATCAGTAGCACGTTGTAATTTCCACACTCAGTAAGTCTGTTGGCCAAGATGCAGCCAGCTCTACCACCTCCAACTATTATGAAGTCATAACTGGTGATTTCTGGAAAATATTGTTTTCAAAATGTTAATTGTCAATAACGAAGACACTAAAAAATAAAGTTCATAGTTAGAACTGAACATAAATTTTGCTCGCCGATCATGCAAGAAACTACAATCTGTACGTAGATGGCTGAACTTGTACAATAGAGACCTTTTCTTGCTTCAGAACAAACGAAACACCTGCAGAAGTCTAGTTGTGGTGACTAAAGTGAACTTCTAATCCTACAGTGGATATTGCATATTTATAACTATAAAACCTTTCTAACTCTGGGATAAATATTATTGGTATAAATTGGTTGCCCAATTTCACAAATTTCAGCTTTCGCATCAATTGTCTCAATTTCTCTCTAATAGGCTCATCGAATTATTTTGATTCTCTCTAAACTATCAGCTAGAAAATACTTTACTTTCGAATATATATATAAATATATATTTAGACTTTAACTGATAACTTTTAGTGAATACCGTCAAGCCGCTGGCACAGCTAGTGGGTAGTGAAACTTACCATCTATCGGAGTATCCCGCGGCCACAAATAAGACGTAAGATTCAACAACACGATCAGCTGAAGTCCTGCTTGTATCAGCTTTGTTTTTGTCAGTTGTGCTAGGACATCCATGGTTGTAGAACTGAAAATATTAGACAACATTTAACAATCAAACATTCAATATGAAAGTAAGGGGCTAATTTCTTTAATAAATAATGATATATCTGTAGGTAGGTATATAAGTATAATGGAAGAAATATAGATATACATACCACATACAAAAAATATTGAAATGTGGTATTTAGTAACTAGTTTGCTGATAACATTGTTGCCTGTTTACGTTTTCACGCATTATTATAAAATTGTTTGATGACTCACCTTACTTATTCAATCCTATACAGTTTTCCATTTAATTTCAGTACATGAAAATAAAATGATAGGAACATCCGCCTAGCAGTATCCAACTGTTCATACTCAACACATACACGATTGAAATTACTTACATAAATGTATTTTGTAGAGTCAAATGGGGCAAAAGAGGCATAGCAAAATTGATGTTAAACTTATTACTTCAAAAGACAAAAAAAAAGAAATGCTTATAAATTTGCGAATTAGTTTTAAGGTGGCGCCTCAATTTAGACGTTTATATCGAGGAGCCACCTTGTAAATTTTGTATTTTTCAGAATTTTACTGTAAATTTCTGGACTGGGCCTACAAACTTGTCATTTACTACTTAGTATTGGTATATCAGACATGGCTCCACAATCCGTATGGATACTATATAATAACAGACTTAAAAAAGTTACATACAAACGGGTTGAAATGATGACCCCGTTTTATCCTCCTTGTTTTAAGGTTGTATACAAGGTAAATACAAATTTCAAAAAACACCCCGCTTATGGAAACCACGAGGCAAAGAGCCATACGTTACTCGTGTCTCTATAAGAGCTCAAGGAGAAATAGCTCAGAATTTAATCCTACACGCTTCCTTCGTATTATTTTGTTTTTCTGAATTAAGGACTCTGACAAAAAGGTTAAGCTTTTTTATGTTTTTAAATGGTAAACCAGTCGGTGGCCCATCGGATGGTAAGTGGTCATCACCGACTATATAAGGAATGGATGAAAGGATGTGAAAACATCAGTGGTATAAAAGATGCGTTGGTATCCCAGACACAATGTTGAAATATTTTGTGCGGCAGTCATTATCAGGTCACAGACAGATTAGTTGATCACAGGCAGATTTTAGGGCTAAAATTCACACGCCTGTAACTAGTATATTCAAAACTACATCCAAGCACACATGTTTTACATGAAAATGTAACACAAGTTTAAAGAAAATTCGTCTTGAGGTGTTGCATTTTATGTTAGTTTCATTCATCTATACCGGTTATAAGAAGAAATATCAAGCTAGTTTTTCATATAACATTTTATCTGTCACAGTTTGATTATTATAATTTTCCTTCTGTGTGTCAAATAGTTTAATTCAAATAAACCTTAGAGGTACTTTTGAACTGCCAAACAAAAAAAAAACAAGATGACTCTTGTTGCAAATTCGCAAGCGTCAATAGGTCTCAATGGAGGAGAATTTGCAAGAAACTCCACGGACACACAATTCCATCAGTTTTAACTACAAGTTTTTGGTTACATCATTCTTGTTGAAAAATACATCATTGTATATGAGAAAGATGTAAAAAGACGTGCACGTAAATTAATTGGTTCCTATTTCTAGTAACATAATTATGTCTGTCGCCGTTTTTACTAAAAAGTTGTGAATTATTTTTACCGTACATGATGTTTTCATAAATATATTGACATTGACAATATACCGTCACGATGTTAATGTCCTTGTGAATGCATGTGATTTCTGACTTTTTAATTTTGTGTTGTTATTTTGAACTAGTGAATTTTGTAGGATTTAAATGAAGAATTAAATGACTCGTAGAATTAACCCCAGTTTCCTCCGTACTGAAAATCTTGTTGAGACAAGTGTTTCCAAATTTTTAAAAATGTCTGTTTTACAATAAAAGATTTGTAACATACCTATTATTATACTTAATTAAATATAGCAGCGTGGCTTTGCCATTGTTCAATTATTTAGTTTATTCGTGTCACAGTGATGCCATCTTTCATTAAATCTGTAGGTATTGAACTGTTTTAAAAGGAAACATTAAAAAGTCTAATATTAATTAAATAAGGGAAAACTGGATACGCGGATCCGCTGGATACGAGACGCAAGGGGCCTATGTCCAGCAGTGGACGTCTTTCGGCTGATATTTATTTTTCGTTTCGTTAATACATTTGATCAAACTATTTGAGCCCAGTAGGTGGCTACGTTTATGATGATGATGCAGAAGGAAAAACAGGATTGTATTCACTGCGTCTCACTAAAAATGACCAAATTTACAGATTAAGGTCACCAAAACCGCAGGGTTAAATACACTAAAGCAGTGAGTCAAAGAGGCACATCTTCTTTATACACCTATTCAATAATAACCCTCTTTTCTAGACGTATAAAATCTTTATTGGAACAATTTCGAAAATGCAATTGTGGAATTACGTCCCAAACAATGCACAGAGAGCACCTCTTGTCTTGCGCTCTGTGCAACAATACCTTTACTCTGAAAGATCTGTTCGAGGCTAACACATTTAATTTAGAATGCTCGTGGCTAAATAATAACAGCCGCACGGGTCGATCATCAAGATTAAGCAACGCTTGACGAGGTCAGTCCGTGGCTAGGTGACCATTTCAACATACTGAGATTCCTCCGTTCCTCGGAAAGCACGTTAAACCGCTGGTCCCAGTTGTCATTTGAAGATCTTTGACAGGCGTTACGGGTAGTTAGAAGCCTGAGATCTGACACCAGTCTAGCCATGGCGTATCGTGTTACCCAGTTATAGGGTTGCGGAGGTCAGATAAGCAGTCGCTCCATGTAAAACACTGGTACTCTGCTGACTGGAAGCCGACCCCAATTTGGGAAAACGTTAGGCAGATTGATTGATACGACATAGAAGAAGAATACAATTTATCCATAGTTTCATTGATGATCACCTGTATTTCTCCTGAAGAGTTAAGCAGCGAGTTGTGTAGGGTAAAAGCCAGAAAGTTGGCAAATATTTTGTAATCATCTTTTTGTATCACTCTATATCTCTTAGAACAAAAAGCAAAATAATTTATTTGTAATATTGACCGGTAGTTTTGTTTTTAAGTAAAAAACATTATCTTTAATATTTCCAGAGTATTAGTGATTTTTGCGGACCTCTATATTTTGGGACATCTATCTCACATAGGGGATAACTGCCTAATCCATGTTAATTACATTTAGGATGGATCTTCTTCTTTTAGTTACAGTATGTATCCACCTGGACCGCTCTGTCATTTGCCACGTTCAGGTCCTGAAAGGTGCATCAGTCGCGCGCGCGGTTCTGTGAGTAGCGCACGTCACGTCTGGGTAGATGTAAAAAATTAATGTAAGCGAAATTTTCGAAGAGGAGGAGAATGATAATGTTGATGCCAGAGTGTTAGGCACGGATGAAGAAGCTGAGGTTGAAATTACGAATATAGAAGCAGAGATATTAGCAGTGCGATGGAGGGAAAATCTGAGAAAAGACCAAGAGAAAACAGTGAAGAAAGTGAGGATTGCGAGGAAGGATACAAAATGGTCACAAAAAAGAGGCCAAAGAGATTATTAAGAAGTGATTTAAGAACTGCTGAGGGTACATTTGAAATTTGCGTAACGTCATTAAACGTCTTACCAAAACAAATGGCCATGGCAAAATTATTGAGAGATTTAAATATACAAAATATAACTAATATAAAATATCGTAGCCCATACAAAGTGTTGATCAAGTTTGATAAAAGAGAACAAGCGGAGAAGTTAATAGTTAGCAAAAAGTTTATGGAATTAAATGCCAGATGTCAATTTGTAGATGAAATAAACATATGTTACGGAATTATAAAGCTGGCTGCTAGAGGCATAGAATTAGATTACAGTGAAAAAAATATTCAAGATACCCTCAAAAGCTCATGTGAAATAATATCTGTAAGGAGACTTAAACGTTCCGTTTCTGGGGGTAAGTGGGAGGATAGTGAAACCGTTCGAGTGGGTTTCAAAACACAGTCTATCCCTTCACATGTTTATGCATATGGCTGTAGGCTTGTAGTGGAAAACTACGTATTTCCAGTTACCCAGTGCTCTGCTTGCTGGAAATTTGGTCGTACCAAAAAGTTCTGTCCATTAAATAAAATTATATGCCCTAAATGTGGACTAAACCATGAAAATTGTGAAGTAGAAACATATAAATGTCCTAACTGCAAAGTTCCTCATATGGCCTTGGACAGAAAATGCCCAATGTTTATCAAAGAAAAACAAATCCGGAACCTAATGACCGAGGAAAGTGTTACATATCTCAAGGCATTACAATTATATCTAGCTAAAAACGCTAAGATCTCCAATACTAGTATAAACTCAAACACAAACAACAGACAGGTCGAGCCAATAAACACCGTGACAGTTATTCATCGAGAAAAATCTTCGGACGATATATTTTCAGAGAAGGAACAAGAAGTAAACACTAACACAAATTTAAACCCAACCGAAAAAACAAGTAATAAAAAGAAGAAACACAAAAAGTCAAACAAAGAAAGTATTTCAAATAAACAGGTAGAAGAAGAAATCAATTTTACGAATATTAGTCACAATACAAACAAAGAGTCTATAGATGAGGATAAGAGTTACGAGAGGAAGAAAAGTTTTGATCTTAGAAGATTATGGTTAAAAATGAAGCAAGTAATTATGTCCGCGGGTAAATTTGAGGATAAAATAGAATTATTGTTCGAAATCATTTTGGAAGAATGTAAGTTGTTTATGGCAAACATATTTAATGATAAGCGCTTTTTGAAAAAAATGTTTTCGTTTTTCAATGTCTAGCCAATCTAACAACTTGCAGATTAAATTAGTGCAGTGGGATTCACGTAGTTTAAAGCCAAAATTGGTAAGTTTAGAAACTTTACTAAATTTAGAAAATATACACATTGCTATTATAAGTGAAACCTGGCTGGATTATGAAATAACTATTAATTTAACTGGATATAATATCTATAGACACGATAAAAGCGACTCATATGGAGGTGTAGCCATAATTACTCATAAATCAATCCAAACCCAACTTTGCCGTAGTCATGTCTCTAATTCGGGTATAGAAGTAGTACGAGTCAAACTACTTAATTGTAAAGATTTAGAAAATATTGTTTCTGTTTACTGCCCAGCATCAGTCGCTGTGAATGCTTCTGATTGGGACAATCTTTTTTCTTTTGCATCAAGAAAGACTATCATTGCTGGAGATTTTAACGCCCACCACACGAATTGGTCATGTAAGACCGACCAGAGGGGGCTACAGCTGTTAGACTCGTCACTGGAGAATGGATTTGTGGCATTGAATACTGGTGACCCAACACGTATTACAATGGTAAATAATTTAGTGGTCAAATCATCTCCGGACGTAACGTTTACATCAACAGACTTAGCATTAGGTTTAAAATGGCAGGTTATTAACGAAAACCTGGGTAGTGATCACCTCATTATTAAAATTACAATAAACTGTTATGATCATATGCATTTTACTGAAAAACGTAACTTTAAGAAGGCGGACTGGGTAGCGTATTGTAATTATCTCGATGATGCACTGCGCAGTTTTAATAGTTGTATAACCGTCCAGGACAGATACGATTATTTATTTAACGAAATTAATTTAGCTTGTGATAGAAATATACCTAATCTTCGTACATGTCCAGATCTAATAAGAAGATTCAAACCGAAAGAATATTGGACGCCGTCGCTATCTAAAGCCGTTGCTGAAAGAAGGTTGGCGTTAAGTACGTTTAGAAGAAATCCAAGTCCCGTAAATGTTAATATATTAGAAGAGAAAACAGAGAAGGCCAGGCTATTGATACAGAAAGCTAAGTCCGAAAACTGGCGAATATTCTGTAATCTTATCAATGAAACCACATCGGTTTCCGACATGTGGCAAAACATGCTTTGGTACAAAGGTTACAAGAAATCTAACTTTTTTATTCCAGAAGAAAAATTAAATGAAATGCATTGTTGTCTTGCTCCGAACTTTGTTTTAAACTCACCACCGGCAATACAATCTAGAAATGATTTGCTTGACTTACCATTTACCATGCAGGAGCTCAAACATTGCTGTAAGAAAAAAGACACGGCTCCGGGTAGTGACGGGGTCACATATTCTATGGTTTATAACCTTCCTTGTGTTGGTAAGCAGTACCTTCTTGATTTGTATAATGATATTTACATTTCAGGCGTTGTTCCGAATCAGTAGCGTACTATTTCAATCATCCCCATTCCTAAATTAAGTTAGTGGTGGTGGTGAAACAAAAGTTAGACCAATCTCCCTAATGTCATGTTTATGTAAATTGTTTCATAGTATGATTAATAAACGGTTAGAATGGTATATTGAGAAGCACAAAATATTATCTCCATATACTTCAGGCTTCAGAAGGTCACAGTCATGTTTGGATAGTTTAACAAGGCTTATCTCTTATATCCAGTTAGGTTTCACAAATAAATTTCCTACTGTGGCTTGTTTTATAGATGTAGAAAATGCCTATAATAACATTTTAGTTGATAAGGTAGTTGTTACACTAGACGAATTAGAGGTCGGTAATAACATTTGTAAGTACCTATGGTCATTCTTGAGTGCGAGATGTCTCCGGGTTAAGAATATTAATAATGTAGACGAAATGAGTGCTACATGGACAAGTAAAGGTCTGGCTCAAGGTGACCCTCTATCGCCTCTATTGTTTAATATAACAACTTATAAAATATGCAATTCTCTTAGAAATGTTATCGTCTCCCAATATGCTGATGACTTTGTGATTTATTTAAGTGATAAGGATATTAATGTCTGTCAAGGAAATTTGCATACAGCTCTCAATACAATCTCAACTTTACTGGATGAGTTAGGATTAAAAATATCAGAATCAAAATCACGTGTTTGTGTTTTTAGCAAAGGAAGGAAAAAACAGCAAATTCAATTAGTTCATAACGATAAACTTTTACCATTAGTAGAATGTGTTAAATATCTAGGGCTATGGATCGACAGAGCATTAATATGGAGTAAACACATTAATGAAACCACAGAAAAAGCTTCGAAATTTTTAAATTTACTACTAAAGGTCCTCGCTGGTCCAGGTTGGGGTATTCATCCTAAACATTTGAGAACATTATTTATATCATTGATAAGGAGCCGAATAGACTTTGGTAGTGTTTTGTATGATAGTGCAGCCAAAAGTCATTTATCCAAACTTGATAAATTGCAAAATCGAGCATTGCAAATTGTAGGTGGGTTTATTAAAAGCACACCAATATATGTAATGGAGAGTGAATTGTGTATCACCCCACTTAATTTAAGAAGACTGTACCTAGCCCATAAGTATTGTCTCAAATCTATGTCCTGGTCCATCGCACATAGGATTAGCAGGTAACGAGGAGACTGACAAGTTAGGAAAATTGGCAATAACGCCTGACTATACAGAAATTCTGCCAAAACTTAAAACTGCTTGTTTTGAAAAATGGGATCTTTACTTTCAAGAATTAAGTAAAGTCAAAGGGATCTGGTACAAGGTCATACAACAACAGCCTTCTCGCATTCCTTGGTTTGTGGACACCAGAATGAGCAGAACGTACATTGTAGCGGCTCAAAGACCACGTTCTGGACTCTATCCCACCAAAAGATTTGGTCATCTGATGAGAAAACTAGATTCCCCAAATTGTGAGGTGTGTGGAGTGATGATGTCCATCATATTTTGGTGGAATGTGTCAAGAACCAGACGGGTAGGGAGCGATTGTCAAGATTACGTAGGATCAATAAATTCGACATGGGTACGTTTTTTGAAATCCTGGCTGACCCAAGAAGTGATACTGCTAGAATTGTTTATGATATAGCAATGTGTCGTTAGTAAAGCTTTTTGTTAATGTTAAGTTAAGATAAGATATAATATAAGTAGAAATGTAAAATTAGGTTAGGTTACGATGGGGCTGACATGCCTTAAAAGGATAAAAGTCCCAAAAAAATAAAGATTAAAAAAAAAAGGTCCTGATAGGTGCAGGCGGCTGGGCACGAAGGGCAGACAATGAGATGGGGCATATCCTGCGACGGGGCCCCACACTGGCACTGTGTTTGCGATGGGTCTATGAGACACCATTTGGCCAGATTTTTTCTACAGCGACCAACCTGTACCCGCAATCGGTTTAGGGATTTCCAGATTGGCCACTGCAGTTCGACCACGATGTCTCAAACTTTATGATGGATACCGAGAAACAGGGCATCTATCCCGCAAAAACTATAATCGTATTTTGCCTTCACATGCAATGGCACAGAGTCATGAGACACGATCAACTTAGTGATAGTTGGAGTATTTTTCGATAGATTAATAAAATAGCATGCGATTCATCCTCGAAACTAGTGTAATAAAGTTATAATCGGGGCAATTATACCCCTGGGGCAACTATCCAGGTTTTACCCTATTAAGGTTCCCCTAGTCAACGGCACAAACTATTTTGTGCGCGGGGTTAAAATGCATGCTGTCTCATCCGACAACACGTGCGAAAGAGATTAATGCTGTGATGAGCAGTAAGAAGCTAGTTCTCTTACGAATCAGCACTTTTGCTAGCTTTTGTAGCGAAATGGATGATGATTTAGGACGAAAACGAGCGCCCGAATTTTTATGAACAGGCCTTTGGGAGTCTTGATAACATGAAAAAACTACTACATGTATATTTTTTAAATAAAATTATTTGCATTGTTGAATTACTAATATATCCCTGTATGGAGGCTGTTTTGCAATTTTCCATCTTCTTAAGGTATTTATTTCCGCCCAAAGATGCGTTAAAAATAGTGTTGAAATATGGAACTTTCGACGCTCATAACTTTTTTTATTTTTCTGTTTCCATAAAGGGAGATGATGAGACAAAATGATAACATTTTTATTTTGAACGTACATCGTCAAACAGTGGAGTAATCGCCAGACTACGTTTGTATGGAATAATTTTCGACTAGTGTAACCTTAAGGAGCAAGGTTAATGTTATGAAAAAGGCCGAAACGCGGAATCCTCTCTCTGAATTTTATATATCTACTCTAAGATTTTATTTTTATTTTATTTATAAAAACAAACAGAAGCATATTAAGAAATAGTCATAAAATCTTAAATATTACATTTTGAAACAAATATGCTACCCACTACTTTCTCCACAGATTACAATTGAAAGTATTTGAAGTTGAAAGGAAGAAAACACACACACACACACTTACGCTGGCTATAACATAGCGATCATTGTCCCAGAACTCATATCTGGATTTTTAAATCAATACAAATATTATAAATGCGAAAGTAACTTTGTCTGTCTGTCTGTTACGTTTTCACGCTTAAACCGCGAAACCAATTTAGATGAAATTTAGTATGGAGATAGTTTGAGACACTGGGAAAGACATAAGATAGATTTTATCCCGGAAAACATCCGTTAAGGTTGAGAAAACGGGGGTGAAGTTTGTATGGTGAACTAATAATTTCTTAAGTCAAGCGGACAACACACCTACAATATTATGGCGCGATATAAAAAAATAGGCTATTCTAAGTCGCGGACAACAGCTAGTAATATATAAAAGACAAAGTAAAGGACCATGGGCAAAAATGTATGAAGCCTGGGCTCACCCACCAACAGAGATGAGACAACTTGGAATTTACTTGTCCTACAATAAATATAAAGATATAAACTCATTTTTGTGAAAAATCCATGGGTTGTTTAGTTATAAATATTTTTCTTCTGCCATAAATCTCGAATATAAACCAGAAAAAATGTTTTACCTACCTATGTCCGTTATAGATTTTGAAACCATCCAACTGGTGTGAAAGGAAATCATGCGGAGATGGTGTAAGAACAAAAAAAAATTGCTCTGTAGGTACTAATGTATGTATACTTTTTGTTGTTTGAAATCTTATGCTAGTTCTAATTCAAAGTGAAAAATATACATTCAAACAAAACAGCTGTTATCAGTTAAAAATATTTTTAATAACATCAATTATAAATCAATAATAATGTCGTTTAGAAGACTTGCCGGTGCATTAAATTGTATGTGCCTACCTAATCCTAGGTACCATATTATTGAAATGGTATGTGCACAACTTCCTACTGTGCGTCTACCTGTTAGACACGAACAGTAATATTGAGCGATGGTATCTGGTCCTATTTGATTTCTGTTGACCAGAATATAGACGTAATATGTACGTGCTTGAATATGTCTTGACTGTATTCTTCCTCTTAATAACCACACATGCTGGTTTTGGATATTGCATGCTGCTAAATCATGTAATTTATTTTCGCGATATATTTCTATCGTATATAAACCATTGCATAAATGTTCGCTGCTATGACTTAGCAAGTTCGATTTGATATGACCCAAGGGATATCATAAAAATCTCATTAATTATTAGCCGAGGAAAGTCTTCCAACTGATTTGCTTCCATTGCAAGACTTGCGGCTCTTTGTCTATTAAGGTTCCTTAGTTGTACATAGTCAATATACTACATAGTAAAAAACAAGCTAGGGTCAGTAAGTCACACAACAAGAGAGGATACACGGAAACGCAATGGAATTGAAGGTGGTGCCGATAGTAACAATTTAAGTACTAACAAAATCCTTTACAATGACATAGGCCATAACTCTGTTGGACACTGAGCCCAATTTGTCCCATGGTCCTTTGTGTGCGGACATTATTAAACATTACGTTATTATATATTAATTGGCTGATCCTTTAGAGTTAGTTGAAGATACTCAAGTTAATGTTTCATTACAGTTAATAGACAACTTCAAGCGCCCAATAAACTTTTAACTTCCTCAATCAATAAACAAACTTCAAGCTAAATACTTCATAAACTTTCCTTCAAAGATTTATTAGTAACAAATATCTCAAGTTTGAACCCCAAAATAATTAGTGCAAGGGTTCCCGATGGCCGAGGTTGACCCAAAATCAATAGCGGTTCATGTATCTCGGAACAATGTGTATTTAACGTAACGTTTACGTTAACGTTTCGTTTCGGTGATTGGAATTCCTGAAGCGTTTAGTGGAATATGTAGAGATATTAGGATGTATCTTGAGATGGTATTTTTATGACGTTTTAAACAATATTGATCGGGGACTAGCTAGCCACTCACCAACCATTGCAATTCCTGAAAACCGGAATCAACATTGGCGAAGACCAGGCGGACGAGCACGACCTTCTGTGACAGGCTTGTGTCAAATATCACAGTTTGGGAGCAAAAACCGTGATAAAATGCGTAACTCAAGCCTATCACAGAGGCCGTGCTCGCCCGGGAAAAAAGCGCCAAGTCAATAAAACGATTCAACGTGTGAAAACGTAAGAAAAATTTGCCGTGTAGCTCCTAAACCTAAAAGTAGAAACAGCATCAAAAACAATAATAAAAACGGACCAAGTGAGAGTCGGACTCGCGCACGAAGGGTTCCGTACCATTATCGCAAAAAACGGCCAAAAAATCACGTTTTTTGTATGGGAGCCCCACTTAAATATTTATTATATTCTGTTTTTAGTATTTATTGTTAAAGCGGCAACAGAAATACATCATCTGTCTAGCTATCACGGTTCATGAGATACAGCCTGGTGGCAGATAGACAGACAGACAGACGGATCCCGGAGTCTTAGAAATAGGGTCCCGTTTTTATCCTTTGTGTATGGAACCCTAAAAATTTAATCAAATGTAGGATAGTGAGTGGGTTATAATCCACTAAGCAGACCCTGTGAGGCTTGGCACATGTCTCGAATTGTCGGTTCTATAACAATATTTTGCTCACAATGTTTTTTTCTACAGTGTGTTTTGATTGCAGTAGTGATGAAATAAATTACACCAAGTAAATTTTCCGGTAAACCCAAGCAGGTTCGAACTCACGACCTATGATGCAATAGTCGAGCCCTTACGACTGGGTCACTACTGTAACACTGCTTCTTCTTCTCAAAAAAAACAAATATTAAATTAATACGACTAATTTTGCTTTATTTCATAACGAACTTTGTGTAATATCCCACCAATCTACAATTTAATACAACACAAAACCACGCTTGCTTGCGACTATATAATAATGAAATAGCTAAGTCAAACACAAGTTTCAGCCTACATACTTATATACTTGTAAAAACAATTTAACAGCTACAAGTATGTGATAAGACAATGGCTGCGGGCTCCATTGTAGAAATAGGTTACTGGTGAACTGTGGTGCACGATTAACGGCAAAGTAATTTTCTGAGATTTTGAAAATCTTTTAAGCCTTTTATACATTTCGATGAAAATACGAGTAGAAAATTACGAGGAAGCAATGCTGAGGCCAAATTGGACAGAAATCTTACTTGAGTATGAGTACACGTGGTGATCAATGATTGATTCTTCTTTGTAACGGAATAAACTTTTGCACTGCAGTGGCAAAATCACAGGCACACATTTTTCGAAATTTATCGAATATTCTTATTTCCTCAATAAGTTTTTTCACGACTGCAAGGAAAGGGTTATTCTTTATTGCCTCATATCTTTCAAACCACTAAACGGATTTATGTAAGTAAGACATCATTAAATACGTCTTGAACGTAGCCACAAGTGTCTTTAGATAAGTGATGTTAAAAAAAAACAATCATGGTGGTTTTTGGGAGCCATACTGTCGGATATCAAAATAAAGGATTTTAAGAGATGGTTACAAAAATATATTCTATTTCAAAAAGTAAAAAATATAACTAAACTGTTTTAAATAAAAAAAAGATAAGTAATAAAAAAAACAAAAACCCGACTGCTTAAGAAATGAAATAGAAAGGTTTCAACAAGAAGAAAGTCATGCTGTTAGTCGGAGAATAAATATGTAATGATGCACAAAACGTTTTGGGGACACTTTTATTATGCGTACAGCTAAGGAGTGGAATTCCCTACCGGAGTCTGTGTTTCCCGATAGCTACAATTTAGGGGTATTTAAGTCAAGAGTGAATGGGTTTTTTCTAGGCAAGCGTGCATAGTGGTCAAGCGCGAGCTTATAGATAATAAAAATAAATGTATCATCCAACTGCACTGTATAATTTTCTTCTTGTTTATATCTTTATAGTTCGCTTCTTAAGCAGTCAGTTTTTTATTAAAATTTTACAATAACTTTATGCCTGTAAAGGATCACAGGACAGACGACCCAAGTGGGCCATCTTTCGGCAAAAATTATGAAAAAGCGCCTGTATTCTTCCTCCTTATAATTGGGAAGAAATGTATTATACTGCATACACCTACCTTTTGTCTGTTATATATATTGCTTGATATTTGATTACTATCCTAAAATAATATTGTAAGTCTATTATAAATAGGTGCACCACTTTCTTACCCTTCGGGAAACACATAAATGATATTATGTTGTAAAAACAATTTCCCCGCTGCATCCCTTCCCCGTCTCGCCAGTGTACGACTCTTGTAATTAATTAAACTTGTATAAGTCGTGTGTTTGTTTGAGAGGCTCCCCGGCGCTAAGTCAACCAGATCCAATGCAGCTCTAATTACAGTGGCCTGCCAAGTTTGGAGGACACGGGCCTTTGTTGGGGGACGCGACGGTTTCTTAGTGAAGATTTGGCCTTTTGGAACCTAATAATCTTTATACGTTTTTAAAGGGTTTTTCGATGGTCAAGTATGGTGAAACTATATAGAAAATGTCAAAATGTGTTTTTGATTAGAATTCTGTAATTTTGAATAAATAGGTGACCATTCAAAACTTGACGTCGAGTATTATTGCTTAACCTAGGATCTATAGGTTGCAAGTAAATCATCCAGATTCAATGTAGCTCTTATTACAGTGGACTGATAAGTTCGGCGGACGCGGGCCTTTTTGGGGGACGGCTTCTTCGGGACACTGCTTAGTTAAGATTTTGTGATTTTCATTATTCAAGTTTTGGTAAAACTAGATAAAGAAACGGCCAAGTGCGAGTCGGACTCGCGCACGAAGAGCTCCGTACCATTATCGCAAGAAACGGCAAAAAATTACGTTTGTTGTATGGGATCCCCACTTAAATATTTATTTTATTTTATTATTAGTATTTTTTGTTATAGCGGCAACAGAAATACACCATCTGTGAAATTTCAACTGTCTAGCTATCACGGTTCAAGAGATACAGCCTAGTGACAGACAGACGGACCGCGGAGTCTCAGTATTAGGGTCCCGTTTTTACCCTTTGGGTACGGAACCCTAAAAATATCAAAGTGTTCTTGATAGATACGAATTATGCATTTGGAAAAATTGGTTAGCCACCCACATACTGACCTCAGCAACTGTTGCTTAGCGTCGTTATCATTTCTAGTGACACTGGTGCAGAAGGTAGAAAATCAGAAGAGATCTCAGTTCCAGGTCTCTTTTAACTATTCTGTACGACCGAAGACCGGCATTAGTATACTGTTATACTGGTATAGTGGTGACTTATGGAGAAGTCTATGTCCAGCAGTGCTTATCCCCGATTTCTTAATTCTTCTTCTTCTTTTCGAGTCGATGCTAACCTCTTTAGTTATTTTGGGACCAGTAGACAGCCACACCAATAGCAGGGTCAGTGGTTTTTATTAGGTCCGCCAAAGTGCAAGTGTGGGGTACTCCAGCATGTGTCATATTCTGCACAGGGGCGCCGCACTCACATTGTGTGACAGACGAGTCTATAAAACCCCATTTCGCCAAATTGTCTTTACAGGGTCTTACCTGGTTACGCAATTGATTGGGTGCTTTCCATACACATTTCCGAATCCATACTAATATTATAAATGCGAAAGTAACTATGTCTGTGTGTTAAAATACAGGTCTTCTGGTCCCAAGCCAGGAGCTAACGCTGGGGCCCATAGCAGCGTTGGGAACTCCTGGACCCTGTCTGAACCTGTATCCCACGAAACCGCGGTTCGCGGCAGTGGAAAGCTAGGGATTTGCTCCTTGTTGGGAGATATACTGGTTCCTTCAACGGGTATAAGGTGGCACAAGGGATGGCCGGTAATAGTATAGTCACTTACCTTAGATTCCTGCGGTAGACTCCTGGACGTCGATCAATCTCGTGCCGTGAGGTTAGGGATAGGAGAATATATATATAATAAAGGACAATAAGGGATAGACTGACGGCTGTCTGGACCAAAGAATCCGGCAGGCGTCCACCAGGCAGCACGTTTCCCGCAAAAGCACTTCGATGCGCGTGAAATATATACAAAACCGACAGCGCGGGCGTCCCACAACGCCGATTGCGAACGGCGGGCGCGATTAACAAATACAATGGGTGAAACACATCTCGATTCGATATGTTTCGACAAAAACCCGACTGCCGCGTGTTCACGTTATAAACCTTTTTTCTCGACTGTTTAGTGTCAGCTGTCAAAATCATCAAAATCGACAGCCCGCTGACACGGTGTTGCAAGTAAACATTAAAAAATGGGACGAAACACTGTCTGTCTGTTTCCTTTCACGCTTAAACCGCTAAACCGATTTAGATGAAAGTTGGTATGGAGATAGTTTGAGACCTGGGAAAGGACATAAGCTACTATTTTTTTGCATAAAATACGAAGGGGAGAAAAGGGGGTTGGATTAATTTTGTATGTAATTTTTTATCATGCAACTCCTTCTTATTATGAACAGATTTAGATGAAATTTGGTGTGGAGATACTTTGAGACCCTGAGAAGGACATAGGGTACTTCTTTTTGCATAAAGTACGAAGGGAGAGAAAAGGGGGGAGAATTTATTTTGTATGTAACTTCTTATCATGTAACTTCTTCTTATTATGAACTGATTTAGATGAAAGTTGGTATGGAGGTAGTTTGAGACCTGGGAAAGGACATAAACTACTTTTTTTTCATAAAACACTAAGGGGGAGAAATGGGGGGTGAGGTAGCTTTGTATGAAACTTCTTATTATGACTTAAACCAATGAACTGACTTAGATGAAAGTTGGTATAGAGATAGTTTGAAACCCGGGAAAGGACATAGGCTACTTTATTTTGCATAAAGTACGAAGGGGGAGAAAAGGGGGTGGATTAATTTTGTATGTAACGTTTTATCATGCGACTCCTTCTTATTATGAACAGATTTAGATGAAATTTGGTATGGAGATACTTTGAGACCCTGAGAATGACATAGGCTACGAGTACTTCTTTTTGCATATAGTACGAAGGAGGAGAAAAGGGGGGAGGCTTAATTTTGTATGTAACTTCTTATCATGCAACTTCTTCTTATTATGAACCGATTTATATGAAATTTGGTATGGAGATAGTTTGAGACACTGAAAAGCACATAGGCTACTTTTTTGTGCTTATAAATCGTAGATGTATTTCTTATTATGGCTTAAACCGCTGAACCGATTTAGATCAAAGTTGGTATGGAGATAGTTTGAGACCCGGAAAAGGACAAACGCTAATTTTATTCATAAAACACTAATGGGGAGAAATGGGGGGTGGGGTAGTTTTGTATGAAACTTCTTTATATGGCTTAAACCGCTGAACTAACTTAGATGCAAGTTGATATAGAGATAGTTCGAAACCCGGGAAAGGACATAGGCTACTTCTTTTTGCATAAAGTACGAAGGTGAAGAAATGGGGGGAGGCTTAATTTTGTATGTAACTTCTTATTATGAACAGATGAGGAGATAGTTTGAGACCATGAGAAGGACATAGGTTACTTTTTTGTGTTAAAACACGAAGGGGGAGAAATGGGGGGAGGCTTAATTTTGTATGTAACTTCTTATCATACCACTTCTTCTTATTATGAACAAATGAGGAGATAGTTTGAGACTATGAGAAGGACATAGGTTATTTTTTTGTGTTAAAACACAAAGACTCTTTTTGACATAATTTTTTCAATCCATCAATTTCGTATATTTTTTGTTGTGACATCTTATTTTTTTATATCTGACATATTTTTATATTATTCACTTTTCTGACATTTTATGATTTAATTAATTATGACATTTTTTATACGTTGTTGGCATTCTTTTAAATTATCAATATGGTTTTTTGTTTAATTTTATATCACACTATTCTATGTTTATAAATCCGTATTTTGTTTTCTTATTTTTTCGATTGACATTGGTTTGCTTTATTAATGTTGTATGATATTTTTTTTTGTTTTATTCTGACATTTGTTTTTTACTTTTCTGTCAATTTATGATGCCTGACTTTATTTTTATACGTTCTGACATTATTTTAATACATGAATCTGGTTTTTTTTTATGACGAATTGAGCTTTTTTGCTTAATTGTATTATTTTAAATTTAGTTTTTTTTACCGCTACTAAAGCATAAATGCTTTAATTCTAAATATTGTAAAATATATTTGTACGCCTCGCTAGGCAAAACATGTCAGTGCAAAAAAAAAATATTTTGAGCATCCCGACATTGAACTCATGTTTGGACAAATAATTTATCTTTATCTTTGGGAAGAACAACAGGGTAAGACTGATGTGGGTTCCTGGGCACATAGGAATCCATGGTAACGAAATGGCAGATGAACTGGCAAGAGAGGGCTCAGCAAATGATTTTGTGGGTCCAGAATCATGTGTAGGCATTTCGACGTATCTCGTAAAAGCCGCATTTAGGGAGTTTGCAGATCACAGACAGCGAACTCATTGGCTATCTAGCACCAGTCTACAACACTCCAAGAAATTCCTAGGCTCTACGTTCAAAGCCCGGGAATGCATTTGGAACATGAACAGGGGGCTAATCCGCTACCTGCTTGGGGCCTTTACTGGGCACTTTGGAATCAACGACATGCTCATGAAGACGGGTCTAACCACGACATCTATGTGCAGTTTGTGTGGGGAACATACGAAACGCATGGAGCACCTTATTTGCACATGCGATGCACTAGCTGGTAAGCGGATGAGTCTCTTAGGGGTTGGATATTCAAAACCAGTAGACTTTATGCTCATATCATCCAGTCTCGTTGTAAAACTTATGAAAAGAGTTTTCAACGAGATTGGGGAGGAGTAAGTTATCTAGGGGATCACAATAGATCCCAATGGGTCGAAGTGTGCGAGTTGTTTCTCGGCCCCTCCACAAGATATGAAAAGATACCGATAGCCAAAAACAAAGAAATTTTTCGCTTTGTAGTGTTTTGTTCTGGAAAACGGTTTAATTATTTTGAAAAAAGTTTGTCGTTAGTTATTTTTGGAAAAATCGTTATTAAAATTGATATCACTCAGTAAAGTTTAAGTTATAGGTGTAGCGGCACCAACGCCGCCACATACGAACTAATGATATGACTTCACACAAATTTTGCATTGCGCAAGCATAGTTTTCGGCGCGATTTGAATGTATACAACAGTCCGACATCAACCGTAGGGCAGTTGCCCGAACCAGACACAACACCCGTCTGGTCCGAGGATCCTTCCTTTTCTATGGAGGTTTGTGGGACTTTACACCCTGTTCCACATATCTCCAAATAGGTATATACCTATAACTTAAGTTTTACTGATTGATATCACTTTTGCAACTTAACTTATTAAAAAACACGACTGGCCTCGACAAGTTGTAGGATTTGGATAAATGATTGATTTGAACTATCGTAAAACTACGATCAAGTTTTAGTAAAAACAATAGTTAGGTATTTTTCCCAACTACGTTGGGGTCGGCTTCCAGTCTAACCAGATTCAGCTGAGTACCAGTGTCTTACACGGAGCGACTGCCTATCTGACTTCCACAACTCAGTAACTGGGTAACACGGTACCACTTAGCTAAACTGGTGTTTATTCTCAAACTTCTGACTACTCGTAACGACTGTCAAAGATCTTCAAATGACAGCCGGGACCAACAGCTTAGCGTGCTTTCTGAGACACGGAGGAAACTCGGTATGTTGAAACGGTCACCCATCCACGGACCGACCTCGTCAAGCGTTGCTTAACCTTGATGATCGACCCGTGTGGCTGTTATTTTTTAGCCAACTATTACACTAATAGCCAAAAATTTGCTTAGCTACGTATTACGATTTTGCGAGGGTTGCTTAACCTCGTCGATTGTGGACTCGTGATATTTTAACCTCCAAGTGACAGGGCTTGGACTTGGTCTCCCAATAATGTTGGGGTTGACTTGCAGCGTCAGTGGATGCAGTATTTTACAGGAAGGAACTGCCTATCTGACCGTCACAACCCAGTAACTGGGTAATACGATTCCCATATCGCAGTCTCAGCCTGGAGGATGGTTCCCATCCCCTAAACAACACAAGGATAGTAATTAAATAAATAGCACCATAATATAATTATTGATATCGTAATTGCCATCAATTATAATAATTGGCAGCTGATGACAATTAGTAGGTTGTCGTTATTATTATTACACGTCAATAATATTCGTCTGTTATTGTCACGTTAGGATGAATCAAAATCAAAATATATTTTTTTTATTTCACTTAAGCCTACATGGGCACTTATAAAACGTCGACAAAAGGTGCACGGTTCGGGTTGGTCGTTTCCTATGGAGAAGAACCGGCAAGAAACTCTATGGTTACTCTTTTAAAAATGGTTTGGTTTTACAATATTTCCATGTTACAGCATTAGTACTTAGATATGGGGGGACAACGTAGGCCCGACATAAGGCAATAAGTCTTAAGAAACTAAAAAAATATAATAAATAGATTATATACTCGTATTATATAAAAAAGTTAACAAATGTTAACTAGCATCTATAAGGCCTACAATGTTCACACATTCACAAAAGAATCGGTAAAAGAACCTATACAAAGGTAAAAAAAATAGGTATAACGATACTAAATTTAACATGTGGCACAAACGTTGTTATCAGTGCTGTAACTATTCTTAGCAAAGGGCTATAAAAATGATTGAAAACCATTGTAAAAAATCTAATTAAAAGAAGGAAAGAAAAAATGAGATTGAGAATAGTTAGAGACATCCACATATTTGTGCCGTTTACAAGTTACCAGGGAAGCTGCATGCTCAGAAGGAGCTAAGGCCAAATGTTCTTATCCTCAACGTAGTCCTTGATTTTATAATATGCTTTTTTAATAAGGATACGTTTGATGTAGTTTTTGAACTTTCCATCGGTCAGTTCTATAACTGACTTTGGCAACTTGTTATAAAAGCGTATACTGTTTATATGAAGGCTTCTTCTCATACAGAGAAGCAACGAGCAATGATCTTTAGTACTTATGATTATTACCCGGTTGAATGACTAAATACCGAGTGAATAGGTTACTTCTAGGCTTCCACCGTAGACCACATCATCGCTTACCATCAGGCGAGATAGTGGTCAAACGCGGGCCTATGGAAAAAAACAATTGAAAAGCCACTGTGTCCTGCGTGGATCCACGATTGGGCACTTAAGGGTATAAGCATATAATCATTGAGTCTTTGTTTTAATATGTACTAGTTTTTTCGTTATTATATACCAAAGGAACCTTGGATTTTTTAGAGTTAAATACTGGCCTATTAACTCATTATTCTAGGTAAGCGTGCTGCATCGTCGACCACATCCTCGCTTACCATCAGGTGAGATAGTGGTTAAGCGTGAGCCTATCAAAAATAATAAAAAAAACGTGAAAACTTTACACACTTAATAAAAAAAAGTTAACTTAAAAAAAAACAACAAACCTGCTTAAGAAGCGAACTAAAAAAACGTAAACAAGAAGGAAATCATGCTGTGCAGTCGGAGTCGGATACAGTCATAATCGCGAGCTGTCTGACCAAAACCATACGTATCCTCCGACTGCACAGCATAATTTTCGTCTTGTTTACTTCTTTTTAGTTCACTTCTTAATCGGGTTTTTTAAATTTTTTGTTATCACTTTAGGGTTCCGTAGCTACTGGGTAAAAACGGGACCCTATTACTAAGACTCCACGGTCCGTCTGTCTGTCTGTCTGTGACCAGGCAGAATAAAATAAATATTTAAGTGGGGCTCCCATACATCAAACGTGCTTTTTTTGCCGTTTTTTGCGATAATGGTACGGAACCCTTTGTGCGCGAGTCCGACTCGCACTTGGTCGGTTTTTTTTAATCCCTGACGGAATAAACAGATCTTTTATAAGTTTGACGTGTTTAGCTGTGTTATATTGATAAAGTAAGTAGCATGAAATAAAAAAGTGTCGGGAGTTTTTAAATTTTACTTGTAATTATTATTCGTTACTTTTTAGTTATCATGATTTTTCGAATTACTTTTAAATATGATGTGTTATTAATATTCATTTATGTAATTATCTCTTTAAACTGGGTTTGTAAGAAAAAAAATTGCCCCCCCACAATATGGCGTCCAAGTACCACCACTTTTCCTTTTTTAAATCTTATTGTAGCCAGTGAGAGGGTCTCTAGAATGCCGTATAGGAAAAAACATACATACATAAATACAAACATACAAATAATGCTAAACACATTACCCTTCTTTGCGTCGTATATAAAACAATTCTACTCGTACCTACTTACAATATTTCTTGCATACGATTCCGTATAAGTGGCAAAGTTTTGGGCCAAACAAATTTGAATGAGTGTCATGCCAGCGCCACGAAGAAGCGGATATTAGTTCCGATGAAATAATTAAAATTTCCAGTTCACTGGCATTTCCTCAGGTGGCAAAAGGTGCGAGCTTATTGCTATTTACCGGGTATAAACCAATGGTCCAGACAGCTAGTGAGAATACGAGTATCTTGCTTAAATATAATCTTATTAATCTATACTAATAATATAAAGCAGAAGAGTTTGTTTGTTTGTTTGAACGCGCTAATCTCATGAAGTACGGGTTGGAATTGAAAAAATATTTTTTTGTTGGATAGTACATTTATCGAGGAAGGTTATAGGCTATATAACATCACGCTACGACCTATAGGAGCGGAGCATACATGAAAAATGTTGCAAAAACGGGATTAAATATTACTTTTTGAGAGCTTCCGTTGCGTGCGCTGCGTAAACGGTTTAAGTTACGCAAATATCATGTGTGTGTGAGTTATGGAATTGATCCTCTTTAAAAGATCTAAAATAAAGTCCGGGACAGCTTATCTCTATCTTTTAAGATTGTGTATACTTAATGTTAATTTTAAAGTATGTTGTAGCACCGAGTTGCCGCTTATGACTTACCGCTGTTACACCCGCGATGGTTTGTGTTGGTATGTTGATACATTCAACAATTATTTGAAAAAAAATGTTCTTAGTAAATAAAAGATAAAAAAATAGTCTTAATTTTTATAAAAATATAATTAAGAATATTTTAAACAATTGCTTGATACTGTCAAGAATTTTATAAATAAAGCCCAGCGCATACTCATAACTTTTAGTTGAACAACTGTTTAGTTGTGTGTCAAAAGTGTATAGAAATATATTGACATCACAGAACCTGCACTTACTATCAACTCTGTAGTTGCTCGACAAAAATTCATAAAACTGTATCGTTTGATTAAAAAGTTGGACTACTATCTATCAAACGCTCAATTTGTATTGGGATCTATTGGTGCATACCATCGACTAAACAGTCGATCCGCGACTGATCAGTCTCGCGTTAGCTTTCGAATCGGCACCACGTCTCTTGTCGTCATTTTTTTTTTTTTTTTTTTTTTTTTTTTTTTTTATATCCTATAGGCTCGCGCTTGACCACTATCTCACCTGATGGTAAGCGATGATGTGGTCGACGGTGAAACACGCTTGCCTAGAAATAACCTATTCACTCTTGACTTAAAGACCCCCAGATTGTAGCTGTCGGGAAACACAGACTCCGGCAGGGAATTCCACTCCTTAGCTGTACGCATAATAAAAGTGTTCTCAAAACGTTTTGTGCGTATGGGTGGAATGTCCACCATGTATCGATGGCGCATCGCCGTACGTCTGGTAGTCCGATGGTGAAACGGGCTCGGTGGAATTAGATCGTGCAATTCCATCGCACACTCCCCGAAATGTAACCGATAAAAAACTGACAGGCTGGCAACTCGGCGACGATGTTCAAGACTCTGGAGCTTTGACTTGACCAGCGCCTCGTCGCCGATGAGCCTCTTGGCCCGCTTTTCGATCGACTCTAGTGCATCAAGCTGGTATTTGGCAGATCCATCCCAGAGATGAGAACAGTACTCCATGCATGATCGAACTTGCGCTTGATACAAATTGAGGAGCTGCTTCGGCGTGAAGTACCTTCTCACCTTCGCAAGGATCCCCAGCTTTTTGGCTGCCAGCTGAGCTTTTGCCTCAATGTATGGGCCAAAATTGAGAGTCGATGTCAACGTAACGCCAAGAAGCTCAAGATGGTCCGTTATTGGCACGGTCACATCTCGGAAAGTTGGAGCCGGTTGAAATTGGCTCTTTTTTGCGGAAAAAAGACACGCCTGGGTTTTAGCAGCGTTAAACCTGACCAGATTGGCATCGCCCCATTCGGAGACTGCCTGTAAGGACAGGTTCAAACGCTCCACCATGGCCTCACGGAGAGACCGGATCTGCGGCCCGGTAGCCCGTGCGTTGGACAAGTATCTCTCAGCAACAGTGCTGTCGTCTGCATACCCAAAGGTGCCGGGTTTTAGCAGATCATTAATGTGCAGCAAGAATAATGTTGCTGAGAGTACCGACCCCTGAGGGACCCCGGCATTAATATCCAATTGGTCCGATGAGCAGCCATCGATAACCACTCGAATGGACCGATCTCTCAGGAAGTCCGCAATCCAGTCACATAGACCACCGGGCAGACCGAACGAAGGAAGCTTACCAATAAGGCTTTCATGCCAGACCCTATCAAAAGCCTTCGAGATGTCGAGGGAAACAGCAAGTGCTTCCCCGTGGCTCTCGATGGCCTCACTCCATATGTGAATGGCATACGCTAGAAGATCCCCAGTAGACCGATTTCGGCGGAAACCGTATTGACGGTCACTAAGGATTTCGTTAGTTTCTAGGTATGCCAGGAGCTTCGTGTTAAGTACACGCTCCATACTCTTACAGAGTATGGACGTTACAGAGATGGGTCTGTAGTTGGCCGGGTCAGCTCGACTACCCTTCTTGGGCACGGGTTGTACGTTAGCTAGCTTCCAAGCATTCGGCACTTTTCCAATCTCGTACGAAAGGCGGAATAGGCGTGTCAAGATCGGATACAGTTCAGGCGCACAGGTTCTGAGAACTATCGCTGGTATTCCGTCAGGGCCGCTAGCCTTGTTCACGTCGAGGTTGCGCAATACCCTACGGACGTCCTTTTGATGGATGCGAATGTCCGACATACTCGTCTCGCATCCATCAGGATAAGGTGGGGGCTGCGCGTCACCAGGATTTAGACGTGAAGATTCCGCAAAAAGAGAGGCAAATAAATTTGCTTTTTCCTCAGCGGAGTGGGCCAGCGACCCGTCAGGTTTCAGCAGTGGTGGTAGTGAGGGACGGCTGAAGTTCGACTCGACCGACTTAGCCAGGGACCAAAACGCTTTACTACCTGCTGGGTAAGAAGCAAGTTTGGTCCCTATTCGACTAATGTGGTCGAACCGAGCCCTTCTTAACACCTTCTTGCAGGACTTGGCAGCCCTATTGAAGGCTTTCTTCTTTTGACCAACATCACTCGCCTTGCGCGATCGAGCGTCGACCCATGCCAGGTACGCCTCATGTTTAAGCACGTCGGCGCGATAGCATTCGGCGCCAAACCATGGCCGGTCAACACTGGACATTGTTACGTCAGAGAACGGAATATAGTACTCCATTCCCCGACGCAACACATCCGTCACGGCGTCCGCGCAAGCCGAAGGATCTTCCGAAGAAAAGCAAGTAGGCTGCCAAGGATAGCATGCGAAGAAAGATCGCATGCCATCCCAATCTGCTGACCTGTACCGCCAAACCCGCCGGGTGCCTCTTGGGCTGGGATCAGGCGGGGAGTAGACGGACACAGACTTCACCAGACAATGGTCGGAACTACCCAAAGGTGAAGTTATCGACACAGAGTATCGGTCTGGCTCTGTTGTCAGCAGAAGGTCCAAGCAATTGGCCGTGTGCGACTCAACATCCGGCACCCTCGTTGCCCCCTGGACCAGCTGGGTAAGGTTAAGCGCAAGCGCAAGCTTACGCATCTCCCGTCCAGCATGGTCAGTGCACTGGTATGGGAAGAGCCACTCCTGGTGGTGGGCATTAAAGTCCTCCAGTAACACTAATTGGGCGGAGGGGTACCGCTGCTGTGCCGCATCAGCCGCCTCACTGAGGTACTCTGTGAGCCTGGTTGTCTCCTGATCTCCGCTATGCGAGCGGTAGACGCAGGCGTAGATAATCTTATCCAGACCTGTGTCCACTAGAGCCCACAGCGTTGAAAATCTTGAGTCCTCAAGGTTACGGAGACGCCGATAGCAAGTGTCGTCACGGGCGTACATACACACACCCGCACGCGGTTTATAATTGTGCTCTAGGGTAAACCCTGGGTAAGATAAGTACGACACGTCTGAGGGACTCGCTATCTGCGTCTCCGTAAGGAAAAACAGCGCTGGTTTCTCAGCCTCCAGGTGGTAGTGGACTGCAGAGAGATTTGAGTGCAGACCTCTAATGTTGGTGAGGTGCACTTTGTGGGGGAGGGGGTGCAGCCGCTGTTTAAATACTTTATTCTTTTTCCTTGGCATTTTCATTTTTTGAAGAGTGAATAGAGGAGAGGAGTAGGAAGTGAGACGAGGTTCCACGCTGCTAACCTACAGACACGCACTGAAAGGACGACATCATTGGGGCACTAGTCCGGAGACTGCGGGGACGCCCGAGCCCCCCCGGAATGTCCATCGGGCCCTCCCCATCTGGTCGCCAACCAGCACGAAGGTGCATTCCGGGATTTTTCGACAGTTGGCGGGGCAGCCTTTCATATGTGGCTGGCACACTACTTGGGCCCCCAACTACCTGCGGTCGGCCAGCGGCGCACCGTGCCTCGGATCCCGCTACCCTCCGGGACTAGTCTCCCGATACGCCCATAACAGTGCGTGTCAGGTTGGTCTGCCTGCAATGGAACAGCTATCTCGACCCAACTCCTCTAGATGGCTACACCGAGCATCGTAACCGGAACACGGCTAGGCCGCTTGGCGGTACGTCTTTGCTCAGTGGGTGGTCACAAGCCTTCGGCCGAAGCCTACCACCAGTTAGTGTCACCTGATTTGCACCACCCGGGGACCACGTGTAGGGAATCAAAGGGTACTCTCCTACGGACGCGGGTGACTCGGCCCCCAAAAATCGTCATGGCTGGAAAATACCTCTCCTTAATCTTCAAACGACTTCAAAAAAGGAAGTGGTTCTCAATTCAATTGTATGTTTTTTATACCTATAATTACCAAAAAGTTTTCTCTATACTTGATACTTGTGACTGCAAAACTAACGATTATTTATTTATTTATTATATACTTTATTGTACACCACAAAAACACATTCACAAACACAAGTGTACAATGGGCGGTCTTAACGCACTAGGCAATCTCTTACAGACAACCTTTGGATGGACTGAATGATAGAAGAAGAATTATAATCATTCCTTAAACACCCTTATCCTGATCATTTATTCGGGACCACCAACATCTCATCTTCTTCCATACTTCTCTACACCCAATTTCCTTGAAATTCAAGTTTAATTCCAAACATGTTACTCTACGTCTGGACCAATTACCGTGGCTGCAATTATAAAAGTGTTCCGTCGTAAATATCAGAAAATATCTCAACTGACATGCGAAATTATTTTATACGACGTACTTTGAATTCATTAGACGGTAGTCTTGTGGATACGACCGAAAATTAATCTCGGTTTTAAAATAAAGTTGATTAGCTTGCCTGGAGTTTTGCTTCTGTGGTCTTTCTCACGGGAATTACGCATTTTGACCCGACTGCAAGGAAAGGGTTATGTTTTTCACGCGTTTCTTGTATGTATGTAATATTTTTTATCACCTCATATCTTGCAAACCACTTGAGGGATTTATATAATTAAGACATCCTTAGAAACGTCTTCACCGCCCAAGTGTTCTTAGATAAATGACGTTAAAAAGAAACAAATATGGTGGATTTTGGGCGACATTTTTTTTTTTTTTTTTGGCAGTCCCACCGCACTATTTCCAAACCACTGCAACTCCTGAAAGAGCCAGAATCAACAGTGGTGACCACCAGAAAAGCGCCGAGACAATGAAACCAGAAAAGCTCGACGAAGTTCCGGAAAATGAATTTAACTGTCTTGGATCCGGCAACGAAATTAATCAGAAACGAATAATGAAGGAGTAGGGCGCCATATTGTGGTAGTCTCATTTTTGTTTTCTAACCCTATCGAGTATGTGGTAAAAATATATACCCCTTATATGTTTTAAAGTTATAGGGAAAAATGATAACTAAAAAGTTGAAATAAAAAAAGGTTAATTTAAAAATAAAATACCCGCGATATTTTTTCGCGAGCTGGCTGACCACTCGATTCTCCGACTGCACAGCATGATTTTCTACTTGTTTACATCTTTTTAGTTCGCTTCTTAAGCAGTCGGGTTTTTGATCTTAAATTGACTTTTTTTTTAAAGCTTTTTATTTATTTTCAAGAGCTACAGAACGACGGTGATGCCGGCTATGATGTACGGAGCGGAGTGTTGACCAGTGAAGAAGACGCACTTACCAAAGCTTCACACTGCCGAGATGAAGATTCTGAGGTGGTCTGGAGCAGTAGTTTCAAAGTCGTCCCTATTTCGCAGAAACTAACCGAGAGCTGTCTCAGATGGTATGGTCACGTGATGTGAAGAGGAACATGTAGTGAAGAAAGCATAACGACATTACAACGTTCTGGTGAACACAAGAGAGGTAGATGACGACCTCCGAGCTACGTGGTGGACAAGCATGACGAAACTTCTACTGGAGGAAGAACTGCCCAACCCGAAAACCCAGGACAGATTGGACAGTCTGTCCTGGCGGCATAAAATTAGGAAAACCAACCTCACCGAAAGTGGGACAGTGCTAGAAAGAAGAGAGATGACAAGCTTTTGTTTATTTTTAACCTTGAAAGTTACATTTGACTTCCTGGTTATCGATTGAGCTGAAATACTGAACACACATTTTGTCTCTCATGATAATTCAATTTTACATTAAAAAATGCTTCTTTTTAGTATTAAGAAATACTATAAATTATATCGTGTTCAGGGAAGTCAACATTAGCGACTGTGTAGCTCTCTAGTGAAATAATATTTTAGTTTAGATTAGCAAAAACTACTAACCGATCATAATCCAAATTCCAGACTGTATTCCAAAAGAAAAGTCTGAAAAAAAATCCCTGATCCTTCGATTGAAACTCAAAGTAAATTAAAATAATAACAAAGTCATACAACAAGGCAATTTCCATTATAGTCAATTTGTAAAAGATAAACGCATTCACTTTCATTCCCTCAGAAAGCGTTCACTCTATTCTATAACATCATTCATTCATCTGATTCACACACTTCAATGTTGATAAGATAATTCCATATGTATCTTTGTTGTACTCAAACGGATCATATAAAGCTTTGCCACAAAAATAAAACAGAAAACGCTATTTGTATTCTTGTTTATTTTATTTATGCGTTTATTTTTCTGTTCCCTATTTATAACATAACAGTAGTCGAGCAGTAGTAGCTCAGTGTTCACAGCCGTGACTTACTAGTTGTAGGTCGTGGGTTCAAACCCAGGCAGGCGCTTTACTTAGTGTAACTTATTTCATCACCACTGCTCTCAAAACGGTGAAGGAAAACATCGTGAGGAAACCGGCTCTTTTTTTTTTTTTATTCGTTATAGGCTCGCGTTTGACCACTATCTCGCCTGATGTTAAGTGATGATATGGTCGAAGGTGGAGCACGCTTGCCTAGAAGTAACCTATTCACTCTTGACTTGAAGACCCCTAGGTTGTAGCTATCAGGAAACAAGGACGCCGGCAGGGAGTTCCACTCCTTAGCTGTACGCACAATGAAAGTATTTTCAAAACGCTTTGTGCGTATGGGTGGGATATCCACCATGTACCGATGGCACATTGCCGTACGTCTTGTAGTCCGATGATGGAAAGGGCTTGGCGGAATCAAATTTATTTATTTATTTAACTTACACACACACTATCTTACAGGTTGAACCCAATACAATAGGGTGGTTAAAAACTTAATCTAAAATAAGTTTTTACATAAATGTATAATAATTATATACACCTAAACTTCTAACACTATTAAAATATCCAAACTAATATAAAATAAAACTTTACACATCTATATTTTAATTATAACTAGCAAAATTCAACAAAACTCTTGCGAATTCACTCAAATTGCACGAAAATATGTCTAGCCTCTCATGCAATTCGTTGAGCACACAGATTGTGCGGGTGAGAGGTGTTTTTGCCAATAGATTGGTTCTAGCAGCAGGCACGGCCAGCAGTGGCGGCCGCCGCCGCCTCCACACGTACCGATCTGGCACGCACAGCTTCAGATTGCGTCTGCTTCTTCAAATTGTGCAGTTCCGAAAATGACGATGATGATGCTTGTCTAAAAACCAAATATTCGAAGATATGTGAAATCCACCAACCCGCACTGGGCCCGCGTGGTGGATTACGGCCCGTTCCCTCTCACAGAGAGGAGGCCTGCAAGCACATCGGACTAAATGGGAATCTTAATGCGCAAAAAGGGGATCCATCTATCCTATGCTAGGGTCTCGTCAACATAACAGTTCACCAGTATTTACCAAAGTTTTAGGCGGAAGTATACAAAGGTACGCCTACGCGTTTACTAAAATATGTGTAGTACGCCCACATACATAGTATCTATTTCTGGGTGTATACCGCCCTACTCCTTCGAAAATGTCTACAAAACGTGGCCTAAGTTATTTTCAAATGACAGAAAATGTTTATGTTTGTCTAAAAAACTAGTCCATGGGATTGTTGCCTGGATAATTCAATTAACTCTATCAGCGAGATTGCCAAAAAGCATTTTTTTTGTCATGTAAACAAAAATCGATGAGGTTACAGTTCGTCGAAATTTCGCGTCACGTGTCACGCTTTTACTTAGAAGTGACGTCACAAGAAAGGAGAACTTCTGAATTTTGATGCACTATATTCTTTTTATTTTTATTGATAAAATAAAGTAATAAATACTTGTAAAATATTTTCTGGTAATCTGACGGAATAAATGCTTAGATTTTTAAGGCAAAACTAGCTTAGTCGTGTTGAGCGATTTTTAGGAGGGGCAAAACTTAGGGTTCACACACATGAAGTTTCATCGATATGCATATGTGACGTGTGGTGGCACAGCTGTTTTTTGGTTCCATAGATAGATTTTACTTCTATCGGCAGTCACCATGACTGTCTATTTTCAACCAACTTCAAATAGGAAGAAAGTCTGAATTCGATTGTATATTCTTGTATGTTTGTTACACGATTACTCCGCGAATTATTAACCAATTTTGATAATACTTTTTTTTTAGCTGGTGCTTCTCATGTGGTCCCATTTCGAGAGATCTCACAAGTAGTTTTTAAGTAATCCTTAATAATGCGTATTTTCATGGTAACATAAGGTACCTACCAAAACTAAAACGAGAAAAAAAAAAAACATTTGATCAAAAAATTTAAATCGACTTCCAAAACAAAACACTACAAAACGAAAAAAAACTTTCTTTTCGGCAGGTGGCGTCAAAAACGAAAAATATTGGTGCTGAAGACACCAACTTTCGAAAAAAAAGTTATTTTTCGTTTTGTAGTGTTTTTTTTTGGAAGTGAGTTTATTTTTATGTAATATTTTTTTTCCTTGGAAATATTCCTATTTAAACATTTTCCATCTACATTCCTACATTAAACATCCCCGTCTCATCCCCCAGTTTCTCTCGTTCACGTCTCATTACCACCACTGCACTGGATAAAGGCAAGCGGACTATTTTAATTGTTCCTTCACGCCCCATTAGGTCTCGGATCGGTTCGGAGTCAGAATGACCGTTCTACCACAAATAGTGGGGAATTACGGCTATATTACGTTTTATTATTAATTTGGGAGAGGGGTGAGATGAAAAGTGGGGGTAGATAGGTAAACTAGATTGGGCAAGTCATGCAGTTGAAATAACGTGGGTATTCGCTAAGTGAGGGTTGTGAACCTGACAAGCGATACTGCTAATTTGAAATTTCATGAGAAATTTGAAATTTTTGTTGCTTTACGAAGATTCTCTTAGCTGTATAGTTTGTCAACTTGTCCGAAATTTATGGGATTGACATGGTGACACGGGTATTATGGGTACCGTGGAGAAAACAGGAACACCGTGTTAGATGTTGATCACGTGATATTCCAAATTACACGTGATCAACATCCAAGACAGTGTTTCTGATTTTATTTCTTCGATTTTTGACACCGACTTCCGAAATTGAAGTTATTTTTCACTTTGCCTTTTTTTTTTTGAAGTTGGATATATTTTTTTTGTAAAAAAGGGTTTTTTTTTCTCTTTTTTTTGGTATATATAGACAAATTCTAAAATAAGGTACCTGTAATGCCCACAGTGATGCCAGAATAGATTACCCAAATAAATGTAACTTGAACATAACCGGTGGAATAAGAGTGTTCCACGGTGAACTGTACACATCTGCGTACTCGTTTAGAGCATACTGGCGTGATGGTTTATTATGAAATGGTGTAAACAATAAACAGGCGTGCGATTGCAGCAATCCCGAGAGATTTGCCGACATTATGGTAATAATAAGAGTTCTGTTGTATATCTCAGAATTTCCTCATCAGAATTTTACCAAATTTAAATGGGCATTTCGGAACAAATATCTTTCGAGCAAAAAAAGAATTTTGCAAATGCATTTATATTTGACGAAGTTATGCCCGTACATACAAAAAAAAATACATTTACATCCAAATTGACCACCTCCTCCTTTTTGGAAAGTCGTTTAAAATGGTTACTTTTGCAGCACTCTGTAACATAATTATTATCATAATAGTTTCGAACGAAATGACTAAATTAAGTATTGCTGCAAAAGTAACCAATTTGTGTTGTAAGTTTGTACTTTTAAAATTAGGCGGATTATAACCATTTGAAGTTTGTTTATTTACCTTTAATTATTGCTCCAGTGAATAGGGTATAGATACTGACATTATTTATTTAAGATATCTAACGAAAGATATACACATAAAATACGATGTCTTGAGAAATTAAGTTTCAATTGGTGCACTCATTCAATTATAGGAGACCACAGCGTGCTTAAATATCAACTAAGTTAAAACTAAAATAAAAACTCTAATTAAAACAATAAAAAATTAAAAACATGACATACAAACAATGCTTTCCAATGCATTTTTATAGCTTTAGAAGAGTTACTAACTTATTGGTACTCAGAAAAGAGTCAAATAATTTTTGTTACAAAATATGTGAAAATGTTACAGGAAATGTTAAAAAATTTTGTGTTTGTGTGGCCATACTGTTTAGTTGTTTCTCAAGATACAAGCCACAGTATCGCCCCACTACTGCAGCCCAAACAATTGTAAAATAAAATATCTATAACATTAAAATTGCACGCGGCGGCAACTGGCGCACGGTTGGCGCAGTGGTTGAACGATTGACTTCTGGGCTCCGTGTCGCGGGTTCCATTCCCGCACGAAACAAACATTTGTAGGAACTACAGATAGTTGTTTTGGCTCTGGGTGTTGTGTATGCGAGTTTATAATATATAATTTTTTAAACGCACCCACGATACAGGAAGAAATTCCTTTAGTGGGGCAAACTATAAAAAAGAAAAAATAAACTATTATGAAAATATAAAGATATAGAAATATTGAAACAATTGTATTATAAAAAAAAGGCTGCACAATTTAACACCACACCGCCAAACCCCGTGATTCCTACCTATTGCTACCAATTTCCATAATCTGAGACAGAACATGACGTGTCTACGCATTGTGACACGTGTTGAAGTTAGTGACAGAGTGATGACACGTATAATTATGTAGCGGGAGAGGATTACAAATACCTACAAAGTGTCTACAATAGGGGTGTTTCCTGGGTAAAGAAAAACGATAATTCTATTTAGCCCGCCAGTGAGATTATCAAATAAGATTGGACCCGTACTTTTTGCTTTATCAAATAAATGCAAATTGACAAAGATTTAGTGCATTAAAGTTCAGGTGTGGGTGCTTGTGACGTCACTAAGGCAGTAGTGTACTAGCACGGTATTTCAGTGCATTGTATTGTCGTCACCTTATGTATACGTGTCAAAAATACGTGTCCAATATTTTTTATTAGTCTACCTGACGGACTATTTTAGTTACCTTCATAGTATAATGTCTTACGGCATATTACTATGGTTAAGGGCTGCAGACATTCAGTCAATTTTTATTCTGCAAAAACGAGCCATCAGAGCGATATATAATCTTCGCCGGCGCGATTCTCTAAGGGAACTGTTTAAGGACATTAACATCATGACGGTACCTTGTCAATATATTTACGAAAACATCATGTACGTTAGAAAGAATATACATCTTTTTAGTAAAAACAGCGATAGACATAGTTATGTTACTAGGAATAGGGACCAATTAATTCAACCCAGTTTCAGGCTGGCTAAAGGAGCGTCATCTTTTATGGGGTACTGTATAAAATGTTACAATAAAATACCGCCACACATTCTAGAATTGAATGAGACGAAATTTAAAACTTGTATAAAACGCACACTATGCAGGCACGCATATTATAGGTTGGGGGATTACATCGCTGATAAAAATGCTTGGCCCAACGCTATTCCAGCTCCACAGCCACTCCCTGGTTCAGGCCATGGTACGGAGCGAGAGGGCATGGGAAGCTGTCACCTCCTTCTGCGAAGCAGTAATGCTCGCGAAGGAGGAGGCGGAATGCGTGAGGGAGACGCAACGGAGACGCCCTCACGCCCCCAGCCGCCGCAGGAGACGTCCCGGGCGTCGGGCGTCGCAAGACGATTTCCGGCCACCGTAGGCGCGGGCTTGCGGATGGCGAGCAGCGGGTAGCTCGCCGTCCGAAAAGGACCAGGCCCGAGTCGACGGCGCGTAGTGTTCCACGCGCGCCTCAAAGAGATAATCAAAACTGACGGGGTCCGCTAGGGCCGATGCCTGTCTGGGTCGCGGATACATTTGAAAAAGAGTTACCGCGGCCCTGGCTCAAGCAACTGAAGGAACACGGGTGGGTTTTAGTCAGTAAAAGTCTGACACGCCCTCCCGCTTCGCTTCACACCCAGAGCGGGAGAAGTCACTGGATGATTTCCCAACGAAAAGAAAAAAAAAAAAAGCTCCACAGCCACTAGGGCACAAAAACAAGTGATAAGCAGAAAAGTCCTGAAGTATTGTTGGTCCTGCTGAAGACTGTATGAATATATTTGTGTTGTATAAACTCAATTTATTTTTGGATTATATAACTGCACAGCACATATGTGAGTACTATGTACCAACTGTAAATCTACCATTTACTGTATCTATGTGTGGTTCTTTGACATCAGTGTGCCCTGGCAGTTGAGTGTGTCATGCTCTCTCTAATGTCTCTCTGATGGTGGCACATGTGTTGGATCATTCGGTTCCCTTCATGATGGTTGAGCTGAGTGGTGCTGATCCATGTGTCATGTTCGTGAACGGGCGCCATCAGTTGGGATTGGTCATATCTTAGCTGCCTCCGCCTGTTTTTAATTACGTATTTATTGTATTTTTAATTGTATGTTTTAGTCTAGACGCTTTTTAAGTGCCTTTTTTTTACATCGTTCTCACATATATGTATTTTTCCAACAATATTATTGTAACCAAATACTTGAAAACACTTTTTTTTTTAAAGAGTAAGTGTGGAGTTTCTTGTCCGTTCTTCTCCATAACAAGCTACATTTCCGAATGGACGGTAGAATCAATTATTATTACATTTAATTATTTTTTTTGACGTTCTAAAGTGCCGCTTAATGGCCTGATTGAATAAAGAAATTTTGATTTTGGACAAAAAACAAATTTTCAGTAAACTACCCTATTGTGATGATAGATATTAGATTATAGGAAAGAAAGAAAAGGTATTTAATTGCCACAAAACGACATACAATAAATAAATTTAATAATAAATTATAAATTTATTTATTTCAGTAACTTTACATTTTCTACAAAATAACTTACATAGGGGTCTCCATTTAAGTATGAGAAATACCTGTGCTAGGAGGCCCCGCTCTTCTAAAACTAGTACAATAGTATGTAGGAGTGTGCTTACATGGACTTTTAAAATAGGTAACTTATTAACTAATGGAAGAAAAAATAAAAGTTAAATGTATACAAACAAAAACGATTAATTTAAAACATGTACGTGTATGGGTGGGAGTGGGTGGGTGTTGTGTAAGTGTATGTATGTGTGTGTGTGTGTATGTATGTAAAGAGTGTATCAGAGTATTCGGAGATATGTTTGTGTATGTGTCACTTATCATCCATCAGATCATCACACGACAGTTTGTAAAAGAGTTTCAATGTCGTCATAGCTTTTGATTTTGAGCCAATTTGTAAGAGATTTTTTACAATCTCGATAAGTAATGGGGAAAATGTTTATAAGTTTATTCAGTTTGTTGTAGATGGAAGCGGATTGCCTGGTATACTGTCTTTTTGCGTATGTTGTTTTAACGGAGACTTCCGGCGCAACAAGATATTTCCTTCTTTTTTTGTCGAGGTTGACATCAAAAGGGAGAGTTTTATGGAGTTTTATAACAGCATGGAGGACATATAATTTCCTGACTGTGAGTAGACCGGTTAGCGAATAAAGGCTTTCAGTAGGGAATCTATACGATTTGAAATACATGACCTTCAAGAGAGATCTTTGTGCTCGCTCCAATTCCAGAAATTTAATCTTTGTAGCCCCGCCCCAAACAGGTATACAGTACACTAAGACTGACTGGGCCAGTGATACATAAATTTGGTTTAAGAGAGTCTTGGAGATAACATGTCTCAAAGTCTTGAAGATCCAAATGAGCTTTCTGGTTCGAGACATGACCATACAAATATTACAGTACAAGAACAATTGCAGTAGATTTTGCAACCTAAACCCTTAACGATAGTGTTATCTTCAATTATGTTAGAAAAGTAAAAAAATAAATTCGAGTATAAATAAAAGCAGATGCAAGTCGTGGTTGTGACAAGAAGGCTTAACCTTATTATAGTTACCGATAAGTTTCTAAATAAATATTTATACTGATATTTTTCAAATGTAACCTACACAAAAATGTTCATAAAATACACGTACACATGTGTGTTTATGTTACATAAGTGTATATAAAAGTGTGTATGTGTTAGGTCTAGCTTTGAGCGTGGTTAAGGTATAAAAGTCTTATCAAATAAACAAGCCAAATATGGGTATATTATTTATCTCTGCCTTCAGTTCCTGAAAACTCAAACTTGGCAAGACTGGGGATGTCAGGCTTCGGACTTCCCGGAACGACTGCTAAAGATGTAAAAATGACACCCAGGACCAATGGCTTAAGGGCACACCGAGCTTTTTGCGGTAATAGATTTAAGGTATTCTATGCGCTACGTGTGTGTGCGTAAGGCACAGACGCGCGCGCCTATCGACTAGTGAGGTACTACCAAGCAAGGGCAGATTTAAGGGGGGAGGGCACTGGGGCACGTGCCTCCCCAGATTTCATCACAGTACATACTTAGAAGCAAACAAATAATCAGAGTTGTTAAAATATATTAATTAAATAACAGAAAGAACATGAATGAAGTACTTGTCTTTCATAAACCTTCCTATACATACTTGAATTTGTAAAAATAAACTTGCAGTACTTGAAGTTTATTTCTAACAGCTATTGTTGATTTTTTGCCCATCCGCCCCTTGTGCCCCTCCCAGAAATAAATCCTGGGTCCGCCCCGCCACCAAGTAAAATATTTACAAAATAATACAACCAAAACCATTTAAAATAAGTACCTAGTTTTAATAAAAAATATTCGCAGTTAAAAGACGTAGTCGTGTCGGTAAGTAGATAGGCTATTCATGATCAATGAAATATGAATTAGGTATATTGTAATCGAATAATATCTTATCACCTTTTATGATAATATTCTAAGCACAATATGTATAAACGCAATAATGTAAAATAACAAAACGGCTAAATAGGGTAAACATCCCAGTAATCGACCCTTTATTTTCAAATCCAAATTATTTATTCTTCATAGTAAATTCAATAGAAAATCTTAGAATGTCAAGCAAGACTATAATAATAGGGAATATGTATGTATTTTTTATTTGCTAAATTAAATAATTATTAACTATAATGTAAACAACTTAAATTTCTTTTATAAATATCTTGATCGAAGTTGAAGTTGTTGTTGTTGAAGTTATAGATCATCAAAGTTGCAAAGCATTAGAAAGAAAAGTCCGTCGTGCCACATGATGTCAGATAGCATGATGCCCATACAACTGCCATAGAAAACGGTATTTTCGTAGAGACGGCCAGATAAATTGTTATATCTTGTTCAATTGTCAATCAATTTTGATCCTGTTTTCACTAATAGTATTCTATTTTAGTATTTTTATCGATAAGTCAAATGACAAATATTTCTTTCATGCATATTCCCTATTCATATTAAAAGTTTCTCAACATGTGATTAGTACATCAATTTTTTTGGTTTTGCTGCTAATATGCTCCTATGTATACTGGATTCTCCATCAGCAATTACCTTTGAGTAAATTAAGCCGCCGCTTTAATACCGAGTGTATTTTGCGATTGAGTGTAATAAGGGCTCCTAGGTATTTGCAAGAGATCTGTCTATTGGACAGAGCCGGCTCACGAAACTGAAGACCGACTATGGCAGGATCGTATCCGCCAAACCGGAGCTTCTGAGTGAGATCGAGTGATTCTATGGGCAGTTGTACCCGTCTACCAGTAAACCCGTCGCAAAACTAGCAGAGGTTTAATTTTTAGGGTTTTAATTTTTTTATTTTATTGTTTAATTTTATGCATATTTCTCGTGTCTCCTGTGCGGGTCCAAATAAATATTTTTTCTTTCTTTTTCTTTAAGAGCTAGATTGACCCGTCACTTCACCGAAGACATTCCGGACATCACGCCTGTACGAGATTAGGGTGGTTCTTAAACAGCTTAAGAACAACAAGGCACCGGGTGATGACGAAATCACGGCCTAACTCCTGAAGGCGGGTGGAAATCCAATACTTAAGGCCCTTCAGATGCTGTTTTATATCGTCATACTGGAGGGAAAAGGCCATAGGCATGGTACGGGGTGTAGTGGTACTCTTCTTCAAGAATTGTGACAATGCCCTACTGAAGAACTATAGGCCCATCTCACTTCTTAGCCATGTTTACAAGCTGCTTTCAAGACTCATCAAAAATCGTCTCGCACGCAGGTTTGTCGAATTCCAGCCTCCCGAACAAGCCGGAATCCGTAAAGGCTTTAACACCATAGACCACATAAATACGCTACGGAAGGTTATACAGAAGACCGAAGAGTACAACCTGCCACTCTGCTTAGCGTTTCTGGACTACGAGAAAGCCTTCGATTCGATCGAGACTTGGGCTGTACTGCAAGCTCTCCAAAGGTGCCAAATCGACTACCAGTACATCGAAGTGTTTGTACCAAAACGCTACTATGTCAGTTCGACTTCAGGATCAGACCTCGGAAACTATCCTTCTGCAGCGAGGTGTGAGACAGGGAGACGTCATATCTTCGAAACTGTTTACCGCTACACTGGAGGATGTCTTCAAGGTTCTGGACTGGAGAGGGGTAGGCATTAACGTCAATGGCGAGTATATCATTCACTTTCGGTTGCCCAACGATATAGTTGTCATGGTTGACACCACGGAGGACCTCAGTACAATGCAAGATGACTTCATTAGAACTGCCGAAAGAGTGGGTCTTAGTATGAAGATGGTCAAAACCAAGATGATGGTGAATGTCCATGTTACACCCACTTCTATCAAGGTCGGAAACTCTACACTCAAAGTTGTGGACGACTATGTCTACCTGGGGCAAACGATTCAGTTGGGTAGGGCCAACTTCGAGAAAGAGGTTAATCGTCGAATCCGACTCGGCTGGGCAGCGTTCGGGAAGTTGCGCGGTATCTTCTCGTCCAACTTACCACAGTGTCTCAAAACGAAAACTGTGACCAGTGTATATTGCCAGTTATGACCTAAGACTCTGAGAAGTGGTCGCTGAAAATGGGTTTCATCGGAAAGCTTATAATCAGCCAAAGGGCAATGGAGACGGCCATGCTCGAAGTATCCTTGCACGATCGAATCAGATATGTAGAGATCCGCAAGACAACCAGGGTTACCGACATAGCCCGTAGGATTGCCAAACCTTAGTGTCGTGGTGGCCCAGTGGCTAAGACCTCGCCTGTCGTGCTTGAGGTCGTAGGTTCGAATCCGGGCAAGTACCAATGTGAATTTTTCAAATTCATATGTACTTTCTAAGTTAATCTTGGACATCACAGGCAACGGTGAAGGAAAACATCGTGAGGAAACCTGGACTTATAGAGTTATAATGTAAGTCTGAAATAGCCAAGTCAGAGGCCTGTGGGGATTTCCAGAGGCGGCTTAATTAACTCTGACACCAGAGGTGGCCACACCTCACACGAAAAGAAAGAAAGAAAGTGGGCAGGGCACATTATTCGCAGAACGAATGGCCGATTGGCCGATGGTCTCCCACCATGTGGGACCACATATATTGCACCACAGAAAAAGCATATCATAGTTAACACCAATCACAGTTTTAAAAGTAAATGTATGTATGTATGTGTTAAAAACTGACGAAACAATAATGATTAAAATCGAACTCACTTCGTGGGATTATTTTTCATGTGAAAGACAAGAATTTTGTTCCGGTATCAAACCAATTTTTTTATATTTTATTACAGGGTGCCAATTAGCACCCTGCAATAAAATATAAAATTTGATTGAATTATAATTACTTAATTTATCAACAAATTTGATTTTTGGATGAAATTTGTATAATTTATTTCATAAAAATAATTTTTAGTATTTGAACTTACAGTTCTAGAGTATGATTAATTTTAGAATGGGTTGGATGACCAAGACATTTATCGTGAAACTGAAAAATATAGATGTTTAAAATATCAAAAAAGAAAAATAAAATTTGTTTCTTTATTTCATTCATACTAACTAATATTATACAATAGTGTTTTCCTATAACTACACATCCTATTTTTATTTTGCTTACTTCACCTACGGTTTATCACAGGACTCTTGGTTGTTTAGTAAAGTGCCAACAACTGGCAAATTTACCCTATACATAGAGAAAGATAAATAATTTTCCAATCTTACTAAACTAATTGTTGCCATATCGTAAATAGGAAGGTAAGTGGCAATTAGTTTTAATAAGTGGTACATATTATATACATATAGGTATATCATTAGTAGTTACTGATTAATATACTTCAGAAGCTACAGTATTTATTTTCTATAAAATTTTGTGTCTGTAGTTTTCTTTCTCTTATAGCATCATCAAATGATTCAGTGAAATGCTAACAACTAGTAAATTTACCTTAAAAATAGCAAAAAAATACAGATAACGATTCTATTTTAATTTAGTGAATTTTATCCACCCTTGGTAGGTAGGTATGTACCTACTGCTATGTACGATAGTAAATACTAGTATTTAGCTATTATTATTAGTATGTAGGCACGAAGTATAGGTTGGGACTCACGAAGTAACAGGAGTATTCTCTTTGTCTAAAAAATTCTCGGCCTGTTAAAAATAAAATGAACCCCCTTAAAAATTAATTGAATAATTTTTAAACAACCCATTTAAAAAAAATCTGCATACCACCTAGTAAGGCAAGTATATATATATATTTTTTTCTTTGCCCCACACTAGGAATTTCTTCCCGTATCGTGGGTGCGTTTACAAACATTTAAAGTCAATTACACAAGACACCCAGAGCCGGAACAACTGTCTGTAGGCCATACAAAAATTTATTTCGTGCGGTAATCGAACCCGCGACACGCAGCGCAGTAGCCGCTCAACCACTACGCCAACCGTGTTGTCAATAGATAGGATACGAGTTTTAATTTTTATTTCTTCATGTAAGCGTTTAAAATTGTTTTTTCTCGAACCCTGTCTATTCTTTGTTTTGTTTACTTTATTCCCCATTTAAAATAAAGTTAGTTAATACAATATTCTTTGTTAGTTTTTAAAACCGTACGTTTGCACAAGCGACACAGCCTCCCCGTCCAACGGCCGAAGCATTACTAAAGCGGATATGGGGGAAGAGCGGCGGCTCTAGTTAGAATGGGCGGAACGCGCGCCAACTTAGGCATTTCCTTCATATTAGTAAAACCAATGCATACTTTGAAAATCTAAAACCTATACGTGCAAGCAAACATGTAGTTTTGTTATCATTTAAAAGCTGATGACCATCCGTGAAGTTTATACGCCGTACCAAGGATTTATTTTCTTTTTTAGAGATTACTTTGGTTTTTTTTTCTATAGAGGAAACTACAAGTAATCGTGTTTCTAAAACGTATGATTTATAGAGTGAATCCTTATAGTACATTGTGTATTAAGGGCGGTAAGTAAGGAATTACGATCGAGAGTCTAGTAGAAGCCCGAAGTCGAAGACTGAGGGCAGGGAATGTTTTTCATCACATTTGCGAATAATAATTATGAATTATAGCTTTAATACACAAGTCAGCACAGCTGTTATTACGAAATACGTGAACATTTTTTTTAAGCGGTTGGCGAATTTTTGCCCACACCACAGATTATACAGTGTTTCGTTCAGAAACTTTAGGGGCAAATACTTACGTAGGTATATAGCCATGACGGATTGTAAAAATAATTAAATAATTTCGACGTTTTCATACTATAACTATTAAAATCGATTATTAAGAACATTAGTTGATTATTTAAGTAATATGTAGCGAGATTGCAAAGAAAATTCTGTTTAGATAACATTTTAATACAATTTTTCAATTGCGTGTAAACTCCTTGCTTGAACTTGCATGACCTGTGTGCTGTGCCATAAATTAAAAAAATATTACTTACCGCCCTAGGGTTTCATGACAAAAAGAAAGCCCGAGGGTTTTATATAGTTAGGGATTGTAGGAATGTACTAGCCCGGCCGCTCATGCATCTGTTCAATAGCTTGTTACAAGAATGTTCGTATCCTGATGGCTGGAAGGTGACTAGGGTTACTCCGGTACCGAAAGGTTCCCCAAGCTCAGACGTTAGTGGATATAGACCAATAGCAGTATTGTCACCATTTGCAAAAGTTTTCGAGTCCGCGTTGTGTTCATCTATTCAATCGCAAGTAGCCTCACAGCTCAACGACGCGCAGCATGGTTTCCGCGCGGGCCGTAGCACTAATTCGAATTTAATGTGCTTCTTAAACCAGGCCGCTACAGTACTGGACTCTGAGGTAGGTGCCCAACTGGACGTCGCGTATTTTGACTTCAGGAAGGCATTCGATAGTGTGGACAATGATATTCTACTAAGTAAATTTGCGAGGGCTGGTTTTACCCCAGCCCTTCTGAAGTTCTTTTCCAGCTACTTGGGCAACCGCAAGCAAATGGTGGAATACGCAGGCTACACCTCAGACCCGTATTGCACTCTAACCGGGGTAAGCCAGGGAACGAATTTAGGACCCTTGGAATTCATTATCATGGACGAAGGTCATTGAAGACGCTGGTTGCCTATTATTCGCTGATGATCTGAAGTTGTTCATGCGGATAAGCAACGATTCGCACTGTGAAAAGCTTCAGCGTGACATCGATCGGGTGGTAGCGTGGAGTGTAGTAAACAAGTTACACTTCAATGTGACAAAGTGTAATATAATGTCCTTCACGCGGGCCGTGGTACCCCGACGTCACAAATATATTATGGGCGGTCACGTCATTCCGCGGGTGGGGTCGGTGCGAGATCTTGGGGTCACATTTTCTGAGGATCTATCATTTAGAGCTCACGTCGTGCAAGTGTGTAAAAAGACTTTCAAGAATCTGGGGTTTGTCATGCGAGAAACCCGTGACTTTACTAACATGGCAGCAGTGAAATCACTTTATAATGCGTTGGTGCGAAGCAACTCGGAAACTAGTGCTATCATCTGGAATCCTTATGAAACTAAATATTCTCAGATGGTGGAAAAGATGCATAACAAGTTTACACGTTACCTATATATGCGACAATTTGGCGTCTACCCGTTTTACCCGCTTATGTACCCAACTCTCTTTGTAATAGGGATGGTTGGTTACTATAAGTTGGAAGTAAGGCGCAATCTTGCTCTGGTGAAATATGTCTTTATGGTTTTTCGTGGGATGCTAAACAATCCAGAAATCTTGGCATCGTTGGGATTGCTCGTTCCAAACAGTAGGCTACGGTTGGGGCCGAGGAAGAGTCTGTTTGAAACTCCAGTAGCCCGTACAAATATATCAAAGTTTGCTCCCGTGTGTCGGGCAATTACGATTATTAATAGCATCTCTCAGCGGTTGGACATTTTTTCCTGCTCTTTGGCGGAATTCCAGAGGGTGACACTTAGTGTATTGTCCTCCATGTAACTTGTGCCGGCACCCGGAGCTGTTACTCCAGGGCTGGTCAATCATGGACGCGAGTAGGTGCTGTCAGATTTCGGGGTGCGTCTCTGGGTGTCGTATTTTTATTTTTATTTTCGCATTGTATGACTACTTTTATTACCTTGGGTTCTACCTGTAAAAATAATTGTATGTGTAAATGAATAAATAAATAAATAAATATATGGGGCATTACGACCAAGTTAACATGTAAGAAAAGTATCTTATATATTAATTTCATAACAAAAGGTCAAGTAATAACGATGCAGGAAGGGATCAAACGAACGGAATTATTTCTAAATTACGTATCGTTTCATCGGTGGGCTTTTAATGTGCAGGTTAAAGCGTATGCATTCCCCAATGTTAACACGGTTCTGGTCGTGAGCCCGCTCTGAACCAGAATATCAATATTGGGCCTCTTTTTGGACAGTTTTGTTTGCAAATTTTTCCTGCCGGAGTCTGTGTTTCCCGATGGCTAAAATCTACAATCTAAAGTCAAGAATGAAAAGGTTTTTTCTAGGCAAGCGTGCTTCACCGTCGACCACATCTTCGCTTACCACCAGGTGTGATAGTGGTCAAGCGCGAGCCTATAGGTAATAAAAATATACCGGACAAGTGCGAGTCGGAGTCGCGCACGAAGGGTTCCGTACCATTATCGCAAAAAACGGCAATAAAATCACTTTTGTTGTATGGGAGACATTTAAATATTTATTTTATTATGTTTTTAGTATTTGTTGTTGTATTGGCATCAGATATACATCATCTGTAAAAATTTCAACTGTATAGCTATCACGGTTCATGAGATACAGCCAGACAGACGGACCGCGGAGTCTTAGTAATAGGGTTCCGTTTTTACCCTATGGGTACGGAACCCTATAAAGAAACTTAGAAGATCGACCCGTGTGACTGGTATTATTTAACCACGAACTCCTAAGCCGAAGTAAGGGTTGATTATTTACCTCTGAAAACTCAATAAGAAAAGCTGTTTCTTTTTACATATATACGAGCTAACATCGCTGAAGTTACACGCCACACATAACTTATCCCCCGATCTGACACTTACATAATTAAACACGTCGTAATGACGTCACAGCCATCAGCAGTCGGTGACGTCACATTATCCTGTGTCCGGTTAGTTAATAACTTCGTTAATAGATGAGAGTTCAGTGTGGAGAGAGATGTGTAGAATGTGGTAGATATGGTAATGAATGCAGTGAGAATTTTGCGAAACGGTTGCTATTCATTTGTTAAGCTATAGTTGCAATAAAAATATCGTTTCCTGGTTAATAGACGGAAACAGTAAATAAACTCTCCCATCTCTACTCACGGCATGGCTATGCTATGACCACTTTTCAAAATTTGTGAAAGGTGAAAAAAAAATAACAATTATCCATAAGTATTTAATTCCTTTATTCTTTATTGTACACAAAAAAAGAAATTGGAGTGATTTTTGATTTTGTTTCAATTCAAACATTAAGGTACTTTTGAATTGGGTTGCTGAATTTAAAAAAAAAACGATTTTTAAAATTTATTAAGAAACTTTACATGTAATAAATTATATTGTCTTTGCAAAAATCTCTTAAATATTTTTTTTTTTCAATTTATTATAAGCAATTGAAAATCGATAAAATTTTCAAAAGAACCACCTGTCTACGAACGGGCTATGATTGGTCGCCATGTTGGTGACGTCATAACGTTCAAGAAATGTTGTACTACAGTGTCAACTACACGTGAATTGACTTAAATATCCGAAAATTTCTCCAAAAATATTGTTTATAACAGCAAATTTTATTTAGTCATGTGTGATAAAGGATTCTTAAAGGCTGATTTCGATAATATACCCACCTGATGGACGATTTGGCAGTTTTGAGCACAAATAAAGTAGTGGTAATGAATATTACGTGTTAGTGGACTAGTGTTTGTTATTGTTGTTTACCAGGTACAATTAGAAACAGAATTGTCATAACGTAATCGTTTTCACATATGGGTAGGTGATATTGGTGTAAAATAAAAAGTAAACGAACACGATTGGCGCGAAACTTCGACTTTGGATATCAAAAAACTTCATTAGATACCACTAAATACGAGTATGATACAACCCGAAATCTGTGCAACCTTTATTTATATTTATTTTATGCACAAAATCCTTAAAATGTTCGGTATTTCCCATTATTTACATATCTCTTAATAATATTAAACACTAATATCTATATTATATATTTACAAACACTAAAAAACTTCGTAGAACAAAAACGTGAAAATAATAACTTGGTAGATTTTTTACACTAATTCTTCAGTAAATATATCTTAAATGCGTTGACCGATTTTCACAATTCAAACAGAAATATTAGTTTTACGCCAATATCTATCATTTAAGAATAAAATAATGAATATATCTCCATAAACAAAAAAACATGTTCTCAAGTTACGTAATTATACAACAATGTCAAATTTGCACGAATCGACGTTCCCATAATAATTTACTTATCTCAGTCTGTAATGATCAAAGTAAGATATTAATACGAATCTAATTCTAAATTAGAACACGATAACATAATAATGAACACATTCTAGTTGGAATCTAGTAAAACATAGAACATTTCTCAAAACTTTAGTAGGTATAGATTGCTAGGTACTTGGGTATTGCGCGATTCACAAATAATGGGGATTTTTTTATAGTATTAGTACATAATGGTAAGAAGCAAGCACGGTAACATTTAAGGATCAATATTTTTGATCAATATATTTGATTTTCATCAATATATTGACGATAATAACAAGATTGAATCGGTTAAAAGTCAAAACACTGTATCAGCTATGTGTTACAGTGAGTAAAACTGAACGTCGTGACGTCACACGGGCTCGGGTTTGTTCGGGAACTGTCGAGGTGTTTTCGGTACTGGATTCAAGAAAAACTTTTCAATTTGATATTACTTTGTAATTATAGCGAAAAAAAAAACTAAAAATAGTTTTGTATGTAAACTTATGTATGATCTTTCCATTTTTAACAACAAAAAAAATTGGTTCAAAAAACCAATTGTCAGCAAAAAGAAAACATAAATGATTCGCTCATAATTATTTCTGGATTATTTTCCATTTGGTTATTTTGTTTACAAATTTTTACCTTTTTAAATATTATTCTATAAAAAATCATTATAATACAAAAATAGTAGCCCACTGGTATCGGGAATAGGGTTCAAGCTATCGGTGGGCAGGGCTCCTGAGAGAGGAACCTCCTAAATATACGCGCCGTGTCCAGGAGTACCGCTTTCTGGATCAAGCCCTTGATCAAGCTGCCCAACGAGAGACTCCTCAGTTCATGTTCATCGAGGCTCTTGGCTATTACGCCATTGGCCGTCACGACTATCGGCACAATGACTGCTGTATTCACGTCCCACATGTCGACAACCTCGCGAGCTAGATCATGATACTTGCTTTTCTTATCTCTCTCATCCTTCACGAGGTTCTCGTCATGGGTTCCGGATTATTATTATTATTATGACGTATTGGCAAAGATGGAAGAGTTTGGTGTAAATATTTCAGAAGGCAGTTGGTAAGAAGTTTTGCTAATTGCAATTATTATTAATGAGTTCATTATTATTATTGATTTGCTAATCTTTTGCACTCTTCATTTTCATTATCTCTAGCTTTAAAAGTCTGGTTGTTATTAGCGATTGAAATCTTACAATACTTATCCGGTCAGAAATATTAAACTTATTTATCTGTGTTGAATACAAGCCTGCGGATCACAAAGCCAAAAGCCGAACACTGGGACCCTTAGCAATATTGCAACTCCTGGATCTGCAAGGTCTAGGAGTAGACGAGAGAAGATTAGGAGCAGCAGCGGTAGGTAGGGGTCTGTTATTTGAGATACTGGTTCCTGTCAGACAGGTGGAAAGCAAACTTATCATTTTTACTCACATTGATTCCCGCGGTGGACTCCTGGGCTTGTTCAATCCCGTGCCTGGTCGAGTATTCTCTGCAGACATCAAGACACGCTCCCGGCAAAAACACTTCGCTGCGCGCGAAATATACACAAATACACCTGCACGGGTGGAGCACAATACCAGTCGCGGACGGCGACCACAACTTTCAATACCGATGAGTTGATAATTTATCAATTAACTATAATCAAACGAGACCCTCGGAATCACATCGCGCGCGCTCGGTCACATCTTTTTGAGTCATATGTCAGCTGTCAACTCAACCACAAGCCGTCAAATCGATGACAGCGAGATGACGTAGTGTTGCAACAAATAACAAAAAGGAAACGAAACGTTTCGTTTCGAACAACCTGTTATGTTGATCCAGCGCAACTTCTTAGCAAGAGGTCCTCGGTTTGATTCCCAGGTCGGGCAAAGAAGGATTGGATTTCTCCATTTGGAATTTCTCAGTAGCAACTGGAGTCTGATTTGTGGCCGGTTGCTGGTAATAGGCTCACCCTAATTATTAAATGGGATTTAAAAATAACTGATGAAATTTGGGTGTAAAATTTAAGTACTATTATTTTTGTACTATTGAGGTACCTCTGTCCACCCTTCGGGGAATAAAAGTGTTAGGATATCTGCAGTACTCCGCGCGAAAAGACGTTTTCACGTCAAAACAGTTTCGCAGCAAGGCATAAAGAGACCCGTTTCAAAATTTCTTTGAGGCCCCTTTTTACCCAACTGCAGCAAGATAAAGTGATTTACATGATTAATAAAATTAGAACCTGGTTTCTTGAATGGGATAACTTAAACGTTCATGAGGAACGAGGATCAATAACGAGCAAAACGAACTTATAAATGAGAGAATCCCGAGTGACAGGTTATGTTTTCATTGTGAGAGAATGTTAGAGTGACCGTAGTGATTTAGAAAATAGAAGGATCTTTAATTCCTTAATTTGATAGGCTAAACTGTCACCCTCATGGATTTATTAAAATGATATCGCAATTATGGATAAAATTTTATCCCTTATAGTTCGGGGCCTCATATCATTGATACTGCTGATACTGCGGTAGCTTCGCCCCTGCGTCAAAACCAATTTAATACATCCTCCCATGAAACAGTACCTAAATTCCTATCCCTACCAGCCACCGGGTCATACGGAATGCACATAATTTAGCAACTCATTACTGTTAGTCACCTCGGCAAACACAGGCATAATAATATCAATTGATCAAACCCAACCAATCTTCATCAACATCCTTTTTAACCCCCGACGGAAATAGAGGGGTGTTATAAATTTGACGTGTGTACCTGTGTGTATTTGTGTATTGTGGCGTCATAGCTCCTTAACGGATGAACTGATTTTGATTTAAGCGCTGTTCACACATTTCTGGATTAATGTCTCAAACGGAACACTTACATACGATTTGTATGAACGATCCGGAGGGGATCTGATACGGAGAAGTGTGAACAAATCGTAAGTAACCGATTCCTGCCGTGTACCCGGAAATGTGTGGACAGCGCTTTAATTTATTTTGTTTGAAAGGTGACATTATCGGGAGTGTTCTTAGCTATGTTTGATGAAAATCGATTCAGCCATTCAAAATATATAGGTGTTTTATTATTTGAGTCGGGGTATTTGCACAAGATTTCGTGTCGGAGGTTTACATTTTTCTTGTCATATCTATATTGGGGTCGGATCTTTGTCTTACTGGATGCAGCAAATATTATACATAGGGTCTGCCTATTTGATCTCCACAACCAGATAACTGGGTAACAAGATATCTCTTGGCAAGACTGGTGTTAGATTTCCTAGTTCCTAACTAAAAAAGAAAATTATTTATTCGGTCCAGGCACGACGTATACCAAAAAAATAAAAAAGCATTTTCATTACAAAGTATGCGTCACAACTACGCAAAACGGTCATCGCTCAGCATAATAATGCTGCGAGACAGAGCCACAGCGCTGGTGCCGCTGGTTGCTACCATACCGCAACTACTATCCTCAACCTTCTGACAACGCGTCGTGAGATTCTTCGGCCACATTGCCCGCAGAGAAACCAATAATATAGAATGTATTATGATAACTGGCTAAAAAGAGGGTGTAAGACTTAGAGGCCGAAGCCCCAAACGGTGGTCGGATCAAATCTATTGGAGTTACTGGAGATACCGATCAGCGCCGCAATCCACCAAGCAGCTGATCGTAACAGATGGAGAAAAGCAATTGACAGTCTGAAACGGAGTCACGATTCTCAGCAGTAAGAGAGCGATTAGAAAGAGAGAACTACCGTAATGACTGAAAATACCTACAAATGACCACCGGGACCAACAGCTTACCGCATTTGCCAAGGCAAGGAGGAGTTTCGGTAGTAAAGGATGGTCATTCATCTACGGACTGACCTCAGCAAGTGTTGCTTAACCTTGAAGATCAACCCGTGCGGCTGTTATTATTTACCCACGAGCACAGGCATAATCATAATGTCATTATCATCTTCCTGCCCTTATCCCATGTTACTTGGGGTCGGCGCAACACGTTTTCTTCTTCCGTACCGTTCTGTCCCCTTTCACGCTCGCCCGTTCTGTCCTTTTTCCTTCCTCTTCCTCTCCATCCATCCACATTTATATTCATAACTGTTTTAGTAACATGAGTTTCATCCCTTCTCATCGCATGACCATACCAGGACAAACGGTTTCCCTTCAACTTTTCTATCACTGGCGCCACTTTCAAACTGCCTCTAATATACTCTTTTCTCACTATATCCAATCTCGTCAGCCCGAACATCCATCTCAACATTCTCATCTCTGCTACATGCAATCTCCTTTCATCCATCTTTTTCACAGCCCACCATACAGTATGACAGGTCTAATCACGGACTTGTATATTTTACCCTTTAACTTGAGGGGCATCCGTGGATCGCAAGTTATTCCAGTGACCTGTCGCCATTTCATCCATCCTGAGTTGATCCGGTGCGTTACGTCTCGGTCTATTTCGCCATCACCTTGGACAAGCGCATAAACATAATGTACCACAATAAAAATCTACGGTCATCCCATAACCGCCTTCTTCAATGCCCCACTCACCGCACTGATTTCATTCACTGGTCTTTCTTCGTTTAGCCTTGTTCTCTGTGGAAATCGCTTCTCCATGAAATCAAGATTAACATTCGCAAGACTTTGGTAGTAGTATCGACACAGCGCTAATATTCTTCAATTATTAATCTATTATTACTAATGACTAAGTATATCTATATTAGTCTATTATTTTGATTATAAATGGTATAATATATTGTATTTATAGGTCAATATTGCACCTACTACTAGTTGTCTCTGCATCACCCAAAGGTCGATTGGTAGAAAATGCCTGAGGCATTAAGTCCACTTCTGTACGTTTGTGTGCAAGAAGTATTAAATAAATATGACATAACACAATTTATAATACATCCTTCTATTACAGTAGAAAGTAAGTTTATATCTCAACCACCGCACCGGGTCATACGGAATGCACATAATTTAGCAACTCATTACTGCGTCCCAACTGTCAACAATCTGTCACAATATTGGAGCGCCGCCATGTTGGTTTAGTGTTCTGACTGTGATTTCTATTCTAATATGTATTGTTTTAAGTTAATAATTATTGGTTTGTTGAATTTATTGATAACTGTTTTCTTAGACATCATAATGGGGATTTTAACGCAAAGCTTAGCGCAGATGTCTCTGGCGGCGCAATGGCTGCTGTCAAATAGTTTTTGTTTTGTTTACATTACGTTTTTTTTGTTATTTTTTTGTTTAAACTGGTATATCATCCTTATTAATAATATGTATTGTTCCTCAAAGCTTAAGGAATTGAAAGACGAACTAAAAAAATGAGGAGCAAAGATATCTGGTAAGAAAACAGATCTTATTGAAAGGCAGACTTTTAAATAATAAAATATTTTTCATCGGTGATATGTTCTAAATTTAGATATTTTTGTAACTGTAACGAGTTAATTCTTACTTGACACATGGTAGGGAAATTTACAAACATTTTAGAGAACATTACTTTAATGTGTTGGTAGTCTTTACGTTTTAGGTTAGAAGTTTTATTTTATTTTCAGCAATCAAAGGACAAAGCCCTCAAGCTTCCGAAGGTCAAGCAAATGATATTCCTGATGTAGGACTTTATCAATACGTTAATAGCTCCACTATATCGCCGAAGATTACCATGCAATATAATCAGAGTTACTTTGGCAGGTACATAACATAACCTATAAATATGTATAGACTTTTTCCAGTAAGTTTTAGTGGTGTATCTTTGGGCAAGAAATTAACACTGGAGATGGTACGTCCTGGTACAGCACACAGAAGCATATTTCGAAAAAAAAAACCGAATGATAGGTTGCAAAATGTATGGATTTGACAGCTTTCAATAGCCATAGCGAAGATGCGCCACCAATCGTTAAAAAATAGAAGGTTACATCCCCATTGTAACCAAAAACTTTGTAACTAAATATGATTACTGATTATAACTGATTGCAAGGAGTGTCCGTGGAGTTTCATGCACGTTCTTCTCCATAGAGAACCATGGACGTATCATCTTTTGCTTGACAATTAAAAACGAAAAAAAAAAACTTTCAAAAGTTTAGTTGCCGCCGACAGACGTCCACTGCTGGACTCAGAACTCCCCCAAGTATCGCCACATCGACCAGTACCGTGATTCTCGCATCCAGTGGCTTCCCGCAGCCTTAACCAGCTCATCGGTCTCCCTATTGGGATAAACATTAAGATACGTATGGACATGGATATATATGGACCAACATGTTTTGCCTCATTCAGCGTACAAAATCAAAATAATTTGTTATTATATAAATTTAATTAACAATTATAAAATAAATAAATTAATGTCAATTTCATATATAAAATTAGAGTCAAAATATAGTCAATAATTCAACATACGATTAGAGGCAGTACAAAATGTAGTCAATATTAATTACAGACAAAATATGTCAATATACAATAATATTAAAACAAAATAAAATTAATAATTTATCATTAACTAGCGGATGCGTCGCGGTTTCACCCGTGTAGTGAAGAATGAAACGGTGAAAGAATTTTTGAAATCGGTCCACTAGTTTTTAAGTTTATTCGATACATACAAAAATACAAATATTTAAAAATACAAATCTTTCCTCTTTATAATATTAGTATAGATAATATCAACAATGTTATAGTAGCACTTATCAGTAAGCAGCTTCCACCGCACCACAAGGGAGCGAAGTACGAACTTGGACCTACTATCGAGATAAAAGTATCAGTGCACTATGATCTATTCCACCTGTTAATATAGGACATTGTCTACCAGTATACCAAATCTCATCCAAATATATTTTGCCATTTGAGAGATGATTGATTAACAATCAGCCGAACAACTATAACATTACTTTTGACTTCATTATCTTCCTGCCCTTGTCCTCCGTCCAAACCTGCCACGTTATCACTGACTCCCTTTTCTTTCATAACACTCCTCACACAGTCCATCCATCTGTTCTTTGTCTGTTTCCTCCCTCCCCATCCATCCACTTTTATATTCACAACTCTTTTAGTAACATGCGTTTCATCCCTGATCCACATTTATATTCATAACTGTTTTAGTAACATGCGTTTCATCCCTGATCCACATTTATATTCATCACTGTTTTAGTAACATGCGTTTCATACCTGATCCACATTTATATTCAAAACTGTTTTAGTAACATGCGTTTCACCCCTGATCCACATTTATATTCATAACTGTTTTAGTAACATGTGTTTCATACCTGATCCACATTTATATTCATAACTGTTTTAGTAACATGTGTTTCATACCTGATCCACATTTATATTCATAACTCTTTTAGTAACGTGCGTTTCATACCTGATCCACATTTATATTCATAACTATTTTAGTATCGTGCGTTTCATCCCTGATCCACATTTATATTCATAACTGTTTTAGTAACATGCGTTTCATCCCTGATCCACATTTATTTTCATAACTGTTTTAGTAACATGCGTTTCATCCCTGATCCACATTTCTATTCATAAATCTTTTAGTAACATGCGTTTCATACCTGATCCACATTTATATTCATAACTGTTTTAGTAACATGCGTTTCATCCCTGATCCACATTTATATTCATAACTGTTTTAGTAACATGCGTTTCATACCTGATCCACATTTATATTCATAACTGTTTTAGTAACATGCGTTTCATCCCTGATCCACATTTATATTCATCACTGTTTTAGTAACATGCGTTTCATACCTGATCCACATTTATATTCAAAACTGTTTTAGTAACATGCGTTTCACCCCTGATCCACATTTATATTCATAACTGTTTTAGTAACATGTGTTTCATACCTGATCCACATTTATATTCATAACTGTTTTAGTAACATGTGTTTCATACCTGATCCACATTTATATTCATAACTCTTTTAGTAACGTGCGTTTCATACCTGATCCACATTTATATTCATAACTATTTTAGTATCGTGCGTTTCATCCCTGATCCACATTTATATTCATAACTGTTTTAGTAACATGCGTTTCATCCCTGATCCACATTTATTTTCATAACTGTTTTAGTAACATGCGTTTCATCCCTGATCCACATTTCTATTCATAAATCTTTTAGTAACATGCGTTTCATACCTGATCCACATTTATATTCATAACTGTTTTAGTAACATGCGTTTCATCCCTGATCCACATTTATATTCATAACTGTTTTAGTAACATGCGTTTCATACCTGATCCACATTTATATTCATAACTGTTTTAGTAACATGCGTTTCATCCCTGATCCATATTTATATTCATAACTGTTTTAGTAATATGTGTTTCATACCTGATCCACATTTATATTCATAACTCTTTTAGTAATGTGCGTTTCATACCTGATCCACATTTATATTCATAACTATTTTAGTATCTTGCGTTTCATCCCTGATCCACATTTATATTCATAACTGTTTTAGTAACATGCGTTTCATCCCTGATCCACATTTATTTTCATAACTGTTTTAGTAACATGCGTTTCATCCCTGATCCAGATTTCTATTCATAAATCTTTTAGTAACATGCGTTTCATCCCTGATCCACATTTATATTCATAACTGTTTTAGTAACATGCGTTTCATCCCTGATCCACATTTGTATTCATAACTGTTTTAGTAACATGCGTTTCATCCCTGATCCACATTTATATTCATAACCGTTTTAGTAACATGCGTTTCATCCCTGATCCACATTTCTATTCATAACTCTTTTAGTAACATGCGTTTCATCCCTGATCCACATTTATATTCATAACTGTTTTAGTAACATGCGTTTCATCCCTGATCCACATTTGTATTCATAACTGTTTTAGTAACATGCGTTTCATCCCTGATCCACATTTATATTCATAACTCTTTTAGTAACATGCATTGGATGAATGGGGATGAGGATGCACCATACCAGGACAGACGTTTTCCTTTCATATTTTCTGACACTGGCGTCACATTCAAATTTCCTCTAATATACTCATTTCGCACTCTCCATGCTCGTCACTCCGCACATCCATCTCAACATTCTCATCTCTCTCTTTTCATCCATCTTCTTCACAGCCCAACATTCTGATCCATACAGTACGTACATGATAATACTTTTGTACATATAAATAATACTCCTACAACGATATCAGCCTGCTACTGTCCCACAGCAGGGAAAAGGCCTTCTCTCATACAATGCAGATTGGTGATTTCAACATATATCACAATTATATTATAAAGGCAAAAGTTTGTGAGTGTGTTTGTATGTTTGATACTTCTTCACGCTCAAACGGCTGGACGGATCTGGATAACATTTTTCACAAAGACTGATTATAGGCTGGAAAAGCAAATAGAATACAGGGCGAGGCATATGTTGCCTCGGGTTAAGAAAACCCTTATAACGCGGGCGAAGCCGCTGGCAAACTCTAGTGAGCTATAAACCCAAGTTTCCTAACATATTTTTCCCTACCGGTTATCAGCGATGGCCTAGATAAACATAGAAAGTGCATGTGAATTGTACAAAATAAGCACATTGGTACTTCCCGGGATTTGAGACACGACATCAAGTACTAGAGGCGATGTCTTAGATGAAACACATTTTATTGTAAAAAAGCGTGGGGTGCTTGATGCCAATTATTATAATGCTGCCAATAAACTGACAGATACTGGTAAAAACAGATTCATTTTGAAAATATCTTCAAAAGCACCCCACGTGTGTATTTTATCTATTACTTGTTTTTTAATTTTTTATTTCAATCTCTAATCCTGAAGATCTTTGGAAGTATAATGGGGCAAACTATTTATAAATTATTGCATTATCATCGGTGCTTGATAAGTGTGCAAATCAATCCGACGTTTTGAAGGTTGTGAAAATCACGTTCAAAGATTCATAGATACATCCATACCAAGCTAATAAAAGTGTGTTAATATAATTGAGTACCTACTGACGTGCGCAAACAATCATTCTTTGAAAATTTCCTACAAAGTTATTTTCTATTGACTTTTGATTACTTTATCCCTTAAAATGCATGGTTCTTATGACATAGGCTGCATGATCAAAGCCGAACGAAAAACTAGCTTAACAATAAACATGAATGAATGGCGTGATACTTCAATTTCCCCCATTTCTCCCAACAAAACAAAAACAGACCCTCCATACATCATACACCCTCAAATAGCCCACAAGCTGACCTCATTATTGCCCCTAAAACAGATGAATGATCCAAAAGGACCATTAGTTGAAAATTAACGAAGTAACATGGCCTAACATGGTTTAAATTTAAGTAGTGGCCGCTACCTGACCGGCCTCACGCGTGCAAATGTCTAGAGGAAGTTCCTCTAGACATTTGCACGAAGATTTAAGTTAAATAGAAAGCTAATTTTGATTTCAATTTAATTTTTTTCCAGCAAGATTTTCCATTCTTACTTTAATAAAAAAAAATTTTAACTTTTGATAAGCTTGCGCTTGACCACTATCTCACCTGTTGGTAAGCGATGATGTGGTCGACGATGAAGCACGCTTGCCTAGAAGAAACCTTGACTTAAAGACTCCCAGGTTGTAGCTATCAGGAAATACAGACTCCTGCAGGGAATTCCACTGCTTTGCTGTGCGCATAATAAAAGTATTCCCAAAACGTTTGGTGTGTATGGGTAGGATGTTAACCATGTACCAATAACGCATCGCCGTACGTCTTATAGTCCGATGATGGAACGTGCTAGAAAGAATTAGTTCATGTAATTCCAAGGCACATTCCCCGAAATATTTATTATGTTTGATGAAAATCAGTTCAGCCATTCAATAGTTATGAGCGTTTTAGTGTTTGAATCGGGGTAATTTCGTAAGATATCATGTCATAATTACGTGTTCGATAGATTGTCGATCGAAGCGTGTAGTAGACACTTTAGAAAACGATAAATGGTTTTTAGGGTTCCGTACCCAAAGGGTAAAAACGGGACCCTATTACTAAGACTCCGCGGTCCGTCTGTCTGTCTGTCTGTCTGTCTGTCACCAGGCTGTATCTCAAGAACCGTGATAGCTAGAGAGTTGAAATTTTCACAGATGATGTATTTCTGTTGCCGCTAAAACAACAAATACTAAAAACAGAATAAAATAAATATTTGAGGGGCGCTCCTAAACAAAAAACGTAATTTTTATGCCGTTTTTTGCTATATTGGTACGGAACCCTTCGTGCGCGAGTCTGACTCGCACTTGGCCGGTTTTTTAAATTCTACTTGTTCTAATAGGTACTACTTCCAGAGTCACTACATCTTAGGTTGCCTCTTAAAAATAAATAGCATATAAATTAGGTGGAATTCGGCTTAGTTCACCGGGTATTACAATTTAAAACTTGCATTATCTTTTTCTAATGCCTAATCATCTACTTGTGGGTAATAAGTTTGTTTATCCCGTTAGTTTTTGCTGAAATCTCTTTGAGGCGCGCGTGGAACACACTACGTGGAGACGTGTTAGCCTTAGCGCTCGCTGTTCGATAAGGACTATCCACTATTCGCCGTCCGCAAGCCCGCGCCTTTCGGGAATCGGCTTGCGACTCACGACGCCTAGGGCGTCTTCTGCGGTGACTAGAGGCGTGAAGGCATCTCCGTGGCATCTATCTCACGCGTTCCACCTCCTCCTTTGCGAACATTACTGCTTCGCAAAAGGTGGTGACAGCTTCCCATTCCCATGCCGGAGCGAGAGCTCCGTACCATGGCCGGACGCGAGAGGTTGCCACCGCCGTGACATAGTATACTTAAAAAAAGAAAAAAAGAAGCCTTCTAGCAATTTCTTAAGACCTGTTTTGATCATTTCACTACAATACCCCAACTCTTACCTATTCATTAAAAAAAATATATGTTCACTATAAAACAAAGACAGCATAAGATTTTATTAAATTTTATTTGTATGAATGAGCATTATATATTAATAGCCTGACTGACCGGTTGTATGCATTCATTTACATATGTTTTATTGCACCCACGTGCTAACGGCTAAGAATAGTAAAATAAGTCTATGGATATTATGATTATAGGTAATATAATACCAGCCTCTGCCTCAGTAAAATGCTTGATGACCTCAGTAGAGGTACCGAAAAAGTGGGTCTTACAATGAACATGGACAAAACCAAGGCTATGGTGAATGCCCATGTAACACCCACTCCTATCAAGATCGGAGACTCTACACTCAAAGTTGTAGACGATTATGTCTACCTGGGAAAAACGGGCCAGTTGGGTAGGTCCAACTTCGAGAAAGAGGTCAACCGTCGAATCCGACTCGGCTGGGCGGCGTTCGGGAAATTGCGTTGTATCTTTTCGTCAAATTTACCGCAGTGTCTCAAGGCAAAAGTCTATGACCAGTGTGTGTTGCCAGTGATCATCTATGGGACCGAAACGTGGTCGCTCACAATGGGCCTTATCAGAAAGCTTAAAGTCACTCAAAGGGCAATGGAGAGGGCTATGCTCGGAATTTCCTTGCGTGATCACGTCAGAAATGATGATATCCGCAGGAGAACCAAAGTTACCGACATAGCCCAAAGAATTGCCAAGCTTAAGAGGCAGTGGGCAGGGCATATTGTTCGCAGAACGGATGGGCTTTGGGGCCGAATTCTGAAGTGGCGACCGCGACCCGGAAGACGATACGTTGGAAGGCCTCTCTTTAGGTGGATCTATGATCTGGTTAAGGTTGCAGATAGGCGCTGGATGCGAGACGCACGGTCAATGTGGCGACGCCTGGGGGAGGCCTATGTCCAGCAGTGGACGTCTTTCGGCTGAAATGATGATGATGATGAATACCAGCCTGTAACTGCCTCACTGCAGTATAAAGGCCTCTTCTCATACAGAGAAGACACGACCATTGATCATCACGCTTATTCAAATTGGCGATTCCAGACTTATATTAACTACAAGCTGCTGCCCGCGGCTTCACTCCCGTCAATTGCCAGGGCAGGCACCTGACACACAATTACCATTTTTTTTAATATATCTTTGTTTGTGCCACGGCTGCGGTAGCTCTATTTCATATTTATCCGCGACCCAGACAGGCATTGGCCCTAGCGGACCCCGTCAGTTTTTGCTGACATCTCTTTGAGGCGCGCGTGGAACACAACGCTTAGTCGACTCGGGCCTGGTCCTTATCGGACGGAGAGCTACCCATTACTTGCCAAGTTTTTTTGATTCGACTTGGTAATCGTAACGCCCGCGGCGTCTCCTACCTATACCACGGGGTCTCATTGCTAATAAAGAAAATTTGTTTCAAATAAATCTCACGAGATGGCGCGACATGTACACACAATTCAATAGAGTTTTGTAAAATTATCATTTTCTGGAATTGAACATATAAATTGTATGTTCTTGTTTAATCGACTCTCCTAAGTACAAAATTATGGAATATTGGGCTCTTAATTCACATTTCAAAGATTATTTGAACGTATCATTTAAAATTAATGCCAATAGATGGCGCATTTTTAAATTTCTGTGGCATTCCACACGATTATTAAAATTTGCATTGTAACACATTTTGGTGCAAAAAAACTTTAAAAACGTGCAAAAAAATACTATAAAACGAACCTTCATTGTATTTAAAGAAAAAAATATTCTCGAACCTAGTAAACCATTTTACTTGCAAATCGCTGCTAACACCATCTATTGCCGTGAAACAGGATCGAACGCGATTGATGTACTTACAAAAATAACAAGATTAATCAGATGAAAAACGCTAGTTACGTCGGCACGGTTTCTTTGTATTGGATGAGGCATCTGTATGCTAGTATTATATTATCTGTGCCTATACTTACCTGCCAATTTTTTTTCTAGGTTCATTCTTTCGTGGAGTATCTTAACACCGCTATGCAGAAAATGACGTCAAATGCACAACGTCATCTCAGTTCAACTGTCCGAGTAACCTTGTGATACTTAACTTCTTGAACACTGTAAATTCATTTAAATTTTGATAGACTGAACCGATTGTGATGAACCAAAATCTATGTAATACTTTAAGTTACAAACATTGTTTTCGTACATTGTACGTGATGCATGCACAACTAAACAGACAATACATTCCTAAAATGCTGGAAATGGGTTCTGTTGATCCTTTAACACACTGGCATTTTTATTTGGAAATTTTATCGATGTACAAAAACGACTTTTCTACAGATTTGTTAAATGTATTGATAAGTTCAGGTTCCCTCACGATGTTTTTTTATTCACCGTTTGCAGCGATGTCAAAAAAAACTTAAAAGTACATAAAGAATTTGAAAAGTTACATTGGTACTTGCCCGGATTCAAACCTCAGGCACGAGAGACGAGGTCTTACACATTACATATTTATATTAAAAAGTTACCATAACCCAAGAAAGAAAAAAGAAAGAAAGAAAATATATTTATTGCCAAGCTTGAACCCACAATTTCATACTCTTAAAGCCCAGCTCTTAACCTCGGGTCATCACGACATTTTATCTTCAATTCGTACCATATGCAAAACTTTAATATATTAACAGAAAGTGTTACACAGTTTTTAACGACATGAGTTATTATGCCCACTGCTGGCCGGATGGCGTGGGCAGGAGGTCAGTGGTCAAGAGTGGCTTAAGTTACAAGAAAACAGTTTATCAATTCATACTGAAACTCGATACAAACTCAAAGTTTTTATTGCAATTAAACCACATCTACTTTTGAATTGTCAGGGACTCAGTGATCTAAAAAAAAGTATATAAAATCAAAAAACCCGACTGTTTAAGCAACCTAAAACGAAAATCATGCTGTGTAGTCGGAGGATACATATTCGCGAGCCGGCTGACCAAAACTATAAATATGGCGCTCAAAATCCGCCAAGTTTATTTTATCTAAGCTAAGAACACTTGGGAGGTGAAGACCTATTTAACGATGTCTTAATTATAAAATTCCGTCGAGTGGGTTGAAAGATATGAGATAATAAAGAATATTATATACATACAAACAAACATACACGATAAGCGCAAAAAACATAAACCATTCCTTGCAACCGGGTTAAAAAAGATGAAGCTAATAGCACAGTCTCTCACGTACGCAAGCAAATCTCTTTATAGAAGAACATGTAAGAAACTGCATGGAAACTTTTCTCACAGTTTAAGGTTTGCAGGTGCTTCCAAATTACGATTATTTTGCACTACAAAATATTTGTGCATTGTGCGTGTACAAGGCAATATTGATATCTTTCACATCTTGCCTTGAGTGCGTCATCAGTTGCAAACTCATGTTATTTGCGTTGCAGCCCAAATAGCTCATGGTTCATAAAAAGTTTGTTCAAATAATGTAGATGACCGTCAAGGAAATTCGATATCGCTTTGGTGAGGAATGTTGGTTTCATACAGAATTAGATAGAGTAGGTGCAAATGATTATTCTTGAATAGAGTACTCCGTAAGAGAAAATCGAATGAATAGATGGTTGAATCACTTAATCTTGATCCAGCCCTAGTTCCCTTAGGTTTAGCTGGTCGTCTGGCTGGAACCTCTAGTTTAGACTCTGCAGGATAGCCCGGTTAAGCAGTAGCCAATCAGTCTGACTGAAAAAAGAGACATGAATAAAAAATGTGTTCTCGAACAAAAAGCCCATAAGCATTAGCCGTTGATTATTTTCGGCCCGTAAGACAAACAATGGCAAAAACAACCAAATATAATTATGGCAATACAACATGGTTGGTTAAGTCATATATACCTTCTAAAACCACTTGGTTCTCCTCTAATCTTTTGGCCCCCCCAAACCGTTTTAGCCCCAGGCAAAATCGCCAATACTTAGACCAACTTCTCCTTTACCGATTGCCGTATCATCGCTTATAACTTGCAACACGCATAAATTATTAAGTTAGGACCGTGTAGGTGTTATTAAGTTACTAATAAGTAAGCAATTGCTTAACTTCAACTTAATTATGTCTTAATGATGGTCAGATAAGTAAGAGATGAAAGGCGTGGTTGAGTGTCTAGTTTTCTGCTTACCGTTTTGGGGTGAAAGCAAAAAGATGTTTTTTCATAAGTTATTTATTATTATCAATAAGCTCGCGCTTGACCACTATCTCATCTGATGGTAAGCGATGATGTGGTCGACGGTGAAGCACGCTAGCCTGGAAAAAACCCATTCACTCTTGACTTAAAGTCCCCTAGATTGTAGCTATCGGGAAACAGAGACTCCGGCAGGGAATTCCACTCCTTAGCTGTACGCATAATAAAAGTGTCCCCAATACGTTTTGTGCGTATGGGTGTGATGTCCACCATGTACCGATGACTCTAGTTAATTAATTAACTTAGTTATACACAGGTAATTAAAAATACTGGATTAGTATAAATTGAGATTTTTTGACTCTTTGAAGTTTCAATTGTTTTTTTTTTGTTTTCAAGCGGAAATTATGTTGCCTTGTGAGTGAAATTATTTTTTTACCAGAAAATCTTTAAGAATTATTTACCTAATTCGCAAACTGCAAACCGAGATTCATATGTAACCGTCGACTCATTTACATCTTTTTACATCTTTTCAGTTCTTTTTACGTTTTAGATTCACTAATTCTTGTTTCCATCTTTTTAGTTAGCTTTTCATTTAAGTCATTAGTAGTTTTATTTTCGATCTTTTTTTACTATTGTTTCAGATTTAACTTTTTTTCTCTATTTTATGTCATAATTATTATGTCCCTTGTTAAGTTCTTTATTTTACTGTATTATTCATTCAGTTTTAAAACATAACTGTTAAGTACATCAATATATGTGAACACAATAGAAATCCGAGTTTCTTTTTAATTGTCAATCTGGTTATTTATTACCAACGCATAGAAATTCAAGCTGCAGACTATAAAATCCTTCTAAAACCAATAAAAAGACAAAGGTCTTTAATACATGAAGCCATTAAAATTGATTGATTATCGTATTGTATGGTTAATGATGACAACGTTCGTAAATGTTAAGAAGTTCAACTACACACAACTCTCGATATCAAAGTACATCTTAAATTAACTAATTTAGGTGACATAAAAGAATAAAAGAAGACAAAAATGTTTAAAGTCCCCGTCACGAGAAGTAAATAAAGCATTCTACTATGTTACATAGCGGCAATTCAATCAACAACAAAACATCCCAAATTCAATCAACTCAAAGTATCATACGTGTAATACGAAACTAACGAGCAATTGCACTTGGTCGGGTTATATTTTAGCGATATAAAGCGCTGTCGTTTAATGTTTTGTGGTACTGGAACGCGAACCACTTTACATGTATTTTTAAGCTAGATGTACCTAGATTATATAGCAAAGTCGAGAGGTTGGACCATAGTTACTATATCCAGAAAAATAAGGTTGCTGTTGCTTTGCTTTCAGAGGTTGTTACGTCATGTGAAGTAATTGTAGGCATCTAAAACACATAAACGGCTGCAGATTCAATCGTCTTTTTAACAGACTTTCCGAAAAGGAGGCGGTTCTATTGGTATGTTCGATTGTATGCTTGTTTTCATTTTCTTGTTTTGTGATGGTGAAATCACTGACATCCATTCTTGAAACGTAGTATTATTTAGTTACAGAAAAGCCGTATGGTGCAGTTTCGCAACCGAAAACAATTTTATAAGTTTTAAGTTTATTAGTACATAAGGAACAACAACACATTACATGGTATTTCCATATAATGTGTTGTCCTGGGTTGTACTACCAAGTTTATAATTATTGTCAGCTTTCCGGGCTCCTAAAATTGGTACGCTGACCTATATCTTAGGAGGCGGACATTGCGGCTTCTATTTATATAATATAATACAACCGTGACTTTACTAATTGTTTACAAGCGTTGTTAACACAGCAAATGGAGTGAAAGATCTAGGAGTGTTTGTATGAGTGTAGTTTGTGTGTAGGAAAGTGTGTGTATGTGAAGTGTAAGTATGTGATAAGCTTTCTTTCAAGGTTGGTTTGATAAGGTTTTTATTTTAAGCAAGTAGATTTGCTTGAAGATATACATAATTATGGAGATTTGTAAAGCTATTCGGATACCTGCTAAATGATTATTTCTTTTACGAGAGAAAAAAATTGTTAAGAGCAAACCTTCTAAACGTTTTTATGTAGTGGTCATTCTTTTTACGGTATTTTTAAACGATTTTAATATTCATCGTGAATTTTTAAATACAATGACTTGTAATCGTAATAGTTATTAAGTTTTATGTATTGTTATAATATTTTCATTAAAATATTTTAGCATATTTGTGAATGAATTGGAATTTTTTAAGACAGGTATTTTACTGGTAAACAACTTGATATTATAATGAAGTATAAAATACATATTTATGGTATTTAAAATGTTAATTTGATGATTAAATTGTATTTAATATTTCTTGTGGTCATTAAAATTGGAAGGAATTTGTAGTAAGATTTACCTTTCAAGTTTTCGAAAACAAGTTTTTGAAGAAATCTTTTATGAAAATGTAACATACTTACCATGGTCACAGATAATAAAATACTAGCACACCATGGTCACAGATAATAAAATACTAGCACACCATGGTGCAGAAACTGTCACATTAGGTAAAAAATTTTCGCCGACAATTTTTTTTTAATTGCCACTAAATCGTTACGGGTAGTCAGACGCCCGAAAATCGGATTCGTACAGTAACGTATTACCCAGTTACTGTGTTGTGATGATACGCAATCATCATCATATCAGCCGAAAGACGTCCACTGTTGGACATGGACCTCCCCCATTCCTCATTGATAGACAATAAAATACTTGTATTTAGCTGTATCAGATAAAACTGGAAGCATCAAGTAGTCAATCCTAATATGTACAAAGCAGTTGAATTGTTTCTCTGGGACTCGTCAAACTTCATTACTGCGGCGCTTTTCTGGTTGTCGCCACTGTTGATTTTGACTTGTAGGAGTTGCAGTGGTTTCGGTCGGGTAGCTCGCAGTCAGGTCAATCACGTCAGTCGACTGCGTGTTCCACGCGCACCTCTAAGAAATGTCAGCAAAAACTGATGGGGTCTGCTAGGGCCGATGCCTGTCTGGGTCGCGGATAAAATTGAAAGAGTTACCGCGGTCCTGGTCCAAGCAACTGAAGGAACACGGGGGGTTTTAATCAGAAAAAGTCTGAAACGCCCTCAAAGTCATTGGATGACGAACCAAAAGAAAAAAAAATGGATTTGCAGTGGTTCAGCCAAGACTCAGTCGTGCGCTTTCCACCTTCGCAACTTGCATGCAAATCGGACACTCGCCATCTCGTGGCGAGGAACTAGGGTCGAACACTGCTCGAACCCCATATACCTGGGTGTGACGTTGGATAGGGCCTTAACATATAAGTCACACTGCTACGAAACAAAGCAGAAGGTCGGGAACCGTAATAGCTTGCTCCGTCGCCTTATTTCCACCAACTGGGGAGCGGCACCCGATGTTCTCCGCACAACTGGTATGTCTCTATGCTTCTCTGCTGGCGAGTTTGCGTGCCCAGTGTGGCACCGATCCGCTCACGCCAAGCAGGTAGACATTGCCCTAAATGAGACGTGTCGGTTAATATCGGGCTGCTTAAAACCAACTCCACTTAATAAGCTCTACCCACTAGCAGGCATAGCACCACCTTCCGTACGAAGGGATGTCGCATACGCGTAGGAAAAAAAGCACCAGGAATCCAATTCCCGACATCCCCTCTACGACTTATTCACCAACTGCGGGTAGACTAAAAAGTCGAAGGAGTTTCCTGCGAACTACACAGGCAATCCAGGACAGGCCGCCTGAGGAGAGGAGAAAGTTGTGGGTGGAGAAGGGCCCACCACCCCATGACTTTGTTGAGCCCAAGGAACATCTGCCGCTTGGTCATGAATTGCAGTGGCCTGTATGGAAGGCATTGAATCGGCTACGTACCCAAGTAGGCCGCTGCAAATATAATTTGGAAAAATGGGGGATTATAGATTCGTCCAACACCCGGTGCAAGTGTGGTGCCCCTGTACAGACTATGTCCCACTTGCTGGAGTGTCCTGGCTGTCCATTCACTTGCACCCTGGAAGACCTGTATGGTGCTTCTGACGCTGCAATAAGCGTGGCCACCTTCTGGGCCCAGACAATCTAATTAAATGTGCCATCGAAACGAAAAGAAGAAGAAGAAGTGGTTCAGCTTGTCCCAGAGATGATGCATAGTATGATGACAAGGTTCTAAACATAATCAAGGTTTTTATAACCAGACTGTATAATGCATACTAGTTGGTCAAAGTTTTCTTATCCCAACTGTACATCACCGTCACCCTTTTAACAAGCGTGACCGTTATGCAAATGTGACATAAAAACAAAATGTCTAGACACACATACATACATAGATCACCTGTCTCCGCCCACACTACGCCTACGCTCCTAATTTTATTACGCATTAACCGCTGACCCTAACTAACGAACGTGTCAAAAGATATATTTATGTATCTGTGACCAAATAACTGTCGTTTTGTGATTGCAAGATGGAAGCAGACTTTTTATAACCAACTACTTTTATTGATTGCAAAACCCATTTGATATATTTCAGCTGCTGTTATATTAAATAAAGTATATTAATTAAACTGCTGCTCAGGAGGAGCTTTTGGCTAAATAATAACAGCCGCACGGGTCGATCATCAAGGTTAAGCAACGCTTGACGAGGTCGGTCCGTGGATGGGTGACCATTTCAACATACCGAGTTTCCTCCGTGCATCGGAAAGCACGCTAAGCCGTTGGTACCGGCTGTCATTTGAAGATCTTTGACAGTTGTTACGAGTAGTCACAAGCTTGAGATCTGACACCAGTCTAGCCAAGGGGTACCGTGTTACCCAGTTACTGGGTTGTGGAGGTCAGATAGGCAGTCGCATCATGTAAAACACTGATACTCAGCTGTATCCGGTTAGACTGGAAGCCGACCCCAAAATAGTTGGGAAAAGGCTAGGCAGATTGAATGAAACTAGCTGTGCACGCGGCTTTGCTCCCGTCAACTAGCCAAAATATCAGCCATCCGTTCTGCGAGCAATGTGCCACTTAAGTTTGACTATGTTGGTAACCCTGGTTCTATTGCGGATCTCTACATTTCTGAATCGAACACGCAAGGAAACGCTGAGTATAGCCCTCTCCATTGCCCTTTGGGTGACTGTAAGCTTTCTGATGAGGCCCATTGTGAGCGACCACGTCTCAGAGCCATAGGTTATTACTGGCAACACACACAGAACTCATAGACTTTCGTCTTGAGACACTGTGGTAAGTTGTACGAGAAGATACCGAGCAACTTCCCTAACGCTACCCAGCCGAGTCGGATTCGACGGTTGGCCTCTTTCTCGAAGTTGGCCCTACCCAAATGGATTGTATGTAATATTAGTAAGATTAATGAATTCAACCCAAACCAGTCAAATAGGGTGTTGAACTTTGTAATGAAATTTGTAACTAAAATATAAGCTAAAAACAAAACATATTTTAAAATATTCCAAGAAAATATATAAAAAGTAACTTTTAAATCCGGCCACCCACACTGTTTATATTATTTTAGACTTTTTATTATACACATTTTGTCCGTCTGTCTGTCCCTTACCAGCTATAAAACATGGACATATAAACGTGCTGGACATATGTGTCTGTTTGTGTGTTCTATCTGTTATATGAAACATAACTTTATTTAGTTTTTATTTCCTGTGATATTTTTGGGTACCTATAGTGTATTAATGTTCGGAGCTATTCCGGGAAAGTATTACCGCTATATCCATTTCTATAGCCAAACAAAATTGGTTTCTTGAATGGTTACCTTCATTAACCGACTTTCCAAAAAGAAGGAGGTTCTTTGTCCCACTATGTATTCGTTTTGTTTTCTTATTGCCCCGCCAATTGAGGTCCGATATCGTTTTTTTTTTGTTTGTTCCCAAATTGGTACAATTTTAATTTGGTGAAGATCTGATGAAGAACTTCGGAGATATACAACAGAACACTTCAATAAATGACGGCAAATCTCTCGGGATTGCTGCATTCGCATGTCTGTTTATTGTTTATAACATTTCATAACATAACATCACGCTCTGAAGGGGTAGGCAGATGTGTACAGTTCACCTTGGTACATTCTCATTTTACAATTATTTTTGTATTGGAGAATAGAAAAATGGTGGCTTTTGGGCGCCATATTTTGAGGGTAAATTTTTTTTTTATCTTCTCAACCCTTCGTGTGGGGATATCAAAATAAAGGGTTTTAAGAGGTGATTTCTTAGATATATAACACATTTATGTAAACCTAATTCGAATAAAAAAAATGTTAACTAAAAAGGTGAAATAAAAACGTTTATTTAAAAAAATCAAAATCCCGACTGCTTAATAAGCGATCTAAAAAGAAGTCAACAAGAAGAAAATCACACTGTACCTACTGTCGGAGGATATAATATCTGGTTTTGGTCAGCCAGCTCGTGAATATGTATCCTCCGACTGCACAACATGATTTTCTTGGGTCCATGCCCACTCGACCCGATTAGACTCATTTGTACAGTCAGGCAAAGTGATAATGATAATTTACTATACATAGAATATTTAATATTCTTTTTATGATGTATAATTTATCCTGGTCGTCAGTGATTTCGTTTCAAAAATGTAACTTTATAAAGATAGCCTCTGCCTCACCTATTTCGGTTTTCTGGTTCTTACTTGAATGTTGATTATTTATAGAAATTTGTTTATATTTTAATTGTTGATTTTGTATTGCTAAAACTTCAATGTTTTAATTGTTGATTTTGTATTGCTAAAAACTTTAATGTTTTAATTGTGTTGTTTCTACCTGGTCCTGTATTCTTTAAGATAGGTATCTTAAAGAATATAGGACTAGGTAGATAGTAGTTGTTTATATTTGAAAGATAATTTAGTAGGTAATTTTTAACCACCGCCACAAAAAGAGGGGTGATATAAGTTTGACGTGTGTTGCTGTGTATCTGTGTATCTGTGTGTATGTCCGTGGCATCATAGCGTCCAAACGGGTGAACTGATTTTGATTTGGTTTTTTTTTAAAGGTGACTTAATCGAGAGTGTTCTTGGCTATGTTTGAATAAAATCGGTTCAGCCGTTCAAAAGTTATGGGCATTTTACTGTTTGAATCGGGGTGTTTTCGCAAGATATCGTCTCATAATTACGTATTCAATAGATAATTGCCGATCGAAGCGTGTCTACTATATCTATATCTATACTAATATTATAAAGAGGTAAAGTTTGTGACGTTGTAAGGTGTAATCTCTGGATCTACTGAACCGATTTTGCAAACTCTTTCACCAGTAGAAAGCTACATTCTTCCTGAGTGTCATAGGCTATAATATAATTTAAAAAAAATAGAGATCCTTATGAAATTTGCAATAAGGTAACCCAAGGTAGCAAAATGTTGCCTGTAAAATACATTATTTGGCTTGCGCTGAGAAAACTATTGATGATAGATAAAAATTAGTTGGTAGGGTAGAATAGATATACTTTATTGTACACCAAAAACTAGGTAGGTAGGTGGTAGGTAGGATAGGCAGGGTAGGCAGGGTAGGCAAGGTAGGCAGGGTAGGCAGGGTAGCTAGGGTAGCCAGGGTAGGCAGGGCAGGCAGGGTAGCCAGTGTAGCCAGGGTAGCCAGGGTAGCCAAAGTAGCCAGGGTAGGCAGGTTAGCCAGGGTACGCAGGGTAGGCAGGGTAGCCAAGGTAGCCAGGGTAGCCAGGTTAGCCAGGGTACGCAGGGTAGGCAGGGTAGGCAGGGTAGCCAGGGTAGGCATGGTAGCCAGGTTAGGTAGGGTAGGCAGGGTAAGCAGGGTAGGGGCAGGGTAGGCAGGGTATGCAGGGTAGGCAGGGTATGCAGGGTAGGCAGGCTAGGTAGATAGGTAGCCAGTTGACGGGAGCAAAGCCCCGAGGGTCAGCTAGTACTAGGTAAATTATGTAGCATGAAATAAAAACTTGTCGGGGGTTTTCAAAATTTTGAAATTTTACTTGTTGTTTCATATTTTATAAGTTAGTACCTATTTGTTAACCTAATAATTATAATCACGTATAAAGACTGATCTAATAAATACCACTGTGCCTTTAACTATAAGACACAACAAAATCAGTAGTATGAGAAGGAAAGAGTAAGAGGAGATTATTGGAAGAACGCAGATTCCGACTTCCGAGCACAAGAAGAACATATATAGCTTCTTATACTACTGATTTTGTTCATTCTTCCTTTCATATTCAGTCTATTCTTCTCTGGAACGTGCTTCCTCTCAAAATCAGGACAGCCACCAGTCGGTACGTATGCTTTCAAGCGGTTACTGCGGTTTTACTTTCAGCGGGGAGAGGGGTCATCTCTATAACTTATTTTCGTTACTTTTTAATATATGTATGTATATATATTCATATAGTTATGTATTATAATATATATAAGATATATTTGTAATATATGTATTTAAACGGCTTATTATTGTTATTTTTTGTTTTGTTGTTTGCATTCCACGTTTTAAATATAAATGCACCTGCCATGTTATCTCTTCACCACCCTTGGTTGACTGGTAGAGAATGCCTAAGGCATTAAGTCCGCCTTTGTACCTTTGTGCATGAAGTTTAAATAAATATATATTGAAAGTTAGACATAAGATAGGAATTAGGGGTGGGAGAATTTAGTAGGGAGAAAAGTGTGGTATTTGACCGCGTAAACACTTCCTCTGGCGAATGGTCAATAATTTATTTTTTCTCTACAATAGTCCATAATACTTAATGACTAAACAAAGAACTCAGGGTGTTCAGTTTAATAACTATCAATAAGCTTGTTTAGAAAACAGCGGGCACCTTGTTAAATATATTACTTCGAAAACGAACACAATTAATAGTTGACAAGACTTGTGGGTGTCAACAAATTGTTTAGATAACAAGTAAAATTTCAAAATTTAAAAAACCCCCGACACATCTTACGAAAACGTCACGATCTAAACAATAAAACGCGCATAACTTTTGAACGGCTGAACCGATTTTATTCAAACATAGCTAAGAACACTCTCGATACAAACACCTTTCAAACAAATAAAACTACATCAAAATCGATTCATCCGTTGAGGCGCTATGATGCCACAGACAGACACACAGATACACAGATACACAGACACACAGATACACAGTAACACACCTCAAACTTATAACACCCCTCTTTTCCGTCGGGAGTTAAAAATAATATTGCCTCGTTTGTTTAGTGGTCGAAAGCGATACTGCTAAGCACGAGGTCCCAGGTACAATTCCCGGATCAGGCAAAATTTTATATTGTGTTTTTTAACTGTATTTTTTTTTAGCTACTACTGAAAAAAAAATACTCACCTCTATGGACTTATGAATATTTTTTATTTATTTTATTAGTAGTAGGCTTGCGCTTGACCACTATCTCACCTGATGGTAAGCATTGCTGTGGATAACGATGAAGCATGCTTGCCTAGAGGAAACCCATTCACTCTTGACTTAAAGACTTCCAGGTTATAGCTATCGGGAAATGTAGACTCCGGCAGGGAATTCCACTCTTTTGCTGTGCGCATAATAAAAGTATTCCCAATATATTACAATTGGTTAACCAACCAGGTTGGTGCACCATATTAGATGTTAAGTTGTGTTTATAAGCTGATTCATTACTTATCAAGGTCCCTGCATGGCCCGGAAAAGTAAGGCAATTAGTCCCGGCTGGAATTTGAAGATTTTTTCAAAAATCATTGCAATTCAAACATACTTAAGCAGTTGAAACAAAATATCTAATTATTATTTAGTCCGTTAGTTAGATAACATTCAAGAACAGCACTCATATCAGTCTTCCCGTGGTTGTCATAAGAGGCAACTAAGGTTACTTACCAGAGAATGAGCAGCAGCATTCTCTGCACTATGGTAAAACCTCCCCAAATGAAATGAGCGCAAAACAGAAATGACCCCTAGTACCCTGAAGCTCATCTATCCTCGGCTACGATACCGGTCTAGGTTATGGCGTGGCAAGGGGTGCGAATAATCTCCGGCAGGGATCCGGCTACCTCAAGAAATCCCTCCCACTAGGTGGACCGATGAACTGGTGAAGGTTGCGGGGTTCGGCTGGATACGAGACGCATGGGACCGGTCGATGAGGCGACACTTGGGGAAGACCTATGTCTAGCAATGGATGTCTTTTGGCTGAAATGATGATTACAGGTAGTCAAAATCCAGAAAATATGACTACCGTCTTATCATGGTCTATAGTGTTACCCAGCTGCTAAGTTTGGAGGCCATACAGGCAGTCCATGTGAGATACTAGTATTTAGCCCCAACCTTAATTGGGAAAGGCTAGACAAATGAATATTTTTAAATTGATACCCTGCTATTAACTCGAATTTTTTACACCATTGACATAAGGATCTCCGACACGTTCGTCATATTCCTTTTTCGTCAGAATAAATAATAGGCTGTTTTTTTTAAACTGAAACGGAATTTGTCTTTGGACGGAATAAAGTTGGTTAATATGTATTTGTTTACTTCCATCTATTAAAAAATCAATAAAGCTTAATCTACCGATAATGTGCCGATTGACGTAACCGTCGCAGACAATCGTAAATAGATATTTCAACACACTTGCTCATAAAGTGGCTCTAATTTCACCGCAATTAGGCACATAATGACACCTGTTATCAAACTGTGACTTTTTCATTACTATTATTCACAAGTGAGATAAAGAGTTACTTTATTTTTAATTATTGGTTGAGTTGCTTTGTCCTTAAAAAAGTTTCGATACAAAAAAGATCGTGCTCAATAGTACAAATGCAACACATTTCATGCAACTTCGTATTTAAATAGATAATTTCAACTTGTACGTGTTTAATAAATAAAACTTTCACTTAAATATAACTTTTGTTTTTGTCTGTAATAAAGAAAACTTGAAATTCCCCATTTTGCACGTGGCTAAAACGCTATCCCCGAAAAGCCAAAAAAAAGATAACTCATTATTTTTAGTCTATGGCCGATCGCCATTGTTAGATACGCGCGCATAGGAAAACTGATTAATTTTGCCCGACATTGCGAATTTTTTTTCTCAACTGTTATTCATTGTTGGAAATGACTTTTTAATATTATTTTCTTCACAAGTGTGATGAAAAACGTCGTATGATACTCGTGTGTATTGATGATTACCGTCCTCGGCTCTCTTAAGACCCTCACCTAACGGCTCGGGTCTCAATGGCGCCTCAGCGGTAATCACCAAAATTACACACTTGTACCATAATGTACTATTTTCCCCTTAATGCTTATTACCTTAATCAGTTTATTATTTTTCTTTGATCTAAAATCTTTTGCCTGCAAACAAAGTAGTGACTTTTTAATTCACAATTAATAAAACTAAATACCACACAATATTGTCTAATTAAAATCACTCTTTAACGTGGTATTAGTAACAGAATCAAGCTAAGGGAACCCAACCTATCACGACCTAGCAGGTTGCCTCATAAATATAATAGTTACCTAACTCAGTGCAAAGGTTGGTACTGAGGCCTGATTTATCTACCTCGTTAGGGTGATAGCGTGATGATTGGATTGGATTTTATCAACTTTGAATGCTGTAAATTTGTCGGTAGTAAATATTTACATGACTTCAAAAAGCCACATACATATATCGATCTTTCTGGTTAAGGTTGCCCTAGTCGGCGGCACGAACTATTTTGTGGGCGGGGTTAAAATGCATGCTATCTCATTCGACAACTTGTCCGAAAGGGATAGATGCTTTGATGAGCAGTAACAAGGTAATGCGCGAACGAATACACACTCATGGTATAAATATATTAAATTGATGATGAACGAAAAGGAGCGCGCGAAGTTTTATAAACAAACCTTTGGGAGTATGTTTATCATGAAAAAACTGTTGAATGTATTTGTATAAAATAAAATAATTTGCATTTTTAATTTGCTAATCTATCAGGGGTATGGTTACTATTTTGCAATTTTCTTTTTTTTTTTGATATTTATTTCCGCCTCAAGATGCATTGAAATTAGTGTCGAAATATGTAACTTTCGACGCTCATAACTTTCAAATAAACATTTTTTTTTACTTTTTTGTTTCCATACAGGGCTAGATGATGATGAGACAAATTGATGTCATTTTTTATTTTGGGTGTCACCATCAAACAGTAAAGTAATCGCCATACTACGTTTGCATGGAAGAATGATCGAATAGGGCAAGCTTAATTAACTCAGTGCAAAGGCTGTTGCTGACGTCTGATTCTTCGCTAGGCAAATAGCGTGAAGATAGGATAGGATTTGCTCACCTTTGAATACTGTAAAAGTTGTCAGTAGTAAATATTAACATCACATCGAAAATTCGCATGGCTCGTACTGCCAGGTAAAGCTAGGCTTGCCTTACCCGTCCGTGGATCAGTGACCATCCATACCTCAATCTCCCTCATACTTACGAGATCCCTCTGTACCTGGAAAAGTAAGCTAAGCGATTGGTCTCAACTGACAAACACACTTATTTATACTTCTATATTAATCTATATCTGTACTAACATTATAAAGAGGAAAGATTTGTATCGTTGTATGTAACGAATAAACTTAAAAACTATTGAACAGATTAAAAAAAAAAATGATCCGTTGGGAAGTTATACGATCCCCGGGTGACATAGGCTATTTTTATTATTACTGTATTCCAACACGAACGGGAACCATGCTGGTGAAACCCCGAGGCATCACCTAGTAAATATAAAGGCGAAAGTTTGTGAGTGTGTTGTGTGGTGTAGGATAGGACTTTTTATCCCGGAAATATGTTCCCTAGGGAAAATTTTCTTCATTCACGCGGGCGAAGACGCTGGCAGAAGCAAGTCGTAGATCTTTGATGGTTATTAAGGTTGGGTAGGAGCTAGAAAAGTCTGACCTCCAGTCATGGTGAGACACAGTTACTGGGTTGAGAAAGGCTTAAAAGTAGACGCCCTGTGTAAAGGCGAAAGTTTGTGAGTGTGTTGTGTGTTTGTATGTTTGTTACTTCTTAACGCTCAAACGGCTGAACGGATCTAGATGATATTTGACACAGAGATAGATTATAGTCTGGAATAGCACATAGGATAGGACTTCTTAATCCGGGGATATGTTCCCTAGGGAAAATTTTCGTCATTCACGCGGGCGAAGACGCTGGCAGAAGCAAGTCGTAAATCTTTGATAGTTATTAAGGTTGGGTAGGAGCTAGAAAAGTCTGACCTCCAGTCATGGTGAGACACAGGCACTGGGTTGAGAAAGGCTTAAAAGTAGACGCCCTGTGTAAAGGCGAAAGTTTGTGAGTGTGTTGTGTGTTTGTATGTTTGTTACTTCTTAACGCTCAAACGGCTGAACGGATCTAGATGATATTTGACACAGAGATAGATTATAGTCTGGAATAGCACATAGGATAGGACTTCTTAATCCGGGGATATGTTCCCTAGGGAAAATTTTCGTCATTCACGCGGGCGAAGACGCTGGCAGAAGCAAGTCGTAGATCTTTGATAGTTATTAAGGTTGGGTAGGAGCTAGAAAAGTCTGACCACCAGTCATAGTGAGACACAGTAACTGGGTTGAGAAAGGATTAAAAGTAGACGACCTGTGTAAAAAAACTGATAATTTAACTGCACATGTTAGACTAAAAGCCAATCAAACCATAATTAGGAAATCACAGATAATAATCACTTCAAAATTTCGAAGATATCGATAATTTACTTTAACAAGTAAAATAAAAAAAAAAAAACATAACCGAAACATTTTTTTTTCAAGCTTTTTAAACTTCATATTTTATTTAGTAGTAGACACGTTTCAATCGACTATCTATCAAACATACCCCGATTCAAACAGTTAATCGCCCATAACTTTAGACCGGCTGAAGCGGTTTTCATAAAACATAGCTAAGAACACTCTCGATAAAGTCACCTTTCAAACAAAAAAGAAACTAAATGACAATGGATTCGTCCGTTTAGGAGCTATGATGCCATAGACAGATACACAAATACATGAACACACAGGTACACACTACCCACTTATAACACCCTCTTTTTCCGTAGGGGGTACAAAACAAATGATTTCGGCACAAAGTCATAAAGCAGTTTTCCTAAAGCTTGGGCAATTACAAACTATCTAAAAGACAACTATTCTATATTGATTTTATATTACAGCAAGCAGAGCCGATGTCCAACTAAAAGACATCAGTATTACATACTTTTAGACGTAAAAACGATTTATGCAGTAAAATACTGTCTTATAATTCTATTACTAATCCTCCGGAAGCATAGAAGTATTGTAATTTTAATATTTCCATTGATTTACTCGCCTAATCACAAAAATATTATTAGACTAGCTTTTGCTCGCGTGAAAATTTAATTATTATCCCGAAGGAACGATATACCGGGATAAAAAGTATGTTCTATTCCAGATTATACGATCTGTGACAAATTTCAGCTTCTGGCGTGATTGAGTAACAAACATCAAACTTTCATATTTATAATATCAGTAAGATTAGTAGAAGACATTCAATCTTAGGCAAAGCTACTTGACTAAAATCTTCAAATAGTGTTAGAGATACTCCTTTAATATGTTACCTTTAATTCCTAAATTACCAACATAACAAAGAAAAACGACCATAAATTAAAACATTCTAAAAAAGTAAGCCCGGATTCCAAATTTAAAAACCTACAAAGCGATAAACAAAAAAGTTACAAAGCATTTAACGCTTCGAGAAGTACAATTTCAAAAAAAAGAACTGGGTAGGTCAAGGACCAAACGACCGGTAGCTGGGAACAGGTTGCGAGCCGAAGTTGCCCGATGATACCCGAGTGTACTCGAATGGTGCAAGGCGCGTGCCTTGAACGTGGGACGAAGAAAGCCGAGCGTTGACGTAAAAACCCGAATGGTAGGAGCGTGGGATTCTTATACCTTTGTCTATGGGGTACTTATGCAGTTTTATGGCTAACCATTAAGTTAGAAAGGGGAGCAAATGAGTGATAAGGAGACGTACGTTACGTTGTGTTTTGTTTGAGTTTATTGATTTGTGGGCCACAGATATTTAAATGGGTTATTAGGTCTCCTAGGCCTGTTTCTTTATTTATTAGTTCGATAAGATAAGTAGTATTGAATAATCAGCTTATAATTTTCTCACTGCTGAGACACAGGCCATCTCTGAGAGAAGGTGAGTCCGCAATTCACTGTGTTGGCTCAGTTAACAAGTCCAATTAAAGTCGCAAATAACCAGTAAACAGGTGCATTTCTATGCAACTTTTATCCAGAACCTTAGTAGTAGGTATAACAGTGACAGCGAATCTTTGTGTCTCTAAAGTTGGCTCTGCCAACCATTGCGCGAGAAACAGTTTGTCATCGAGTATACTGCATAGAGTAAGCGAGATAGAACGATACGACAAACGTAAGCGAGTGAAAAGGATAGTTATACAATGCTATCTTCACCTTCAACATTAGCACAAAAATAGCTACTGCGCAGGGTCTTGCAGCCAATTCAGAGACACAAAGATCCGCTGTGAGTATTATATACATACGTCATACTCAGTGCATTAGGAGATATCTATGACCAGCAGCGGACTGCAACAGTTTGATGATGATAAGTTTGATTACAATTACTGTTATTCCTATTTTTATATCATTAATTACCATAGATATTTGTGTTATTTTACCTAAGGCATCTTCTAAAGACATAACTGAGTTTAGCGTACGATTTTATTACGTTTATTTATTAAGATTATTTTTATCCATCATCATGTGCCTAGCCTTTTCCCAATTATGTTGGGTTCGGCTTCCAGTCTAACCGGATTCAGCTGAGTACCAGTATTTTACATGGAGCGACTGCCTATCTGATCTCCACAACCCAGTAACTGGGTAACACGATACCCCTTGGCAAGACTGGTGTCAGATCTCAGGCTTCTGACTACCCGTAACGACTGTCAAAGATCTTTTAATGACAGCCGGGACCAACGGCTTAACGTGCGTCCGAGGCACGGAGGAAACTCGGAATGTTGAAATGGTCACCCATCCACGGACCGACCTCGTCAAGCGTTGCTTAACCTTGTAGATCGACCCGTGCGGCTATTATTATTTAGCCACGAGCATCATTAAAATTCTTTATATTGATATCATTAATTAATCCGAAGTTCTAAAAATAGTACACTTACATAAAAATAAATGACTTAGTTGTCATAATAAGTGGTACAAATTCTATAAACGAACAGCAAAAATAGTGTGCTGTACAAAATCTGCCGTTCACCTTTGACATTTGGACTATTGCTATCGCTGATGCAAAGACGCTTAGTTTACTGTCTGGTCTGCCTACCCTTTCGGCGAATGAAGGCATACTTACTTGTAACATTAAGTTATTGGTGACGAAAATGCTTTGTTCAAGTTGACCCATACCTACTTTTCCAGATACAACACGACTATATTCTTGACAAAACTTGAAAAGTAGTTTTCTGTAAATTATTATTTATAGGCTCCCGTTTGACCAGTATCTCACCATTCTCACCTCATGGGAATAATAATAATAATAATAATAATTTCTTTATTTGTATAGAATGCAGGTATTACAATAATGGTGTTAGTTTCAGTTATATTCCCAGTACATTCTGCCTGTTGGCATACAAAAATAGTGGTTAACTTACAGATAATTTAGAAACTAAAATTAAATTAATTAGTACTTAAATTCAAAATGAGATCATGAATCAGCTAAGTCTAAAATTATTTACATAATAAATGAGGTAAAGTGAAGCAAATATTACAATTTATCATTTATAAAATCGGTAACAGAGTAATAACATTTATCTGTCAGCAACGTCGTTAAGAGTTTCTTGAATTTTATTAAAGGCTGATTCTTAATACAATTTGGCAATTTGTTAAATATAATAGGGGCCATACCAATAATGTTTTTTTTAAGCAAAGCAGTGTTATATCTACCAGTACACAATAGATTCTGATATTTTGATCTCATGGCAGTAGTTCGCATCCTCGTTTCATTCATTGTAGGAAAAAAATGCTGGTTAGTTTTAACGAAAATAGCTACTTCGAGAATGTATAAACTAGGAAAAGTTAATATTTTGTGTTTCTTGAAAAAAGGAATGCAACTATCTGTGGTCTTGAGATTAAAAATGGATCTTATGCACCGTTTTTGGGCTTTAAATATAGACTCCCTTTCAGAACAATTACCCCAGAATACTACACCAAATCTTAGAAAGAAGGAATACTACACCAAATCTTAGGGAAGCTATGATGTCGTTGACGGTGAAGCACGCTAGCAATTCGCTCTTGATTTAAAATACCCGCAGATGGATCAGGAAACACAGACTCCGGAAGGTGTACGCACAGTTAAAGTATTCCCAAAACGTTTAGTGGGTATCGATGTAGTTCAATCGAATTGACATAAAATCCTGCAGTTCCCATAAGCCACGAGTCATAATTATTTACTAAATAAAAAAACCGCACATGTGCACGAACCTTATTTTTAATTTTATTTGCAATGCTGCGTATAAATCGTACTCTTAAAATTGCCCTTTTGCGAACCTTTACCAACTTATTTATCATCAAAAACAAATGAAAACCAACCCTGTTTCTAAGTTATTAACATTCAGTACAAGTGCAAGGTAAGTTTGTAAAAGTTACTGCAAATTGTTCTCACGATGCTGGCTAAAAAGACCATGTACTAATTCTGATGTTTGAACGATTAATAAAATAAACTTTGTTATTTATTGATTGTGGCGACAATCTTGTGCCAGTTTCCATGTTGTGATAGAAAGATAATGAATAAAAACCTTTTTAAAAGCGTAAAACATCATGTTGGTTTGTTTTGCCCAAATTGGTAGTTATTGCTTCGTTGATTTTGTGGTCGCAAGCGCTACTGTAGGTCATCAACAAAATACCTTGTAAGATATTAAAACTAAATGAAAGAACATTTAAAACAATAGTTAAAAGCACACCTTGTAAACAAGCATATAACACAGATGATTATATTCAAGATATGAATGCTTCGAAATATGCTGGTCCTGCTCCATAGGGCAATCTTTAGTGTGGACAAAATGAAACTGTTACCAGTTTAATTTAGTAACCAATACATACAAAAAGTAACCAATTATCATTTGTATAATATTCAAAATTATAGTAACGCTTTATTTAATTTATTTTTCTTCTCTTTTTGTTTCAAAAATATTGACTCGCACACTGTTCCGTTGTTATTGAATTTAGGTAATTTACCTATGTTTACAATATTTGTAAGTACGTGAGAACCATGTTCCTATTTATCAAGTAAAGGAATTTACCTATTATCGTCAGAATTTTAATTCGATTCCAGATTTGACATTAACTACTGTCATTTTGTGAAATAATGATACCACATATAATAGTGTAGTGATGAACACAAAAATCGATAAACAATCAGTGTGTGTGCCATCAGTGTGCCAATTAAAGACTAAATTATTGATTTTTATTTAAATAAATACATAATTATTCATAATAATTATTTATTAATTAGTAATCGCTGCTCTATTTTATAAAAAGTTAATATTTTTGTTTTTATATTAAAAACAAAACTTATACTACAAGAGCCTCGATAGTTTTCAGTATTGGCAACCCGTGCGCGCTCGTGCAGCTATTGCCATTTTGTTTATCGTGTCATTCGGCTTCATTCTCCCAGTGTGACTGCACGAATATCTTATTTCATTGCGAATCGATATTTTGTTGGGATTTTGTTAAAGTGTTGTTACGTTGTGTTTGTTCTCATGATCACATTTTTTTATTTATTTCACACACAATTATAAAAGAAAAGTCTCAGATCGTTAATTAATCGTCAAAACTAAATTATCGGTTCAGAAATATTTAATTTCCTGATATACTTAGTTTAAAGAGAGTAAAATTATAAACGAGAAGAATCGATCCGGAAATATTCCATTTCCATATCGAATAATTTTGCAACGTCACTATTTAGTACTTATCATAACGCTGCAACACTGAAATTGTCAAATCTGGAATCGAATTAAAATTCCGAGTATAGTGCTTGTAATTATTTATAACTATAGGTAGTTTAGTAGTGCTGGGTGCATCGTCCTCACGTATATGGATTTATTAATGTATGTACTTATGTAAATATTGTGTAAAACTTATTTTTTTTAAAGAGTAAGTATGGACTTTCTTGTGCGTTCTTCTCCATAACAAGCTAAGTTTCCGAATGCACTATAGAATATTTTTTTTTTACTTGTAAATTTTTAATTTTGACGTTCAAAAGTGCCGCTCAATGGCCTACTTGAAGTAAATACATTTGTCTTTGACATAATATACGGGGTTCAATACCTGGGTCGGGCTTTTTTGAACTTGAATTTCTTAGTAGCAGCGCGGAGTCTGAATTTAAGTTCGATTGATGGAAATGTGCAGGTAACCGCAGAGTTAGGTTCTCGCCAAACTTCTGGGCCGCCCTGAAGTTAATAATAATAATAATTATAATAATTTATTTATTTCACCAAAAAGCCTCTCTTACAATCATTCATATTAGTTAAAAATATAAAAAGCTTTAAACAATAGGTCATTATTAGATACTCTGACTCCTAAACTAGGTGTATATTCCTGTGACTTAGGAGTCAGTGATCCTCCGTAGCAACAGAGCCAATAAACAGTCATTTTAACATTTTAAAATAAATAATACAAAAAGAGAGAGAATTTAAAACATCATTACAATAATAATTAATATAGACAGTCATAATATTTTTATAATTAATTAACTAATAATAAAATATAATTTAATAATATGTTTCAGCGTATTCCAAGGTACTAGTATATGTGTGTGTGTGTGTGTGCGTGTGTGTGTGTAAAGTGTGTATCCATAGATAGGTTTCATTATCCAGATATCACTGTAAGTTACCCAGCAGAAGATCCTCAGTGAAATCAAATGTAAGTGTAGTTGGCTTTACGATTCGCAAGGTACGAAACGGTGCTGTATTTGTATGAGTTTACTTACTGCAAAGCCATTGTAGCCACTTCAGGGCGGCCAAGAAGTTTGGCGAGAACTATACAGGAGTTACGTTTTATTTTTTTGTTATGGCTTCGCACGGTTTGTGCATTTAGCCAGTGTCACGTTTAGAATTTCTAGTTTTTTAAGTTTTTAGTCCAATTGCCTAGTTCTTTAGGCCCCAGTAAAAAGGCGGTAACTTTACTGGAATCCTCCACGAAGTTTTGTCGACAACATAAACAAACTCATGTTCTACCGCTGTGTTTCACTTTCCCACACTCGTGCACGTTTTCTAATATTATTAGAACAAAACACCACCATTTTTACACTATTCATGTTCAATTAAACACAATTTTAGGAAGATAAAAAAGAGAAGCAACATAGACGCTCACGTGCCCGCCAAAACTCCAGGAGTTACGTTACCACTGTGATTTGTTTTAATCTGTTAGTACAACTACCTTCCTGCCTAAATTCTATCTATCTAGACCTTTTTTTTTTACACAATTCTATGTTTTGCTTGAGAAAACCACCACCACACCACACCGTCCCGCCACCTATATATATAAAAAAACTATGAATTGACTTTGACTTTGTTTATTTCAGTATTTCTGTAAAACTTATCCATATCCAAACTAAAGTACCATAAAACTAAAGCTAGCTTCTGCCAGTATTTTATAAACTAGCGGCTTCTGCCAGCGGCTTCGCCCTCGTGAAAAGTGTTTTCCTATCGTAAGGTAACATTATATCGGAATGAAAAGTAGCATATGTGCTATTCCTAACTATAATACATCTCTGTGTCAAATTTCATCTAGATCTGTTCATCCGTTTTAGCGGTATTGTGTAACAAACACACATATCCATCCAAACTTTCGCATTTATAATATAACTAGCGGACGCCTTGTAGTTTCACCCGCGTAGTTCCCGTTCCCGTGGGAATACAGGGATATAAAGTAGCCTATGTCACCCGGGGATAGTGTAGCTTCCCAACGGTGAAAGAATTTTTGTAATCGGTCCAGTAGCTTTTAAGTTTATACGTTATATACAAAAAAACAAAAATACAAATCTTTATAATATTAGTATAAATTACGCGTTAATTTATAATTAAAACTCATAAAAGAAATATAATTAATCCTCACAGTCCGTAATGTACTAGCAAATCGTTTTTCTCTTAAAGGAATTTTGGTACAGTACTGGTTTCATAAGAGAAATATAATTAGCTAGATGTACCTGCTTCGTCCACGTATAGTTTTTATTTTCAAGGAAAAATTTGATACTTACTATAGTAATAAAGGTTTTTTTTTTTTTTTTTTCGTTATAGGCTCGCGTTTGACCACTATCTCGCCTGATGTTAAGTGATGATATGGTCGAAGGTGGAGCACGCTTGCCTAGAAGTAACCTATTCACTCTTGACTTGAAGACCCCTAGGTTGTAGCTATCAGGAAACAAGGACGCCGGCAGGGAGTTCCACTCCTTAGCTGTACGCACAATGAAAGTATTTTCAAAACGCTTTGTGCGTATAGGTGGGATATCCACCATGTACCGATGGCACATTGCCGTACGTCTTGTAGTCCGATGATGGAAAGGGCTTGGCGGAATCAAATTGTGCAGTTCCGTCGCGCACTCCCCGAAATGTAACCGATAAAAAACCGACAGGCTGGCAACTCGGCGTCGATGTTCGAGGCCCTGGAGCTTTAAGGCGACCAGCGCATCGTTGCCAATAAGCCTTTTGGCCCGTCTGTCAATCGACTCAAGTGCATCAAGCTGGTATTTGGCAGATCCATACCAGAGGTGAGAGCAGTATTCCATGCATGACCGAACTTGCGCTTTATACAAGTTGAGCAGCTGTTCAGGCGTGAAGTACCGTCTCACCTTCGCAAGGATCCCCAACTTTTTTGCAGCCAATTGAGCCTTTGACTCAATGAATGGACCAAAAAAGGTTTTACCTTGGTGTTATTGTATCTCACCAATAATAACACCAGCTTGTAACTGTTCGATTTATTCCGTTCTAATACCAATGGTATTTGTTTCAATACAAATTTATTATCAATTCCGAACGAATACCACTCTTTAAATAATAAAATTGAATATGAAATGAATACTAACAACTTGAATTTGGTACATTCAGTTCAGTCATACCTAATTAAAATATTTATGTATGGACGTCGGCATAGTTATCGAATTTAATTACGTATAGATCGAATAATAACAAACGAACAATAAAGATATTTTTAGATAGTATGTAAATTGTTCTTCTTTTGATGTACATATATACATACATACATAAACTCACGCCTTTTTCCCATGGGGGTAGGCAGAAACTACAGAACTTTTGAAGTTTTTGCAAAAAATATATTAAACAGGTACAAGGACTAAAATTATATTGTTACAAGATAGGGCAACGCCATCTAGTAACGAGAGGAAGAACTGGGTAGTAACTAGTGGCGCCATCTAGTATCGAATAGCGGAACTAATGTTCTCGAAAGCTCGTGAAAAATTGAATTTTCCAGAAGGTTCGAGCCGAACATTCTGGAAGTTTCTAGTCGCTTCGGGAACAACAAGTTCGAAAGTCGATTGTTCTGGAAGTTTCTCGAATTATCTAGAACAGTATGGAACGTTCTAGAAACTTCTTCCGTGCTGTATAAAGAGCGGTAGGGTTCGTCGTGAGTTAGTTTCGATTGAGAAGCGATACAGAGCGATCAAAGCGGAAAATAGTGCGAAGTAATAGAATTGTTTAAGAGGTGGTTTTGTAATAAACAGTGATTAATTGAAGTCTGCTGTTTAATTAATTTATCCCTGAACCCCAGCTCGTAACAAATTGGTGTCAGAAGTGCGGGATAAATTATGCCGGTTCTATCGAAGGAAGAAACGGAGGGGATGCGCACCAGGAGTCAGCGCCAGCAAGACGTAGACCAGAGGCGCTTTGGAGACGCTCCCTCACCGTCGTCAAGTGGACAACGAGACTCCGCGGCGGCAGCGGCATCAGCTCAATCTCCGGTGACCCCTGACCTCGCTGCTCTGATGACTTTTATGCAGGAGCTGGCTCGCCGTCAAGAGGAACAGGTTCGCCGCTTGGAAGAGCAGCTGCAGCGCGACAAGGAGGAGCAGGCTCGCCATCAGGAGGGGCAGGCTCGCCGCTTGGAAGAGCAACTGCAGCGCGACAAGGAGGAGCAGATTCACCGTCAGGAGGAGCTTGGTTCATGGTAATCAAGGACCTCCACACTGCAACTGGTAAGGAGATGAAGGAGGTAAAGGACCAGGTCCAGCAACATGAGACCCGCATTATCGAGATGGAGAAGACAATATGTAGGCTCAAGTCTGGAGGTGGGGCCATGGCAGCTGCGGTTGGGGCGCATTCGCCACGTGGTTTTAAAGTGCCACCATTTGATGGTTCTTCGTCATAGTCTGACTACAAAATTCAGTTTGAGGCCGTGATGAAATCGAATGGATGGACTAAAGAACAGGCCTTGACTGCTCTAAACTTGGGCCTTCGCGACCAGGCCTTAACTGTGTTAGAGGCGCCGGGACAAGACGTCACTTTCGGGAAGCTTCTGGAAGCATTAGAAGCTAGATACGGCGACGAACACCTGGAACATGTGTTTCGGGCCCAACTGAAAGACCGGTCGCAACGGGTTGGTGAAACTTTTTAGCAGTGGGCTCTGGATGTGGAAAAGCTGGTTCGGAAGGCTTACCAGTCGTAACCTGTGCTGCTCGACGGGAACCTCGTACAGGCGTTCACGGATGGGATCCGCGACCTGGAAGTTAGGGCTGCAGTAAGGCTAGGTCATTTCAAGGATCTCAAGGACGCTCTAGCCCATGCTTTGGAGGTGGAGGCAGTGCGGCGGGACGAACGAACTCACCGAATCAGGGAGGTTGCGACTTCACCCCTATGCTATGGCTGCGGAGAGAGAAGCCACATCCGATTGAGCTGCCCGAAGCGAAGGCCTCCCCACGGTGGTAAGTAGTAGTAGGATCATCTGACGTCCCTGCTGGGCAACAGCAGCAGGGAAACGAGTAGATGCCAGGACTAAGGGGTGGGTGCTGGCGGGTCATGGAAGAGCCCCAAGGATCCCGATCTCACAATCCTGTGACGGGAACAGCCTGATCATCGAGGGCGAAATTAACAAAACACAATGCAAGCTGACATTGGATACTGTGGCTTCTCGGACAGTTGTCAGTTTCCAACTAGCAAGACGGTTTCTTGGGGACTTCTTCGGGAGCCATGAAGGTGTACATCTGAGAACAGCCACCGGTCAGCACAAAACCGTCCGAGGTGAGAAGGAGGTAGACATGAAGTTAGGGAACAAAGTTTACCGCTACAATGTTATCGTGGCCGACATAGTGGACGACTGCATTCTGGGTTTGGACTTCATGCGAAAACATCACTGTGAGATCGACGTTTATCAAGGTGTATTGAAGTGTGGCTCAGAGGAAGTCTTCATGGAAGGTGCAGCATCGGGAAAAGTTAAGGAAAAAGGTACTGCTTAAAAAAGGTTATTCTTCGTCCAAGGTCAGAAAAAATCATACCAGTTTGTCTACCAAGGAATTCTGGTCAGGAAAACCGATGTGTACGTATAGAAGGTTTAGATAACGATGCTTCATGGAAAATTGCACGTACATTGGTAAGGGGTACTAGTGTTTCATCGGTACGCGCACTCAACACAAGTGACCAGGACCTGGTGCTCAAGAAAGGCACAATATTAGGCACTTGTGATGGAGTGGTTTGGATGCGTAGATGCCACGAACACCATACCAACACCAAAGTTAGTGCAAGATTCGATGTGTCATCGCTTTTGAAGAACAGCCAGAATAACTTGTCGGAAGAAGAAAAAAACAAGGCTAAGAAGATGTTAAACACGTTCGCCGACATTTTCTCGACAAATGATGCCGACGTAGGGAAGACTGCGTTAGTTCAACACAGAATAAATACAGGAAATGAGGTACCAATCCGCCAGTAACCAAGACGTGTTCCAGTGGCACGGAAACGGGAAGTGGACGACATGATCAAGGGTATGGTGAAAGACGGCGTGATTGAACCTCCATCCAGTCCATGGTGTTCACCGGTAGTATTGGTGAAAAAGAAAGAACGGCAGCATGCGCTTCTGTGTAGACTATCGCCGACTAAACGACATCACGAAGAAGGACAGTTATCCGTTGCCAAGAATCGATGACACGCTGGATACGCTATCGGGAATGAAGTGGTTTTCCACCTTACATCTGAAGAGTAGCTACTGGCAGGTCGAAATAGACCCTCGGGATAAAGAAAAGACAGCGTTCTCTACTAGTAAACGATTGTGGCAATTCAAAGTTATGCCATTTGGATTGTGTAATGCTCCTGCCACCTTTGAGAGATTGATGGAGCGGGATGACATTGCCCGACCTCTTCATAAGATAACTGAAGACAAGATACAGTTCTGCTGGAATGAGAGCTGTGACGTCGCATTTCAGAAGCTCCTAGGCTATCCTGACAATGCAAATGAATTCATAGTTGACACAGATGCCAGGAATACTGGAACCGGCGGGGTATTTTCTCAACGAAAAGGAGATCATGAGGTTGTAATTGCGTACTTCAGTAAAGCCTTATCCAAACCTGAGAGGAACTACTGTGTCACTCGAAGGGAGCTTCTAGCTGTAGTAAAAACATTGCAGCATTTCAATAAATATTTCTTGGGGCGGAAATTTCTCCTGCGAACGGACCACGTTGCTTTGAAATGGCTTCTGCAATTTAAGAACCCAGAAGGACAGGTAGCAAGATGGATTAAGCTACTGCAAGAGTTTGATTTGAAAGAAGAAAGAAAGAAAAAATATTTAATTGCCACAAAATGACATACAAACATTACATTTCAAGAACGAGAACAGTGGTAAAAGATTTTGAAAACTAAACACTTAACAATAGTGTTAGTAGTTCTTAAATTATGTTAGAAATGTAAAATAAAAGACAAAAAAAATAAATGCGAGTGTAAATAAAGGCAGAGCATGTCGTGATTGTGGCAAGAAGGCTTCCACTCAGCATAATGCTGTGCCGTGGGGGACCCACAACACGGCGCTGTTTTTCATTGGTCGCCTAGGACGTGACGTACGGATACCAAGGTCTGTAGTGCATGTAATAATAGATACAAAAACAAAAAATATATACAGTAAGATATTTAAAATAAACTACGAATAAACTATAAATAAACTATTAATATTATTATGTTTTGAATAAAAGGAATGCAGGTATCAGAAACACCGAAGAGATGCATATACGGCACACGATTGACAAAACGAGCAATGCTCGGGGCATTGTTAGACCCATCAACCGCACAATGTTTATATTGGTCTGGACACGGTCTTCGCGAGAGAGCATTACCGTGGGACGAGCATGTCTAAGAGGGAGGCAATGTTACAAGATAGGGCAATGCCATCTAGTAACGAGAGGAAGAACTAGGTAGTAACTAGTGGTGCCATCTAGTATCGAATAGCGGAACTAATGTTCTCGAAAGCTCGTGACGAATGGAATTTTCCAGAAGGTTCGAGCCGAACATCCAGAATGTTCGGCTCGAACCTTCTGGAAAATTCCAGTTTCTAGTCGCTTCGGGAACAATGAGTTCGAAAGTCGATTGTTCTGGAAGTTTCTCGAATTATCTAGAACAGTATGGAACGTTCTAGAAACTTCTTTCGTGCTATATAAAGAGCAGTCGGGTTCGTCGTGAGTGGACTCTTCGCCTGCCATCGCCGCCGAGCGGTCGTCTCGCCGCCCGCCGCTCTCGCTGCCCACACCGCGCGCCCCGCCGCGACCCACTCTCCGTCTCGTCGTGCCACTGCGTGACGTCACTGCGGTCGCCGCGTCTCCGCGCGCCGCCCACAGTTGTCACTAATAGTAACTTCGGTTACTAGTAGGGACATCTTTTTTGGCCCCTTCCGGGTATAAAACTACGACTTAGTGGTCCTTGGTGGATACCTAAAGGTGTTAACGAAGCCAAGTGGAGTGGTGACCCGCCCACTTGCCAAGTCCCGTCTGGACACGGCAGTTAGAAGGAGTCGGGAGCAGGGTAGTTGGCCTTGGTAGATAGCCTAGTCATCCCTGTCTCTGCCCCACATCGATTCACCTGGCACTGTCGGGTGTCTCAACCTCGTAGGATGTCCGCCCGTCTTCAGTACAAAAAGTACAAAGAGCGCGTAGCCGCTATCCATTCCGAGACTAGGTCCAAATCCAAATCTTGGGTCGATGAGGAGCATGACTCTCCCATCGAAATGGACACAGCCCTCAGTACCGACGATGAATGGGCAGCAGTAGCTGACCACATCGATCAGGTAACCGATAATCCCCCAGTAGACCCCAATATCCCCGATTTGTCAGAGGACTATGCCACCATGTCCTCTTCTTCTGACTCTGATGACAGAGATTTCATAGTCCACTCTGGAGGAAAGAAGAAGATGAGGAAGAGTGCCCCTCATGCTACCAAGGCCAAAAAGGCAGTAGCTAAAACCTCTCCCCAGACAGTTCTGCCGCCGGCCTTGCCCAACAGGCAACCCTCCCCCGCCCGCACCCCCGCTAGTCCTTCTCTGCGGTTAAACCGCTCGCCCAGCCCTATGGTAATAGCAAATACCACTAGGAAGCCCCCTCCTCCTCCGAGATGAGATGGAGAGGCATTAAACTCAGATGAATCAGCCAGGGTCCTGGCGGAAACTTTCTTCCCAGACGATGACGAGGAGGAAGACAACTCCGAACACGCCCAGACAAGAGAGGCAGCAGCACGTTCAGAGGAGGGCATACCGGGGGACAAAACGGATCCACCCTTCACTCTTGCTGAACTTAGGTATGCATCAAGGAGTTTTAATCCGAAGAGGGCGCCGGGCCCTGACGGGTTCACAGCGGACATTTGTGAGGCCGCCATCAGGAGCAATGAGCAAGTGTTCTTAGCCATAACAAACAAATGTCTCGAGTTGTCCTGCTTCCCGGAAAAGTGGAAGGAAGCGGCGGTAGTCGTACTAAGAAAGCCTGGAAAGGACAATTACACCCAAGCAAAATCCTACCGACCGATTGGACTTCTGCCTATTCTCGGAAAGATCCTAGAGAAAATGCTGGTGCGGAGACTGAAATGGCATATGCTACCCAAAATGAATCCTCGTCAATATGGATTTGTGCCTCAGCGAAGCACGGAAGACGCTCTGTACGACATGACGCAGTATATAGAATTGAAGTTAAAGGAGAAGAACCTGGTGGTGGTTGTCTCACTAGACATAGAAGGAGCGTTTGATAGTGCGTGGTGGCCAGCAATAAAAAGTCGCCTGGCGGAGAAAAAGTGTCCACTTAACCTCCGAAGACTGGTGGGAAACTACCTACAGAATAGGGGAGTTGCGGTGAGATATGCTGGAGCGGAGTACAGGAAGAGGACCTCAAAGGGATGCGTGCAGGGATCGATTGCGGGGCCCACGTTCTGGAATCTGCTCCTGAACCCGCTGCTTGAAGAACTGGAGGAGAGAAAAACGTACTGCCAGGCATTTGCAGATGACGTGGTGCTTATTTTTTCCGGAAAAACAGCTTTGGATCTGGAGATCGAAGCCAATGCCAGCCTGGCACATGTGCAGCGGTGGGGTGTTCGAAACAAACTAAAGTTCGCGCCACATAAAACACATGCCATGCTGCTAACTAAGAAGCGAAAGTTCGACACACCACGGCTGCGCATGGGCGGAGTCGATATTGCGCTGGTGGAGGAAATAAAGCTGCTCGGACTTATTATTGACCGGAAAATGACTTTTCGGAGTCACGTCACATATATCTGCAAAAAAGCCATAAACATCTTTAGGCGGCTGTCCGGCGCAGCAAGGGTAACCTGGGGATTAAACCCAGAAGTGGTAAGAGTTATCTATACTGCAGTTGTAGAGCCGGTGATCCTCTACGCGGCCAGTGCATGGGCCAAAGCGGTGGACAACATCTATTTACAAAAACAGCTCAACTCTGTTTTGAGGGGCTTCGCCCAGAAGATCAGCAAGTCCTACAGGACGGTGTCACTGAATTCGGATTTGATCTTGACAGGATTGCTGCCTCTTGACCTAAGAGTCAAGGAAGTAGCATCTCTCTATGAGGCGAAGAGAGGCACTGACTATCAAAAGGAAATCTGACTATGATAAATGTCCCATCTCATTTGTCAAGCGAACCATAAGAAGTGCTTCGATTGACAAGTGGGAGGAAAGATATCAAAGAGAGAGCAAAGCCAGTGTCACAAAAACATTCTTTCCCTCAGCCATAGAGGCCTATAGAATAAGTAGAAACATACAACTAACATACCTACACACGCAACTCTTTACGGGGCATGGGGGTTTCTCCCAATATCTTGACCGTTTTAAAAAAAAGGACTCACCTTCATGTATCTGCGACCCGGTCGCAGAGGAAACAATTGTACATCTGATAACTGAGTGCCCAATGTTTGGGCTGGCCAGATTCAAACTGGAACAAGAAATAAACATGCAAATTAGCGAGAGTAATATAAATACAATTATGATAAATAAAGACATACGAAGCCAATTCTTGTAATATTGTTTAAATATAATAAGTATTGTAATAGATAGAAATAAAATATAGAAAAAGAAATTAACACAGTAAATATTGTGAGTTATATTGTACTGTTATCAATCGTAAATTATCTAGCTATTTTACTAATTTAATATGTTTAATTAAACATGATTTTAATATTAAAAGTATTGTATTGACTATTGTAGTACCAACTGTGTTCGGGTATGGCACGACTAACCAATCATACTGCATTGGTTGGAATGTAGGTAGGATGGTGGGGTAAACGTCACTTTGGTTGTCGTGCCAGTGCCCCGAGCTCAGTCGTGAATTTAACGTCAACTTGTGCACTCGTGAATAAAAATAGTGTTGGTTGTATTCTGTTTCGGTTCGAGAAATATAAATAAGTAAGTACATGAACAATTATCTTTTATTCTATATTTAAACCCTGAAGCCCTGAACGTGCATAACAGTTTATTTCTTATTTAAACCAAATCATTACTTGATTCTGCGTGCGAGTCAACAGTACTTAGTGTTAAATTTATAAGGTAAAGTAATAGGAAGAGGCAATAACAAATTAAAAAAAAAAAAAAAATGCAGCCCAAAATAGCTAATATTGTTATAAATAGCCTGTAATACTATTAAGTAGATTAACAAATATAGTCTGTTGTTATGTTAATTAGGTTGAATAAATTAGTCTGTACTATTGTTAAGTAGATTAATAAAAACTGCCCATATACTCAGTAATCTCAGTGGTCCCAATCTGCGACTACAGTATTGATGGATAAATATATATATATGACAAAATTGTCGCAGAAAAATAAGCCTCCGACAGCAATATCGGAGAGAAACGTGTATACATATAAATAAAAAAATAAAATAAAAAAAAACTTCACCAAGGCCACTGCATGCCAACAGGGCATCAGAATCCAAGTCCCCACGCCCCGTGATTATCGAGATTTAACTCGTTTTCTCAAAGACAGGAAAGTATCTTTCCATACATACTCCCTTCCGGAGGAAAAGTTCACCAGAGTCGTGATCAAGTGCGTTCCAAAGGAAATCCCGACGGAAGAAATCCGAAAGGATTTATTAGCGCAAAAAGTCCCTGTGTCAGAGGACCACCGATTGCATAAAGCAAGAGGCGGAGAACTCTACGACATTGTCTTGGTCATGTGCTTCCCCTTCGAGAGTCACAACCCCATCTTCAATGTCCGGACCGTGTGTAACTTGTCAGGCATTTCCATATCAGTCTACATGGTCTTCACATGATCTAACCAATATTTTGTCTGGACTTTAAAAGAGACTGTGACCTCTGAGTTTGTTTCGGCCTTTCTTCTCAGAGTAGTCAGATAGGAAACGCCGACCTCATCTAGTTTTAAAAAATATGTTCGACATGTAAAAGTGTTTGTATAAACCAACTTACAGAAATAAAATCATTTATCATTTATCATAGAAAAGCCATACCGTCCCCATCTCGTTGGTCAGTGTCACAACTGCCAACTCTACGGTCACTCTCAGACCAATTGCTTTGCGCCTCCCAGGTGCGTTAAGTGCATGGGAGAGCATGGTACTAAGGACTGTCCCCGTACTAAGGACCGATCACAATGCAAGGAGTCTCCCAGCTGCGTGCTTTGTGGACAAATCGGGCACCCGGCTAATTACCGCGGTTGCCCAAAAGCCCCCAAGCTGGCGCCTAAAATGGCCAAGCGTAATGACGCGCGCCAAGCGCGCGTAGCCCCTACTTCTTAACCCCCCCCCCAGACTAGTCTACTTACCCCAGCTTGGGGGCTTTTGCTTAGTCAGCTTACCCCAGGGTGAAGGCCTCTGAGGGGCTAGCCCCTCAGAGGCCTTCACCCTGGGGTAAGCTGAACCACCAAAGTGTGGCTCCTCAGACTTGCTCCCAGCCGATTCCAGCGCTGATGGCCACTCCCATAGCAGCGCCAATTCTATCCCCGACTCAATGCCCCCCACCGCCCCTATGACCGCACAAAGCCAGCCCCCTGTCGCCCCCTCCGGGCGAAAGCCATATCTATGCGTCGCTGAAAATATAATCAGCGCGTATTCTATATTTATGTCCCCTCAAGCCCGTGCACTGGATGTTGAAATCCGGAATGCGGGCTCTCTCCTTCCCGCTGAATGCGCCCGCCTCTTTTCGAGGTACGAGTCCATTACTAGGGAGCTCGATAGCCTTATTTACAAGGACGGTCAATGGGTTCGTAAATAGTACGAACCCTCCGTTCATACAAAATTTATATACAAATTCGTCCCGTCCTCACCGCAGAGGCTCGTCGCATAATCCTTTTCGATTCATATAAGCCAGCCCGCGTTGCTGAGCCATAGTTAAATGCCAGTCAGATATTATTGAAGTCCGTTCTTCTCCACGTAGGCTTTTCCGAACGGATGGTAGAATCACTTTATTAGATCCGGCCTTAGCTATCCCCCCAGCGACGCCCTGAGCCGAGGTCCGACCCCAACTGGGGTAGCCCTTAGTGCTGTCGCTTTAGGTTTAGAAAATTGAAGCCTGGCCGGAGGCTAACAGATTAGTCTCCACAGGTTAGTCCGGTTAAGCAGTGGACAGCTACTTTAGTCGAACTGCGAGACGCCACGTATTAAAAAAAAAAATCGTCGTGAGTCAGTTTCGATTGAGAAGCGATACAGAGCGATCAAAGCTGAAAATAGTGCGAAATAATAGAATTGTTTAAGAAGTGTTTTTGTAATAAACAGTGATTAATTGAAGTCTGCTGTTTAATTAATTTATCCATGAACCCCAGCTCGTAACAATATTAAAGTTGATTCTTAATATATATTTTGTTATTGAACTGATTTTATTTTTCAGTTATAGATGTTTTAAATACACTGGCTGTCCCACGCAGCTTTGCTCCCGTCAACTGGCTACCTACCCACCCATCTACCCTACCTACCCTACATACGAGTACATGATTCTTGCGTAACTTAAACCATTTACGCAGCGCACGCATCGGAAGCATTCTGAATGGAATATTTGCCCGTTTTTGCAACATTTGTCATTTATGCTCCGCTTCTATTGGTCGTAGCGTGATGTTACATAGGGGGGGGGGGCCCACAACGCAGTTACTGGTTAACACGATAGGTAAAATATACACGATACTGGAAAGGCCTCATCATCAGGTGGATATTTAGTTGCCACTCTAGAAATGATTTATACATTATATTTAATAGTACATACAAAAATTTAAATACATTTACTGAAAATTTCAATCAAATCATTGTTCAATTTTGTAACGACCGTCCAAAAACGTTACTTTTTAATTATTAGTGCCAATAATTAATATTGTGCGATTTAATTACTAGATAATAATAAAACCTAAATTATGTCCGTACCTAGTAACACAGCGAGCTCATTCATCCAGTAAATGACCATAGATTAAGTCTTAACATCGGATTTTGTAGAAGGTCTAGTTAGATTATATTGGGTCGTATAATACAGCCTTGCCACGGGGTTTTTTATTATTATTGTTAGGCTCGCATTTGACCACTATCTCTCCTGATGGTAAGCGATGATATGGTCGACGATGAAGCACACTTGCGTGGAACTAACCTATTCACTCTTGACCTAAATTCCCCCAGGTTGTAGCTATCCCCCCCCCCCCCCCGGTGGGTTCCCGCATTATTGAGGCGGGGGGGCTCAGTAGCCGTGGCTTGGTCACCCACATTGAAGCAAAGAGGATCCCGAGGAGGAGCCGCTCGTCAGGGCGTAGCGGCCAACAAGTAGATTGCGGTGCCGCCTGGGTGACATAGCAATTGAGGCGGTGAGTGAGACTGAAAGTCTATGGTCGGCGGCGAGGAGTCCTGGGACACGGTGGTATCCTTATGCGAAACAGTCGTCTCGCAGAATGATGCTGCGGAGAGGGAGAGGGAGATTTCATCCGCTCACCCGATCCGTAGCAGACGCGCCGGGTGTTGGCGGAGGGTGGACAACGCCCTCTCCCAGCCCCCCTAAATGGGTCCAGCAAATGCGGTACCCATACAGCAGGACTCGAGGTGGCGGTGCGTAGTGTTCCACGCGCGCCCTTCTTAGACGGGGGAGTCCAACACCTCACTCCCCCTCCAACCCGAGGTCGAGGCCCGCGAACGCGGGCCTCGACCCAGGGGTTTTTAGTCAGTACGACCCAGGGTGGAGGACATCCAAATAAGAAGAGCAAAAAAAAAAAAATGCTGTCGCTCCATGTAAAATGTTGGTACTCGGATGCACCGGTTGAACTGGCAGCCGACCCCTACATAAAAGAGAAAAAGGCTTGGCAGATTAGCTGTTGAGTCGTTAGGATGAGAATCAAACCTTGATTCCCAAATATTTGCAATGTTAAGTTCCACCGGGTTATAAGAACCAAATATATATTAAAATAATCTTTTTTTAAAACAAGCTATTTTCGTATTCTTCTCTGCAAACCCTTTCATTGAGAAACCAATATCATGGCACATTGCACCAGAAATAACTATTCCGCCATCTTGGGCCGTCCGCCATATTGGATTTGGAATGACGTCACTTAGCTAACCATGCATCGTCATCCAAACTAAACGTGAATGTTAAATTTCATCTTAATTGGTGCAGATAATTGCTTTAAAATTCAGTTGCAAGATTTGACCCGAAGACACTTACGTATATACATACATACATTGCAAGTTGAATAAAAACGCTTGTAAAAGAATATCCCTTCTTATGTCGATTCCCCATCGAGTCCACTTCATGGTTTCAAAACTTTTTGTCCTGGTTATGTTTCTGCACTCATCTTTTCAGTAGCACGCACGGGTTTTGAAGCTATTAAACTTCTTCTTCCTCTAGGCCGTTTGTCCTTGACTTTGCCATTGAGGGAAACAGGAAATAAACTTGCACTAAATCTTATACATGTGTTCAAAACTTTAGTCACTTCTGTTGCATAAGATATACTTCCAAGACCAAAGCTAAAGGTTTGACTACCGTCTGCACAATTTTGAATATGCTGTTTCATTCCGCGACTGTAAATTTATAGATTTCAATCTTATTTTGCGCGGTGCTTATTTTCTGTGTTTTTAGGGTTCCGTTTCTCAAAAGATTAAAGGTTATGTTGTTTATAGAATCATTAAATTCGGCAAGAAGCTATTTCTTAAAGCAAATATAAGGGAAAAAAAATCGAAATCCATAAATTTGTATATAAATAATGATTATTTGAAGTTGGTAAACTTACCGCGACCTATATCAATCAAATCAAAATTTATTTATTCAATTAGGCCATTAAGCGGCAATTTCGAACGTCAAAAATAAAAATTAAATGTTATAATAATTGATTCTACCGTCCATTCGGAAATGTAGCTTGTTATGGAGAAGAACGGACAAGAAACTCCAAACTTAATCATTACAAAAAAAAAAAAATGTATTTTACAAGTATTTGGTTACAATAATCTTGTAGGAAAAATACATATATCTGAGAACGATGTAAAAAAAAACGCACTTAAAAGCGTCTAGAGTAAAACATACAATTAAAAATACAATAAATAGGTAATTAAAAACAGGCGGAGGCAGCTAAGATATGACCAATCCCAACTGATGGCGCCCGTTCACGAACATGACATATGAATCGGCACCACTCAGCTCAACCATCATGAAAGGAACCGAATGATCCAACACATGTGCCACCATCAGAGAGACATTAGAGACAGCATGAGACTCTCAACTGCCAGGGCACACTGAAGTCAACGAACGACACATAGTTACAGTAAATGGTAGATTTACAGTTGGTACATAGTACTCACATATGTGCTGTGCAGTTATATAATCAAAAAAAATAAATTGAGTGTATACAACACAAATATACATTATAATTATTTGGGCGCACGGTTGGCGCAGTGGTTGAGCGATTGACTGCTGCGCTGCGTGTCGCGGGTTCGATTCCCGCACGGAACAAATATTTGTATGACCTACAGATAGTTGTTCTGGCTCTGGGTGTTGTGTATGTGAGTTTATATGTTTGTAAACGCACCCACGATACAGGAAGAATTTTTTAGTGTGGGGAGAAATTCCTAGTGTGGGGCAACGTTTTTTTAAAAAAGAAAAAAAAAGGACAAAAGAACGTACAGTCTTCAGCAGGTCCAACAATACTTCATAACTTTTCTGCTTATTACTTGTTTTTGTGCCCTAGTGGCTGTGGAGCTGGAATAGCGTTGGGCCAAGCATTTTTATCAGCGATGTAATCCCCCAACCTGCACAGTGTGCGTTTTATACAAGTTTTAAATTTCGTCTCATTAAATTCTAGAATGTGTGGCGGTATTTTATTGTAACATTTTATACAGTACCCCATAAAAGATGACGCTACTTTAGCCAGCCTGAAACCTGGTTGAATTAATTGGTCCCTATTTCAAGTAACATAACTATGTCTATCGCTGTTCTTACTAAAAAGATGTAAATTCTTTCTAACGTACATGATGTTTTCGTAAATATATTGACACGGTACCGTCATGATGTTAATGTCCTTAAACAGTTCCCTTAGAGAATCGCGCCGGCGAAGATTGTATATCGCTCTGATGGCTCGTTTTTGCAGAACAAAAATTTACTGAATGTCTGCAGCCCTTCCCCATAGTAATATGCCGTCAGACATTATACTATGAAAGTAACTAAAATAGACCAGCCTCGCGGTATCTACATCAGTAAATTGACGAATTTTTCTAACAGCATAAGCCGCCGAACTTAACCGCCCCGCAAGTGATATTAAATGAGGACCCCATTGTAACCTTGAGTCTAGCGTGATACCCAGGCAAACCGTTTTGTCGACGAATTCTAGCTTCTCGTTGTTCAATATAATGTCACAATCATAATTTTTGACATTCGGCAAAGCAAATTTTACACACTTAGTTATTTTAGCATTCAAAACTAAATTATTAGCAGTGAACCAATTTAGAACTTGCCGCAATGCATTATTTACGTCGGCAACGTTACTCGTACGTCTAATACCATGTTTAGTTTGTTTTTCAATGGATGGGGTTAATCGTTAATGTATACTAAAAATAAGAAAGGACCTAAAATTGAGCCCTGGGGTACCCCCATTTTCACGTGCAACCCCGACGAATTGACACCGTTTATTTGAACTAATTGCTGTCTATCATTCAAATAGGATTTTACTAAATTTAATGCTGATTGGCCTAGCCCGTAATGCTCAAGTTTCAAAAGCAATGTTTCATGTTCAACGCAATCAAACGCCTTCGACAGGTCGCAGAAGATACCTATGGCATCTTGACCCTCCTCCCACGCATCAAAGATGTGTTTTATTAAGGTGACACCAGCGTCGGTTGTACAACGTCCTTTGGTGAAACCATATTATTTCTCGTGTAGGATGTTTTTCGTATTAAAATAAATGAGCATTTGATTTAGCATTATCTTTTCAAATACCTTGCTGAAAACCGGCAACACGGATACTGGTCTATAATTATTTGTGTCTTTACTGTCCCCGGATTTAAAAAGTGGTATAACCTTACTATATTTCATTAGATCCGGAAAGACTCCTTGATCTATATATAAATAAAAAATTAAAGCTAAGTACGGCGCTATAGTCTGAATAATGGAGGCACAAACTTTGATGGACATTCCCCATAGATCTTCTGTCAGTTTTATCTTTATTTGCTTAAAAGCTTTTATCACTGTTATTAGGTTTATATGTGAAAAGTTTAATGCAGTCGGGCAGGCTGAAACGTTAGCGTGTAATAAACCATAAGCGAGCGATGGCGAAGAATTTAAGGTTTCAGTAGTTTTAATTGGGATACTGGTAAAGAAATTTACAAATTCTTGAGCAACTTCTTTGTTATCTCTAATACGTCTTTGTGTAGTCTCAAGCGTGTAATCAGTATTTTTTATTTTGTTCCTGTTTGTTTCATTATTAATAATTTTCCAAACCGTCCTAATTTTATTTTCTGCGAATTTAACCTTATTGCTAATGTATAAAGCCAAAATTGCAATGTATGGGAACCAAAGTTTATCAACGGCAAAGTAAATTTGGACCTCAATCAGTTTATCTTTTTGTTAGAGCTAGGTATGTTAGGTAATTTCATTGTTTATGAACTCCAGTAACGTTACAGTTCAATGTTACCTTTGGACATTGACTCAGCAATCGGCCCAGCTGACGCGCGGCCCAGATAAAATACTGTTTGGTTGCATTTTACACGTCTAGGACCCAGAAAAAAATTAAAATTAGTGTGTATTCAAACAAAAAAAGTATATAAGCTGTAAAATATTGTTAAAAAATCAGATTTGAATTTGTATCCTCATCTCATTACCCTTTAGCCATCTCTGATCAGTCTCGTGAGACTGCTGGGCTGGCAGTGACTGTATTCTTCCCGAACCTAGAATTCCTGCCCACTATCCGTCTGTAACCTTAGGTCGGATGGTGCAGACATCCTGAACTTATCTATATATTTATTTATCACACACTAGGTAATTGGTTTGTTAGGGCTGTAGGGCTTATAGGTCTTAGGGTCGTAGGGACAGTTAGGCTGTAAGGTCCTAGTAGATCCTTAACTTATCATATATTTTCATGTAGATAATGTCGCACCCTTAATATTACTGCGGCCTTACGTGACGTATGTTAGGGTGGGCGTGCAGTTACCTAATTATTTAAGGTAATACAGCTGTTTGTACGAAACACTCGGTGCGCTAGTCCGACTCGCACTTGGCTGGTTTTCAATATGCGTAAGCGTAATACTAGTCATAAATAAACACATTTTCTTTCTCCTTTCTGTATATGTCCAGTCTACTTCCAACCTATTCTTTGTCCCGAGTGCAGTATTATGTAATCAGCAGTGTGTCAGTAATTATCTGGGGCATGGATAGACTCGTTTATACGCATCTAATCGCATGTTCATTATGAGCAACACAAGTAATATACTCACCGTGTTATTTAGAAGTAATAATAGATAGAAATTAATGTAACAAGAACCTATGAGTAGAACGAAAAACTCCGAGCACAAAACCGAAACGTCAGAACACCGTTGACAACGTGATAAATAGTAGCTATTGGTGGAGCTTTGAGGTCGTCGCCTTTCTGGTCCAATTTCGACCTCCTATCCTCAAAGGCCTACACCTGCCTGCCGCTGCACACGACATCTCCACTTGGGCCGATTTTGTGCCTGATTCTCCCAAAGTGTGGGGTCAATGTCGCCTCTCTTCATGTGTCTATTCTAAACATCCTTGAAGCGCAGGAACTACCCGGCACGCCTCCATTTCCCTACCTGGTATTCAGAATAGAATAGACGCTTAGCAAGCCTTTGTTCTGCATCCTGGAGACGTCCCCACACCACCTAAGCTGACGTCTCATCAGGTAGGAATCTATACCAAGGAACTTTGCTCGTCTTAGGACGTTTGTGTTTTTTACACGATCTGACCATCTGATGTTCAGTATGCTTCGGAGGCATTTCAGATGGAATTGGTCTAAGGTCCGTATATGCTTACGGTAAACGAGACACCACGCTTCAGAAGAGTATAAAAGGTTGAGAGAACTATTGCCATTTATACAGAGACCTTTGTAGCCAACCTGGGATCGTGAGAACGGAAAACATTTGGCTGCAGTTTGCCAATTTGGTTTTCCGGCGTGTGTGTATGACTTGATGTATAAATGTGAGTGAAGCAAAAGAAGTATGTAAGGATCGTAGCTGGTGGCTTTCTGTAGTTTCTACCTATCCCCATGGGAAAAAGGCGTAAGTTTATGTATGTATGTATTCTCGGTTTTTTTAGCCTTTTGGTATTATTATAACATAAATTATTACTTATTGAAAATAACACCAAAAACGAAAACAAAAACGCATCACACTTCAAATTCTAATCAATTCGTAGTCCAACACTTAGGTCTCAGCTGCTCATCTCGTATGGACCATTATTCAACATAGGTTACACAAATGGATTAAGACCTAGCGTCTAGATGACAGCCAGGTCGTCAATATACTTAGACACACCGCAGTTAGAGCAACTTAAGTTAGCGCAACCATCGACGGAGAGGGAGTAAAGATGCTCGTAGCGTTGCAAGGGCAAGTTGTGATCTTGTCACAGTGTACAGGAAATGAAAACTAACGTCGAGGTCAAAAGCAAATAAGTGATTCTAGTTGTCCATTTGCAAAGGGAAATTTTAAAGAAGAAGAATGGAAAAGAAATACTATTTAGGTTACTCTTTTCAAATAAAGTTTTCTATTTTAATATTATTATGTCAGAACAATGATTCTCGGTTGCCGAAACTCGCCACTGAAGTTTCTATGTCCGCGTAGTTTAGCAAAGTTGTATGAACGTCGTCATAAGCAGCTAATTGTAAGTTGCCGGTTGCCACAACTCGGAGATGGAAGTTGGTCCGTCTGTGAAGCGCTTTAGTGCTACAAGTATTATTATTTGCCGTACTGCCATGACTTTGAATGGACCTCAGTGTCCTCTAGTTACGAACAAAATTTAGATAGATGCTAGCTGTCTTACCAGACTGTCAAATTTGATTCAAAATAATATTAAATACTTAACGTCTTGCCAAGCATTTTTGGGTGTGGATTTAAACTTACGACGATTTTAGCACGCCAAAGGATAAATGATTTATAACGTACCATCAAGCTTTTATTTTTCATAGTGGTCGGCACAGTTTTATGTTTTTTTCGTTTGTTGCCGATAACGTGTTCTGCTGTGGCAACAATAATGTAAAAAAATTGTTTATATTAATGGCAGTCAACAGTGATTGTTCCCTCTCGCTCACTCTTGCCCATTTATTTCATCCAAATTATATAATTTATTTGACGTTAAGTTCGATTCATTCTTCTTACAAAGGTGAATTATAGACAGTTCATGAATTAGGAATTACTTTATTCAGTACAGAACGTAAATCTAGTACAGTCCTAATCAACTGGACCACATCGAGACTCACTGCTGACTGAGGGAAATTCAGGTGACAAGATCCAATTTCACTTGGAAAGTGAACCCAGGATTCAGCTGCCAAATTGCCGAATACTAGACCAATCGAGCTGATCTTGGCTAACCATTTCCATCATATCTTATCTTATCTTGTGGAGAGGCCGAGGAAAAACTCGGACACTTTTTTAGTTTAGTTTCGACGGGCTGTTTCCGCAACTCCACGACCAAGCGCGTATTTTGCGTACGGGTGGGACTCAGTCAAATCATTCGATCCACCCCAGCTCTTCGAGAAAGGCCAGCAGCGCCCTGGTGCTGCCGACTATCTCCTGCAGGGTACCTGGGTTGCCGAAGTATTTGGCCCTGTAGCTAGCGATTACAGGGCAGCTTAGGAGTAGGTGAGCTGCCGTCGCCTCCTCCACCATGAAAGCTCTGCAGAGAGGCTGTCCGTGATACCTATGACAAAGAGGTGCTTATTAAAGGTCCCATGTCCAGTGGTTACGGCTGTGACTGCTCGCAACTGTGGCTTAGTTAGTCGTAGAACCTTTTTTGTGAAACGGCTGTCAATGAGGGGTAGTGCCTTCTTGGCCTGTCTACATTCGCTATGATCCATCCATAGCTTGTTGAGTTGATCCCTGGTGCGTTTTCTTACCAGACCGCGTAGTACCCGAAAGGTAAAGGCACTATGGGCTCCGGGCCCACCGATGCCATATTTGAGCCCCTTCTGGCGAGCTCATCCGCAGCGTCGTTCCCTCGGGAGTCACCGTGTCCTTTGATCCATTGAATGGTTGCTTTATTGTGTTTGTGACCTGGTTCAAGCGCCGATGACACTCGTAAATCAGCCCTGAGTTGACTGTGTGGCTTTTTAGTGCTTGCAGGACGGCCATGCTGTCCGAAAGTAAACTCGGACACTTCGACCCATTGGGATCTTTGGTGGTCCCCTAGATAACCTACTCCTCCCCAATCTCGTTGAAAACTTTCTTTATGAGTATTACATCGAGACTAGGAGATATGAGCCTGTAGTCTTCTAGTCTCGGATATCCTTTCCCTAGGAGAGTCATTCGCTTACCAGCCAGTACATCGCATGTACACAAAAGGTGCTCCATGCGTTCCGTATGTTCCCCACACAACTATTTCCATACTATGCTGGGTCAGCTGCCAGTCTTACCGTTTGCAGCTGAACAACTTTATTTTCCATGGAGCATGCCTATCTGACCTCCAAAACCCAGTTACTAGATCACACGGTATTCGACCCTTGGCAAGGCTAAAGACACCGCAAGATAAAAAAAAATACAGGTAACACCTCTGTACCAATGTATTACATAATATAAAAACGATACGAAAAAAAATGTAAAAGCAGTGTCGCTAATCATAACAAACGTGTCACGGTAAGGGGCTTTCTTAAACCTGTCACTTGGCATGAGTTACACACCTTTTGGTCAATATAATTTGTATTTGTATTTATTTAGGTAGGCAGTTCTTTCAGTCCATCCAAAAGTTGTGTTGTGTTGTGGGAGATATCGCTGTCAACAATAAGACCGCTATTGTAACCTTATAAATAAGTTTTTCTTGTAAATTTGTATAAATTTTATGGTGTATAATAAAGTATATTCTAATATTTTCTACTTACTATAATGAAACTCATATAGTAACCTTTATTGACAATTATTTTCAGTATTGAGATAAACGCGTGGACCGATGTACATGTTTTAAACGGATAAAATGGTTCTACCTTTAATTTCACAAAAAATTATCAAAATATCACCATAAACAAAAAAAACATGTTTTTAAGTTACGTAAACTCCATTTGACATAACATTACACATTTAAATAATCCCATTTTACAGCCCGTTCAACCGATTTTGACTTTCATTGCGTTGGTGATATGACAAAAACAGCTGTATTAAACAGCAGCTTTTTACGAGTATGCTATTCTTATAATTACGGGATAGAACTCAAAATCGGTTGAATGGACTGTAAAAAGGAGTTGTAGAAATTTTAAATGTTATTTCTAATGGATTATAGGTAATTATACTTTTTGGTACAAATTGGATCAAAGCCTTTTTTTTGTTATTTGGTGTAGTCACGCGTAGTAACTTTTCCAATCTGTGATTTATTGTAAACATTTTCTGCTCCTTACTATCTTTAACGTCTGTCAAATATCTGCGAATCTGGATAAAACGATAAATCTTAACCAAGAGCTGTTAAAGCCATTTTATTCTGGAACTTAAGCCTTTTAAACTCAGCTTAACTCTCAAAGCAATGCTGTAAACATTTCAGAACAACTCTGAAACTCTTTTACACATAGTTTTAAAGTTTAACTCCAAGTATTTTTTGGTTGTGGTACACTTCTTTAAAAGATATTTCGTGTAACTCGCCTGAGCTCAACATTTGTTAGGCGAGCTGGGTTTCTTGTTTTATAGTTTAACTAGGTAAGCCTTACGGCTTTGACTGAGTTTAAAATTATTCGTTTATAGGGAACAAAAACTTAGTCCTATGGCTTTCTAGAGACGGAAACGGGTTACCTATGTTTCTCCGAAACGAAATTGACTTATTATCATTTCCCAAACAATTTTCCGCATAATTTAATTTGCCAAATTATTACTTAGCAAAAATCTCTTCACAAATAATTTTAACGCAAACTTAATTATTGGCAATGAACGTTTAAACAAAAACTTGTTTACCAACTAGTACTTTTATCAATTTTTATGTAGTCAAATATTTCAGTTGGAATGACACATTTTACCCAAAATAAATTAAGCCAAATATTTAGTTACGTCAGTTTTCAATTTACCATTTCTATTCAGTCAATTGCTTATTTATTTATTTATTGCAATTACTCTCTGCACTCACAGTTTCACCCAATACGTGCAGCGAGTCAATAATTATAGAATTACACAAGTCAAATTATATTAATAATTTAAAATACACCCAGATTAAACACAGACAGGCAAATCAATTAAACTAACATTAATAAACAAAACATAATTCAATAAAAAATAATAGATAGATAAATAATAGATGACGGAAGCTGAGTTCGCTCGCTTTGCTCGCTCACTTCAGCTCCCGCCATCTCCTTCGAACCTAAGCCGTCCGTGTCGGGGTGCCCAATGCTCCCGAGCTCGCTTCGCTCGCTTTTGGACTAATTTATTGACCATAATTTTCGAATTGCCATTAATCTACAATTCATACTTGCTTTACAAAAGAGGAAATATGGCGCTTGGCGGCAAAATTTGATTAATGACAACTATCCTTAGTAATATTCCGCCAAGTAAAAATTTTACCAAATGAAAAAATGCGTATTAGAATCATTCCAAAATTGCATTGGTATAAAAAAAAGGTTGCAAATATTTGCTTGGGTAGTGAAATTTTGTCAAAATCTTTTCGGCAAAACGGCAGGATCCCGACTGAAACACATCAGTAGGTAGCACCCGAGGTTTGGATTTCTGAACGTTGGTGATGCAATAAGCTCGCTACCTACTTCATGCGATTTCTATGAACTCAAGTGGGTAAATGTAACTCCAATTTGGTGTATTGGGGATACCTCGAAGGATCGAGGACCATGACACACCTTTTTTATCGCCTCTGTTCTCCTAAAACCTGCAGCCGAAGCGACCTATGCCATCGACGATGCCGAGGGAGTGGCAAAGTTTTGGGCCAATCAAGTTAACCATCTACACGAAGAAGAAGACATGGGAAAAGTGAATAAATTATAGATACACAGGCGTTATTTTGTGTTGCACCAGTGATCTTTCAATCTATAAAAAAAAAAAACTATTATTCGCTTTTATTCATAAAACAAAAGAACCAGCCTTTCTATATTTTCCCGTACCTACCTACACATAAGTCCGTATTAACAATAGGCTTATCGCCGCTTTATTTATGGCCTATTTATACGTAATAAATCAATCAAGGCTTGTAACCGTTTATTGGTTTGCTAACGATTTGATTGTGTGATATTTTCATGATAAGATTAAAGCTTATGCTGTTGGTCTTTATTTATACCTATTATATACTTAGGTACAACTATTTTCTTTAAGTCCCTCAGCAAACATCGTGTTTAGTCAGTTGTCGGCTTTCTATCAGACTTCCAATTTGATTGAGAGCGTCCGGTCTACATCAAATGCAAAGGGCAACTGAAAGAAAATTATAAAACCACAACACAGAATAAAAATTAATACGCCACATTTGCTGGGGTGTATTATACATTGTTCGGTAGGTTTTCAAGGTACATTTTGGGGGTTGCAATTCCAATTCACACTGTATTTGAAATGCTATTTTTTTCACAATGAAATTCTCTCAAGTCCGTTCCAGCATCGACCAACAAGAAGAAGGTTATAAGGCTAACGTAACAATTGGGTAACCCATTCTTATGCACAGAGTGTTGTGCGTACAGCTAAAGATTGGGATCCCTGCTGCCTAACATATGCCAGGTATTCTGATAACTATTATCTGGCAGCTTTTAAATCAAGAGATTTTATATTTTGGAAAGCGCGCTCTGTCGTTGACTATATAATTATTGTATAAACTCAATTTATTTTTGAATTATATAACTGCACAACACATATTATGTGAGTACTATGTACCAACTCTAAATGTACCATTTACTGTACCAATGTTTCGTTCGCTGACTTCAGTGTGCCCTGGCAGTTGAGTGTGTCATGCTCTCTCTAATGTCTCTCTGATGGTGGCACACGTGTTGGATCATTCGGTTCCCTTCATGATGGTTGAGCTGAGTGGTGCCAATCCATGTGTCATGTTCGTAAACGGGCACCATCAGTTGCGGTTGGTCATAACTTAGCTGCCTCCGCCTGTTTTTAATTACCTATGTATTGTATTTTGAATTGTTTGTTTTACTCCACACGCTTTCAAATGCGTTTTTTTTTACATTGTTCTCACATGTATGTATTTTTCAACAAGATTATTGTAACAAAATACTTGTAAAACTCATTTTTTTTAAAAAGAGTCAGTGTAGAGTTTCTTATCCGTTCTTCTCCATAACAAGCTACATTGCCGAATGGACGGTAGAATCAATAATGATTTAAAAAAAAAATTGACTTCGAAAGTGCCGCTTTATGGCCTAATGGAATAAATAAATTTTGATTTTGATTGATTTGAATAGCTTACCATACCACCAGGCAGATAAGACCAAATTCAAACAGCAGCGATCCATTCAAGACACACTCGAAAAAGGTGAAGGTGAAAATCGAGATGAAATTAGCATAATTCCTAGAACCAAAAATTCGAAGATTATGGAACATCCACCATCCCGAACTAGGCCCACGTGGTAGATTAAAGTCCACTCCCTCTCACAGAGAAGAGCCCTGTATCCCAGCAGTGAAAACATTACAGATTGGGCAGAAAATAATGTCCAGAACAGTATAATATACTGTTAATAATGTTTAATGGTATATAATGTTTTCCCTTTCCCGTAAGAATGCGAAACTTCTCCCATCAAAATACCAAAGAAATATACTCCATATAAAAGTTTATAGTCATAAATATGATATAAATCAATCAATGCCTGTGATTGTTTTAATGTTTCCTTAATACTATGTTTTTATTGCCCAGTGCGGCCGGTAAACGATAAAGCCTTAGGCCGGGAGTTGGAAAACTTTTCATTACAAGCTTTTATTTAACTTGTACTCGTTACGTGGTTAGCCAAGTGACATTATTCTAAGTCCAACATGGCAGACATCTAACGATGGTGGACTAATTATTTTTAATGTACATTATTAGGGTCTCAAATGAAAGGGTTTTGCTAAGAGGTATATTTAGAAAAGTTTTTTTCATCTAGACTTTTTATGCATAGGTAGGGTTTCGTAGTTTCTTTGTTAGAATTTTGTGTTTGCAGCGCTGTAGTTCAACCTATTGACTAAAAACGAATTTTGTGAATTGTGGGTACAGACTTCTATCCGTCAATCCGCCGCAACATAATTATCATTCAGTTGCTAGGAACAAGTTTTTTTTTAATCTTACGAACAATTTTGAATATTCTTTTTTACTCTGCAAAAAGAATTAGCCTCATGACATGTCATGCTCTTGTATGTTATTACGGGTATTACGCAAAATGAAAATTGTAGGATTTAGTAGTAGACTTAAAACAATTGTAGAACAATTCTGGGAATTTGTAAACAAATATATCAAAAGCTACAGCCCTTAAAGTGCGGTCCCTCAGTCCTCACAGACCATCAGCCAGAACTATTAAAGTATCTGAAAAATTAAGGTATTGCTCTTACAGATATTTAGTAAAGAATAAAAATCGGCTAGAATCTGTGTTTAATTCAAGGTCGAACTTCTGGGTAACCGTGCTTCTTCGGCCACATCATCAGCAACTATCAGTTGAAAAAGGGATCAAACACCCAAAAGTAAAAAAAAAACAATCTGTCCAGCTGAATATATTTTGTTACCTCAGCTCCCGGTATATTATCGACTTATACACATTAGCCGGTAGGTTCACGTCAATACCATTGTTCCATTTCTCTTACTAATCGGTCTTGTAGCTCCTGAACGCTATTTGTTTACTTTACCTAGTAGGTTCACTCGCTTTGAAGTGTTTGGTATCTGTCTTTAATTCTATACCAAACTTTATAGTAATATTAATATAACCTTATACACGGCCTTATATACAATTATATTTCTTACATCGGGCACTGCACTGTTATATATAATGTCGGGTTCAGTCAATAGTACGGACGTCAAAACAAATCGCAAGCACGCCATCTGGTGGCAACGCAAGAACAACTACGCATTGGCGCGCTTTTTCTAACCGCTTGCGAGGCGGGATCAGCAGAATATAGCAGTTGAGTACTGATAGCCTTAGAGCTAACATATCGTAGAATCAGTGTCGATCCGTAATATTAGTAAGCAAGATTGTTACTGAATATTTGAATAAACCCCTAGTGTATCGAATAATTTGTGTGATTGCATTTTCACGATGATACCCACCGACCTGCCCACACACGATGTCTTAACCTAAGGGAATACATATACATACATCCTGACTTTCCGGTGGTTTGCATCTATCGGCCAGCCCGGATGCGACATATATATATTTTACATAATTAAAATTATTCGCGTATTTGGTGCTTCTTTACTTTCTGTAAGTCTGTTTGACAATTTGGCAAAGGCCTCCTCCAACCTACTTCATTCTGGCCACTCTACTCGATGTTAAGCCTGCAATCTGCCTGATATCATTGTTTCATCCATTTTGTTGTCTACCTCTTTTCCTTTTACCTTCCTTTGGGCACCATTGTGTAACTATTTTGCTCCACTTGTCCTTTCCTCTGATCATGTGTCCCGACCACTTCCATTTTAGCGTTTTTATTTTTAGAGTTACGTCTTGTCGTGTATCTCGGTCTTTTTCCTAATGTTGATGTTTCTTATTCTATCCCCCTCTTTACTGCTACCATGCTCCTCTCCACTGCTCGTTGTTAAATGGCAATTCTATTGGTTGTGTTTTTTGTAATGACCCATGTTTGAATTCCATAAATTAAGATTGGTAGAATGCATTCATTAAACATTTGCTCTTTGTTGTTATATGTAGATTTTTTTGTCTTTCATTATTATCCTTAGGACCCTATACCATTTCCAACTGTTTGTTATCCTTCTTTCGATTTCTTTTGTTTATGTTATATTTAGGTGATATCAGCTATCCGAGGTATTATATTCTTCAACATACGAGTAGCTAATTTGTGACTTGCCTATATTTTTATACCAAACTTAAGTCCTGTTATTCTTCTCAGTGTTGATTTTCTACTAGCTATGGCTCTATTTTTGGTTTTGTGTATCTATTTTCTCATTACCATCACCACCTCGCATCGTATTCCTCATTACTGAGGGCCGTGATTCCCGTGTCGTCTTGGAAAAAACTTGTCTTTCACTAATTTGGGCCATCTATGCCTGTCTTTTGCGTCGTGGAGAGCATCGTGCAGCTTGGTATTTAATGATGTATTCTTGTAACTTGGTCTTCTCATTAAGCTTATTGTTAGCTCGTGGATGAAATGAGTGAACTGTATTTTTAGGCGAAATGGTTTAATGCCGTTAGAATTACAAAAACTGTCCCGGTCAAACAAAATTATAGTTTTAAGAGAGAGGTGTCGACTGTCGCGATGGAGTCCGTGGTAGCGAGTGATGCTGAGCCGCGCCGCGTCGCCGCCGCGCTGCGCACTCACACACCATTGCCGTGTGGATCACGCAGATGTGTGTGCAGCGTAGACGGCGCGCTCCGGCCGCCCGAAGTGTTGGGTAGAATTCCCAATACTTATCCTTATTTAAAAACTAAAATTGTACAGGACCTGACAATAAAGAAATATGCCTTTAACATTTGTAGAAAATAAACGATCACAAACAACAATATGCTAGTAAAAAAATATTTAAGGTTTTTTTAAGATTTTAAATTTAGTTTACAATTTAGTTTAATAAAGACCTCTGTAAGGGGAATTACAACGCTGTTGGCTTGGCTGAATTCCGGTCAAAATGTATTTAATTTTGGAATCATTAATACGAAGAAGAAGAATTTTAATTTTGGCAATTCAAGAATCCGTTCTGAGTAAAATATCTTTATAAATTTAGGGCGTTTTTAGTATCACGCCGCCGGTTTGCTCACGTACGCAGGATTGGCCCATGCGTAGTACACGCAAGGCGAGCTCATCCGCAGCGTCGTTCCCTCGGGAGTCACCGTGTCCTTTGATCCATTGAATGGTTGCTTTATTGTGTTTGTGACCTGGTTCAAGCGCCGATGACACTCGTAAATCAGCCCTGAGTTGACTGTGTGGCTTTTTAGTGCTTGCAGGACGGCCATGCTGTCCGAAAGTAAACTCGGACACTTCGACCCATTGGGATCTTTTGTGGTCCCCTAGATAACCTACTCCTCCCCAATCTCGTTGAAAACTTTCTTCATGAGTATTACATCGAGACTAGGAGATATGAGCCTGTAGTCTTCTAGTCTCGGATATCCTTTCCCTAGGAGAGTCATTCGCTTACCAGCCAGTACATCGCATGTACACAAAAGGTGCTCCATGCGTTCCGTATGTTCCCCACACAACTATTTCCATACTATGCTGGGTCAGCTGCCAGTCTTACCGTTTGCAGCTGAACAACTTTATTTTCCATGGAGCATGCCTATCTGACCTCCAAAACCCAGTTACTAGATCACACGGTATTCGACCCTTGGCAAGGCTAAAGACACCGCAAGATAAAAAAAAATACAGGTAACACCTCTGTACCAATGTATTACATAATATAAAAACGATACGAAAAAAAATGTAAAAGCAGTGTCGCTAATCATAACAAACGTGTCACGGTAAGGGGCTTTCTTAAACCTGTCACTTGGCATGAGTTACACACCTTTTGGTCAATATAATTTGTATTTGTATTTATTTAGGTAGGCAGTTCTTTCAGTCCATCCAAAAGTTGTGTTGTGTTGTGGGAGATATTGCTGTCAACAATAAGACCGCTATTGTAACCTTATAAATAAGTTTTTCTTGTAAATTTGTATAAATTTTATGGTGTACAATAAAGTATATTCTAATATTTTCTACTTACTATAATGAAACTCATATAGTAACCTTTATTGAAAATTATTTTCAGTATTGAGATAAACGCGTGGACCGATGTACATGTTTTAAACGGATAAAATGGTTCTACCTTTAATTTCACCTAAAATTATCAAAATATCACCATAAACAAAAAAAACATGTTTTTAAGTTACGTAAACTCCATTTGACATAACATTACACATTTAAATAATCCCATTTTACAGCCCGTTCAACCGATTTTGACTTTCATTGCGTTGGTGATATGACAAAAACAGCTGTATTAAACATCAGCTTTTTATGCCATCCTTATAATTACGGGATAGAACTCAAAATCGGTTGAATGGACTGTAAAAAGGAGTTGTAGGAATTTTAAATGTTATTTCTAATGGATTATAGGTAATTATACTTTTTGGTACAAATTGGATCAAAGCCTTTTTTTTGTTATTTGGTGGCGTCACGCGTAGTAACTTCTCCAATCTGTGCTTTAGTGTAATCATTTTCTGCTCCTTACTATCTTTAATGTTTGTCAAAGATCTGAGAATCTGGATAAAACGATAATCCTTAACCAAAAGCTGTTACAGCCATTTATTCTGGCACTTGAGCCTTTTAAACTCAGCTTAACTCTCAAAGCAATGCTGTAAACATTTCAGAACAACTCTGAAACTCTTTTACACATAGTTTTAAAGTTTAACTCCAAGTATTTTTTGGTTGTGGTACACTTCTTTAAAAGATATTTCGTGTAACTCGCCTGAGCTCAACATTTGTTAGGCGAGCTGGGTTTCTTGTTTTATAGTTTAAAAGTTAAAAAAGTTTAACTAGGTAAGCCTTGCGGCTTTGACTGAGTTCAAAATTATTCGTTTATAGGGAACAAAAACTTAGTCCTATGGCTTTCTAGAGACGGAAACGGGTTACCTATGTTTCATCGAAAAGAAATTGACATATTATCACTTCCCAAACAATTTTCCGCTTAATTTAATTTGCCAAAGTATTACTTAGCAAAAATCTCTTCACAAATAATTGTAACGCAAACCTAATTATTGGCAAGTGAACATTTAAACAAAAACTTGTTTACCAACTAGTACTTTTACCATTTTTTATGTGGTCAAATATTTCAGTTGGAATAACACATTTTACCCAAAATAAAATAAGCCAAATATTTAGTATCGTCAGTTTTCAATTTACCATTTCTATTCAGTCAATTGCTTATTTATTTATTTATTGCAATTACTCTCTGCTCTCACAGTTTCACCCAATACGTGCAGCGAGACAATAATTTTAGAATTACACAAGTCAAATTATATTAATAATTTAAAATAAACCCAGATTAAACACAGACAGGCAAATCAATTAAACTAACATTAATAAACAAAACTTAATTCAATAAAAAATAATAGATAGATAAATAATAGAGCCATCTCCTTCGAACCTAAGCCGTCCGTGTCGGGGTGCCCTAAGCTCCCGAGCTCGCTTCGCTCGCTCTTGGACTAATTTATTGACTATAATTATCGAATTGCCATTAATCTACAATTCATACTTGCTTTACAAAAGAGGAAATATTGCGCTTGGCGGCAAAATTTGATTAATGACAACTATCCTTAGTAATATTCCGCCAAGTAAAAATTTGACCAAATGAAAAAATGCGTATTAGAATCATTCCAAAATTGCATTGGTATAAAAAAAGGTTGCTAAAATTTTTTTGGGTAGTTAAATTTCGTCAAAATCTTTTCGGCAAACGGCATGATCCCGAGGGAAACACGTCAGTAGGTAGCACCCGAGGTTTGGATTTCTGAACGCTGGTGATGCAATATAAGCTCGCTACCTACTTCATGCGATTTCTATGAACTCAAGTGGGTAAATGTAACGCCAATTTGGTGTATTGGGGATACCTCGAAGGATCGAGGACCATGACACACCTTTTTTATCGCCTCTGTTCTCCTAAAACCTGCAGCCGAAGCGACCTATGCCATCGACGATGCCGAGGGAGTGGCAAAGTTTTGGGCCAATAAAGTTTACCATCTACACGAAGAAGAAGACATGAGAAAAGTGAATAAATTATAGATACACAGGCGTTATTTTGTGTTGCACCAGTGATCTTTCAATCTATTAAAAAAAAAAAAAAATATTCGCTTTTTTTCATAAAACAAAAGAACCAGCCTTTCTATATTTTCCCGTACCTACCTACACATAAGTCCGTATTAACAATAGGCTTATCGCCGCTTTATTTATGGCCTATTTATACGTAATAAATCAATCAAGGCTTGTAACCGTTTATTGGTTTGCTAACGATTTGATTGTTTGATATTTTCGTGATAAGATTAAAGCTTTTGCTGTTGGTCTTTATTTATACCTATTATATACATAGGTACAACTATTTTCTTTATGTCCCTCGGCAAACATCGTGTTTAGTCAGTTGTCGGCTTTCTATCAGACTTCCAATTTGATTGAGAGCGTCCGGTCTACACCAAATGCAAAGGGAAACTGAAAGAAAATTATAAAACCACAACACAGAATAAAAAATAATACGCCACATTTGCTGGGGTGTATTATACATTGTTCGGTAGGTTTTCAAGGTACATTTTGGGGGTTGCAATTCCAATTCACACTGTATTTGAAATGCTATTTTTTTCACAATGAAATTCTCTCAAGTCCGTTCCAGCATCGACCAACAAGAAGAAGGTTATAAGGCTAACGTAACAATTGGGTAACCCATTCTTATGCACAGAGTGTTGTGCGTACAGCTAAAGATTGGGATCCCTGCTGCCTAACATATGCCAGGTATTCTGATAACTATTATCTGGCAGCTTTTAAATCAAGAGATTTTATATTTTGGAAAGCGCGCTCTGTCGTTGACTATATAATTATTGTATAAACTCAATTTATTTTTGAATTATATAACTGCACAACACATATTATGTGAGTACTATGTACCAACTCTAAATGTACCATTTACTGTACCAATGTTTCGTTCGCTGACTTCAGTGTGCCCTGGCAGTTGAGTGTGTCATGCTCTCTCTAATGTCTCTCTGATGGTGGCACACGTGTTGGATCATTCGGTTCCCTTCATGATGGTTGAGCTGAGTGGTGCCAATCCATGTGTCATGTTCGTAAACGGGCGCCATCAGTTGCGGTTGGTCATAACTTAGCTGCCTCCGCCTGTTTTTAATTACCTATGTATTGTATTTTGAATTGTTTGTTTTACTCTACACGCTTTCAAATGCGTTTTTTTTTACATTGTTCTCACATGTATGTATTTTTCAACAAGATTATTGTAACAAAATACTTGTAAAACTCATTTTTTTAAAAAGAGTCAGTGTAGAGTTTCTTATCCGTTCTTCTCCATAACAAGCTACATTGCCGAATGGACGGTAGAATCAATAATGATTTAAAAAAAAAAATGACTTCGAAAGTGCCGCTTTATGGTCTAATGGAATAAATAAATTTTGATTTTGATTGATTTGAATAGCTTACCATACCACCAGGCAGATGAGACCAAATTCAAACAGCAGCGATCCATTCAAGACACACTCGAAAAAGGTGAAGGTGAAAATCGAGATGAAATTAGCATAATTCCTAGAACCAAAAATTCGAAGATTATGGAACATCCACCATCCCGAACTAGGCCCACGTGGTAGATTAAAGTCCACTCCCTCTCACAGAGAAGAGCCCTGTATCCCAGCAGTGAAAACATTACAGATTGGGCAGAAATAATGTCCAGAACAGTATAATATACTGTTAATAATGTTTAATGGTATATAATGTTTTCCCTTTCCCGTAAGAATGCGAAACTTCTCCCATCAAAATACCAAAGAAATATACTCCATATAAAAGTTTATAGTCATAAATATGATATAAATCAATCAATACCTGTGATTGTTTTAATGTTTCCTTAATACTATGTTTTTATTGCCCAGTGCGGCCGGTAAACGATAAAGCCTTAGGCCGGGAGTTGGAAAACTTTTCATTACAAGCTTTTATTTAACTTGTACTCGTTACGTGGTTAGCCAAGTGACATTATTCTAAGTCCAACATGGCAGACATCTAACGATGGTGGACTAATTATTTTTAATGTACATTATTAGGGTCTCAAATGAAAGGGTTTAGCTAAGAGGTATATTTAGAAAAGTTTTTTTCATCTAGACTTTTTATGCATAGGTAGGGTTTCGTAGTTTCTTTGTTAGAATTTTGTGTTTGCAGCGCTGTAGTTCAACCTATTGACTAAAAACGAATTTTGTGAATTGTGGGTACAGACTTCTATCCGTCAATCCGCCGCAACATAATTATCATTCAGTTGCTAGGAACAAGTTTTTTTTTAATCTTACGAACAATTTTGAATATTCTTTTTTACTCTGCAAAAAGAATTAGCCTCATGACATGTCATGCTCTTGTATGTTATTACGGGTATTACGCAAAATGAAAATTGTAGGATTTAGTAGTAGACTTAAAACAATTGTAGAACAATTCTGGGAATTTGTAAACAAATATATCAAAAGCTACAGCCCTTAAAGTGCGGTCCCTCAGTCCTCACAGACCATCAGCCAGAACTATTAAAGTATCTGAAAAATTAAGGTATTGCTCTTACAGATATTTAGTAAAGAATAAAAATCTGCTAGAATCTGTGTTTAATTCAAGGTCGAACTTCTGGGTAAGCGTGCTTCTTCGGCCACATCATCAGCAACTATCAGTTGAAAAAGGGATCAAACACCCAAAAGGAAATAAAAAACAATCTGTCCGGCTGAATATATTTTGTTACCTCAGCTCCCGGTATATTATCGACTTATACACATTAGCCGGTAGGTTCACGTCAATACCATTGTTCCATTTCTCTTACTAATCGGTCTTGTAGCTCCTGAACGCTATTTGTTTACTTTACCTAGTAGGTTCACTCGCTTTGAAGTGTTTGGTATCTGTCTTTAATTCTATACCAAACTTTATAGTAATATTAATAAAACCTTATGCACGGCCTTATATACAATTATATTTCTTACATCGGGCACTGCACTGTTATATATAATGTCAGGTTCAGTCAATAGTATGGACGTCAAAACAAATCGCAAGCACACCATCTGGTGGCAAAGCAAGAACAACTACGCATTGGCGCGCTTTTTCTAACCGCTTGCGAGGCGGGGACAGCAGAATATAGCAGTTGAGTACTGATAGCCTTAGAGCTAACAAATCGTAGAATCAGTGTCGATCCGTAATATTAGTAAGCACAATTGTAACTGAATATTTGAATAAACCCCTAGTGTATCGCATAATTTTTGTGATTTCATTTTCACGATGATACCCACCGACCTGCCCACACACGATGTCTTAACCTAAGGGAATACATATACATACATCCTGACTTTCCGGTGGTTTGCATCTATCGGCCAGCCCGGATGCGACATATATATATTTTACATAATTAAAATTATTCGCGTATTTGGTGCTTCTTTACTTGCTGTAAGTCTGTTTGCCAATTTGGCAAAGGCCTCCTCCAACCTACTTCATTCTGGCCACTCTACTCGATGTTAAGCCTGCAATCTGCCTGATATCATTGTTTCATCCATTTTGTTGTCTACCTCTTTTCCTTTTACCTTCCTTTGGGCACCATTGTGTAACTATTTTGCTCCACTTGTCCTTTCCTCTGATCATGTGTCCCGACCACTTCCATTTTAGCGTTTTTATTTTTAGAGTTACGTCTTGTCGTGTATCTCGGTCTTTTTCCTAATGTTGATGTTTCTTATTCTATCCCCCTCTTTACTGCTACCATGCTCCTCTCCACTGCTCGTTGTTAAATGGCAATTCTATTGGTTGTGTTTTTTGTAATGACCCATGTTTGAATTCCATAAATTAAGATTGGTAGAATGCATTCATTAAACATTTGCTCTTTGTTGTTATATGTAGATTTTATTGTCTTTCATTATTATCCTTAGGACCCTATACCATTTCCAACTGTTTGTTATCCTTCTTTCGATTTCTTTTGTTTATGTTATATTTAGGTGATATCAGCTATCCGAGGTATAATATTCTTCAACATACGAGTAGCTAATTTGTGACTTGCTTATATTTTTATACCAAACTTAAGTCCTGTTATTCTTCTCAGTGTTGATTTTCTACTAGCTATGGCTCTATTTTTGGTTTTGTGTATCTATTTTCTCATTACCACCACCACCTCGCATCGTATTCCTCATTACTGAGGGCCGTGATTCCCGTGTCGTCTTGGAAAAAACTTGTCTTTCACTAATTTGGGCCATCTATGCCTGTCTTTTGCGTCGTGGAGAGCATCGTGCAGCTTGGTATTTAATGATGTATTCTTGTAACTTGGTATTCTCATTAAGCTTATTGTTAGCTCGTGGATGAAATGAGTGAACTGTATTTTTAGGCGAAATGGTTTAATGCCGTTAGAATTACAAAAACTGTCCCGGTCAAACAAAATTATAGTTTTAAGAGAGAGGTGTCGACTGTCGCGATGGAGTCCGTGGTAGCGAGTGATGCTGAGCCGCGCCGCGTCGCCGCCGCGCTGCGCACTCACACACCATTGCCGTGTGGATCACGCAGATGTGTGTGCAGCGTAGACGGCGCGCTCCGGCCGCCCGAAGTGTTGGGTAGAATTCCCAATACTTATCCTTATTTAAAAACTAAAATTGTACAGGACCTGACAATAAAGAAATATGCCTTTAACATTTGTAGAAAATAAACGATCACAAACAACAATATGCTAGTAAAAAAATATTTAAGGTTTTTTTAAGATTTTTCAATTTAGTTTACAATTTAGTTTAATAAAGACCTCTGTAAGGGGAATTACAACGCTGTTGGCTTGGCTGAATTCCGGTCAAAATGTATTTAATTTTGGAATCATTAATACGAAGAAGAAGAATTTTAATTTTGGCAATTCAAGAATCCGTTCTGAGTAAAATATCTTTATAAATTTAGGGCGTTTTTAGTATCACGCCGCTGGTTTGCTCACGTACGCAGGATTGGCCCATGCGTAGTACACGAAAAGATCAATTTCATAAAAGTATTTATTGCCACGCCCGCGTAACACACCACGCAACACTTGAAATTCTTATGAACAGAAGTTGGGTGATGTTGATGATGAAGCTGGAAACAATGAAGCCTATATCCACCTGTGGACATCTTTCAGCTGAGATAATGACGATGATGATGCGGGAAACAATTTATGAATATTATCTTAAGACATTATTCACTATCCTTAGCAAAGAAGTTTGATGCCTATCTAGCGGTAAATTACTGTTTTGCTAGGTACCTAGGCACAAACTTAGCATAACCGTAGTCAAACCATTGTTCTAAGTCTGACACAGGTAAATAAGTTATGAAGTTCTGTGCCTCTATTGTTGCTGGCACAAAGCGAGTAATAATACTAGAGTGGTGCGTCCAGTTTAATATTTCTGAAGAACATAGACAATGGTTTGAGGATTAAAGATGGGTCGTGAGTTTCACGTCTATTGACACTAGTTTTGCCCGGGCTTTGATCTTTTGGCCTACCCCATAGAAAACGGCCATTTTTTTCGGGATAAAAGTAGCCTATGCCTCTCAGCGATGAATACATTACCTTCCATATCCAAACGTATAAATCTAAAAGTTTTACTATATTAGTGTGAAGAATATATCGCGAGTGGTCCACAAAAACAATAACTTAGGCCAAAGTTTCTTTACCTTTTTCAGTCCACGCACCCCTAAGAAATCAAACCCAATTTCAAGGACCATTTATTTTGGTACTATAAATAATGAAACAAATAGGTTTTTGATGAAACTTTTTAACAAAAAATTCAAACCGACTTCCAAAACTTCAAAGAGAAAAATAATTTTCTTTTCCGAAGTCTTTTGTACCCATTGTTTTCCGTTATTCGACACCAACTTCGGAAAAGAGTTATTTTTCGCTTTGAAGTGTTTTGTTTTGGAAGTGGTTTGATTTTTTGTTTAAAAAAATGTCTCTTTCTAGTTTTGTTAGGTACCTCCAATTAACATGAAAATCATTTATAGCCAAAGTATATTTTATGACGATTCCAATAATCTCGACTAGGATACATTGTTTTATTTCGGATTTCCAGTGGCCATTGTGATCTTCTTCTTCAGTTCCACTTCACCAAATGATACTTCCTGAGTGGAAATGATTGCATTATTGATGAAAATACCAAAACATTTAGCCTATAATATTTGAGGAGTTCCCTCGATTTCTCTAGGATTCCATCATCAGATGCTGGTTTCCTTATCATGCTACCACCATTGGGATATCTCCTTTCCAACAAAAAATGAATTATTAAAATCGGTTCATAAACGATGAAGTTATCCGCGAACAAACATATAAATATATATATATAAATACGGTCGAATTGAGAAACCTCCTTCTTTTTGGGAAGTCGGTTAAAAAAATACGTTAATGAGAAGGTTGGTGCTGTTTTTTACAACTAAATTAGATAATTATTTGGGTTGATGTTACTACTTAGTTGTTATCTTAAATCAGATCCCACTTGTAATCAGTCTGTTTCTGTATTTACGAGAGCAGATAATACTTTTTCCTACAGGTAGGTATGTGATTGAAAACCGGTAAATGTTCTTCTTCTGATATTTCCATACAACCTTTTTTTTTAGATTCGCCCAAAAACTTAATATATCTTATATATAAAATTCTCGTGTCACAATGTTAGTTACCATACTCCTCCAAAACGGCTTGACCGATTTTTATGAAATTTTATATGCTGTTCAGTAAGTCTGAGAATCGGCTACTATGTAGTTAGGGTACGGTAGGTAGGGTAGGTAGGGTGGGTAGGGTAGGTAGGGTAGGATGGGTAGGGTAGGGTTGGGTAGGTAGGGTAGATAAATGTTTGGTGTTTTTTATGGCAAAACAAAGTTTGCCGGGTCAGCTAGTAACAAATATTTTCAAAAATATTAGACCAATTTACGAGGAGACTAATAATTTGTGTACATATCCAAATATTTACACGGATAAAATATAGTTCGAAATAAAAATGTCTTGTAGTTTATTGCCTTTTATGGATGGTACGGAGAATATAACAAAATGGTTGATGATGGTATTAAGATGTATTCAGAAATTATTCATGTAGGAGAGATTTGGAAGGATAGTTAAACTAGATTTTAGTTGGAAAATACACGGTATATTGTAGCTATTTCTTAGTATCAACCAGAAGTATCACAGTGTACAAAAAGTCAAAAATAAAAACCTATTCCAAACAAACTAACTTTTTAAATTCAAATTTACTTAATACAAAACAAGTTTGTATATCCAACACGCCCCTATAAATATAAATTTAAAGGTATCCAAAAGAAAACTCAGCTGGCCTTAACACCTAAGCCAACTAAACACTTATAAAGTTTAACACTAGACAACGGCTTAGTAAGCACATCAGCTAACATGGTTTCAGTGGGTACATGTCTCAACTCAATATCGTTCTTGTCTCTCAAAATCTGCCTCACGTAATGATACCTAATATCAATGTGTTTGCTACGTGCATGAAACACAGGGTCCTGAGATAAACTTTCTCTCAATATTTCTGTTAACTCCATGTATATCTCCTCGTCCAGGGATCCATTTAAGTAAGCAGTATTAATGTCCAGTTGGTGTATCTCCAAGTTCAATTCAACTGCGAGTGCCATCAACAACCTAAAAGTATCAAGTCTAGCAACAGGCGCAAAGGTTTTCTCGTAGTCGACTCCATACCGCTGGCTAAAACCTTGAGCTACAAGCCTCGCCTTCTTCTTCCAAGACTTGTCGACATTTTGCTTTGTCGTCAAAACATAACGGCAGCCAATGACATTCCTATTCTGCGGTCTTCAGACTATCTTCCAAGTACCTTTCTGAACTAGGCTTCTGATTTCAGATAAAATGGCTTCTTCCCATTCAGGTTTATCAATACCTTTTAGAGCATTCTTTAAACTAATTTCAGCTGAACATGCAAAATCTTCAACTTCATTTTCATCAGCAGAAATGATCGGTTCTGTAACTTCAGTCATTCGATAAACTTTCTTCAGACGGCCTAGCCTACCTGTACGCAAAATTCGAGGTCTACCAGGAGCTCTCTTCATCAATCTCTGTTGATCATCACGACTTGTTTCTTCGGATGCTTGTTCAACTTCTGCAGATCTTGACAAACAATTATCATGATCATCTCCAGGATATTCTTGACATTCACTCCATAATTCTTCAGTAGTCTCAACTTGCTCTGTCTCATTCTCGCCCCTATGTTCGTCAGTTTCTGGAAAATCTTTCCTCGAGAATACAATTTCGATAAAATCCTTATCCTTGTCTTCCGTGAAGTTCACTGGTCTCGTGCCTTGCTTTGAATTTTCACTTTCGTGGAATTTCACATCTCTCGCAATCATGAATTTTCTTTGCTCTAGAAACCATATTTTGTATCCTTTTGCATTACCTGCGTATCCTACAAAAGTACCTGCGATCCCTCTTGCAGCAAACTTATCCTTTTTCGGATCTTTATCCAAAATATGTACCTTGGACCCAAATCTTCGAAGGTATTCAATCTTCACCGGCTTGTTAAGCCACCTCTCATAAGGAATATCACCATGTAGACTGTTTGTAGGACAACGATTCCTAACATAACATGCTGTATGCACCGCTTCTGCCCAAAAACCTGAGGAAAGATCTGAACTTAACAGCATACACCTCGCCATTTCCACTAAGGTTCGGTTCATTCGTTCAGCTATCCCATTCTGCTGTGGTGTTCGAGCAACTATCAGTCTTCGCGTGATGCCTGCTTCCTTTAAAAAAACATCAAATTCAGCGTTACAATATTCACCTCCATTATCGTTTTGAAGAAATTTAATTTTCAGTTCCATCAGGTTTTCAACGTGACTTTTATACGCCTTAAAAGCATCTAGGGCTTTATCTTTCGATTTTAGAAAATATACGGTACACCAACGAGTATTATCATCAATAAAAGTTATAAAATATTTTGCACCTTCCATTGATTCACATCTCATAGGCCCTACAATATCAGTATGAACTATGTACAACTTCTCAGCACAAGGCCCATCGGACTTAGAAAAAGGTAACGCGGTCATCTTACCTCTAGCACAAATATCGCAATTACGTAAATTTCGTACCTCGGCTACGTCAAATTTAGCACCTAATTTACCTAAAAGCTTATCAACATCTCTACCGTTCAAATGTCCTAATCTCTCGTGCCAACAACGTACATCAGCATTTGAATTACTTAAATTACAATGCTCAGACCTATTTACACTACATAAATTACCCCTACGATATGCTATTAATTTGATTTCACCTTTCTTACCAATTACCTGAGCTACATCGTTTTTAAATGTAACTTAATAACCATCATTGGTTAACTTAGCTACTGAAATCAAATTCGTCCTTAAATCCGGGACATATAGCGTATCTCGTAATTCAAATAAGGTCTCCGAGTGATCGTTATATGCCGATAACCTTACAGTACCCTTACCTTTTATAACAGTACTTACATGCGTACGAGTAGCTAAATTTAGTTCTCCGCTAGTCATTGCCAAAGTGCCCCCGAACTTACTTGCATCATTACAAAGGTGAGACGTGCATCCACTGTCCAAAATCCAATCGTGTTTTTGAACATTAACAACGTTAGAAACTTCTAAATCTGAAACATTAAAAATAGTTAGAGTTTCATCTATACAATGTGTTTCTTCAGCCTTCAGGGTATCTTTACCTACTTTCTTTTTGCAGTCAGATGCTTTGTGACCTGGTTTGTGACATTTAAAGCATTTATATATATTTATAAAAGGAACGGAAAAGAACGAAGGTTTTTGGACCTTCGTTCTTTTCCGTTCCTTTTGTACTATCAGTTTTGTTCCCAGCCTTAGTACTCTTATTAGCGCCTTTCCTTCCTTTCTTGAAGTTTTTCTTTACATTTGTATGCATAACGCCTTCATTCTGAATTTTGTTAGCCTCTCTCGACTCGTACTCTTCCAGTATTTTGATTTTCAATGCCTCTGGTTTCGGCAAGTCGTCTTTCGACTCATTCGCACATCTAAAGCTTTCGAAATTGCAGGATAAACTGTACAGCAACATTATAGACAGTAAATCATCGTTGATCCGTATACCCATATCAACAGCATCGAAAAAGATATTCAAATGTTCGTGAACATTTCCAGTTCCTGCCATTTTGTGCAAAATTATCCGTTTCAAAAGTGTCGCCTTCTTGGCAGGCGCCTTAGAAGCATAAATAGACTCCAGCTTCAGCCACACTTCTCTAGATGTGATACAGCTCCTAATATGTCTTAGCTCGCTCCCACTCATAGATAGAATTATGTCTTTTTTCGCCTTTTCGTCTTCTACTTCCCATTTCTCAGCCTGTAGAGGCTCGGCTGGTTTCAGTACCTTTCCATTAACGTACTTCCATCCATCACTTTTTATTAAAATAGCCTGTACCTGGATTATCCAACTATCGTAGTTGTCTTTGCCCAAGGGCTCAATTCGCATCACGTTGCTCGTCATCGCATCTCGTTTTTCGATCAGCTACTCCGTCTCTTATCGACTTTACAATCTAGATTTTTTATTATACTCTCTACATACGATTACTCTGGGCCCATAACCAATGTAGGAGAGTTGTGGAAGGAGAATTAAACTAGATTTTAGTTGGAAAATACACGGTATATTGTAGCTATTTTTTAGTATCAACCAGAAGTGTCACAGTGTACAAAAAGTCAAAAATAAAAACCTATTCCAAACAAACTACCTTTTTAAATTCAAATTTACTTAATACAAAACAAGTTTGTATATCGAACAATTAACGCGACGGATAAGGATTTATTAACAAAATTAGTTTTAAAAACAGGATCACAGAAATTGAAAAATTACAAATGCCTGTGACTTATACCTACATCTATTTCATAACTTGTCAATGACATGCGTACTCATCTTATTACAAAAAAAAAGGAGTCGTTGTCTTTTGTACCCATTTTTTTCAGGTTTTTGACATCGACTTCGGAAAAGAAAGTTATTTTTTGCTTTTTAGTTTTTTGTTCTGGAAGTCGGTTTGATTTTTTGTTAAAAAGTTTTTTATTTTTCTCTTTTTAGTTTTTTTTTTTTTTTCTCTATTTGATATGGGTTTGCTCTTGACTCTAGTCTAAGTCATAGGTGACAGAGACAGAGTCGACGATGGAGTGAGCTTACCCAGAAGGAGCCTGTTTACTCTAACTTTGAAGAGATTCGGGTTGAATGCGTTCGGAAACACAGATGCAGGTAGTGAGTTCCATTCATTCGCTGTGCGCATTATGAAGGATGTTTGGAAGCGCTTGGTGCGAATTGGTGGAATGGCAACAAGGTAAGGATGGTAACTTGCAGTGCATCTAGATGTCCGATGGTAGAAGGGGGCTGGTGGGATGAGGTCGTGGAGTTCTTGAGCACACTCACCGAAATACAGTTTGTAGAAGACCGACAAGCAGGCAACCTTGCGGCGATGAGCCAAGCTGTGAAGCTTGGTATCCACCAGTTCAATGTCGCCGATGAGCCTCTTAGCTCTGCGTTCCACCGAGTCAAGCGCGGCAAGCTGATAGGTAGGTATCTCCAATTAACATGATAATCATTTGTGGCCAAAGTACATCTCATGACGATTCCAATAAGCCCAAGCACGACTAGGATCATCATCATCATCATTATCATCATTTCAGCCGAAAGACGTCCACTGCTGGACATAGGCCTCCCCCAGGCGTCGCCACATTGACCGATCCCGTGCGTCTCGCATCCAGCGCCTTCCCGCAACCTTAACCAGGTCATCAGTCCATCTAGTGGGAGGACTTCCAGCGTATCGTCTTCCGGTTCGCGGTCGCCATTCCAGAACTTTTCGGCCCCATCGGCCATCCGTTCTGCGAGCAATGTGCCCTGCCCACTGCCACTTAAGTTTGGCAATTCTTCGGGCTATGTCGTTAACTTTGGTTCTCCTGCGGATATCATCATTTCTGACGTGATCACGCAAGGAAATTCCGAGCATAGCCCTCTCCATTGCCCTTTGGGTGACTTTGAGCTTTCTGATAAGGCCCATTGTGAGCGACCACGTCTCGGTTCCGTAGGTGATCACTGGCAACACAAACAACAACACTGGTCATAGACTTTTGTCTTGAGACACTGCGGTAAATTGGACGAGAAGATACCACGCAACTTCCCGAACGCCGCCCAGCCGAGTCGGATTCGACGGTTGATCTCTTTCTCGAAATTGGACCTACCCAACTGGACCGTTTGTCCCAGGTAGACATAATGGTCTACAACTTCGAGTGTAGAGTCTCCGACCTTGATAGGAGTGGGTGTTACATGGGCATTCACCATGATCTTGGTTTTGTCCATGTTCATTTTAAGACCCACTCTTTCGGAAGCTCTACTGAGGTCATCGAGCATTTTACTGAGGCTCTCCATGGTCTCAGCCATGACCACTATGTCGTCGGCAAACCGAAGGTGAGTAATGTACTCGCCATTAACGTTGATGCCCAGCCCCATCCAGTCCAGAACCTTGAAGACATCCTCCAGCGCAGCAGTGAACAGTTTCGGAGAAATGACGTCTCCCTGTCTCACGCCGCGCCGGAGAAGGATTGGTTTCGAGGTCTGATCCTGAAGACGGACTGACATGGTGGCATTTTTGTAGAAACACTTCAACACCTCAATGTACCGGTAGTCGATCTGGCACCGTTGGAGAGACTGCAGTACAGCCCAAGTCTCGATCGAATCGAAGGCTTTCTCGTAGTCCACAAACGCTAAACATAGAGGCAGGTTATACTCTTCGGTCTTCTGTATAACCTGCCGCAGCGTATGTATGTTGTCTACGGTGCTAAAGCCTTTTCGGAATCCGTCTTGTTCGGGGGGCTGGAAATCGTCAAAACTGCGCGCGAGACGATTCGTGTTTACTCTTGAAAACAACTTGTAGACATGGCTAAGAAGTGAGATGGGCCTATAGTTCTTCAGCCGGGCATTGTCGCCCTTCTTGAAGAAGAGTACCACCACACCCCTGCACCATGCCTGTTGCGTTTTATTTATTTATTTATTTAAAACTTCATGCAGCATACAGATACATAAGCGGACTTAATGCCTGAGGCATTCTCTACCAGTCAACCAAGGGTGGTGGAGAGATAACATGGCAGGTGCATAAAAATTGAGAAGTTAACTTGAATAACAATATATATATATATATATTGTAGTTAAAATAAACATACATATATATTTACTACAATAAATACCTTTAAATATATATATACATATATAAATTAATAGAAAGGAGATTGAGACGACTCTGCTAATGGTTCAGAAAATAATGCCGCAGCTTCCGCTTAAATGCATATTGACTGGTGGCCGTCCTGATATCGAGAGGAAGCGCATTCCAGAGAAGAATGGACTGAATATGAAAAGAAGAATGAATAAAATCAGAAGTATGAGAAGGACAAAGCAAGAGAAGATTGTTAGACGAACGCAGATTCCTAGCGTGTGAAGTACACAGATATTGAAAGTGAGAGATTAGATAAGAAGGAGGGGTGGGAGAGTTGAGTAGAGAGAAGAGCGTTGTCAAAGCACGTAAATTTCGCCTCTGCCGAATGGGCATCCATTTGAGCTGAGATCTACAGTTCGACACATGGTCATATTTCCTCAGGTTGAATATGAACCTGAGCAGTTATTTAGGAGCCTATCAAGCTTATCCAGGAATACCGCGTTCAGGTCAAAGTAGCACACATCACCATAGTCGATTATAGGGAAGATTAAAGTCTGCACAAGCATAGCCTTCGTTTTTGCAGGCAGAAAGTTTCTCAGACGATACAGGCAACGCAAGGTCCCGTTGACTCTTTGACTGATACTTGAAACCTGACGTTGCCAGCCCAGCGTCGAGTCAAGATGTAGACCGAGATCTTTTACACTAGGGCTGATGGGGATAACGGTACCATTAAAAATAATAGGAGGAAGAGAGCTAATCCCCACCCGACCCATCATGCGAGAGCTCCCGATCACAATGGCCTGACATTTTGAGGGGTTTACAGACACTCCAAATCTATCAGACCAGTTCTTGACAGCGACTAAGTCCCGGTTCACATCGCCTATAGCGTCCGACAAACCCTCCACCCGCGCAGATGCATACAGTTGAAGGTCATCGGCATAAAGATGATACGAACACCGAAGACAGTGAGTTATAAAATTTATGAAGATGGAGAATAACAATGGAGAAAGAATACCGCCTTGCGGAACACCAGCAGCTAGGTCACACCAACTCGATGAACTCTCGTCAACGCGAACCGACTGCTGACGTCCCCGAAGATAGGAAGAGAACCATTCCAGGGCCTCGGAAGAAACCATAAGATGTGAAAGGATAGAAAGGAGAATATCATGACTGACGACATTAAAGGCATTGGAGAAATCAATCAAAACCAAAACAGTAACTTTGGTATCCTCCATCGCTTCTCTAATGTCGCCAGTCACTTTGAGGAGAGCAGAGGCAGTACTGTGCCCCGGCCTGAATCCAGACTGGAATGAGCTAACAAGATTATTCCGATGAACAAACCCTGAAAGCTGCTTGTGGGTACAGGCTTCCAGCACTTTGGATAGAAAAGGAAGGATAGAAATTGGTCGAAAATGGTTAGGTAGGGAGGGATTAGAGATTTTAGGAAGTGGACGAACATAGGCCATACGCCACAAGGATGGGAATTGTGCGGTATCAAGTGAAAAATTGATTATGTGGGTAATTGGGGGGAGAAGAAAGTCGAAGATTAGGGTGACCATATAACGACTGATGCCGTCAAAACCCATGGCTTTGGATTTAATGGATAGGATATTTTTTCTGATTTCATCCAAAGTGACTGGAGAAAAGTGGAACTGTTCTATAATAGGACCGGGTAGGCCAATAATATAATCAACCGTCTGAGATAACATATGGGAGCCCAAATGGCAGGTTGTAGTAAAGTGACGATTGATATCGTCCAAACCAATTGTCTTAGGAAAATCCTCATGACGTGACCTACCGATACCAAGAGTTCCAAGGAATTTCCAGATATCAGCCGGAGAAGAAGAAGATATGTTTTCGAGAATATGGCGGCGTTTGGCATTGCGTATCACCTGATTACACCGATTTCTTGCATTTTTGAAAAGGTTCCTGTTTTCAACACTGCGATCCTTTTTAAATTTTCTAAAGGCCCGATCCCTGCGCCTCATCGCCATACGAACCCCTGTCGTCATCCAAGGAGCAGGTCGACGCCTGAGTTTAACCCTCTTGACAGGAGCATGTCTCTCGTAGAGTGCAAGGACCGTTCGATTAAACAAACCCAGCTTATCGTCTACAGTCGTTGCCGCAGCCAGGTTGTCCCAGTCCAATTCAGACGCATCCTGACGCAGTTTTACAATATCCATACGGGCAAAACAACGCATGTGCAGAACTTTAGGGGGGACTTTGGGTGGTTTTAGGGTATAAGAGAGGAATATGAGGTCGTGATTGGAAAAACCAGGCGCAGGACACTGACCATGAGAGGAAACAAGGGAGGGAGTGGACGTGAGGATTAAGTCAAGCCAAGTATCATCACCTGAGACATTGAGGTGAGTAGGTTGCAGAGGAAGGACATGGAGACTTACGGACTCGAAGATATGAAGAAGTTTACGGGAACGAGGGGCTGGACGAGACAGGTCAGTGTTGAAATCTCCCATGATTATACAATGTGCATACTCTGACCCTACAGATTCAAGCACCAATTCCAAGTTGGAAAAGTAATCAACGTTTTGCCCTCGAGTATGACGGAATCAAACAGCTTCTGAAGGGCCCTAAGGACCGGTATGCCACCCGCCTTCAGGAGTTCGGCCGTAATGCCGTCATCACCCGGCGCCTTTTTGTTTTTGAGCTGTTTCAGAGCCATCCTAATCGCGTACAGGCTGACGTCCGGGATATCTTCGGTATAGTGCCGGGTCAATCTAGCTCTTGGGTCGTTTGCTAGACTCGCACCGGGCTTGCTGATCGATGTGTACAACTGCCCATAGAATGTCTCGATCTCCCTTAGAAGCTCCGGTTTGGCGGATACGATCCTGCCATCGTCGGTCTTCAGTTTCGTGAGTTGGCTCTGCCCAATAGCCAGATCCCTTGAAAACACCTTGGAGCCTTTATTTCGCTCGATCGCGTCTTTAATACGCTCGGTATTGAATCGGCGGAGGTCTCTTTTCAAGGATTTAGAGATCTGTCTATTGAGCTGCCGGTATTTGCACGCCTCATCTGAAGACTGCAGGATCATCTCACGCCTCTCCTTCATAAGCTTGAGGTTATGATCAGAGAGCTTTTTGTTCCTATCTGTACGATGGGTCTTGAAAAACTTAGACCCGACCGTATGGACAGCTTCCACGAACTCGTTGCTGTATTCATCCACGGAGCTCCCTAGGCATTCGAAACGATTCTGGAGTTCGAGCTGAAAGCTCTCGGGGTTTTGGACCTGGATCTGCGCTGGCCGGAGCGTGGACTTCATCAGTCGAGACCTTTCAAGCTTAATATTCAATGTGCCTCTTACCATGCGGTGATCGCTCCCGGTTTTTACCGAATTGATCACAGAGACATCATTGAACATTTGCTTCTTGGTTGACATGATGAAGTCGATCTCATTTTTTGTTGCACCATCGGGGCTCTGCCAGGTCCACTTCCAGTGTTCACGCTTTTTGAAGAAGGAGTTCATCATATAGAGGCCCTCCTTCTCCATAAAACTGGCCAGTAGGTGACCCCGGTGGTTCCGTTGTCCAACTCCAAATTGCCCCACTTGCAGCTCATCCTCGTCTCGTTTGCCCAGTTTCGCGTTGAAGTCCCCCATGACAACGGTGAAGTGAGTTTTGAAACCATGCATGGCTGAGATATCCTCATACATGGTCTCTACCTCATCGTCGGGGTGTGCCGAGGTTGGGGCGTAGACCTGTATGACCTTCAGCGAATATCTTGAGGATATTCTGAGTATAAGGTACGCCACCCTGGTCGACACACTCTCGATCTTCACCACGTTGTTCACAAGGGACTTGTGGACGATAAACCCGACACCACCCTGGGACTGCCGGTCACCCTCTCGGAAATAGAGCGGGTTACCGGATTTGAGGATTATCGAGTCCTCCCCCTCTCTTCGGACCTCAGATAACCCTATAATACTCCATCGCAACCTGCTCAATTCTTCCTCGAGTTCGGTGACCTTCTCGTCGGTCCGAAGTGTGCGCGTGTTGTACGTTGCCAGGTCATGTCGTCGGTGATTGTTGGAGTAGCCGGATCTCGTCCGGAGATTCTTAGCACCCCTTGCCATGCCGTAGCCTCGACCGCTACTGTACTCGAGGGTAGGCAAGCTGCCGGGTACTAGGGGCCATTTTTTATTTGTGCTATTCATTGGGGGGTTTTGCCATAATCGCCACGCTTGGCAGGCGGGTTGGCGACCGCAGTATGGTTGTTATAGAAGCACAGAGAACGCTGCTGCCCATTCTCTGGTTTGTCCCTTAGTCGCCTCTTACGACACCCACGGGAAGACATGGGATGGTGAAATTCTTTACGTCCGGCACCATACGGAACTAGGATACATTGTTATATTTCAGAGTTCCAGACTGCCTACCTTCCGGCTTCATCATCAAAACAGTTCAATGGTACCATTCATTTATAAGTATTTGCTTCATCATAGTCGGTTAACTATTCGAGATATTTATATATACCCGTGACATACTTAGCATTAAGGAGTTCCAGTGGCCATCTGTGGTCTTCTTCATCAGTTCCACTTCACCAAATTATACTTTCTAAGTGCAAGTGATTACATTGTTGATGAAAATACCAAAATCACTATATGTATGCCTATAATGTTTGAGGAGTTCCCTCAATTGCCCTGGGATCCCATCATCAGATCCTGACCTGATGACTATGGGACCAACAAGGAAGTATACCCTTCAAAACAAAAGAAGATTTTTTGAAATCGGTCCAGGCGTCTTTGAGTAATCGTGAAACATAAATAAAAAAATAAAAATAAGATTCCGACGAATTGAGAACCTCCTCCTTTTTTTGAAGTCTGTTAAAAAATCGTTCATGGCAATTCAATAGCGACTTCAATATATTTCATAAGATTATAGAACAATACGGATGTTGCCTAAGTAAAAATAAACAAATATGTGGATGTCTCTAACTATTCTCAATCTCATTTTTTCTTTCCTTCTTTTAATTAGACTTTTTACAATGGTTTTCAATCATCTTTAAAGCCCTTTGCTAAGAATAGTTACAGCACTGATAACAAAATTTGTGCAACATGTTAAATTTAGTCTTGTTATACTTATTTTTATTATTTTTACCTTTGTATAGATTCTTTTACCGATTGTTTTGTGAATGTGTGAACATTGTAGGCCTTCTAGATGCTAGTTAACATTTGTTAACTTTTTTATATAATCTTTTTCTTTTTTTTTAGTTTCTTACGACTTATTGTCATAATTCGGGCCTACGTTGTCCCCCCATATCTAAGTACTAATGCTGTAACATGGAAATATTGTACAACCAAACCAATTTTAAAAGAGTAACCATGGAGTTTCTTGCCGGTTCTTCTCCATAGGAAACGACCAACCCGAACCGTGCACATTTTGTCGACGTTTTATAAGTGCCCATGTAGGCCTATGTGAAATAAAAAAATAGTTTTTTTTTTTTTTTTTTTTTATATGATAATGCTATTTAGTCCGTCAGTGAGATTATCAAATAATATTGGACCCGTATTTTTTGCTTTACCAAATAAATAAAAAGCATTTTCTTTCAACGCCATAAATAATATTAGTAGATATATAGGTATTTTTATAACAAACAAGTTATTTTTTTATCAAACTTTAACACCTCTTTTTATCCCTTTAAGGCATGACGTTCAAACAATCCTTAAATACGTGTTTCTTTAATTGTATTGAAGAGCAGAAATACTACATTTCAAGTAATTTTGATTTAAAAAAAACATACTTTCTTTAACACCCCTTTTTACCCCTTAAAGGGATGAAATTCAAAAAATCTTTAAATATGTGTTTCTTAAATTGTATTGAAGAGCAAAAATACTAAATTTCATGTAATTTTGATAATAAACAATTGATTTTTCATACAAACTTTAACACCCCTTTTAACCCTTTACGGGATGAAATTCAAAAAATCCTCAATGATTTATTTTATTATTTTAAATTTAAACGATACATACCACATTTCATTCGTTCAAATCATAAATGACAGAGTTTCATACAAACTTTAATTACCTTTTTCACCCCTTTAGGAGATGAATTTTCAGAAATCCTTTCTTAAATGATACCTACAGTATAAAATCAACATTCTCCCAAAAGTTCAAACTCCTATCATTAGTGGTTTAGGCTAGGCGTTGATATGTCAGTCGGAACATTGCATTATATATATAGATAAATAAATAGATAGATATATATATATGTATTTGTATTTACGAACGTAGTTCTTTTTTGTATGTATTATTATTATATGTTTAATTTGTATTATACTGTGAAATTGTACACTGGATTACTGCCCTCAATTATGATGATCTCTATCACTCAAAGGTTTACTGGAAGAAAACTCCATTTTGGAGTTAAGCTCGCCTTTGTACATGAATATTGATTTCACATTGTGTAAATGAATTGTTTTGGTGTACAATAAAGAATTAAAAAAATACAAAGATAAAGCGCATCAAAGTCCAGGTGTGGGGCTTGTGACGTCACTTTGTCTGTATAAAGCGTAGCAAACCGTGACGTCACACGATATTTTAACGCACTGTATCGTCGTAATTTTTTGTTTACGTGGCAAAAGAAAAAAAACGTGTCCAATATTTTTAGGTTATCTAACTGACGGATATTTTCTTTCAACTACCCTATTAATGAATATGGGAGTGAACTTTTAGAACTTTTGACGGACTTGACAATTTCTCAAGCAGATGGAAAGTCAACTAAGTATGACATTTTAAGCCAATCAATGAAAAAATTGCTATTGGAAAGTTGGCAGTCGAATTCTATACCAAAGACTAACTCAGAGACTTTTTGAATGACTTTATTGGCATCCTGGTCTTTCCCCTCCATGTTGGGCTAGTTGGAGCAGTTGGAGCAGGATAGGCATAGTTTGGACCGGCTCCTGCCGGAGAAGTGCCTCCGACCGCCGCTTGCGGCGGACAAGAGACAAGGCGAGCCGGGGCAGGCCTCCCAGAAGGAGGACGCCCTTTTGCCGTCCACCACCCCGACCAACCAGCAAGGCTGGACGAAGGTGGTCGGCAAGGGGAAGGGGAAGGGGAAGGCCACAAAGGCGGCAGCGGTCGTCCCTGCCGTCCCCACCACCACCCCTCCCAGCCAGTCGCAATCGACTGCACAGGGAAAGGGGAAGGGAAAGGGGAAAAACACGCCCTCAGCCATCCCCGCCAACATCCCTCCCAGCAGCCAGTCGCAGTCGACTGGCAAGGGAGGGGCAAAGGGTAAGGGATAAAGCTCACCCCCAGCCGGCACCAAGAAGAGGCTCGTTCCCCCGAAAACCGCGGCCGTTGTGGTGACTCTCACCGCGGAGGCTGCGGAACGGGGGGAAACGTACGCGTCCGTATTGCTACGGGCGCGTGCCAATGCCGATCCCACCCAACTGGGGATCGGCAAGGTGACTTGTCGCCGGACGCAGGCTGGGGCTCGTATTTTCGAGTGCCCAGGGGCGGAGGGTGGTAAGAACGCGGACCTCTTTGCGGCCAAGCTGCAGGAGGTAATTGCGGACGCGGCCAAGGTGGCCAGGCCGGTGAAGTCGGCGGCCATCGAGGTGACCGATCTGGACGACTCGGTCACCAAGGAGGAGGTGGTGGCGGCAGTCGCGGCCATGGGGGGCTGCGATGTCGCGGCGGTGCAAGGCCGGGGCATAAGGCCCGGCCGCGGTGGCATGGGCACCATTCGTCTGGAGTGCCCAGTCGCCGCTGCCAAAGCCGTCCTCGACAAAGGACGGCTTGCCGTTGGCTTTAGCTCGGGTGCAGTCCGTGCCCTTGTGGCTCAGCCACTGCGGTGCTTCAGGTGCTTCGGCATCGGACACACCCGAGCCCTCTGTCCGTCCAGCGTAGACAGGACGGACAGTTGCTACCGCTGCGGCAAGGAGGGCCATAAGGCCGCGTCCTGCAGGGCCGTCACGCCGCACTGCGCGGTGTGTGCCGCCAGTGGCCGCCCGGCGGGTCACGTAACGAAGGGGAGGAACTGCAGTCCTCCCCCAAAGAGGGGCAAAGCGCAGGCGCCGACCCGGCCTGTCACTGCCACCGCCACTGCCGTCGCCGCTGTCGCCACCGTTCCTGAAGTAGGAACCCCGGCGGCAGCTGGCCTTACTGAGGAGGAGGTTGCGATGTCACTTGATGCATAGAGTCGAACATCGCATCCTCCAGGCGAACACCAACCACTGCAGAGCGGCCCAGGATCTGCTGATGCAGACCGTGGCTGAGTGGTTGGTGGACGTGGCGGTGGTTGCCGAGCCGTACTCGATACCTGGCCGTTGGCTGGGTGATCGGGACGGCTTGGTGGCGTTGGTGTCGCGGCCCGCCACGGACTCCCCTCCCCTCTCGCTCTTAGAGAGGGGGCCGGGATACGTGGCCGCCGCGTGGGGAGATATAGCCCTCGTCGGGGTCTATTTCTCCCCAAACCGCCCTCTAAGGGACTTCGAGAGCTTTCTCGAAGTCCTTACGGCAGTCGTCGGGAGGGCGGCACCACGCCAGGTCGTCGTGTTGGGCGACCTGAATGCCAAGTCGGCGGCCTGGGGCAACCCGGCCGCGACTTGCAACGTCCGGGGACGCGCCGCCGAATTTTGGGCGGCTTCGTGCGGTGTGTCCCTCCTAAACAGGGGGAATGTTCACACGTGTGTGCGGCAGCGGGGTGGGTCAGTGGTTGACGTTTCGTTTGCCACCCCCGTGCTAGCCGCCCGCGTCGTGAACTGGCGGGTTGAGATGGTGGAGACCATGTCGGACCACCGTTACGTGCGGTTCGACATCTCCACCCAGGGCCCGCGGGAGGGAATGGCTCGATCTGGCCAATCTCCCTTCCCGCGGTGGGCTCTCACCCGCCTGGACCGGGAGGCAGCTCAGGAGGCGGCGTTCCTCCAGGACTGGCTCTCGCCCCCTGTGGAGGCCTCGGACGTTGACGCTGCAGCGGTCCGGCTCCGCGGGTCCCTGACCGAGGTGTGCAACTCCAGCATGCCTCGGTCACGTCGTCCACCTCCCCGTCGCGCCGTGTACTGGTGGATGGAGGAGATAGCGGGACTCCAGGCGGCCTGCGTGGAGGCCAGGAGGGCCTACACGCGGAGCCGGCGGCGCACCAGCCGATCTCAGGCCGGGGAGGACCGCCTCTACGCCTCTTACCTGGAGGCAAAGGCGGTCCTCAAGTCGGCAATGTGCGCCGCCAAAGACTCGGCGAGGGCCGAGATGTTGGAGGGTCTCGACAGGGATCCATACGGGAGACCGTACAAGCTGGCGCGGAGCCAGCTGCGGCCCTATGGTCCCCCCCTGTCGGAGACCCTCGAGCCGGCATTGCTGGATGGGGTGGTCCGGTCCCTGTTTCCGCGCAGGACCGACTTCGCCCCACCAGCAATGGACCCCCCGCGGGAAGCAGCTCCGCCGGAGGCGGAGATCCCACCAGTGTCGGCGGATTAGATCCGCGACGGGATACTTCGCCTCCGCGCGAAGAAGACGGCCCCTGGACCGGACGGCGTCCCCGCACGGGTGGTGGCCATCGCGGCGTCCCTCATGGAGGGTAGGTTTCGGGACCACTTCAGCGCGTGTCTTACGGCTGGGAGGTTCCCGAAACAGTGGAAGGAGGGACAATTGTGCCTCCTCCGGAAGGAGGGACGTCCGGTGGACTCCCCCTCGGCATACCGGCCCATCGTTCTGCTCGATGAGGTCGGTAAATTGTTCGAGGGGATCATCGCCACCCGGCTAAATAGCCATTTGCGGGAGGTAGGGCCAGACCTGTCGGACGCCCGGTTCGGTTTCCGACGGGGGCGTTCGACGATCGACGCGTTGGCCCTACTCAGGGGCCAGGTGAAGGAGGCGGTCGAGGCTGGGGACGGAGTGTTGGCGGTGTCGTTTGACATCGCCAACGCGTTCAACTCCGTGCCCCACTCGACCATATTGGAGGCACTCCGGTATCACGGAGTGCCCCAATATCTGCGGGCGATCCTGGCCAGCTACTTGGAGGACCGAGAGGTCCTCCTTGTAGACAAGACGGCTAGGATCAGGTGCTACGGCGCAGAGTCCGGTGTTCCGCAGGGGTCGGTTCTAGGCCCCCCCCGTGGAACATCGGTTATGATTGGCTCCTGCGGGGCACCCTCCTCACGGGCACGAGTGTCATCTGTTATGCGGATGACACTCTCCTCACTGCCCGGGGGAGGGACTTTGGAGAGGCGGCCTGTCTGGCCTCGGCTGGCGGATCCTTAGTGGCAGGTAGGATCCGCCAGCTTGGATTGAGGGTAGCGCTGAACAAGACCGAGGCCGTGTTCTTTCACGGGCCTCGGCAGCGCTGCCCCCCCGACGCCCACATCGTGGTGGAGGGCGTCCGGATAGGGGTCGGGGCCCAGATGAAGTATCTGGGCCTCGTGCTAGACAGCAGGACGCTTTGGCCCGCACTTCAGCGGGCTGTCGACGCGCCTGCTGAAAGCCGCGGACGCCCTCTCATGGCTCCTCCCAAACCTGGGGGGACCCAAGGATCGATGCCGGCGCCTCTATGCCGGCATCCTAAAGAGCATGGCCTTATACGGGGCACCCATCTGGGCGGACTCCCTCCACAGGAGGGAGAATGCAACCGCCATCCGCAGGCCCCAAAGGGCCATTGCACAGCGGGTGGCGAGGGCCTACCGCTCGGTGGGCCTTTCGGCGGCGTGCGCTCTGGCGGGCACCCCTCCCTGGGAGTTGGAGGCATGGGTGCTCGCCAGAGTGTACGAGTGGGCGGCGAGGCGGAAGGCGCTGGGAGAGCGCCCCGCCAAGGAAGAGCGGGAGGCCGTGCGGCGGGAGGCGAGGGACGCTATCGTCGTCCATTGGACGGAGGACCTCGCCTCCGCCACCTTTGGCCGTCGGACGTTGGACGCGCTCGGTCCAGTCTTGCAAAGCTGGCTCGAGCGGCCCCACGGTTTCCTCTCGTTTCGTCTAGTGCAGGTGTTGTCCGGACATGGGTGTTTCGGAACGCACCTGCACCGGATCCGGAGGGAGGAAACCCCGGGGTGCCACGATTGTGGCGCTGCGGAGGACACGGCGCAGCACACCCTCGAGGTGTGCCCAGCCTGGGCAGAGCTGCGCCGTGTCCTTATAAGTGTGATCGGGCAGGACCTCTCACTTCCCGGCGTGGTCAACTCCATGCATGGGAGTGAGGAGGCATGGGCGGCAGTTGCCTCCTTTTGCGAGCAAGTTATGTCGCAAAAGGAGGCGGCGGAGCGTGCGCGGGAGGATGATCCTCTCGCGCCGCCGCACCGCAGGCGGAGAAGGGGTGGGAGAAGGCGGTTGTACGATCGTCTCCTCCCACCTCCTGGTGGTGACTAGGGGGCGACAGGCCTCTCGCTCGCATTGCACGAGTCACCACCCTCGTTGGGCGGGAACGGCCGAGCACTCGCTGTCGTTCCCGGGCCCCTCCTCTGAGGGAGGGGCGTGAAGGGCCTGCCCTAAAAGGCGGGCGGTCGTCGGCGGAGGGCTGGACGTAAAGGCTGTGCCGGTTTCCCAGTCCTCCTCCATTCAGACGATGCGGGAGTGCCGCTGGGTTATTTTAGTGGGTATACCGGGCTAGACCGGGGAGTCCCACATAGCCCCCCATTCCCCCAATGGGTGGGTATGCGTAATGCATTTTTTCCCAGCGAGATCAAAAAAAAAAAAAGGATAGGCATAGTTTTGACGTACATAAATGCCAATAATGTGCTCGCGGAAGAATCCAGTTTATTAAGCTAACTCCGGTCGAGTGGAGCACTATAGTTTCAGCTCACAACCACATGACGCTTCGTATATTTTTGACGTTCCGACAATCTTTATCGTTTCTTATTCTGATAGATTCTTGTGGTCGAATGTCACTTAATCATGTACCGCTCTAGACAAAGATATATTCATTCAGCCACAGACATCTAACTAGTTGACGCGATTGTATGTAATTCGTGCGCCAAAAAAACGTAGTAAAGTTAAGATCAATGATCGTATCTTGGCTTTTCATTTAGCATTATCTGCACCGGAAATCCACTGAAATTTAGAAAAAATGCCTTTTTATGCCATATTGAGCTGTAAAGAATGTATAGAACAAGTTGGCCGAGGCATTGGAAATGTTTTCTTTCATTGGTAAGTAAATTTGTTTTTAAATTGTTTGTGAAAAAATTGGCACGCTTGGTTTTCATACAGATGGAGGGGCTTGCGTTTTCTATGTAGATTTACGTCTGTGCTTTCAGCGATAAAGGCTGTCTAAAAGCCCAAGGATTGACACATTCTTGTCGATATTTTGGATATATCAACAATCAATATCACCGATAAAATATTACTTTGAACAGAGCCCAATGTTCTCTATTAATGACATATTAAACCAGTGTAAAAGCTAAAAAAGGTGAAAATTATAAGGTTTGCAGTAGGTACTCAATATTTATAGACCGCTCGGAGTCAGGGAGGTACAGCGAACCGGAACTCGACTAACTGCACGTGTAAGGGATGGCGCGACGGGGAAAATGTTACGTTTATTTATTTTAGGCAGGTACTAATTTGTTATTCGTTAGTTAATTATTTAGCTCAATAATGTGGTTTACTACTATGCTGGTGCGGAGACGTGGCATATTTTGTGGCCAAACTTAATTTTGAAGCCTCCACTATATCTCTCCACTATATTGTAGTTATTATGTATTATTAAGCATGTATTTTTATCTTCTATATATAGCTTCTATTTAACAAAATGTAAACTAATATTAACTAACTGGCTACTAAAATTGGACTACACAAAAACAGAAGAGCTGATCGTCATAAAAACGTAATAGGAATTAAATAATGTATCCTACCAACACCATACCACAGATAATATAATACTACAGTACAGATACCCAATCCCATACAAAGAAATGTTACCTCCTTAAGTCGGGCTATTGGTCGGGCTATTTTTTCTTTCTCCATATTTTTAACAGGCGGCAGCACCAGTGACTCATTAATAGCCCGAGACTGTGGTTTTCTAACGCCATCTAGTAGTTTGCCTAGATACTAAATCATATGGCAATTTGAGCGAGGAATCGCATCATGTACGAGTAGGTACTCAGAGACGTTATTTGCCAGTTGTCCTTGAACGCTTACTTCGTATTCGAAGTAATAACATTAGGTATGATCGGGACAGACTACGCTCCAGACCGCGGTACCTGGTCGCATTGCGTAGCGAATTTCACAATATTCACGAATATTCCAAATCAATCAAAACTATAGAATTCCTTGTAGAATTAAATGTAGGTAGGTAGGTAGCTTGCTTCCGCGGCAACGGAATGAAATAAAGTAGGTACCTACTTCATGTCATTTTATTATTCACTATAATAGGACATGGGTTATCCTTTTTTACTCGGCTGTAAGGAAAGGGTTATGTTTTTCGCGCGTATCTTGTATGTAAGTATGTTTGTATGTATGAATGTAATAGAATAGAATAGAATATACTTTATTGTACACCATAAAAGTTATACATCTATTTTATAAGAAAACTCTATTACCTCTATACCTATTATATTCTTTATTACCTCTTATATTTCAAACCACTTGATGGATTTTTATAATTAAGCCCAAATGTCGCCCAAATGTTCTTAGACAAGTGCCGTTAAAAAAAAAAACATGGCGGATTTTGGGCTCCATATTGAAAAGGTTGCAATTTTTTTTTCTTCGTAACCCGTCGAGTGGGGTATCAAAATGAAGGGCTTTTAGAGGTGATTACAAAAAAACATACCACGTATATGTTTAAAAGTATTTATAAAAAAATATTCACTAAAAAGTTGTAAATAAAAAAAGCTAATTTAAAAATCAAATACCCGACTGCTAGAAAAAAACATGCTATGCAGTCGGAGGATACATATTCGCGAACTGCCTGATCCTCTGACTGCACAGCACGAATTTGACTTGTTTACAGCTTTTTAGTTTGCTTCCTAAGCAGTCGGTTGTTTGGTTTTTAAATTAGCTTTTTTTTATTTTAGGTTTGTAATATAAAGAACAAGATATTTTTACAAAAATGATTACTTTTAATACTTTATTTAGGTACGTAGCATGGGCTACTTGAGCAAATTTGATGTAGACTATAATCAAACTTAATGGCGACTCGCAACTGACACTGCATATTAAAAAATAATTGTTCCAGCGGGGGGTAGGGTTGCGCAGCGACTCATACGAGTGTTCCAAGCTGTCATTAAGTTTGAATCTGCCATTAAGTTTGAATCGAATTGTATGAGTAGTGGAGCCGTGTAATAACAAGGACAAAAATGACTTTATGTTATTATTTACGTATTTACTAACGGGACGTCGATTCAAACTTAATGATGTTTTAAAAAAACGCAATTCGCTGCGCAGTACCTATCCTACCCCTCACCCCCGCTGTCACATGAAATTGCTAGCGCGTAGTGGCTCACGAAGTGTTTCGAGCCGTCATTAAGTTTGTATCAAACTATACCTACTATGCGACGCGTAAACTCGGACGGCAAGCGGCACACGCGTCGCGTTATCTCTTATTTTATAACCCGTGCGATTTGAGTAGGCCCTAGAACGATACGATTCCTGTTCCAGCGAAGTATTTAGTTAATTCGACGTGTAAACAAGCTTCACAAAAAGTGATTTTAAATAATAGACCAAAAATTAAATATTTAAAATTACGCCTTTAATAAATAATATATCTTAAATTACACCTATAATAAATAATATCTCTTAAATTACGCCTAGAATAAATAATATATCTTAAATTTCACCTATAATAAATAATAACTGTCTTACAAAATTATTCTTACGATGGATATATAGTTTAGGACAAATTGTGAAAAACGCCATCTGTTGCAAAGAACTCAAAACAAAACGAAAAGTCGATGGCTACTTTCAACTAATTTAACATACAAAGTCTTCACTTATCTTCTTTGTTCAAAAAACCTGATTAATGAGTGTAAATGGATAAATTAACATTAAAGAAGCAAATTTTGATTTTTACTAAACTTATTTCAGCCTAAATCTGCTGTTAAACATTTTTAAGTGTTTGTTACTTTCACATTTGTTACCTATGCTGCCATCTATGATCTTTTTTTAATACTAATTATAATTTGTATGAGTTAAGACCCCATGACCATACACTTTTTGAACCCACTCATATAACTTCTCACCCTCTCAAAACCACACACACAATCACAAACTCACACAAGGGCGCACGGTTGGCGCAGTGGATGAGCGATTGACTGCTGCGCTGCGTGTCGCCGGTTTGATTCCCGCACGGAACAAATATTTGTATGACCTACAGTTAGTTGTTCCGGCTCTGGGTATTGTGTATGTGAGTTTATATGTTTGTAAACGCACCCACGATACTTTAAGAAATTCCTAGTGTGGGGCAACTTTTTAAAAAAAAATAAGGAAAGAAAAAGAAGATGAAAAAATTTGACCACACAAAAACAGAAGAGCTGCTCGTCTTAAAAACGTAATAGGAATTAAATAATATATCCTATCAACACCATACTTTTTGAACCCACTTATATAACTTCTCACCCTCTTAACACCACACACACAAACACAAACTCATATATACATACACTCTCACTCTTGACTTCACTTAATAAAGAAATAAAATAAAACCTACCAATTAAGTGTTTGCACTTGTAATATAAAAATGTAACTTTTGCTAAGCGTTATCTATACTCGTATATAGCAGTGGTTTTTGATGATATGTACAATTATATTATTTTATTTTTTTCCTTTAGGGGGGAGTCTCTTGTGTCCTGAAATACAGGTTACGGCTTAGCTCAGGTACCAGTCTCTCGCAAATAACTATGTGGCATATTATTATTTCTCAATTTTTAGTTGATAAGTGTTATTTGTGGAAGAAAAATAAACATGATTTTGATTTGATCAAACATGATTTTGAATATTAAGTTAAGGTTTGAATTTTATTTATATATAATTCATTAAGTTATATAGTTGTAAAGTTATTAGACACTTTTAAGTTTCCTTATTTCCTTCTATACACTGTGTCTATCATCCAACTTTCCTGTCGCAGGTCTGCTGGAAGAAATTTCTATTGAAATAAGCAATACCTTTGTGCTCTTCTATCTGTATTATTTCTTTTCTCTCATAAGTATTTTGTGTGTAGATAAACTACGGACTTAGAATATTATCTCGATGTAAAGGTCAGAAAAAGGGAGTTTTCAAAGTGTATGTGTATTTCCTTTTTTCTTATTGATAGGCTCGCTCTTGACCACTATCTCACCTGATGGAAAGCGATGGTGTGGTCGAGGGTGAAGCACGCTTCCTTAGAAGTAACTTATTCACTCTTGCATTAAGAAGACCTCTAGGTTGTAGCTTTTGGGGAACACAAGAGGCTCAATGGCAACGTTGAACTGGTGGATGCCAAGCTTTACAGCTTGGCACATCGCCGCAAGGTTGCCTGCTTGTTGGCCTTCTACAGACTGTACTTCGGTGAGTGTGCTCAAGAACTCCACGTCCTTATCCCACCGGCCTCCTTCTACCATCGGACATCTAGAAGCACAGCAAGTTACCATCCTTACCTGGTTGCTATTCCACCAATTCGCACCAAGCCCTTCCAAACATCCTTCATAATGCGCACAGCGAATGAGTGGAACTCACTACCAGCGTCTGTGTTTCCGAACGCATTCGACCCGAATCTCTTCAAAGTAAGAGTGAACAGGCTTCTGGGTAAGCTCGTTCCATCGTCGACTCTGTCTCTGCCACCTCTGACCTAGACTAGAGTCAAGAGCAAACCCAAAAACAAAAAAAAAACACAGACTCCGGACAGGTCCACTCAAATCTGCGTGGTGATTTTCTTAAAAGACTACCTAAGACATTAATCTTGGTAGTTCTTAGTGAATAGGCAATTTTTAGGATTGCACAATAAATCACTCTTGTCTAGTAGTAACCTATTCACTCTTGACTTAAAGACCCCTATTATGGCGCGTTTACACTAATCAGTGCCCGAATACGGGCTGCAACCGAATCGGCCAAAACGACTTAATGTGAATGAGCCATTACTCTGTTTTTAGAATAAAAAACCGGCCAAGTGCGAGTCGGACCCGCGCACATACGGTTCCGTACCCTTATTGTAAAATACGGCACAAAAATCACATTGTTGTATGGGAGCCCTACTTAAATATAAATTTTATTTTGTTTTTAGTATTTGTTGTTATAGCGGCAACAGAAATACACCATCTGTGAAAATTTCAACTGTCTAGCTATCACGGTTCATGAGATACAGCCTGGTGACAGACAGACAGACAGACAGACAGACGGACCGCGGAGTCTCAGTAATAGGGTCCTGTTTTTACCCTTTGGGTACGGAACCCTAAAAATGATCGTGCGTAAGCTAATGTAATTGGTTTAATTAAATGTCAACCAGTCAAACATAGCCAAACCTGACCATTAGTAAAATTTATTTTGCGACAATTTACGTGTAAGTAAGTCTTCCATTTAGGACGTTTAACTATTTGAGTGTACCATAGTGTTAAAACAAAGTCTCATTTTTTTAATGAGACTTTGATTTTATTTCATATCAACTTAAAAAAACCGGCCAAGTGCGAGTCGGGCTCGCGCACGTAGGGTTCCGTACTATTATCGCGAAAAACGGCACAAAAATCACGTTTGTTGTATGGGAGCCCTACTTAAATATTAATTTTATTATGTTTTTAGTATTTGTTGTTATAGCGGCAACTGAAATACATCATCTGTGAAAATTTCAACTGTCTAGCTATCACGGTTTTATGAGATACAGCCTGGTGACAGACAGACAGACAGACGGACCGCGGAGTCTCAGTAATAGGGTCCCGTTTTTACCCATTGGGTACGGAACCCTAACAATAAGCTTAAAATTATTAACTAAAAAATAACAGTCAATCTGTCTAGCCTTTTCCCTACTATATTGGAGTCGGCTTCCAGTCTAACCGGATGCAGCTGAGTACCAGTGTTTTACTTGGAGCGACTGCCTATCTGACCTCCATAACCCAGTAACTGGGTAACACGGTACCGCTTGGCAAGACTGGTGTCAGATCTCAGGCTTCTGACTACCCGTAACGATTCTCAAAGATCTTCAAATAACAGCCGGGACCAACGGCTACGTGCTTTTTGAGGCATTGAGGAAATTCGGTATGTTGAAATGGTCGCCCATTCACGGACCGACCTCGTCAAGCGTTGCTTATCCTTGATGATTGACTAGTGCGGTTGTTATTATTTAGCCTCGAGCTCCTAACGAACTAAAACATAACATGCGTATATAAAAGGTGTTAAGACATCACTAGCGCTCGTTGTCATCCCTACACGGCGGGCGACCGCGGCGGAGTGGCGGGTGCGGAGGGGGCTCGACCTCCGACCGCGCACTGGCCAGTACAGCTGATCAGGCTCATTGGGCATCAAAAAATTTATAAATACTTAAAAACACCGAGCTCCAATGGCTATCCAAATCGTCAGTCCAACTGTAGCTCATCGTCTTTTCGCGAAATTTTTTCGTCCGGCTAACTTTTCATGCAAAGAGAGGGATCCCCTCACCAATTCAAAGATCTTATTCAGCAAGCGACTTTTTCCGTGATCACGGCAATTGAATTGCTTGTTTGTTAAAACCAAGCAAAAAAAAATACGGCAAATTAATAAATGTTAAAACGGTACCACTTTTCCTCGTGACAACCCTACGACCGCCGGTGCATTTATCCCACAAAGCGTAAGAGGGGGTAGTAGCGGACAAACCAGGTAAATAACGACATGTATTATATAATATACACTGCGCTACATAAAGTGATACATTTCGAGGCAATGGCTCACTTGGATATTTTGCTACTTTGTATATTCTTCTTCGTATAAAGGGTTGCTTTGTGAGCATTATGGGTACACTGTGAAGAATATAACTGATTTATTTGTGTTCAAGACACGTGATATCACGCCTGTATGCCCTGAAGGAATACACAAAGGTCTACTTACACATTATTATGTCTGTCTAACCACTCCAAACAGATGTCACGTGAGGTCGCAATACTGTTGAGGGTGCGTTAGTACATGTAGGGATATGATACGTCACGCGCCTACTGAACCTATAAGCCTAACAGTCCCTACGACAATAATCCCTATAAGCCCTACAGCCCTAACCTACCATATACCTAGTAGTGATATATAAATATATAAATAAGTTCAGGATGTCTGCACCATGCGACCTAAGGTTACAGACGGATAGTAGACAGGATGTCCAGGTTCGGGAAGGATAAACTCACTGCCAGCTCGCAGACTTACGAGACTGATCAGAGATGGCTAAAGGTGTCTTGGCCACAGTGAGGGGTAATGAGACAAGAATATAAAATTCAAATCTGGTTTATTTTACAAGATGTACAGCTTATATACTAATTTAACTTAATACACACTATTATACAAAGTTGTATGTGTTTCATGCGTGTAAGATGCAACTCAGTCATTATTTTAACTAGGCCGCTCGTGTAGTCGTCGCCGGGCCAAGTGCTGATTCGATGTTCAAAGGTTAACATTGAACATTCTGGCGACTCCTCAGGGACAGGACCGTAGTTGGTACAGCTCAATGGTTTCGTATGGTCTGGCCTGGCCTTCTCCAGTTTGCTGTGCTTGAGTGGGCACCCTGCGTGGTATGCCGTACGGCTGCTCTGTTAGTTGCGTGTGTGGTATGTTGCTGACGATCGAGGGCAATTGAGTAGGTGGCGCAGTGTTTCTTCTCGCAGTAATGACGGCTCTAAGTCGATTCAACACCTGTGGACCAAAATAAATTAAAACAAATGCTAAAGTTATGATTATGAGTGAAGTACTGATGCTAGCTATGTATGTATGAGACTGTAACTGTTTCCAAATTGTGTTATCTAGTTGAGTCTGTAAGCTAGTTTCAGATGTGACTAAATGGTCAAAAATTCCTTTTGTCCTGTCTAACACTACTTCTTCTTTCGATATATCTTTAATGTTTGTTTGTAAAATCTGCGTATTAATGGAGAAATTCGTTGTTTTAGAATAAGAAGCTAGCACTGTCACAGTCGTTGTTCTTTTTGCAGCAAGTATGTTTTTAAGTGTTTTAATAACGCAATTCTCGGCGATATGTAGAACTCCAACATCGTGAATCGTTATTTCTTGTCTTTGTCCGTCACACACAATCGATATGGCTACTGGTTTTGTCGTTACGAAGAGCCAAGTGTTTTGCATGAATAATTGCTTCCATACAATATCTGTCGACATTTTGTAGATTTCTGACGTGCATTGAGTTTGTGTGTAGTTCTCAGTTCTAAAAAGTTGATCAACTATGCAATTTTTATTTAATTGCATGTTCTTGACAGCTACAGGATAGCAGACAAATTCTGTATTGCTATGAAGACAATCTTTAAATTCTTCTTGACTCAGTTCAAAGTAACGCTCGTTGTTGTAGTCGAACCCCATGAAAGTCTGCTGAATAGAGAAGCACTCGAACGATCCATCAGTTTTCCTCTCTGGAATAGGCGTGACATGTATGAGTGTATACTTTGTTACGTCGTGTATTGGAAAGTGAGCATATACTCTTATGTGAGTAGTATTTACATTCATCTCAGTCTGTATTATTTGATCCTGAATGATTTTTAAGTTTGATGGTAACTTTTGATTAGCCGTTTTTATTATGTTGCTGACATGTGTTGGTGTTAATATGCTATATACACTTGCTTTTTGTAAATAAATTTCAAGTAAACCTGTATAGTAATCCATTATTTCATTGATGAAATTATTTGCTAACTCATAGGCTTGCATTACTTGTATTTTAACGTGGTTGTTGTCAATCTTTTTATACCAAACATTGTTCTGATTCATAAATGATATTGCTTCATTTAGTTTTGCTTGGAATTTATCTAGCTTTTTTTTGATTTGCTCTTCAGTTTGGTTTACAGCTGTGATTGTAGATATCATTATTTTTGTTTGATGGTTGGCAGCATCAATAAGTTTCTGCTGGTTGTTATTTAATGTATCTATGTCTCTGTATACTTCGTCATTAACTCCAAACACCGATGTTAAGAGTTGACCTAATACACCTCTTTTCTTCCTATTATTTCTTATTTCTGTTAGGTATCCTTTTGTTGTCTTAAACTTTGTTTTTTCTTCGTTTAAATGGTGATAAAATTCGTTGCAATGCGTTTCGTACATGATTTTTTGCGTATTTATGCAAAATTGTTGGAATTGTGACGTTATTTTTTCAATCTTTCCTTGGTCTAGTTCTAAACTTTCTCTCTCGTAGTCTGTTTCAATTCTAAACATTCCTCGATTGATAGTTGCAGTTCCTATTTTTTCCACATACAATCCTGGATCTATATTTTTTAATGTGTATGTAGGCGTACTTGATACGGTGCCAATTAATAAAACAAGTATTGTTTGTAATAGTAAATCCTTTATCCAATTTTTCGGTGATCGTATACCTCTTCTGTTTGTGGTAGCTGTTGATATGTTACATTGTGTAGCCGTTTGTATGTCTTTACTCGTTGTACCAATTTCTTTGTTTTCGTTTACAGGGAGCGGGATCAATGTATGAATTGATCTTTTCTGTTCAGCTCCTGTTGATTTTTTAATTGTTACCACTCTAACTACCCCATCATTTCCCGGGTGGACTTCTGTGATTTTTGCCAACGGCCATTTACTTGGTTTTACATTGTCATCTTTTACTAGTATTACAGTTCCAATTTTAGCATTTTCATGTGCTTGTTTCCACTTGTATCTTTGCTGAAGTTGATGTAGATAGTCTTTTGTCCAACTGTTCCAAAAATCTTTTTTCATCTTTTGTATCTGTTTCCATCTATTCATTAAGTCAGTATTAATGTTTTCCATCGGATCTGGTGTTCCTACTGCTTCTCGGCCAATAAGAAAATGACTTGGAGTTAGTATAGTGTTGTCATTAACATCTTCGGTTTGCGCACACAACGGTCTTGAATTCAAACACGCTTCAATTTGGTGTAGTAAGGTGGTCATTTCCTCGTATGTTAGAGTCGTATCTCCGATTACTCGTCGTAAATGATGTTTCACTGACTTTACGCCAGCTTCCCAAATGCCACCGAAATGTGGAGATGACGGAGGAATAAAATGCCACTCAGTTCCTATGTTTGTTATTGCGCTTTGGAATTGCGGCGATTGCGTGATTTGTAATATTTCTTGATGTAAGAAGTTGGCTGCACCTACGAAATTTGTTGCATTGTCACTATACATGTGTGACACATGACCTCTACGTGCCATGAATCTGCGTAGCGCAGCGATAAATGTTTCTGTTGTCAAATCTCCCACCAATTCTAGGTGTATTGCTTTTGTTGCTAGGCATACAAAGACAGCAATGTATGACTTGTAAGACTTGTGACCTCTTCCTTTCATAGTTCTGGTTTGTATTGGACCTGCATAATCCACTCCAGTATGACTGAATGGATATGATTCCGTCACTCGTACTTTTGGTAGGATTCCCATTTTTTGCGAGTTTGTGTCTGCTTTGTATCGTATGCACTTCACACATTTGTTAATAACGCTCTTCACTTTTCTTTTTCCATTAATGATCCAGTATGTTTGTCGTAAATATGCTAATGTTAATTTGTTGCCTCCATGCAACGTTTTTAAATGTGCGTCTTGTATAATTAGTGACGTTACATGATGGTTGTATGGTAACAGTATTGGATGTTTCTGGTTGTAAGGCAATCCAGAGTTTTGTAACCTGCCTCCAACTCTTAGTAATCCATCCTCGTCTATAAATGGATCTAAAGTGGATAGCTTTTTATTTTTCTTCATAGGCTGTCCTCTTTGTATAGTTTTCAATTCTTCTTCGAATTCCTGTTGTTGTATTTTCAGAATTATTCGTTTTGTTACCTTTTTTAATTCAACGCAAGAAATTGGTTTATTTATTGTTTGCTTGTTTGCAAATCTATAGCAGTAAGATAACACCCTTAACATTTTATTTAAACTGGAAAATCTATTCCAGAGATCGTTCTTTTCTATCTCAGTTGTAACACTTGTAACTGTGTGACACTTTTTGATTTCCTCAGTCGGCTGTGGCATACGTCTCGTGGTGGGTATCTGATCGGTTTTTAACCATAGTGGACCATTCCACCATAAGGAATAGTTAACAAGTTTTTCCGGCTCAAGGCCTCTTGAAATGATATCAGCTGGGTTATCAGCAGATATTACATGGTTCCACTCTGCGTTCGGTACAAGTTGTCTAATTTGTGATACCCGATTAGCTACGAAAGTTTGCCAGCGTCCAGGCTCTCCTCTTATCCAGCCTAAGGTGATCATGGAATCCGTCCAACAAGATATCGTGATATTCTTACAATTGAGCGCTTCTTTAACTTTTTCGATCAAACTGGCTAGTAGGAGTGCTGCACATAACTCGAGACGAGGTAGAGTAGTCTTTTGTTTCTTCGGTGCCACTTTTGATTTTGCTTGTAATAATGTAATGTAGTAGTTGTTATTGATTTTTACACGGCTATATACGACCGCTCCGTAAGCTTTCTCGGACGCGTCGCTGAAACCATATAGTTCATTCTCTGTGCTATCAGTTATGTGACACCACCGCGGAATTTTTATTTTTTCTATACTTTTAAGGTGTTTTTGTACTTCAATCCATTTTTTCTGGAGTATGTTATCAACAGGTTGATCCCATCCTATCTCGTTAGTCCACAGTTCTTGTATAAGCAGCTTCAATTTAATTATAATTGGTGCTAACCAACCCAGGGGATCGAATATTTTCGCTACTTCTGACATAATCCATCTTTTTGTTGGTTTTTCTTTTTCCATTATAGTTATTTGAAAATAAAAACTGTCTTCCCGTGGTGACCATGAAATGCCTAATGACTTCCTGGACTCGTCTAATGGTAGCTTGAGTAGTTGATCGTCTTTGTCTTCCGCAGGTATATTTTCGAGGAGCTCTGAACTGTTTGACGACCATTTTCTAAGTTTAAAGCCACCCTTGTTTAACATGGATATTAGCTGACTTTGAAGTTCTTTAGCTGTGCTTTCCTGGGAATCTCCAGACAAAATATCATCCACGTAGAAATCTTGTAATGTAGCTTGACTCGCCATTGGGTAATTATCTTTTTCGTCTATGGCAAGTTGTTGTAGTGTTCGTACCGCAAGATAAGGTGCGCTAGTTGTACCGTATGTAACTGTTGTAAGTTCATATTCACTAATTGCTTGTTTGGGAGAAAGTCTCCATAATATTCTTTGATGTGCGAAATCTAAATCATTAATTTTTATGAACCTGTACATTTTCATAATATCCGCCATGAAGGCAAACTTATGTTTTCGCCATCGTAGCAGTATAGTGGATAAATCTTGTTGTAGTCGTGGACCTTTATACATATTGTCGTTAAGGCTTATTTTTGTGCTGCTTTTGCTGCTCGCATCAAAAACCACGCGTAACTTTGTAGTAAGTGAGTCTTCCTTAATTACTGCCTGATGTGGTATGTAGTATTTTCCTAAGTTGTAGTTTTTTGTATCTACTTTTCTCATATGACCCATACGTAAATATTCGTTCATAAATTCAATGTATTGGTGTCGTAAATTTTCATTTTTTGCGAACTGTCGTTCTAGTTGTAAGAGGCGAGCAGCGGCCTTTTTGCGCGATTCGCCGTTTATGTTTAAGTTTAAGTTTGTATCCTTAAACGGAAGTCGTACCGTGTATGTTCCATCTAGGTTTCTTATCGTTGTTTCTTTATAGTAGTTTTCACAGGCCTGGTCGTCCTGTGTGAGTTTGTAGTTTTGTGGAATTTCTTCTAATTCCCAAAATTTCGTAAGTTGTCGTACCTCTTCAGTGCAAGCCACCATACTCAGTATTTTGGCTCCACTATTCGTGTCATCGGGATAAAATCCGGATAAAATCCACCCTAACTGTGTGTTTTGAGCGATAATTCCGTCCCGTAGTCTTTCGAAACCCTGTAGTAGTATTTTGCTATGGTCTTGGGCACCTAATATTATATCAATTGGTCCCTTTTTATAATAAGTTGGGTCAGCTATCAGCGCATTATCCAAGATTTTTTCTTGTAATTGTTTTAAGTCATGCCTTGGTAATGAACTTGTTAGTTTTGGTAGTATTATTAGCGTTACTGGCAGTTTATAATCGCTAGAGTACCTTGGTTGTAAAGTAATGTTGATTGTATGGTTTGATGTTTTTGGTTTTTCATCTCCGATTCCTTTTATTTCGGCTCGGATTTTTTGACGTGGGTAAGCCAGCAGTTGTGCCACTTCTTCAGTGCAAAATGAAGCTTCTGATCCTTGATCACATAACACTCTCAACAACTGCGGCATCCCGTCATAAGAGGTATTTTTTACTATAGCGGTAGCGAGTAAAGTTGTATTTTTAGTGTTGGTATTTGTTGCCGATAAATTCGACGTTGTTATATTTTGAGGCTTCTCTATTCCTACATTTTTTGTTGTGTATTTTTTGGCGTTATTACTATTTTGAAACGGTTTAGATTGGTGTAATAATGTGTTGTGCCCCTTATGTTGACAAATATCGCATTGTTTGTAAACTGCACTCACACACTGTTTCCGATCATCGTGATTTAAGCAACGCTTGCACATTCTTTTTTCCGTGACGGCTCTGTATCGGTCGCTGACGCATAACTCTTTGAAACTAGGGCAAGAATGAATACTATGATCCATACTTTGACAATGCCAACAGCGTTTATATTTTTCCGATGTTTGTTTATTACGTGATTGTTGACCATTAGTATGTGATAACGACCCGTCAAATGACTTAAGACAACCGAAACGGTTTTCCATGAATTTCATCATCTCGTCGAAGGATTGTAATTTATTCCTGTTTTGTAATTGGTCTTCATACTTGGTATTTGTTTCCTCGTCCCATTTTCTACTGACTATTCTTATCAATAGAGGGCCCCAAGATGGTGTATTTATGCCTTGATTTTTCAGTGCCTCAAGACATTCATTTATAGTGTCGTGCATGTCTCGTAATTGTACCGCGTTTGCTCGTTGCATTTTAGGTAAATCTAATAATTTGTCAATAAACTTAGTAGCAATCATGCGCTCGTCTTCATATCTCTGCGTAAGCAATTTCCAAGCTGTTTCGTAATTTATTTCGCTAATTGTTAAGTGACGTATTAATCTTGCTGCGTCGCCTTTTACGTGTGTTTTAAGATACTGCATTTTCTCTGTAGAAGAAATTGAGTTATCTTCCGTGAATTATTTTTCTAAATAAATCTTGGAATGTGTACCAAGAGTCATAGTTCCCCGCAAATATGGGAATACTTATTCGTGGAAGTTTTACTGACGATTTTGTCGACATAGCTTTTTCACCCGAGTTTTGGATTATTCTTGCTTCTAACAAATTTATGATAATGTCATAATCTGTCTGTGTATTCTCGAAGCAATTATCCTTGAAATAGCTATTGTCCAGTGTGCTTTCAGCCATCAGTAATTCGATGTGCGTCTCTTCAATTTCTAGCCATTGTTTTTGTAAGGTTTGTAATAGTGTTTGTAAATGCCATATTGGCTTATCCTGAGTAATGGATTCCTTAGCCTGAGATATTTTCTTGGATATCTGTGACATTCGGAACAGTTGTATAAACAGTTTTGGGCTACTGACAACCCCCTTGTCTTCATCTTCATCTAGAAGTCGTGGTTCATAAATACTTTGTACGTGTTGTAGTCTTTCCTCACATTTTCTGAGGTAGTTGATTCCTTCGTCGTAACATTTCTTAATGTTACCAAAGTAGTTTGTAGTAATGTACTTATGAGTTGACAAGATCTCTTGATCTTGTAGTTTCAAGTGGTTTTCTTGAACTCGCTGGAAAACCTGGTCTAATATTTTCTCCCGTTCGTTGAGGTATTTTTCCGTTTTCCTTGTGGGCGAGTCCTTTTTCAGGTTTGAGACTATCCTTTTGATCTCACTGTAATCCGCTTCCTGGCTCCTGATTAGTTCGTTAACTTCCTGTATCTCCATAGTGACCAAAATGTTTAACCACTCCAAACAGATGTCACGTGAGGTCGCAATACTGTTGAGGGTGCGTTAGTACATGTAGGGATATGATACGTCACGCGCCTACTGAACCTATAAGCCTAACAGTCCCTACGACTATAATCCCTATAAGCCCTACAGCCCTAACCTACCATATACCTAGTAGTGATATATAAATATATAAATAAGTTCAGGATGTCTGCACCATGCGACCTAAGGTTACAGACGGATAGTAGACAGGATGTCCAGGTTCGGGAAGGATAAACTCACTGCCAGCTCGCAGACTCACGAGACTGATCAGAGATGGCTAAAGGTGTCTTGGCCACAGTGAGGGGTAATGAGACAAGAATATAAAATTCAAATCTGGTTTATTTTACAAGATGTACAGCTTATATACTAATTTAACTTAATACACACTATTATACAAAGTTGTATGTGTTTCATGCGTGTAAGATGCAACTCAGTCATTATTTTAACTAGGCCGCTCGTGTAGTCGTCGCCGGGCCAAGTGCTGATTCGATGTTCAAAGGTTAACATTGAACAATGTCAAAGGAACATAATATTTTACAACTAGATGTGCCCGCGGTTACACCCCCGTCAACTGCTTACCTTACCCAAGCAGGGTAGGGTGGCAACTAAATAGGCTTCACTTAGACGAAACCCTAGACAATGCTATGAGTAATAACGACTGTCACAGTATAAGTCAAGTGACATTAAAAATAATTCTTATCATAATTATCATCATTTCAGCCGACAGACGTCCATTGCTGGACATAGGCCTCCCCCGTGCGTCACCAAACCGATCCGTCCCGTGCGTTTCGCTTCCACCAGACTCCCGCAGCCTTCACCTGGTCGTCGCTCCACCTAGAGGGAGGCGTTCCAACGCTGCGCCTTCCAGCAAGCAGTCACCACTGCAGAACTTTTCGGTGCCGGTGAACGGCCATCCGTTCTGCGAGCAATGTGTCCTACCCATTGTTACTTAAGCTTGGCAATTCTTCGGGCTATGTCGGTAATCTAGGTTCTTCTGCGGATGTCTTCATTTCTGATTTGATCACGCTAGGATATGCCGAGCATAGCTGTCTCCATTACCCTTTGGGAGACTTAAAGCCTTCTGATGAGGCCTGAATACGCAAGCGCTATCGCTGATATGATGAATAAAACTTTTTTTGTACTACACACAAACACTCGGGGCAAGTGATTGGAAAAGTGTCAAAAATGTATGGTAACGCCGGCTCCACACGTTGGCCCCAACGTACGTCCCAACAACACTTATCCAACGTGTGGATCTAGAAAATTGCGTTGGCGCCACCATTAGGGCGAGCGTTGGTAGTAGGCCGGTGCGTGTAGGTTTTATCAAAGGTATCTGTGCCAATGTTCGCGATCCGTCCACACATTAGTGTTTTGCTTAGTCCTGTTGCAACACGTACATGTTTTATGATGTGTTGCCATCCAACATCTTCTATGACGTGTTATTCTTTTTATTCAATAACAAATATAAATTATAATAGACACTCAGTGTACTGTAAAAGCGCTTACAGTAATTTCCGTGTCGGATATCTTCACATTGGCTTTGACGAGTCAAAACTAGTTTAATAGCCAATGTGTGTACGCCTCACCAATAAATCGACCAACGTTGGTACGAGCGCTGGGACCAACGTGTGAAGCCGGGGTACCTAATGCCAAGCGCTATCGAAATGTCACGTGATCACTTCCTTACATTTTGGCATTTCAACCATCGTCGTCATACTTTGAGACTTTGTCTAGTGTCTCTGAGCCTCTTAATGATCCGTTATTTTATCATTAAACTTCTAGTGTGTACGTGTGTAATACGTTGGAAGATCTCTCACTAGGTGGACCGATGTCCTGGTTAAGGTTGCGGGAAGGCGCTGGATGCAAGACGCACGGGATCGGTCTATGTGGCGACGCTTGGGGGAGGCCTATGTCTAGCAGTGGACGTCTTTCGGCTGATATGATGATGATGATGACTCCTAGTGTGAGAAACATTTTTCTTTCAGAATAGTTTTGTATGTATGTAGTAGAACATCGCTTTTAGTATATTTTTAGGGTTCCGTATACGAAATGTCTATCTGTCTTTCCGTTGTCTGTTACACAAGTTTTACAGCCAAACGGTTGCAGCTAAAGTCTTCAAATTTTCACAGTATAAGCATCTTGTTGACCCAAAGCCATACAAATTGTCAAACAATATTTTAAATGTTTTTTAAGGGGGGCTCCCATACAGCAAAAAGGGGGATGGGAAAAAGAAATTAACCTACTCCATCGTGTCGATTATCGTCGTGAAGAACTTTTTGTATAAATAAATACTATCTTTTTTTTTTTATTTGAAAACAAAGGAATGACAATCCATCAAACAGCATTTATTTGCAAAAAAAAAAAACTGAAGAATTTTTAAACTTCCCATTGACATAAGAACTTGAAATTTGGTAATAATGTTTATATTACGTATATTTTATTAACAAATACCAAAATGTTGATAAATCAGATTTTCTTTGAAATTTTCTCATTAGAAAAAAATACAGTCAACTTGATTTTGCGGTTTGATGCGGAACCCTAAATGTGCGAAGTCCGACACGCACTTGGCCGTTTTATTTTACTATTCTTCTCTTTTAGTCTATTTGATGCTGTTGTGTTGTCTGTGTCGAATAAATGCTTTTTTTGAATTATATTCTTGTTTTCTACTTTACACAGATCTAATATAATCCAATAAACGGTACACCGATAACCCTTAACCGGTCACCATCACACGAACTAAAGATATAATATTAGTTTTATACGCTGTACCCCGTTAATAGGGTCATTTTGTACCCCGTCTTGGGATAATCACGGTCAATTTGGTCGCAATAATGTTGTGCGATCGAAGTCGGGGTGACTGAGGTACCCCATGGTGTTTTATTAAATGATGTGGGTTGTGTAAGGTGTTAATTTGTTTTGTATGGTGTTCTTATGGTGTGGTAGAGCTTGATGGGGGTCTTTGATATGATTAAGTAGAACAAACAGGAAAAGAGAAGCTATTTATATCACTATGAATGAGAAAATATGTGTGTCTTTTGACGACATGGTCCCCACACCCGCGGTGGCGACGCGTAGTGTTCGTGTATCGTTGTTCCTGCGACCCCCATCATAGGTGTGAGATGGAACACCGGATTGGGTTTTAGTCAGTACGAGTCTGACAGACCTCTCCGCCCTCCCTAGGGCGAAGGACATCCAATGAGGATTTTCCAAACCGGAACAAAATAACAAATGTATTTGAGCGGTCGGCTGCTTAGTTGCGTGTCACGAGTTCGATTATCGCACGGAATAAATATTTGTTTGACCATAGATAGTTGTTCCGGTCTGGTTGTTTGTGTCATCATCATCATTATCATTTTAGCCGAAAGACATCCACTGCTGGACATAGGCCTCCCCCAAGCGTCACCCTGCAGCCCTGACCAGGTCATCGCTCCAACTAGAGGGAGACCTTCCAACGCTTCTACCGGTACGCGGTCGCCATTTCAGAACTTTTCGGCCCCAATGGCCATCCGTTCTGTGTGCAATGTGCCCTGTCCACTGCCACTTATGTTTGGCAATTCTTCGGGCTATGTTGATAACATTTTGCGGATGTCTTCATTTTTATTTGTGTACGTTAGTTAAAATAATTGTTAATGCACTCACGATACAGGAGAAATTCCTAGTGTCAAGTAACGTTTTATTAAAAAACTGAGGAATAGATTTACAGGTTTTTTTTTTCGTTAATCTAGTTATAAAATACTCGCGTTTTATATTTATGTATTATATTAATCAGTTACTTACCTTACTAGCAATATCGTCTGTTTCTGAGACGGAAACAGCATTGATCACATAACGATGATTAAATATGATTTCAGTATTTAACGGTAGGCTCGCGAAGACTCCAGCAGGGAATTCCACTCCTTAGCTGTGCGCACAATGAAAGTATTAGCAAAACACTTTGTGCGTATGGGTGGAAAGTCCACCAAGGCGCATTGCCGGACGTCTTGTACTCCGATGATGGAAAAGTCTAGGCGGAATCGAATTGTGCAGTTCCATCGCACACTCCCCGAAGTATTATATAACCGATAAAAACCGAGAGGCGGGCTACTCAGCTTCGATTTTCGAGGCTCTGGACTTTGACGCGACCAGTGCATCTTTGCCAATAAGCTTCTTGGCCCGTCTGTCAATCGACTTAAGTGTATCAAGCTGGCAGATATGGCAGATCTGTCGCAGAGGTGAGAGCATTACTCCATGCATGCATGACTGAACTTGCGCTTTATACAAGTTTAGGCATGAAGTACCGTCTCACTTTTGCAAGGATCTCCAACCTTTTTGCAGCCAACTGAGCTTTCGTCTCAATGAATTAGTTGTCTTCTAGTTTAACAAGTGAATAATACTGAAAATTTGCTGTTTTAATGCCAGGTTAACCATCTCGCGCTAAAATAGAAAATGAGTACACTTTATTATTTTATATATTTTTATTTTTTTGAATTAAGTCACACCAACATATTGCTGCATGCCTTTCAATGGCATCAAAAACATATTACCTATACCACAGATAATATAATACTAGCATACAGAAGCCTCATCCTAAACAAAGAAACCGTGCCGCGTTTTTTCAGATGAAAAACGCTAGTTACGTGGCATCCATACAGTACATATACCATCAGTACAGTACGTCGGGACAGTTTCTTTGTATGGGATCAGACCCCACGTCCATACGATTCTCGAACTTTTTGGCAAAACCCATTTCGTTTCTTTCAATTTATTTTGTTTAGGTAATCTTAATATATATAAATCTCGTGTCACAATGTTTGTCCTCAATGGACTCCTAAACCACTTAACCGATTATAATAAAATTCGCACACCATGTGCAGTTCGATCCAACTTGAGAGATAGGATAGGGTAGGGTAGGTAGGGTAGGGTAGGTAGGGTAGGTAGGGTAGGTAGGGTAGGTAGGGTAGGTAGGGTAGGTAGGGTAGGTAGGGTAGGTAGGGTAGGTAGGGTAGGTAGGGTAGGTAGGGTAGGTAGGGAAGGTAGGGTAGGTAGGGTAGGTAGGGTAGGTAGGGTAGGTAGGGTAGGTAGGGTAGGTAGGGTAGGTAGGGTAGGTAGGGTAGGTAGGGTAGGTAGGGTAGGTAGGGTAGGTAGGGTAGGTAGGGTAGGTAGGGTAGGTAGGGTAGGTAGGGTAGGTAGGGTAGGTAGGGTAGGTAGGGTAGGTAGGGTAGGTAGGGTAGGTAGGGTAGGTAGGGTAGGTAGGGTAGGTAGGGTAGGTAGGGTAGGTAGGGTAGGTAGGGTAGGTAGGGTAGGTAGGGTAGGTAGGGTAGGTAGGGTAGGTAGGGTAGGTAGGGTAGGTAGGGTAGGTAGGGTAGGTAGGGTAGGTAGGGTAGGTAGGGTAGGTAGGGTAGGTAGGGTAGGTAGGGTAGGTAGGGTAGGTATTTTTTTTTTTTTTTTTTTTTTTTTTTTTTTTTTTAAATAAATACTAATCCCGCTAACGACGTTAGCGCCTAATCTGTGCAAATTCTTTCATTCCATTCCTCTTTCATGCTTCTCGTACTTTCATTCTTCATGCCATGGTTCTTCTTGCATACGTCTTCTTGTATACAGTGGGTGGGACTCCCACTTTGTTAAAATACTTAAACGGCAACTTTATTTATTTAGTATAAGGTTAAAAGACAAAAAGTGCTACATATACAAGATTACAAAAAAAAAGTGCTGAATATCACAGTAAAATATGCAAAAAGTGCTGCAGATCACAGGTAAGATACAGAAGTGCTGTTTATCACAGGGAAAATAACAATATAAATAATGCCTTACATTTAGAGATGAGAAGCACAACAGTGCTTTTCACCATACAGACAATCTGTCTTCTTAGGTACTACCCCAGTGCACGGTTCGTCATTGCAGTTTTGTGCGTGCTATTCTATGCTTCTTACAAAATATTCTTATAATACTAGTGAAGCATAGTGCCGCTTCAACTTCGGTTTCGTGCAATGACGGTGGAAGCCACATTAACACAGTACACCAGGAACTTTTCCCTGTGTTGCTTACTCATGAGCCCATGCAGGCTCTCCTTCGTCAGTCTCCTGTCCAGCTCACATTCGAGTTGGTAGCGTTCCCTGATAAATAACGGGCAATCTACAAGTATGTGCTGGACAGTCTCTGCCACGCCTGGATCGCAGACGCACGATGGGCTCTCCTTACACTTGAAGCGATTCAAGTATTCAGAGAACCCGCCGTGCCCCGTCAAAACCTGCGTGAGAACGCCGGTCGGCCGCACCTGTTTTATAATACGGAAAGCCGCTATGGCATCCGGAAGAAACATTTTCGTCACAGAGGCTGTCTCGCCCGACACATATCTTCGGTTCCATTCATCAAGCGATTCCAAACGGATCTGTCGCTTGATGAATGAAACCGGACACTGGTCGTAGTCCGGCTTCCTCCGTAACGACAATGCTGCTTCCTTTGCTAACTCGTCCGCTCGCTCATTCCCCGGCAGGCCCGCGTGGGCCTTGACCCAGAACAAAGACACAGCTTTGCTCTGGCCCAGGGCTTGAGCCAAATTGGCGCGCGCGTGAACCGCCAGGGGATGGAGAGAGCCATGGTTTGCAAGCGTCTCCAATGCTGACATTGAGTCGCTGTACAAACCATAGCTCGTCTCTTGCCGCGCGAGTATCACGTCCGTCGCTTTACAGATGGCCAGGAGTTCCGCCTGGTAGACTGTGCAGTACGCGGCTAAGCTAAGTTTGAGCTTTCGGACTTCGCCATCATTATCCCATATGGATAATGCGGCTCCGACCTTCCCCTCAATCTTGCTGCCGTCGGTGAAGATTCGCACCGTCTGCACATTGTTGCTGTCTAGCAACTGTTGGTCTGACAGGCACATGAACTCCAGGGGCATCTGCGTAGCTGGATGAGGAGCCTCTGCAAACCTTACCGCACCTTCGATCTCCCTATCTCCTGGCACAAACCGGGATGACCCTCTCCTCGCTTCATACAGGGCGGCTGCCTCCTGTATGCGTAGATCTAGAGGTAGTATTCCGGACAGTACCAGTGCCGAGTTCAGGGAGACAGTACGGTAAGATTTACAGATCTTCTGGACGAACCCTCGTTGGACCGAGCCTAGCTTCTTCCGTATTCCCAGCTTCTTCGTAGCGGGAGCCCAGGCTGCGGCCGCGTACGTTATTATAGGCTCAATCATAGCAGTGTAGATTGTGTGTATGATCTGTGCGTCTAATCCCCAACTCACTTTAGCGGCGCGGGACAGCTGCTTATAAATGTTAGCTGCCCTCCTGCAGACGTTCGCGGTGTGCTCGTTAAAGGTGAGCTTCTCGTCTATGGTTAGACCCAACAACTTCATCTTTTTAGCCATACCGATGTCGACCCCGGCCATGCTCAGCCTTGGGGTATCATACTTGCGCTTGTTGGTTACGACCATCGCACAGGTTTTGTGCGGTGCGAACCTCAGCTTGTTCTTGACGCCCCAACTCTGAACATGGGCGAGGGCTGCATTGGCAGATGTTGAAACTTCAGTCGCTGAGTCCCCATCCAGAACCAAGACGATATCATCGGCGAACGCCTGCACGAAGATTCCGCGCTGTTCTAATTCCTGCAATAGTGGGTCTAGAATGAGATTCCACAGGATGGGGCCACCTATGGACCCTTGAACACAGCCCTTGCTAGTCACTCGCGTGCATTCCTCCCCAGCGTAACGAAGCTTGACTTTCCTACTGTCGAGGTAGCTGTCTAGCAGCCTTCTTATGTTCACCGGGCACTTTTCCTCAGCCAGCCTGACCTTGATGGCTGGCCACCAAGCACTATCGAAGGCCCCCTCTATATCCAGCGACACCAGGACAATTAGCTTCTTCAGCCTCAACTTGTCCTGTACGTGCTTCACTAGCTTATAGAGGGCGTCCTCAGTGCTTCTCTGGGGCATAAAGCCAAACTGGCGAGTACTAAACCGCGGTACAAGCTGCCATTTTACACGCGCTACTACCATCCTCTCCAGGACCTTCCCCAGAACCGGCAGTAGACCTATTGGTCTGTATGCCTTGGGGTTTAGGTAATCGTCCTTGCCCAGCTTTCTGAGGACCACGACTGTGGCCTCCTTCCAGATGTTCGGGAAGTGTGCCAATTCAAGGCACTTGTTGTAGAGGGCAAGGAACGCGTCCAGGTCCTGGTGGATCGCTCGACTGCAGATATCAGACGTCAGTCCATCCCCTCCTGGTGCCTTTTTGGGATTGAAACCTGCCACGGCGGTCTTCAGCTCCAGCGAGGTAAATGGTGGATCATGATATTCATCATGAACCCACTCATTTACTCGACTGGCCGCTTCTCTAATTCGCCTGTGGTCAGCGTTGTCCTGGTCTACTCTGTCTTCGGGGTAGAACGTATCTGCAAGTAGGGCGGCCGATTCACTTGGGTTGAGGAATACACCATCGCTGCATAGGGTCAGTTCCTCCTGCCTTCTGGCGGTCCTACCAATCACCCTGAAAATCCCCTCCCAGACCCCCTCCCGATCCTGTTTCCCGCAGAACTCCTTCCAACTGGCGAGTTGGGCGCTCTTTGCTAGCATCTCGTACTCCTCTTTGGCCTTCAGGTACTCGTCTACGACCCTCGCTCGCCGGACCGGCGCGGCATTGCGGATGCGGTTCTTCAGTCTGGTAAACTCCTTCTTTTTCACAGTGAGCTCCTCGGACCACCACGGACAATTAATTTTAATTTTTCTGTTTGTTTTAGGAATAGCATCTTCGCTTGCTTGTTCTATGATTTTACTATATTTTACTACTATTTCTTCTAAGTCTTGTTTACTACTTATTTCTTGTATGCTATTTAAATTTACGTTACTTTCAATTTTATTATCCTCTAATTTTACTCTAAATTTTTCCCAGTCCGCTTTTCTTGTATTAAATTTTCTTGTTGTTCTAATTATATTCATCCCTTTTTCCCTTTTTACGTTAATGTTAAAGAATATAGTGTTATGGTCCGAGGATGTTGCTCCTGTGTCGACCCGCCAGTCGTCCACCAGGTCAAAAAGGTCGAGCGAGCATGCCGTGACGTCCACGTGGCTTTTATACACTCGACCACCTCTGACAGTGTCAAATGTGGGAGCGTCACCAGTGTTCAGCACCTGAAGCTCTAAGTCGTCCAGGGTTCCGGACATTTCCTCGCCCTTGGAGTCTTCGATGATGCTGCCCCACCAAGGACTCTTGGCGTTCGCGTCGCCGCCTATAAGCAATCTACCGGTGGCCACTTCCGATTTGATCCGGGTCAACTGGTCCAGGTATGGCCCTATGGGTTGGTCTGGCTCGAAGTAGTAAGAAACTACTGCGATCTCCCAGGCTTTGGTCCGGATCCCCACCACAACGATGTTGTTTGTGGTGAGTTTCGGGTAGGGAATGACATCCAGGTCATCGTCAAAGACGGCAATTGCCGCCTTTACCCTCCCACTTCCATCAACCTCGCTCTGGTAGATTCGCGAACCTCGGTAGTTCTTCATACCTCGCGCCCCTCCCACGTACGGCTCCTGGATAAGCGCCCATGCGATCTTCCTTTTACTGGCCTCTAAAAAGAGTTCGGTCGTTGCCAGGTCCTTACGTTGTAGGTTTGCTTGGGCCACACGGTATGGTCTTGCGTTTTGTTGGGCAGAAGTCTCTGGGGTGCCCTTAGCAGTACGCTATAACAGAACGGGCTATTGCATCCCACCTTTTCCTAACTTGACACTCCGAGCTGAAAGCATGGTGGTTGGCGCTGTCAATCCTTGCGCGTGTGCAATTGCAACACTTTGGAGGTAGGCCAGCGGCCCAGTCCGCGCACTCCGTCCTCATGTGGGGACCGCCACAGTGGCTGCACTTTGGCACAGATTCTGTGCAAAGGCGTCGGCTATGCCCATACCCGAGGCAGAGCGAGCATTGGACCAGCGGGGATTGGTCCTCGACCCTCACCCGCTTGAACTCCACGTGCACCGACCCAACCTCGAGCATGCGCCGCCAAACCTCTGTGGCGACCCTCAACACTACGTGACACATTAGCGGGTTCCTGGCTCGCTTTCTGTATATGATTTCTATTTTGGCCTGCTCATCTTTGAGATCTTGAAAGATGGCGGCATTTTGGTTCTTTAGGGCCTTGAGTACTTCCTCATTTGCGTTGTACTGCATCACGTCGCGCAACACAACCTGCGGGTTTTTATTTGTAATGTTTTGCGCCTCCAGCTCGGGCGCCTTCCTGATCTTTTCCCTCAACTTTTCCCTCTCTTCCTCCGACCTACAGCCTAATATAACTCTCCTATCTTTCGCTTTCCTCACTTTCTCTACCGCTATACCCCCTTCCTTGGCATTTACCACCTTCCTAAGTCGGTCCAGGACTTGCTCCCCCGTTTCATTCTCGTCCCTGGCCGACACTACGATCGAATGTAGTGTGGTCTGCTTTGGAGCCTGATTGGACGGCCGACTTGCTGCCACGCTAGCATACGAGACCATCTGGTCTCGGCTATCTTGTAGCGCCTCTTTCAGCCTGTCCATTTTTAGGCTGTTCTCGGCCAGGTTTCGGCTATGCTCTTCTAGAGCTCGCCTGAGGGAGTTCGTCTCGACCTCACTGATAGCCTCTAAGCCCGAGGGGGGGGCTTGCTCAACCGTTGGCTTCTCCTGGACTTGGGTCCCGGTCGACGCCATGGTTCTTGCGGTTGGGGTGGCTCTCCCCTGTTCGAGCTCTTTTACCAGCTGGTAGAGCCGGTCTGCCTGCGCCTTGACCTCCGCCCTAATGTCGTTTCTTGTTGTTTTGGAGGTTGTCATTAGGGCCTTGATCTTGTTTGAGGCTATCCTAGCCTCGGCGACTTTACTCCTTTGGGTAGGCGGGCTCCCGATCTCAAAGGATATGGATGTCACTGGTGATGGTTGGTCCAGCTTTTTAGGGGGAGTCCTCTTTGTGACGGTTTTACCCGCCTCCCACTCACCCACGCTCCTCCTGACGCTCTGCGTCGAAGGCCCTGCCTCTTCAGATGACCTCTGGGGGCTTTTAGTCGGGGGTTTGGTTGGCGCCGAGTGCTGGACAGGCGTGCGTAAACCAGGCATGCCGGTCATTTTGAAAAGTGAATGTGGCTGGGATTAGTATAGTCAAATAGAGGTGTTGTAAAGAGCACCTCTATTATGTGTAAAAGTAAAAAGGGATATTGTAAAGATATCCCTTTTTATGTGTCAATGTAAAAAGGGGTACTGTAAAGGGTACCCCTTATGTGTGTCAGATGTCAAGTTTAAAATATAAAATAAAATATTCTCTTACGAGAATGTCCCAGTTTAAATTTCTAGTCTAATCTTATTCTATAATATAGTAGCTCAAAAGTACCACTATATGTCCACAGTTAAAAACTTAACAAATAAATAAGCTATAAAAAGCTTAGTATAGTCTTATCCTAAAAACTAAACACGAAAATGCAGACCTCAAACCTGTATCGCAGTGTGATCCCAGGTGGTAATATGATAATTCTGTTGGGGCCAATTTATTATTCTTTTCCTCCCGATTACGGGGACCCCAAACTTGGTGGGTCTATGACCTCCGGTTACAAAGTTAGGGTCCGGGGGGGTGAGGAAATTTCCAGTTGGGGGTGGGGGAGGAGGTGGTGGTCCCGAGTGGATTCCTGGGGATCTCGTGAAAATACAGGCTCGGGGGGGGGGGGCGGGGGTTTGACGGGAGGGGGTGTATATATAAGTGTATAAAGGTAAAACAATGCAAGGCTACTATAGTAGCCTTGACAAAATTTTTGGGGGGCCAGTAAAAAGGGGGGTCAAAAAGGGGGGTTTAGGGGCCTATGTTAATCCAGGTACCGGTTGGGAGGGGGTGTATTCTTTAGGGGGGGGGGGGAAATTTTGTCCGATTTTTGATATTCCCAACCGTTTAGGAGATATCGCGTGAACAAGGGTTACTAAAAAAAAACAAAATGTTTGGGGCCAACAGGGGAAAAGTATCTCCTATATTTAATTTTAAAATTTTTGAGATTTTGAAATCTTCCGTGACGTAATGAATTTATTCGAAGATATTGTTAAAGCTAATGGAATTTCTAGCAAATGTATGGAAATTTCCTGTTACAAAACGGCCGCCGAGCTTCTAGAATGCCCGAGGTTGAACTTGTCAACAACGCGTCACTCCGTAGTACCTTCTTATAATTTAAAAATTTCGACACATACGATACAGGTTTGAAAACGAACTTTTCCGTTTCAACCCCTTCCAAAAATCTAATTTTATAGAAGTGTAGCCTAGTTGCTAAAAACGCTAAATCTAGACTCACTTTTTGGCTAGATCGGTTTTAGGCCGAGTTCTAGCTTACTTAGTTTAAATTATGCAAATATACAAAAAAACAAACTTATCAGAGAGCGTGGGAATGAAATGGAATTTTAGACTATTTGTATTTTAGTATAGAGAACTGACTCAGAATTAAATGGAATTTTTATAAGAAATATGTTATTAGACGCTCAATACGGATGTATTTCAATAATGATAATAAAATAAACAAATAAGCATTAAAAAAATCTGGAAAGGGCAGAAGACGAAAATTTTTAACAGCAAATACGTTTGTTTGGTATTGCAGTCCTAGTATCTAATATTAATTTTTCAGTGGTGGCTGCTGGCTGCTCCAGGGAGCTGCCCAAGTCTTCAGTTTTGGCGAACTCGGCCTGCAGCAGGACTTCCGGGAGTTGAAATCTCGTGGAAATATTTTCGGACCGCTGAAACCGCGGTCAACTTCCTGGGATTCAGTGGGAAAAAACCCAAAATCACCAGGGTCGTCGAGGACACTTGGAAGCTCACTATGGAACTCCTGGAGAAGCCAATTTCTCCTCGACTTCGGATAGGATGAATAGTTTGTGGTATAGTTCGCGTTCACTTTGCCCCCAGAACTGTGTTTTTGCCTTGTTTACACTTTAGATCTTCGGAAAACTGTGTGGAAGTCCCCCTCGGGGACGTCACAAAAATCTAAAATTTTCAGGGGTTGTAGGCGCAGTGATGACACTTCCTGGGGTCACTCAAGATTTTGGGTGCCGCACCGACTGATCGCGCACCGCACGCACTTTTCTAAAGCACTTCCTGCTTTTGTGTCGGATTCTTCTGTTTCCTGTTACAGTTTCTTTGTCCCTCGTCCGATTTCTTTTATGAAACTACTATCCTGTAGCACTCATTAGCGCGCAAGTTTTTATGTATCGCTTGCGTTTTTGCGTTTCAAGTTGCTCGTTTTTGAATTTTTGAGGCGCGGAGCTCGCAAAAACGCAGCCGTTCGGACTAGTGACTCGCGAGAGAGCGGGAGGTAGGGTAGGTAGGGTAGGTAGGGTAGGTAGGGTAGGTAGGGTAGGTAGGGTAGGTAGGGTAGGTAGGGTAGGTAGGGTAGGTAGGGTAGGTAGGGTAGGTAGGGTAGGTAGGGTAGGTAGGGTAGGTAGGGTAGGTAGGGTAGGTAGGGTAGGTAGGGTAGGTAGGGTAGGTAGGGTAGGTAGGGTAGGTAGGGTAGGTAGGGTAGGTAGGGTAGGTAGGGTAGGTAGGGTAGGTAGGGTAGGTAGGGTAGGTAGGGTAGGTAGGGTAGGTAGGGTAGGTAGGGTAGGTAGGGTAGGTAGGGTAGGTAGGGTAGGTAGGGTAGGTAGGGTAGGTAGGGTAGGTAGGGTAGGTAGGGTAGGTAGGGTAGGTAGGGTAGGTAGGGTAGGTAGGGTAGGTAGGGTAGGTAGGGTAGGTAGGGTAGGTAGGGTAGGTAGGGTAGGTAGGGTAGGTAGGGTAGGTAGGGTAGGTAGGGTAGGTAGGGTAGGTAGGGTAGGTAGGGTAGGTAGGGTAGGTAGGGTAGGTAGGGTAGGTAGGGTAGGTAGGGTAGGTAGGGTAGGTAGGGTAGGTAGGGTAGGTAGGGTAGGTAGGGTAGGTAGGGTAGGTAGGGTAGGTAGGGTAGGTAGGGTAGGTAGGGTAGGTAGGGTAGGTAGGGTAGGTAGGGTAGGTAGGGTAGGTAGGGTAGGTAGGGTAGGTAGGGTAGGTAGGGTAGGTAGGGTAGGTAGGGTAGGTAGGGTAGGTAGGGTAGGTAGGGTAGGTAGGGTAGGTAGGGTAGGTAGGGTAGGTAGGGTAGGTAGGGTAGGTAGGGTAGGTAGGGTAGGTAGGGTAGGTAGGGTAGGTAGGGTAGGTAGGGTAGGTAGGGTAGGTAGGGTAGGTAGGGTAGGTAGGGTAGGTAGGGTAGGTAGGGTAGGTAGGGTAGGTAGGGTAGGTAGGGTAGGTAGGGTAGGTAGGGTAGGTAGGGTAGGTAGGGTAGGTAGGGTAGGTAGGGTAGGTAGGGTAGGTAGGGTAGGTAGGGTAGGTAGGGTAGGTAGGGTAGGTAGGGTAGGTAGGGTAGGTAGGGTAGGTAGGATATTTAGTAGATGAATGTTTGGTGTTTTTATGGCAAAACAAAGTTTGCCGGGTCAGCTAGTGTGTATATATGTTTATGTATGTGTGTGTGAATATTCTAAAAAAAAAACCTATATACAAATACAAAGGGGAGAGGGAAAAGAAAAAGTCATTGTGCATTAAAAATTCGTCCACATCGATGTCAATGGGAAACGTGCCCAGAACGCTGGCAGCATTGCCACGTTGGATGGCAATGCTGATTCTCTGGCCGAAGAAAAGGCCACCAATTTCAATTTCTTAATAACAATCCTGGGGTCTAAATAAGCTGCCCTGTATTTACCCGACTGCCAAGGAAAGATTATGTTTTTCGCGCGTATCTTGTATGTATGTATATTTGTTTGTAAATTACTTTATTATCTCATATCTTTCAAACAGCTAGACGGTTTTCATAATTAAAATATCGGTCTTGATCGCCCAAGTGTTCTTAGAGATAAGTGAAGTAAAACATAATTAACATGGCAGATGTATTGTGGTGGTTACAGTTTTTTCTTCCAGACCCATCAATTAGGGTATCAAAATTAAGGATTTTATTTATTTATTAAAACTTTATGCACAAGTAAAAAAGCCAGACTTAATGCCTTAGGCATTTTCTACCAGTCGACCTTAGGGTGGTGCAGAGATAAAACAAGGCAGGTGCAACTAAAGGATAGGATGAATAGAGAAAAAACAGTACATAATATTTATATACAAAATATTATAAAAATAATAAATATGTTGGGAATACTGTGTAATTGTCAGGAAAAGCCATTATTTGCATGGGTTCTTTTCGGGCTAATACGAGTTAGACAAACCAACTTCTTCGCTTATATGTAGGATCACATTATGTATTGGCGAATAACGTAGGTATATGACATTGCACTAAACACGTAGTTTTATATACACGAACACTCGGTCACTGTCACTGTATTCAAGTCCAGTTTTATCACAAATTAACAATTCAATCAAACCCGCCATATTCTTACTGTTCGATCCTTGACCTCTCTTCTTCGCGCCAAAAACTAGTCTTTAGTGTTACGTCAAGTTGACATCTGTCAAAGTCGTTCCAAACCATAGCTCTCATCAGGACGAAATCGTTTGAAGTGCCTTATATACATGCATATAAACAATGTGATAGAGAATCAGAAACCAAAATAGAAATTTTGTGGTGATTCTGCAAACTTCTTGCGAATATGCTCACGCGCCTTCAATTTGAAAGAAAGCCGACTGATTGCCATCCTGATGTTCTGAAGGAGCGCATTCCAAAGGGAGATTGCTTGGACAAAGAATGACGTGTGGATAAATCCAGAGCGGTGAGAGGGACATTGTGATTCTTACTGTGGGCAGAGCAAAGGAATTGAACGTGAGAAGACAGATAAGAAGGAGAAGTCGGTTTATCAATAAAGGAAAAGAGGGTTGTCAAGGCCCTCAGCGCTCTAAGCTGACGAATGGGTAACCATTTTAAAAGGGATCGATGTGGAGATACATGATCGTACTTACGGAGGTTGAAGACAAATCGAATGCAGTTATTTGAAGGCGGTCAAGTTCATTGAGTTAATCTGCATTCAGGTCAGTAACACACATCACTATAGTCAATTATGGAAAAGATTAGGGACTGTACAAGCATGGCCTTTATGTGAGCTGGGAGAAGATTTTTTAATCGATACAGCGAACGGTAACGTTCCGGTGACCTTTCGGCTGATTTTATTGGTGATTAAAAAAATATATACCACTTATCTTACTAATATTAAAAATGCGAAAGTTTAGATGGACGTATGTTTATTACTCAATCACGAAGCAAGAACGGCTGAACGGATCTGGCTGAAATTTGTCAAAGAGATAGATATAGTCTGGAATAGCTTATGTGATCCTCCGACCAGACGGGTGTTGTGTCTTGTCCGGGTAACTGCCCAGCGGTTATTGTCGGACTGTTGTATGTGTTCAAATAGAGCCGAAAACTTTGCTTGCGCGATGCAAGGTTTCTATGACGTCATGTCATTAGTTCGTAACTGGCGGCGCTGGTACCGCTACATACTTTTCAAGCGGGTGAAGCCACTGGCTGAAGCTAGTATGTATTAAAAGTCATTCGGAAATAAAGGGTCAACAAAAAGTTTAAGTAAGTGGAAAAAGTAAATAAAATCAAATAAACCTGACTGCTTAAGAAGCGAATTAAAAAAATGTAAAGAAGTAGATAATCATGCTGTGCAGTCGGAGGAAACATATTCGCGAGCTGGCTGAGCACCTTTTTTTTACTCAATATAACTGGCGAAATCTGGTTTTACTATAAGCAGAAGTGTATCTGCCTAACTATTCGAAGAACACAGTATCTACTGTCATAACTGTTCAATTAACTATAGTACTAATTCACTATGCGCATTTCCTGTTAATTTCTTCGGACATTGGTCACCATTGTACACGTCCAAGCAAGCGTCGGACGAGGTGGATGGCAGAGCAGTAAATTTGTGCCCGACTAACATGGGATAGCTCTCCCCTTCCGAGTTAGGGGTGGGTTGATACGGGGGTACGTTGTGACTAGCTTGTTCGGTACGGGTGAATTTGATCGGTGATATCATATGTTGAGATATCGTCGTAATTGGTTGATCGATGTAATCCAGCACGTGTGTGAGTACTATATAATAATAATAATAAATGGACGAAGTTATGATGACGAACAACTACCGGAAATACATTGTGAAGGACGGCACGGTTGACATCTGTCGGGCATGTCGGGTGAATCAATCCGTCACATTATCTCCGGTTGTTCTAGTCTGGCTAACGGAGACTATTTGCATAGACACAACCTTGTAGCCAGGATTATCCATCAGCAACTTGCTCTTAAATACAATCTTGTGGAGTCGGAAGTGCCTTACTATAAGTATTTGCCCGACCCAGTTATCGAAAATGGCCATGTCACGTTGTATTGGGATCGGTCTATCATCACTGACAGGACTATTGTTGCCAATAAGCCTGACATAGTGTTGATAGACCGACTCGAGCGTCGCGCAATGATTGTTGATATAGCGGTCCCACATGACGAGAACCTCGTGAAGGCTGAGAGAGATAAGAAAAGCAAGTATCTTGATCTGGCTCGCGAGGTTGTCGACATGTGGGACGTGAATACAGCGATCATAGTGCCGATAGTCATTACGGCCAATGGCATAATAGCCAAGAGCCTCGACCAACATCTTAGGAGGCTCTCGTTGGGCAGCTGGATCAAGGGCTTGATCCAGAAAGCGGTACTCCTGGACACGGCGCGTATCGTTAGGAGGTTCCTCTCTCAGGAGCCCTGACCACCGGTAGCTTGGACCCTGTTCCCGATACCGGTGGGCTACTATTTTTGTATTTTTAAATGTTTTTTTATTTTTTTATAGAATAATATTTAAAATGTAAAAATATGTATATAAAATGAATAAATGGAATAATAATAATAATAATAAAAGCCTTTATTCACTGACCAAAAATCAATACAGTTTTAACTTAAATATTTAAACTAAACAAATGATTTTAAAACAATATAAAAAAAAATGCTTAATTCAATTGAGTACCTAAGTAGTACTCAGCAACGAGTTTGTTGGTCAGGTTGTCCTTCTTTGACATAGGCCTCCCCTAGTTTCTTCCACTCATCTCTGTCACGAGCTAATCTCCTCCATCCTTTTGGTCGGTCATCTTCCCATCTCTTTATTTGACTTCCCTTGTGCCTTTTTCCATTTTTCTTTGTTTGTTCTCATAATATGACCAGTCTAGTTCCATTTCAATTTCTTTATTTTAAGTATGACATCACTAACTTTTGTTCTTTTCCTTATTTTTGAAGTGTTCCACCTGTCTCGTAGTCTTATGTTTAGCATGCTTCTCTCCATGTTGCGTTGGCAAACTCTACGTTTTTGGCTGTTTTTGCTCGTAGAAGGCCAAATTTGACATCCATATGTTATACAGTTTGCTTTTCACTGACATTGGTATTGATTCGTTTTTGACTATTTCTTTGAGCGACCAGTAACGTTTCCAAGTGTTGCTTATCCTTCTATCAATTTCTTTTGAATATTGGTCGTTTATTGAAATTAGCTGTCCCAAATAAATATATTCATCGACATATTCAATGATCTGCTGCCCTATTTTTATGTGTTCCTTTGCAATAAAGGACATTAAAAACTAAAACACAGGATCAAAAACTAAAGGAAATCAAAGACTAAAATAATGACGAATGCAAATTCGTCATTATTTTAGTCTTTGATGGATTCATTGACAAACCAGCTTTCCTGCTTTCGTTATCTAATTGCTGTAACATAGTTTGTAGTATTTGTGGTTTCTCTGCGAATATCACAATATCGTCGAGTACTATATACCCAATTGTAAATCCACCATTTATTGTACCTATGTGTCGTTCGTTGACTTGTGTGTGCCCTGGCAGTTGAGTGTGTCATGCTCTCTCAAATGTCTCTCTGATGGTGGCACATGTGTTGGATCATTCGGTTCCCTTCATGATGGTTGAGCTGGGTGGTGTCGATTCATGTGTCATGTTCACGAACGGGCGCCGTCAGTTGGGATTGATCATAACTTAACTGCTTCGGTTAATGTTTTTCTAGTACCTATTACAGTACATGTGTAAGAACTTTTAATACTCTATACCTGTACGTAGTATAGTGTGTAGTACTATTTTGGGTGCATCGTCCTCACATATATGAATGTATTAATGTATGTACATAAACAAATAAAATAAAAATAAATGTATTTCTCTATAAAATTGTACAATTTGAACAATATAATTATTTTTAAAGCTGTTAAGAATATGCACAAGAATGAAAGAAGACGCAGTTCACTTTACAGAAATTTTGAACAACAGTAGTTTCGTTTAACATAACATTTTATCACTTTAAAGCAAAATAAGTTATTAAGGTTTTGTAAAACACTTATTTTTTTTATATAGTAATTATGGTGTTTCTTGTGCATTCTTCTCCATAACAAGCTACTTTACTGAAAGCATGTCTGTAGAATATTTTTTTTATTACTTGTAAATTTTAATATTTGACGTTTAAAAGTGCAGTTGACTTTGATTTTGTAGCTAGAAGAAACAATGGATTCAGATGTGTTGCTAAGTTTGTTTCGCCCCGTCTTCTTCCTAGCTAAAACACTAGGAGATGGTAAGCTAAGTTAAAACACATACGAACTATAAAATAACCTGATAACATACAAATCCCACATCGCGCAATAGGACAATTACATTACACCCATTTTTGAAAAAGTGTGTCTCAATTAAATTCTATGGTCCTAACAAGCCACTAAAAAAAAACACAACATTTTTATTCAATCTATAAATTCCATAAAATGCAGTTAAATTTTACATTTTCAAATTTCGCGCGTAATATTACTCTGTGGTCATGACGTCAGTTGGCTGTGCAAACAAATGCGGCGATACGACGATACGCCGATCAGTTGACAGTTGACAGTTTTTAGGTACACAGCCGTATGACGTAATAACATGGCGGCTACTATTTCATAAATCGTGGCGTTATAAAACTGATAAAATAGTGAAAGCTTTAAACTGGATTTTAAAATTTATTTTGGTATTTAATTAACTTAAAGTAACATTTTCAAACTGCTTCTTGCCTAAACTATCTCAATGATATATTTGTAGATTTTCTCATATAGAGTTACTCCTCCGCGAGATTTAAACATTATACAACTGATGGACAACAGTCCACCAGAGAAAATACTCGACTAATCGAAACATAATATCTTTCCAATGGAGTATGCGGAACTTTCCACCTTGTCTGCAAAATCATGGGAACCCCATAGAAGGTCTCATACCAGTCAAGACCCACCCAATCTGCTCGACCTAATCTCGTCCCGTATCCTTCTCAAATATCCCAGTATTTGGATTAAATAATAGTAAAATGCTTGCCAACTGGTAATCCGGTGCTTTGCCAAGAGCCTGCGTTGCTCCGGGACATAATTAATTTGCGAATTGTGAGTTCACTGCACAGAACTTATCGTTTGTTAATTAAAAATGTGTTTAGGTAATTTATGGTGACGGGGATGATAAGGTGACATGTACCCACGTAATTGTGTGTTACAGTTAAAACCAGTTTTTAGATAGAACACGTTTTTAAATAATATGCCTTTAAATGCCTTTGTTAAAACTAGTAGTAAGTAACTGTAACTACTGCCCAATATGAGTAGACAATGTGATAATAGAATATTATGATACAAATGAGCAGAGCTCACGAGTATCGTACGACGTTTTTCAAAACATTTGCGAGGGAAAAACCAACATGTATTGCTTATATCGTTTAATTATTAAAACAATTGGTAAACGTACAATTTTCAAAGCGATATTGGATTGATTTGGATGAAAATTTCACAGTTTGTGTTACATTGGTGCTCGCCACTCCTTTAGTAGATACTTTCGTTTTCATCTTATGTAAATTTCGGCGACAAAGGCATTTCGGGTTTCTACATCCTTTGTTGTTATATTATGAAGATTTTGTCGTCTACACGCACCAATAATACCGAATATTAAGGCAACCTGCAATGAAATCAATTAATTAGTTTTTAAGAAGTTATGCTCAGGTTACGCAATTATTTAGATATATTTAGATTCATAATATTTAACGTACCTTTATTGCTAGGCACTAACTATCCCGAGCCTCTTCCAAAAACTTTTCAACGTCGGCTGGTGACAAAACATTAGATTTTCGACCAATATATCCGTCGGAACCGTCTCTTCATAAATACTATCAGGTTACAGTACGTTTTGATATCAACACCATGTTTGAGTACCACCAGGAATAGATGATGGCCAAATTATCGGATATAATTCTATTTGCTGATAATACTTCGCTAATTTTTAAAATAGATAGGCAAGATACGGATGTCTTAAATGTCAACGAAAGTCTAATTGTTCTCTCAAAATGGTTCGCAGCTAACAATCTTTTACTGAATGCGAAAAAAACAAAATGTCTAAAGTTCTCTTTACCAAATGTACCACAACATGACCTAAACTTAAATCTTGACGGCAAAAATCTTGAAGTTATAACGGAAACTGTATTATTAGGGATTACTTTCGATTCAAAATTGCAGTGGGGCGCGCACATTAGAACTCTTTCGGGTAGGTTAAGTTCGGCTGCATATGCAGTAAGGAAAATAAGGCAGCTAACCGATGTAGCTACAGCTAGGTTAGTATACTATGCTTATTTCCACAGTATTATGTCTTATGGCATTCTGCTGTGGGGATCAGCAGCAGACGTTGACTCAATTTTCATCCTACAAAAGAGGGCAATCCGCGCAATCTATAAAATGGGTCCTCGCGAGTCCCTCAGAGAAAAATTTAAAGAGATCGATATACTGACTCTATCTTCACTTTATATTTTGGAATGTATTTTGTATGTCCGTAAAAATCGGGGGCTTTTCAAAACTAGAAGCGACTTCCATAATTTAAATACACGCAGTAAGCACGAAATTGTAATACCCAAATTCAGATTAACGAAAACTAGCAAGTCTTTTCTTATAAACAGTATACGCTTTTATAACAAGTTGCCAAAGTCAGTTATAGAACTGACCGATGGAAGGTTCAAAAACTACATCAAACGTATCCTTATTAAAAAAGCATATTATAAAATCAAGGACTACGTTGAAGATAAAACATTTGGCCTTAGCTCCTTCTGCGCATGCAGCTTCCCTGGTAACTTGTAAACGGCACAAATATGTGGATGTCTCTAACTATTCTCAATCTCATTTTTCTTTCCTTCTTTTAATTAGACTTTTTACAATGGTTTTCAAACATCTTTATAGCCCTTTGCTAAGAATAGTTACAGCACTGATAACAAAATTTGTGCCACATGTTAAATTTAGTCATGTAATACTTATTTTTATTTACCTTTGTATAGATTCTTTTACCGATTGTTTTGTGAATGTGTGAACATTGTAGGCCTTCTAGATGCTAGTTAACATTTGTTAACTTTTTTATAAAATATATAATCCTTTTATTTTATTTTTTTAGTTTCTTACGACTTATTGTCATAAGTCGGGCCTACGTTGTCCCCCCATGTCTAAGTACTAATGCTGTAACATGGAAATATTGTGAAAACAAACCATTTTTAAAAGAGTAACCATGGAGTTTCTTGCCGGTTCTTCTCCATAGGAAACGACCAACCCGAACCGTGCACCTTTTGTCGACGTTTTATAAGTGCCCATGTAGGCCTATGTGAAATAAAATAATTGATTTTGATTTTGATTTTGAGATGCACCACAAGGAGCTGGGCTTTTATGTATTGGCGAGTTCAGGGAAATACGCCAAAAACACATTCACCTTGCTCTTCCATTGTAGGAAACTATCGTAGGCAGCTCATTTAGTATTTCTAGCGGAGTTAACTCTATCAACAATGTTCATCTTCTGCACGAAAACTAAACATTTCTAAAATAATTTATCACAGCGACAAATACGATAAAAATAAAATATGAAAATTATGGGAAATATTTTCATGCGCCAAATGCAAAGTGAGTGAACATACAGCCTACTTCAAAATTGTAATTTTAAGTGATAAAATGCAAATATTTTATAACAAATGATTGTGAATTATGAATAATTTGATAATAGTAAATGTTTGTTTGACTTAATTAAGGATATTTATTACACATTTATTTAATCCAAAAATGTATATGAATTTTCAGCAGCAAAAAACCTCTTTGTTGTTATTAAAATAAATACTGTATTACCCGGATAAATTGAAAATGCTCTGTTTACTCGCAGTTAACTTGCAGAAAGGGACTAATTGAACTTTGTAGGGATAATTCTATTATGCATTAGTGTGTGGCCCTAAAAGCGATGTAGTAAGGCTCACTTTACGAGCAAGTCTGTTGAAATAGTACATTACAAGTGTGTAATGTTGGTGATTACCGCTGAGGTGCCATTGAGACTCGAGCCGTAAGGTGAGGATCTTAAGAGAGCCGAGGACGGTAATCATCAATACACATGTGTATCATACGACGTTTTTGAACACACTTGTGAAGAAAATAATACTAAAACATAATTTTCAACAGTGAAAACGAGTTGTGAAAAAATTTTCGCAATGGCGGGCAAAATTAATCAGTTTTCGTATGCGCGCGCATCTAACAATGGCGTTCGGCCATAGACTAAAAGAATGAGGTTTCTTTTTTTTGGCTTTCGCGGATGGCGTTTTAGCAAAATGGGGGTTTCAAGTTTTTTTTATAACAGAGAAAAACAAAAGTTAAATTTGAGTGTAAGTTTTATTTATTAAACACGTACAAGTTGAAATTATCTATTTAAATACGTAATTGCATAAAATGAGCAAGCAATAGGTACATTAATTTATTTGTTTTATTGAGCACATTTTTTTTTGTATCGAAACTTTTTTAAGTACAAAGCAACTCAACCAATAAATTAAAAAAAATCTCTATAACTCACTTGTGAATAATAGCAATGAAAAGTCACAGTTTGATTACAGGTGTCATTATGTGCCTAATTGCGGTGAAATTAGAGCCACTTTATGAGCACTTGCTCATAAAGTGGCTCTAATTTGTGTTGAAAAAACTATTATAATATTATATTTTAATGTTGAAATTGGTTTTAATATGGAATAGGTAAGTGCGATTACTATTTAAGGAACAAAGTTGACGGAGCCCCGCGTCTGAGTCCTCTACATGACATTACATATACATGAAGAAGATGACGGGAGCGGAGTTCGCTCGCTTTGCTCGCTCATTTCAGCTCCCGTCATCTCCTTCGAACCTAACCTGTCCGTTTCGGGGTACCTTAAGTTCCCGAGCTCGCTCGCTCTTGGACTAGTTCATTAACTATAATTATCAGATTGCCCAACCGTTACGTAGCAATATTCATAATGAACAGACAATTTGATAAATATAGAAGTTTAAATCAGTATTCATTACATTGCCCGATAACTAAAGCTCGGAGTGACAACTAGTTTTATCTGAAAATCTAATATATCAGTGGTAAATTTTAGTTTTGACTAGGTTTTTCTAGTTTTAACAAAGGCATTTAGTAAAAACTAGTTTAACTAGTAAAACTAGTTTAACTAGTAAAAACTAGTTTAACTAGTAAAAACTAGTTTAACTAGTAAAAACTAGTTTAACTAGTAAAAACTAGTTTAACTAGTAAAAACTAGTTTAACTAGTAAAAACTAGTTAAACTAGTAAAAACTAGTATAACTAGTTTAACTAGTAAAAACTAGGAAAAACGAGTTCTAAAGAAAAATAGGTTTTAACTGTGACATATGCATTCCTTACAGTAAAATTAAAGTTATGGAAAAATTGTCACGTTCGTCAAGTAAAATTATATTGCATTAACTCCACCGCTGTACATTTGTTTTTATGAAGCATAAACAAAATGTAATAAACTGTTTTTTATGAGTTTAATGTACATCGGTAAACCAATCGGAAACCAGCATGACACAGAACAAAAAAATCAAAAACGTGTAACACTAACGTGTACCTACCAATCCACACTGAGCCTACTTGGTTGTTGGTACATTGCTCCATCTCACAGAGAGGTGGCCTGTATCCCACAGTGGGACCATTATTAGCTGATTGTGATATGCTTATGCTTAACTAAGAGATTATTTTTTGAGACCCATAATTGACCATGCCCTAACAAACTAAAACTATCGACAATTGAATAACAGACGTACCAATAATAACAAACCCTATTTATTAAACCCAGATCAATAAACAAGCCATTTGAATCAGAAAACCAAACGCAGCAATTCGAGAAACTCATTTTAAAGAAAATTCAATAAAAACTTTTTAACAGAAAAATTTAACCGACTTCCAAAACAAAACACTACAAAGCGAAAAATGGTGAAGGAAAACATCGTGAGGAAACCTGGACTTATATAGTTAATGTAAGTCTGAAATAGCCAAATCAGAGGCCTGTGGAGTTCCCAGAGGTGGCTTACGTAACTGTGACACCAGAGATGGCCACCTCACACGAAAAGAAGAAGCGCAAAATATATTTTCTTTCCGATGTCGGTGTCGAAAAATGAAAATCAATAGGTATCAAAGACACCAACTTAGTTATTTTTCGCCTTGTGGTGTTTTGTTCTAAAAGTTAGTTTGTTTTTTTTTACCCCCGACGGAAAATAGGGGTGTTATAAGTTTGACGTGTGTTGCTGTGTGTCTGTCTGTGGCACCATAGCGCCTAAACGGAAAAACCGATTCTGATTTAGTTTTTTTTTGTTTGAAAGGTGATTTTATCGAGAGTGTACTGAGCTATGTTTGAATAAAATCAGTTCAGCCGTTCAAAAGTTGCAGGCGTTTTACTGTTTCAATCGGGGTGTTTTCGCAAGTCATAATTACGTGTTCAATAGATTGCCGATCGAAGCGTATCTACTATGTACTAGATAAATTATAAAGCATGACATAAAAATGTGACGGGGGTTTTTTTAATTTTGTTATTTTAATTGTTATTATGTTTTTTTTTAACTTGGCCTCACACTAGGAATTTCTCCTGTATGTTAACTAGGTGAGTTTCTAAACGTATATATAACTCACATTCCCTAAAACAGTCAGATTCAGAACAACTATTTGTAGGCCACAACAAATATTTGTTCCATGGGCATGCAGCGCAGCATAAGATCTTTCAACCACTACGGCAACCGTGTCTTACCGGTCTGCAAGGTTACTTGCCTAGTGTGCATAGACCAAAAGATTGTCTATCGTGGATGTAACTGGTTACTGAGTTGATTCTGTTCCTGTATTAAATGTCACAAGCTCCAAACTCTCATTGCTACATTAATAGTATATTAATCAACTAGTGAATAAAGGACGAATTTAAAGCAAGGGCCATAGATGAATCACGAGCAAGTGAAGGATTCTAACGACTGAATCACGACCGTAGGGAGTGATTCTATGCTCGTGATTCAAGTGTTAGAATCATGAGCAACGCGAGTGATTCATGACCCTCGATATAAATCCGTTTTTTTTCAACAGTTGCAAACTATATTTTATACCATAACTTCGAGAAAAAGAAAGATTTAAGCGAAAAGCACAAGGAATATTTATGAATAAATGGTTTATTACCTTAATAAAATACAAAAAATGACCCCTGAGCTAGGTAACAGCAACTGTATTTCAGGGGCCAGTGACCACCTCCGTTACGTTACATAATTATAATTAATTAAACACCATTGCAATTAATATAAGAATTACATTCCAAATAAGTATTCAACAAATATCCTAGATGAAAATCAATATAATTATTAAAATCCTAAATATAAACTAACTCGAATTAAAAACGAAGGAGTTTAAAAGTCGAGTATTCTCTGCACTAGAAGTTTGTATCGAGTATTTTTTGCGCAAGGGGGTTATAAAGCACTAGCGGACGCCTCGCGGATTCACCCGCGTAGTTCCCGTTCCCGTGGGAATACAGGGATAAAAAGTAGCCTATGCCACCCGGGGATAGAGTAGCTTCCCAACGGTGAAAGAATTTTTGAAATCGGTCCAGTAGTTTTGGTCAGTGCCTATTCGGTACAAACAAACAAACAAACAATCGAACAAACAAAAAAATCTTTCCTCTTTATAATATTGGTATAGATTGAGATGGAGGTCGAATACATTGGTATGTTCCAAATTCAAACGCCAAAACAGTGATTGAAAGTGTTTTTTATTCACTGATTTCTGTGAATAAAAAGCTTTTTAGAGGGGGAATGGTATAAAGTTTTATATTTAGTTCCTCAAATAACTCGGCGATTTTTTATTCACAATGATAAACATAATTTCAATGTAGAAGATGCATTAACTTTTTTAAACTATATTACAAAAAAAAGTTCTGTAATGGCGACCGTGAACCTGAAGACGATGCGTTGGAAGGCCTCCCACTAGGTGGACCGATAACCTTATTAGGTTGCGGGAAGGCGCTGGATGCGAGACGCACGGGATTGGTCAATGTGGCGACGCGACGCCTAGGGGTGGCCTATGTCCAGCAGTGGACGTCTTTCAGCTGAACTGATGATGATGATGATGATATTAAAAAAAACTAACTTATCCTAAAAATAAACTACAAAAATGGCAGAGAAAGTTAATCCGCATTCCTGTCGACTGGTAATGTACCCAAAAGACTGGCGGTATGCCACGTTGTATGGTCATACTTATCCTCTAACCAAATAACTTTTACCTGTGTAGCATTAAAAAAAAGTCGTGTGGCACTCGGGGACTGCCGCGGTAAAGCTATTGCATAGCATTTATTCTAGATCCAGTCCTGGAAAATGCGTCAAAAAAATTAAAAACGTCAAAAACTCGAAAACGTAGCGAGCCAAACCCGCATTTATTTACGATTGATAAAACTCTAAAAAACAAAAAACGTAGCGAGCCAAACCCGCATTTATTTACGATTAATAAAACTCTAAAAACAAAACAAAAATACCCTTATTCACATTGAAATAAGGTCGCTTTTCTTTGACAAGCAAAAGTGAACCTTATTCTCATTAGCATAAGGTCCACATTGATCACCATTGTCACCCCCCCTCCTTAACCGTTTACCTCCCCAAGCAAAAAAAAAATTCATTCTAAAAATACCAACACGGAAATCGAAAACACGTGCAACAAACCTTCCCCCTCCCCGCCCCCCTGCCCCTCACCACTCAGATTACACAGAATTCAAAAACCTTATTAAAAACAAAAATACCCTTATTTACATTGAAATAAGGTCGCTTTTCTTTGACAAGCAAAAGTGACCCTTATTCTCATTAGCATAAGGTCCACATTGATGGACAGTGGGGAGCGTGAGGTTTTTTCGTTACGGAATTTCTGGATTCGGTCCCCGCGCTCAAGGCCCGCGAAAGAAGCTATGCAATAGCTTAAAAATTAGTGGAAAGTTTAAGTAGGTAATATTTACTTAAAGTTTAAATTCTTACAAACTTAACTTGCTTTAGTCTCGCTGATGTAAGTTTGCATACTGATTAGAAACCCATGTCTCGCTGTAAGCGGCAAGCGGGAGCTGTTTGCTATCTAAACAGAGTAATTCAATTTTGAAAACTTCCTCTCTTCAAGTTTTTTCGTTTACCCATTACTTTTAAATGTAGTATTTTATAGAGTCTTCAACTGTTTTTTACGTGCTGAATATGGGATTGCTGACAGTAACATTTTTCAGCATAACAATTTAGTAGCGGCTTTGCCAGTGTCGCTTTCGAAAAATAGCCCACACTAATTTATTGAATAACAAAAATCTAAATGTAACAACTTTCACATCTACTCGTATCTATCCATCTTCGTCTTCTTATATAAATAAAAATGAATTGCCTCATATATGAAAGATTTGAGAATGGCGCGGGGATGTTTTTTTAATAAAAGGAAAATGTTTATGCAACACCGGGGCGGGTTGCTAGTTTTTAAGCGACTCACCAAAAAGGAGGAGGTTCTATGTTCGACATTATATACGTTTCTTTTTTTTTTGTTTATTTTCACGCATATCTCGTTAATTTCGGACCGATTTTGAAAATTCTTTTTTGTTTGAAAAAGTATGTTTCGAAATTAGTTCCATTTTAATTTGGCGAAGATCTGATGAAGAATGTCGATGATATACAACAGAACTCTTCAAAAAATTACGGAACATCTCTCGGCATTACTGCAATCGCATGTCTGTTTATTGTTTATACCATTTCATAACATGACATCACGCCAGTACGCTCTTAAGAGTTGCGCAGATCTTTTATTTCACCGGTTGTGTTCAAGTTTCATGATATTCGGGAGTTATAGGTTTTTTTTTAAACAACTTGCCCATTAGGTAGGTTTCAACTAAAAAGTGAAAAATAAAAACTATTTTACGAGAAATACTAACGACTTCCAAATAAAAAACTACAAGTAGAAAAATAACTTTATTTTTGGAAGTCTTAATAGGCAATTTAAATATAGGCACATTTCGTTGGTACCAATTTTCTGCGTTATGGACACGTAGTTGTAGTTTTTTTTATTTGGAAGCCGGTAGTATTTTTTTGTAAAAAAGTTTTTTATTAATATTACTAAAGCACGATATCGAGTCCAATCTTGCAGCATTATAAAATCAATGACGCTTTTCATACTAATAAATCCCCCCGCTGCCTGCTCTCTTCGTAGCCCGGGGCTTACGTATAATTAGCGCGAGGTCAGGTGTTGTAACAAGGTGAAGTGCAATGGGTTTACGTTTGCGAAAACAGTTTGATGAATTATTGATCAAAATCAACATATGTATTTCGTAAGGATTTTTTATTGAAATTAGCTAATCAGTATTGTGTCGTCAATAAATCGTGATCATTGGTGTTTAATTATAGCTTTGTGGAGCATATATCACCGGTTTTATAGTCGTAATGTAAATGTCTCTATATACGAAAATCCGACTAATTTATTTTTACTTTTTGATTGGTTCTAATTAATGATTGGTTTTTTACCTGTGCCTAAAGACCACCGATGTTTTTTCCATAACATGTTTAGATATGGCTGGACTATGTAAAAGTGGACACGGCTAGAAACTGATGATGATAAATATACCAGTACGGCAGAATAAAGCAAGTTGCGTGAAACCAAAATATTTAGGACAAGGCAGGAGAACGGTGATGATGCTTGGATACTGCTAGGATGCTACGATATCGGATTGAATGATTCAACAATGGTTACAGAAAATTGGAAGTTGAATATATTGCCTATATTTATTAATTATGTCATCAGAAACAAAGTGAGAATGGAGGTACGTTTCTGAATTTGGAGTAAAAAACTTGTCTAACTGTACACTTTATTGCAAAGGTTTGAATATTCAACTTCAAATTCGAGGGTTTGTAAATCTATTAAGTTTTGTTCAAAATAGTTCGCAGAATTTATCTAAGGACGCATACATTTTATCAATTTCCAAAAATAAGATTCGAAATTCGATGGTATTCTCAATCAACCGATCAGAATGGCTGTGCTCTTTACTTTGTGGTTAGTTCTCTGCGACCAAATCAACTTGTAAAACTCACCGTGCAGTTACACATTTCGCACAAATTAATCGTATATTCTTACATTACAAAATGGGTATTGTTGCTTCATTTACCTTTGGCTTTTTGTGATGCATTCGCGGAGAATGTTGTGACGTCATCTGTGAAGGATGATGGTTGTAATCAAATATCGTTTTGAATTTTACGTTCACTGTAAAAAAGACGATTGGAATACTGGATGCAGTTGGACAAATATAACTGAAATGAGATTGACCAAGCTATGTTATAATAGCTATTTATGCAACTGTTACGTTATGGACGGTCTTTTAATACGAGTGCCATTTTTCGGTACAAGCGTAGCGTGTACCGAAATAGGTGGGCACGAGTTATTAAATGACCAATAACGTACAGTTGCATACAAGATTTTATCTATGAAGGAAGGAATAAAACACAGATGTAGACAAATAAGTATTTCAGGAAGTGTGTTTAAGTATTTAATTTCTCATATATATGTCTTGATTTTTCTGGTAGTAAATTATTTGTAGCCGCAACTGCTCTATTTGTTATATCTGGTGGTGTATTTTTAATATCACTTGATGTTGAAGACATATTTAATAAAATTTGGAACAAAATTTCAATCAGAATAATTTTCCCGCGTCCTATTTTTATTTTATTTAGTCATTATTAGGTATAAGGCAAAGATCTTGTAGCCGCAACAGCCAAATAGTATACGATACTTTTGTTCTAAACTTGTTCCATTTTTAAAAACATCATTTACATTGTCTCGATTTCGAAGTAATATTATAGGTACCTGGCTGTATGTTTAGAATATCTTTGCTTGTGTTTAAGAATTTATGACGATTCACATAATGCAACCCGATGTCGTTATGGGTATCATAATGAAACCGCTGTCAACTTTATAATTCGAATATAAAGAAACCGGAGTAGATAAAATTCATTATGAAATCATCGGAAAAGCGTGTTTGTCAATGTTTCTATTCGAAGTTCAGTAATAAATTTATTAATTAGCAATTTATATCCTTAATACAGATTAAAGTGCATGTACCTATAGTATGGGCTTCGTTCAGAGACCGGCCATTTATACCTATGTGTCTAATATCTTATGTACCAAATAACTTCTTATTTCATTCCTTAGCAAGTATATCGCACGTGACATGAAATAAAGGTTCAATTTAATATAGAACCATGCGTGACCTTCCAAATAGATGCAGCAGAATACGATCAAATACCACTTCTAAATGTTTGGATCGCGATAAATTTTCTATGGTTTAAAATAAATTAATAATTCCAACAGTGAATTAACCATAGCAGCTTCTCATGTAATAATATTTGAATATGGAGTAAGTTTTCATACAGACATGAAGCTTTTAGTGGTGGCTTACTGAGCCACCACTAAAAGCAACGGGCGCGCGTGCGGGCGGGCGCAGTTGCGGGCGTTACTACTGGTAACGCCCGCAACTTACGATTTGTAGATCGCAGGTTCTAATTCAGACAGGCATTCTGTGCAATAAAGGGCTGCAAGGAACAAGGCATGCCTCACCGATAAATTCGAAAACATGTGACATCCACCAAACCCGCACTGAGCCCACGTGGTGGTAAAAGGCATTCTCCCTCAAAGAGAGGAGACCTGTGTCTCTGTATATGATGTAACATGCTAAAATATAAATACTTATTACCTCCCCACAACGACTTTTAATGAATGTTGTCTGCATTGTTTCAGCGCATTTTTCACTATGAATTATTGACTAAATGATAATCTCACACCTCTTCTTGTAATGGCGATGGGCGATTCCGTAAAAAATGTTGGCTCATACTTAAAATGATTAATATCCGATATTAATTGAGCCCTCTATTTTATAAAATTTTTGTTCCTTTATGTGATTTATGAGTTTTAGAGGTCAATATGGATCTTATTTGGTCTTTGAAGATGTGGTTTTGGCAAATTATTATTATGAGCCTGTTATGTCCCACTGCAGGGTAAAGGCCTCAAATATGTTTTTTTTTTAAATAATACTTACAGATCACGCCTGTATACTCTGAATAGTTAGGCAGGTGAGCACCCAAAGTTTCACCCACATTTCGCATTTAAATAATAAGTTAAGGTCAAACTCTACCAAATAAAGCAACAGACTCGAATCAATAGAATTAAGATATCTGTACCAGATATTTTTATCTCTTCAAGCAACGGTGAAAGAAAACATCGTGAGGAAAAACCTGGACTTATAATATAGTTGATTTAAGTCTGAAATAGCCAAGCATAGTGTACCAAGAAACGTACCTCGCGCCAGAGGCCTGTGGGGTTCCCGGAGTTGGCTTAATTAACTCTGTAACCAGAGGTGGTCACATCCTCACACGAAAAGAAGAAGATCTGTACCCTTTCAAAATATTTCCTTATTGACAACACAATACCCAAAGAATGTGTGAATCGTGTCAACACGGCTTACATTTTCACAGTGACGTATTTATGGCGCTATATACGCCCCAGTGATAACGCAGTACTGGCCGTGCACCCGCTCGATGCCCAAATATCAATATTGAACCTCCTTTTGAACAGTTTTATTTGCAAAATACTATTTGATTTACATATGCTATGTTAGTTATGAAGAAATTTCAGCCATTAATTTTTCTGTGTAATAATATTTTTAAACATCCAAGTCGTTTTGGAGGAGTTTCCAAAAGTTGCGAAATAATATCATGTTGTTAATTATTTTTTTAAAGCAAAACTATTAGTTACACGAAAAAATCTTGTGTAAATGAATCAATAATAATTTTTTTTCAAACCTTTTAACCTAGCCTTTTACTAAGGAATATGCTTTAGGAAATTACCGTTTTACGGCACTAAAGGGTATGTAGGCCCAAGCCATATACACCGATAAAAATAGCTATCAACAAAACTAATTGGCATGTTGGTTTTTCAACGGTTACGTTTTAGGAGTTGACCGATAGTTAAAAACTAGGTGTCTTTAATTCAATAGATAATAGGTTACTGCCAGGCAAGCCTGCTTCACCATCGACCTCATCATCGCTTACCATTAGGTGAGCCTATCTATAATAAAAAAAATGCAAATTTGTTGCAACTAAGAAACAAGTTCACAAGTCACAATCTTGTCTTTTTTTAAGAATTTCCTGCTCCATATTGAACAAATAAAATAAATAAATAAGTTCTGGAAAAAACAGCAATTTTAACCAGTGAAGCGAGGTCAAAAAATTTACCAAAAAAACAATCTTTCCGAGTTGTTGTCCTCGGAAAGATTGTTTTTTTTACATGATAGAAGATCATGTCGTGCTGGTCTCAAGAAAATACAGCAGACTAGTAGGCATACCTGCGTCCGCTCCCTGCAATATGCAGCCCAGGCCGCCTTGGCTATCTAGAACTTAACCTAAATACGCTACTGCATTATACAATTCACTCTTCATGACAGGCACGCAAAGATTCTTGTATTTATTTACTGACTATGGCGACAAATGCATTATATGGAGACTTATCAACAATTAAACCATACTGAGCAATTGATCATCTTCGCTTCTATCCTAGCTTTCAGTTTAGTTAATAGAGTCAAAAGCGGTCAAGTTGGAACTGCTTTGGTTAGGGTTACTATAGGTAAGTGTTATTAATCGCAAAATCCGTGAAATACTTGTGATAGACGGACAGGCCTTGTGATTACATCATGAGCTGTCTTATTGCAATGAAGCCTATAAAATTGTACAAGTAAAGATGTATTCAGTATGAGAAAGACTTGCTAAGGACCTCGCCTCTCGTGATTGAGGTCTTGGATTCAAATCTGGGCACGTACCAATGTCAAATTCATATTATGTACTTTCTTAGTTTATCTTGGACGTTACATACAACGGTGAAGTAAAACATCACGAGGAAACCTGGACTTATAGTTTAAGTAAGTCTGAAATAGCCAACCCGTCTTGAGCATAGTGACCAATGCCTTCCCTGTATGAGAAGAGGACTTTGCCCTGCAGTGGGACATTTTCAGGCTGGTCTTTCTCTTTTCTATTAAAGTTTAGGTTGGCAGACAGTGAATGAATTTTCATTTCATAATTGACTCAGTACATCCAGAGATGATTTAATTATAATAATTTTACTTTTTTTAAATATTAGTTTAGATCCAGAAGCTGATCCCCTGAGCTTGAATTTTGTAAAGTGTTTTGGTAGGTATCTCTTTTTTCTCAAACATGCTTGGAAATTTGAGCATTATTTTGACAACCTTCTTCGAGATAAATAGAAATTTTTCTACCATATACATGCGAGCAGCGCCGGCAAAAATTGTATGAAAATCCATATCTGTCGTGTTTAGCGGCCAAATAAATAACATAGTAAACTCATATCTGTCGTGTAATTTCAAAATGGAACGATATTTTACTCCGAAACATGGCAACCAAGGAGGTAACTTATCAAAGGTTTTATTTAAATTTCGAACTGGCTTGCATATAGAAAGCTATTTATAGAAAAAAATGAGTATTTTGACACGGGAATAATTATTGTTGTTCGTTATTGATTTCGAAAAGTAATTGTATTTGACAAAATGAGTTCTAGGTGCTACTTAGTTTAAATTTCCGCGCATTATTTGAGAAAAGCACTATACAAGCCTTGGCCACAACTAGGCATTGATGGACTTACGTATGTGTGGCTCGGCTTCGCCTCGGCCTACATATACACGTTCGTCCATCAATGCCTCTTTTGCTGGCCGCTGCAGTAATGCTATATTTGGTTTGATTATTTTTTGTTTTATTTAATAAATTAATTTCAAATAGAGCACATATATGAATAATATTTTTTAAACTTAATAGGAAAAAAACAGCACAATTTTGATGCCTATACTTACCGAGATCGTATCTGAGTCGAAAGAGGCAGAGTGATGAAAAATTAAGAAATATTTCTGTTCGGGTGGATCACACAGTGTTAGTACCACCTGGAACCTAATTAGAATTTTATCACCGCCACAACGCACCAGATACCATAGAAAACGTGTTTCTAAAATGCTTTAACTATCCATTAATAGTTTCAACACTACAGATTGGCTAATGGGCAGATGGGTGTGGGCACACATACACGTTAACTCCCAAATGTATAAACTAGTAAGCTTAACACCCGGCCACTTGTTAAAACCAGGCCTATACTTAACTAATCACTATGGCGTACCACAAGGGACTGTGCTAGCCCCGATAATGTTTATAGCATATAATAATATAAACGAATTGCCAGAATCGACGGATTGTTTTATTCGCAGATGACGCTACTGTTTTAACTAAAGAAACTACTATTGATAAGGCGATAAACGCCACCAATGAAGTTCTAAAGGGAATACATGACTGGTTATTTGAAAATAATTTAGAAATAAATAACGATAAAACTGTACCGATGTAACAGTAATAAAAAAGACACAATAGACTTGCCAATAAAATATAATAATAACATCATTGAAGAAGTAAAGGAAATAAAATTGCTAGGAATAAATATTGATAATTATTGTGACTGGAAATCTCATGTAGATCTTGTTTGTAAAAAAAAACACAAATTCGTTTAAGCACTTAGTAAAATAAAAAAAAATAACTAATAAAGAAACAGCATTAATGGTATACCACTGTCATGTGTGTTCAGTATTGAGGTATGGGATAATTATATAGAGAAACTCTATAGACGCTCAGAGAGCTTTTATAGCCAAGAAAAAATGCATAAGATCAATTTATGGTGCAAATGGACTGATTCCTGCCGACCAGTATTCACTGAAAAACGGTTACTTACACTCCCATCCCTGTACGTCTTTGAAATGTCTAAATTCGTTAGAAAACACTTAGCACTTTTTGAGCAGGATGATAAGGCCCAGTTTAAAAGGAAAACAGTACAAAAACCTCTGGTGGTACCTCGAAGCAGATTAAAGTTGTGACAGAAACTGCCGCACCATAGCGGTGAAAATTTATAAAAATTACCGGAAAATTGTTTGAAAAATGAATAACTTAGAATTTAATAGAACCTTAAACAATTGGCTTTGTGACATATGTTTTTATTCAATAGATGATTATTTAAATTTTAAACAGACATGATTAGGGTATGCACTAACGAACACGTTAGTTTATAATTATTGACATTATTTATAAAATTGATCTATAAATTGTGGAACTGTCTACTGTGACATATAATCTAATAATTTAATATAATTTATAATATAATGTGCCTAATTAATATTAATGAAGAAAGACTGTTAATTTTATTATGATAATGATGTGTATGACTAATGACATTGATGTAATTTCATGATATTATGCATGTACCTACTTTAAATATTTGCACGACTGATAAGTCGAATATATGTGACTAAAATTGTTTTACCATGTTATTATGTAACCTATATTCTAACACATAAATAAATTTCATTTCAAATACAAATAAAACCTTATAAGTAAGTAGCGGACGCATCGCGGTTTTACCCGCATATGAACTATGCGGGTAATACAGGGATAAAAAGTAGCCTATGTCACCCGGGGATAGTGTAGCTTCCCAACGGTGAAAGAATTTTTGAAATCGGTCGTATAGTTTTTAAGTTTATCCGTTACATACAAACATACAAAAATATAAATCTTTCCTCAATGTATCATCCTCAATGTATTGGTATTGGTACTGGTACTGGTACTGGTCCTGGTACTGGTACTGGGACTGGTACTGGTAGTTAGTGTTGGTATTGGTATTGGTATTGTATTGGTATTGGTACTGGTATTGGTATTGGTATTGGTATTGGTATTGGTATTGGTATTGGTATTGGTATTGGTATTGGTATTGGTATTGGTATTGGTATTGGTATTGGTATTGGTATTGGTATTGGTATTGGTATTGGTATTGGTATTGGTATTGATATTGGTATTGGTATTGAGGTTTGAGATGTCTTTATTTCCCATAAGAAATTATTTCACTTACATGAGAAATGATTAACTAAATTAAATATACATTATTCATTTACGTACAGTTTTGGTAAAACGAAATTACGATATACAAAAATATGCCAAAAGTGAAGGGTAATCGAAAAAAAAATACACAGTCAGAACGTAAACATACCATTCATAACATGAAATGATGAACTAATTCTAAATATACATTATTGATTTACGTACAGTTCTGGCAAAAATAAATAACGGTATTCAAAAATATTCTAAAAGTAAAAGATAATCGAAAAAAAATAACTCAGTGAGAACGTAAACATACAAAGAGCGCGCGAAACTAGAATTGGCATGTAATGTACTAAGGTGCGCTCGATTTTTGAAGGATATGTAATTCTAAATGTTGCTTAAATATTGACATGGATTTAGCATTTTTAATGTTTCTTAAATATAGACATGGATTTAGCATTTTTAATGTTTCTTAAATATTGACACGGATTTAGCATTTTTAATGTTGTTTGGTAGTTTATTATACAATGCAGCACCTTCGTACATCACATTTTTTTGCCATAGTTGGTGCGTGGTGAGTATAATTGTAAGAGCTCTTACACACGAGCGGCATGTTCCCAACGGCAGAGGTAACTGCAGCCGCCGACGCGTCGACGGTTGCCGCCGACGCGCGTCATTTGCATTTCTGAGCCTAATTTTGTGTATTTGATGTTTCATTGTAAAATGTATTTGTGTGTGGATGCTTTTATTAAGTATTTTTCTTATTAAGATGCAAGTATTATAAAAGTATGTCTGTGATATACTCATTAATTTAGTTTCATTGTATATTTTTTGTGTTTCTGTACTGTAATCATAATGGAAAAGTGTCTTTATTAACTTATTTTGTGCTATTTACAACATTACAATATTGGTTTTGGCCGCTGTGCCCCATACTTCTATTAGATAGTCCAAGTATGGTTTTACAAGAGTGCTATATATATTATAGCGCACTTGTCGTGGAAAACATCGGACGACATTCCGTAGGGCTCCCGTGAGCGACGTCAATTTAGATCTAACCCTTTCCATATATGGCCTCCAGTTCAGGTAGTTATCTAAAGTTAATCCGAGATATTTTTCATGATCAACTTTTTTGATAGGTTGTTTATTTATGGTTAATTGTGAATTTTGTGATACTTTTTTGTTTTTTGCAGCGAAAACTATGTAGTTGGTTTTAGCTACATTTATGGTGAGTAAATTGCACTTAAACCACACATTCAAAAGATATAGATCATCTTGAGCGTCGAACATAATAGCGTCCACGGAATGCCCATAATAACATAAAGCTGTATCGTCAGCGTACAACGAAACATCGCCTTTTAGTCCTACTTCATGAATATTGTTGATGTAAATCAGGAATATTAAGGTTCCCAAAATTGATCCCTGCGGAATGCCAAAATTTACGTTTTTAGGACTACTTTGGGTTTCGTTAATCTTAACCACTTGGCAACGATTTGTCAGATAGGATTTCAAAATATCAAGGGCACTACCAGTGACGCCAATGTCATTTAGTTTATTTAATAACAGTGTGTGACTTATTGTGTCGAAGGCTTTTTTTTAGGTCTATAAAAAATCCTAATGCTATTTGCTTTTTGTCGATATTTAGTTTAATTTTTGTTATTAGATCTATTGTTGCAGAAAGTGTATTGGATTTTGGCCTAAAACCGTATTGGTTTTTATATAGAAAGTTTTGCGCTCTTAGGTGTTCATCGAGGCGGTTGTATAAAACGCGTTCAATAATTTTTGATAAGACCAGCAAGACTGAAATGGGATGATAATTTCCTGGATCCGATTTATTTCCATTTTTGAAAATGGGGCTGACCTTTGCAATTTTGAGGCTGACGGGAAAAATGCCTCAAAATTTTTATTTATACAATTTGTTAGCTCAACTAGTATCAAGTCTTTTACGCATTTGATTGATTTTGTGTTTATACCGTCTAAGCCAGAGCTAGTGTTTAGTTTTAAATTTTCAATTATTTTAGCAATTTTATCTATAGGTAGTGCATGGTCTTAATTGTGAAAGTGTGTTTCAGTTGCCTGCGCTCCTATAGTGTGGGTTACATTATTATGGTATTGTTTGGGGATTTGACTAGCCAGACCCGATCCGATGTTTGAGAAAAATCATTGAAACACTCACAAATTTCATTCTGTTTACTCAAAACTCTAGATGGCGTCAAGAGTTTACTCGGTGCTGGTGATTCAGAGAATCTTGTTCCTAGAGAGATCATTTATAAGACCCCACATTTTTTTTGGGTTTTTCTTGCATTGATCAAAAGCATTTTGGTAATAAGCAGTTTGCTGTATTACTTGACTGACTTCATTTCTTTGATTGATACATTTTTCTGCAATAATTGATCATTTGCCTTTTTTTATGCATGTTCCAAAGCATTTTTCTTTTGTTTATTAGACTTATAATTGTTTTGTTTATCCAATCTTGTCTGGGTGGATTCAATACTTTCGATTTAGTTATTTTATTACTTTTGATACTGGATAGTAATTTTTCTTCAAATAGTTGGTATATATAGTCTTCATTGGTGTTATTCCATTCTCTAACAGTATTGTACAGCTTTTCATAATTTATAACTTGATATTTTAGTCTTCTAGGCGGTTCTGGTTGGTGATTTTAACTTCTAAATATATTTGATTATGATCCGACATAGCAGTTGCAATTATAGCAAGATGAAACTTGGTATCAGCAAGGTTTGTGCAGACATGGTCAATAATAGTTTTCATTGTGGCAGTTTCTCGGGTACAATAGTTCTCTTCGACTTTGTTTAGCAGTGTATAGCCACTGGTTTGTAGTTCTTCTTGATATTTGATAGCCGTCTGAACCAAATTCAGCATATTAATACTAAAGTCCCCAAGTATGATTACTCGTTTCCGCTTATGCAATTGTTTGGTGTATGTTTCAAGGAAGTTTTTCAAATTAGAGGCGTCTGGTTTACGATAGATGCCAGCTATGTCGAGGGAATACTTTTCAAAATGGATCCATACGTAGTGATTGTTGATTGTCATTCAGGGATAGTTCTTCAATTAAGTGATGTTTTAAGTTGTTGTGAGCGAAAATTGATACTCCACCACCCCTTGCTTGATGATGTGTTAATTAGTATTAGTATTAGTATAGATATAGATTTATTGCTGCATATGTGCTTTATTTAATCCGAACATAATCAATTTAAGGTTCCAAGGATGGTAGCTTTATAATGAGTTGGACATCAAACCGAGACGACGCATCATCATCAAGCAGTGCAGGTCGTTGCTGATGAATTAACATTGTAAATTTGATTATATTTGTAAGTTAGCTAATGTGGAATAGCCACATATTTGGGTCCCTTCCCATTTTATTAGCCATTACTGACGTCATTTCTTTTTCGAATGATTTTAATTCTTGTCGCAAGCCATCATTTGAATACTTTAACCATTCCATCTTTCATGATCAACAGTACGGTTTCACCAAAGGGCGTTGCATAACTGACGCTGGCGTCACCCTAATAAAGAATATATTTAATGACTGGGAGACGCCAAGAAGGAGAAGAAGAAGACGCCATTGGTATCTTTTGCGACCTCTCGAAAGCGTTCGATTGCGTTAACCATGAGATACTATTGTTAAAACTCGAGCACTATGGGATTAGACATACTGCTCTTGAGTTACTTAAATCATATTTGATAGCCAAAAAACATAAAGTTCAGGTAAACGGCATAAACTCTCTAGGGTCTGAAATGACAATGGGCGTTCCTCAAGGCTCTATATTGGGTCCATTCCACTTTTTAATTTACATAAACGATTTGCCCCAATTATTACAAAATCTACTGAAGATCGTGTTATCTTTGATATTTAAAATAGATTGGCGGTCACAAAATCTTGATGATATGAATAAGACCATTCATCAGGTCCAAACTTGGTTCACGGCAAACAATTTGGTACTAAGTGAAAAAAAAAGGTATTAGATTCACATTGCCGAATGTCAGAAGTAGCGAATGCGGCATCATATTGAATGGAGAAAAGCTGGACTATATAAATCAAACAGTTATCCTAGGAATCACTCTTGATGACAAATTACAATGGGGGCCTCACATAACATCTCTTGCGGGTCGGCTCAGCCGCTTATGCTGTTAGAAAGATAAGACAGTTAACGAATGTAGAAACCCGCGTTTGATTTATTTTAGTTACTTTCACAGCATTATGTCATACGGTATTTTTCTGTGGGGTCGGACGGCTGACATTGAATCAATATTTATATTGCAAAAGAGAGCTGTCAGAGCCATATAAAAGCTATGTCACCGAGAATCTCTTAGGGAGCTATTTAAAAAGATTAATATTATGACAGTTTCTTGCCAATTCATTCATGAACATATTATGTATGTAAGGAAAAATATAAATGTCTTTAGTAAAGTTAAAGATAGACACAATTGTATTACTAGAAATAAAGATAAATTAGATCAACCATCTTATAGATTAGCTAAAGTACACACATCTTTCATGGGGTACTGTGTTAAATTCTGTAACAAAATACCTTGTGAGATATTAAAACAAAATGAAAGTAAATTTTAAACAATATTTAAAAGCACACTTTGTAAGCAAGCATATTACAAATTAGATATTCATGATGAAAATGCTTGGAAACATGCTAGTCCTGCTCCATAGGGCAATCTTTAGTGTAGACAAAATCAATTTGGTTAATTTGTATTATAATCATAATTATAGTAACGCTTTATGTTTTAGTTTTTTCTTCTCTTTTTGTTTTAAAAAAATTACTCGCACACTGTTCCATTGTTGTTGAATTAGGTAATTTGCCTATGTTTGCAATATTTGTAAGTATGTGAGAACCGTGTTCCTATTTATCAAGTGAAGGAATTTACCATTTAGTGCTTGTTATACTTTATACCTATAGGTAGTAAGGATAGTAGTTCTGGGTTCATCGTTCTCACGTATATGAATTTATTAATGTTTGTACTTATGTTAATATTGTGAAAACTATTTTTGTTAAAAGAGTAAGTATGGAGTTTCTTGTGCGTTCTTCTCCATAACAAGCTAGTTTTCCGAAAGCACGGTAGAATCATTTTTTATTAACTGTAAATAATTGTTAACGTTCAAAAGTGCCGCTTAATGGCCCATTTGACTTTGACTTTACTATTTTATTTTGAAGTTATTTTTATTTCTAGAGTTTATTCATTTGTTTCGATGGCGTGTGTTATTAGGTCTAGTTAATCTTCAACAGGTTATTGTAAGTCTTGTAATCAAGTTAATCGAACTTTTGATGACCGAATATTTTAAAACGATTGCTTTAGAAAATGATGACACGATTCATCTCTGATTATTATGAAAACGCCACTTTACATTTTATATCGTCAGTTTAGTAATCCTTCAAGCTTTTAAAGTTTCGTAACTTTTATAAGAATCTTGTCAAAAATTTGATTGTGTATTTGTTTCGAAAATTGTGGAACAAGTAATGAAACGAATATGTAAATTACTAAAACATAAATTGTTTTATTAACAAAATCGTCAAGATCATATCACAGATCGCTTGGAGTGGATAGTTAACAAAGGAAGAGGATAACGTTAAGGATGAGTATTTTTTGGACTAGATATTGGGATTAGTGAAAAAGAATTAAGGGCCAACGGGCAGATGAGCACCCTGGGCCTGGAAGCCGTTCTCGTCGGCGATGTAAGTGACGGTGTAGACGACGCCATCGGGACCAGTGTGTGAGTACTGGCCGCGGACCGCCACAGCCTCTTTATCAGTGCCAGCGTTAATCGGCTGACCCTCCTGAGAAGCTGAGATGCCGTTGGAGGTTTCAAAACTGTGGGTAAGCAAAAGAGTGGTGTTAATAAACTTTACGATATAAAAATCGTGTTTTTAGAAACGCGATACTGGACTTCGTAAGAAGATCAATAAGTGATGGTATTTTCAGGCTTAGAAAACATTTTTTTTTTTTAAAACATTGCCCAACACTAGGAATTTCTTCCTGTATCGTGGGTGCGTTTACAAACATATAAACTCACATACACAACACCCAGAGCCTGAACAACTATCTGTAGGTCATACAAATATTTGTTCCGTGCGGGAATCGAACCCGCGACACGCAGCGCAGCAGTCAATCGCTCAACCACTGCGCCAACTGTGCGCCCATATAGCTAAATAAATCAACAAATTTGGCCAAGAAACGTTAAATTAACGAGATAAACTATTTAGTGAAAACTTACGCGTATTTAAATCCACCAAATCCGATGTTGTCGTTGACATACTGGCGGATCTCGGCATCAGCGTCGGGGCTAGCAGGAGCGGCGGTGGCGGCGGCGACGAACAGGGCGAGAACAATGAACTGTTGACAGAAGACACTACTGTTAGAGACCAGAAGAACAGAGAACACTATGTGCCCACACCAAAACTTGAGACGATCGATCGGAAGGATCGGTATTTTTTCTTATTATAGATTGAAGTGCCGAAAAACACTTTTTGTTGTATCCAAACGTACCGATTTCATTTTTGATGGGATTTTTTTATTTGTCCTGTGACTGTTTGTGATTCAAAGGCAATCGAGCGACTGATGCCTCTGTGTTGTCGCTCTGGCTATTTATAGTCGCCGGCGCATCGTTGCGTGGCAAGGACGCGTTTTGACATTTGAACTTAGAATCTTCTTCGGCCACCGATGTTTCGCTAAAGGTTCTTTGCGACATGTCAGCTTGCTTAGATTGCTAATATTGATATCATAATAATATTATGGGCGATCTTGCTTTGATGGTATTTTTATATAATAAGAGTTTTAATGTTTTGTTTTAGTCTATATATCGGCACTTTATCTTTGGCCCCCAAAGATAAAGTGGCGATATACAGACTACTCATTGTATTTTTTTAAAGCAACATAGAAAAAACCTTGTGAAACATCAATATGCAATATTAGCAAAAAAAACTCAATATCTATACCAATGTTATAAAGAGGGAAGATTTTTTTGTTTGTTTGTTTGTACCAAATAGGCTCCAAAATTACTGGACCGATTTAATGTTTAAGAAATTATTTCACCATTAGAAAGCTACATTATTCCTGAGTGACACAGGCTATTTTTTAATTTTGAAAACGGGTCCTTTGGGGTGGTCCACGGGAGCGAAGCCGCGGGGAACAAGTAGTATATTATAAATGTAAAAGTTTGGATGTATGTTTGTTGCTCTTTCAAGCAAAAACTAACTCATACATCAGAATAATACATAGGGTATTTTTTATCCTGGGAGTATGTATGAGAGAGTGATAAAGAAAGACAAGATAAATATAACTGTCTCGTTTTTCACAGTGCAACTATTATAGTTTTTAAGCGTCATGGTAAGGCCCCGTTACTGTGTGATTGTTCTCCCTATGATATTCCAGACACATAGGATGCGTTTTCCTTATATGAAACGCAATAATTTATCCAATTATGATATCTGGGTGCCCGAGCTACAGCTCCATGGATTGCATCACCTCAGCTGGGGATGCAGCACCATGCATTAGGGCGGATACTGCTTCCTTTGCCACGCCATGCAGACATTTTCGCAGATCATTTTAGAGATTTCTAATGTGATGTCGTAAATAAACCCACTATTTTGAGCTTACATTGCAAACGCTGATTGAACCCTACGAGATAGATCAAAATAATGTACTACAGTATTGTACAACTTAAAAAGGTCTACAAAAAAGTCCGCAATGGTATATGTCTATCTCTTAGGAATAACCCACAATAACCATTTTTTATCCTTTACTTTTTACGAGAAATAACGGCTTATTTACGAAGCGATTTTAAGCAATACAGCATTATTCCTTATCCAATTAAGTACCTTAAATCTCGTAAGTAGATCAATATGTCCTTTTACAATATGTAATTTAAATGAATATTTTCGAAGATAATACAGATTAAAAATGCAGGGACATAGCGGTTGCGGCATTAACGGCCGGGGGCCTGGCGGGGGCGCGGCGCGTGCCTGTAAATAGCGCGTCGAAGGCCGCGCTTCGCCTTGCCTGGTTGGAGGCAATAGTTTAGTCTCCACAGGATCGCCCGGTTAAGCAGTAGCCAATCACTTGAATTGGCCTGCGTGACGACCCACATAAAAAAAAACTGGTCAAATGCGAGTCAGACTCGCGCACCGAGGGTTCCGTACAAACAGCTACATTCACCAACATAATTAGGTAACTAGGTCAAAGGGAACTTACATATAGGTTTTCGACCCAAAACCTATAGGGTACTTCTGGTTGACCTAGAATTGTCAATTTCAAATCAGAAACAGTAATAATACTATTTTATTTTTGTACTGGACTTCGCAGGGATCAAACTCACGACGACGACCGTCCGTAAACTCGGATACATACCTAATAATTTTGGGTTTAAGGGTCCCATGGGGATTTATTGGTGTACTTCTAATTGATTAGCTGTTGGGTAACTTTTCAACGTTGTTAAAAGAAAGGCTTTTACTCAAACATGTATAAACATTATAAAATTGGGTTATTCATTTTCGCGAACGTATTTATACTTCGTAAAAGATAGCCTGATCTCTGCGACAGTTGTCAGTATCAATTAGGTGAGCCTATCTATGATAAAAAAAGAATGCAAACTTGTTGCAAGTAAGAAACAAGTTCACAAGTCCCAATTTTGTCTTTTTTTTGAATTTCCTGCTCCATATTGAAAAAAAAAATGAATAAATAAGTGCTGAAAAAAAGCGAGGTCATTTTTTTTTGCAAAAAAGCACTCTTTCCGAGTTGGGGTCCTCGAAAAGATTGTATTTTTTTGCAGGATAGAAGATCATGTCGTGCTTGTCTTAGGAAAATACAGCAGACTATTAGGGGTGCCTGTGTCCGCCCCCTGCAGTATGCAGCCCAGGCCGCCTTGGCCATCTAGACCTTAACCTAAATACGCTACTGCATTCTACAATTCACTCTTCATGACAGGCACGCAAAGATTCTTGTATTTATTTGCTGACTATGACAAATGCATTATGGAGACTTATCTACAACTAGCTGTCACACGCGGCTTCGCTCCCGTCAAATGGCTACCTACCCATTTACCCTACCTACCCTATATACATGACTGTTGCGTAACTTTAACCGTTTACGCAGTGCACGCAACGGCATCTCTCAAAAAGAATAAATTTTCCCCGTTTTTAGAACATTTTTCATTGATGCTCCGCTCCTATTAGTCATAGCGTGATGTTTTATAGCCTATAACCTTCCTCAATAATCGGGCTATCGAATAGTGAAAAAAAATTAAAATCGGACCAGTAGATCCTGAGATTAGCGCGTTCAAACAAACAAACAAACAAACAAACAAACAAACTCTTCAGCTTTATAATATTAGTATAGATTAAACCATAATGAGCATCTTCGCTTCTATCCTAGTTTTCAGTTTAGTTAATAGAGCCAAAAGCGGTCAAGTTGAAACTGATGTGGTTAGGGTTACTATAGGTAAGTGTTATTAACCGCAAAATCCGTGAAAGACTTTTGATAGACGGACACTCTGATTATATCAATAGCTGTCTTATTGCAATGAAGCCTATAAAATTGTACAAGATATATTCAGTATGAGAAAGACTTGCTAAGGACCTCGCCTCTTGAGGTCTTGGGTTCAAATCCGGGCAAGTGCCAATATAAACTTTATATTATGTTCTTTCTAAGTTTATCTTGGACGTCACAGACAACGGTGAAGGCAAACATCGTGAAGAAACCTGGACTTATAGTTTAAGTAAGTCTGAAGAGGCCTTTGCACTGCAGTGAGAAAGTTACAGGCTGGTATTTCTCTTTTCTATTAAAGTTGAAAGAATTTTCATTTCATAATTGGCTCAGTACTTCTTTTTCTTCTGCTTCTTACATAGTATATGTATTAGTATTAGTAATAGTATTAGTATTAGTACTAGTACTAGTACTAGTATTAGTATTAGTATTAGTATTAGTATTAGTATTAGTATTAGTATTAGTATTAGTATTAGTATTAGTATTAGTATTAGTATTAGTATTAGTATTAGTATTAGTATTAGTATTAGTATTAGTATTAGTATTAGCATTAGCATTAGCATTAGCATTAGCATTAGCATTAGTATTAGTATTAGTATTAGTATTAGTATTAGTATTAGTATTAGTATTAGTATTAGTATTAGTATTAGTATTAGTATTAGTATTAGTATTAGTATTAGTATTAGTATTAGTATTAGTATTAGTATTAGTATTAGTATTAGTATTAGTATTAGTATTAGTATTAGTATTAGTATTAGTATTAGTATTAGTATTAGTATTAGTATTAGTATTAGTATTAGTATTAGTATTAGTATTAGTATTAGTATTAGTATTAGTATTAGTATTAGTATTAATATTAGTATTAGTATTAGTATTAATATTAGTATTAGTATTAGTATTAGTATTAGTATTAGTATTAGTATTAGTATTAGTGTTTTGTCCCATTTTTTTGTATTTACTTGCAACACCTTGTCCGTGGGCTGTCAACGATTTTGACAGCTGACACTAGGAGTGTAGTTAGAAAATTTGAACTGAACACGCGAGAAAATCGGTGTCTTGTATTCTATTAACGTAATCGAGCGATATTTCGGTGATTGTATTTGTTAATCGCGCCCGCCGTTCGCAATCGGCGTTGTGGGGCGTCCCTAAAGTGGGTTTAGAGTATATTTTCACGCGCATCGAAGTGCTTTTGCGGGAAACGTGCTGCCTGGTGGACTCCGGCCGGATTCTTCGGTCCAGACAGCCGTCAGTCTATCCCTTATTTTCCTTTATTATATATATTCTCCTATCCCTAACCTCACGGCACGAGATTGATCGACGCCCAGGAGTTTACCGCAGGAATCTAAGGTAAGTACGAATATATATACACCAACCCTTGTGCCACCTGTGAGATAGGTACCAGTATCTCTCGCAATAGGGAGCAAATCCCTAGCTTTCCACTGCTGCGTTACGGCAGTTTCGTGGGATACGGTTCTGATTGGATCCAGGAGTGGCACGCTGCTAATGGGCCCCAGGGATGAGCTCCTGGCTTGGGATCCGCAGACCTGTATTTAACAATTAGTATTAGCATTAGTATTAGTATGTCCTTATTTATCCAATTTCTTATTTATCTACATTTTTAAATATTTTTATAAAATAAATTAAAAAAAAACATTTAAAAATATAAAAAATAGAGGCCCACCGGTATCGGGACAGAGTCCAAGCTACCGGCGGTCAGGGATCCAGAGAGAGGAACCTCCTAACAATACGAGCCGTGTCCAGCAGTACTGTTTTCTGGATCAGGCCCTTGACCCAGCCGCCTAACGAGAGCCTCCTAAAGTGTTGGTCGAGGCTCGTGGCTATTAAGCCATGGGCTGACACGACTATCGGTACATGATCGCTGTGTCCACATCCCACATGTCGACAACCTCGCTAGGCAAGTCAAGATACTTGATTTGCTTTTCTTTCTCGGCTTTCACGAAGTTCCCGTCAGTTATGTCAACAATCATTGCTCGCCTCTCGATTCGGTCCACCACCACTATATCAGCCTTATTAGCGATAATAGTCCTATCAGTGATGATGGACCGAGTCTAGTGCAATGTGATATTGCCATTCTAGAGAACTGTGTCGGGCACATACCTGTAGAACGGCACCTCCGATGCCACAAGAGTGTATTTCAGAGCAAGTTGCTGATGGATAATCCTAGCTACAAGGTTGTGTCTATGCAAGTACTCCTCGTTAGCTAGACGAGAACAACCAGAGATAATGTGGCGGATAAAAAAGCACCCGGGCGGTGACATGCCCGACAAATGTCAACCGTGCCATCCTTCGCAATAGCCGGTAGGTATTCATGATAACTTCGTCCATAATTGCACAGACAAAACCTTCGGTTTCCCCAAAGAGGTCACCGAAACGCAGCCAGGCTACGGACGCTGAATGATCTACATCGGACCCATGTGGGGCCTGGAAAAAGCGTCCGTGAAGCTCCTTACTTTGCCATACCTCCCTGCGTTCGTTAGTGTCAAGCACTACAGGCTTGCGCCAGTTCTCATTCGCCAAGGAGAGCGGGATGAGACCCTTGTCCACTGCTACTACATCTCGATGCACACCCACGTCGGCATGTAGAAAATATACCCTGAGATTGCATATCACGCGGTTGTGGAGGTTTTTGGCATTTAAAAAGCCTCGGCCTCCACACCTCCGCGGGATATACAATCTCATGCCCGACAATCGTGGGTGATGCATTCGATATGCAGTCAGCATTGTACGGACCCGCCTATCCAAGTCGTCTAGTTCCGATGTTTAAATGGACTCACCATTTGAGTATACCGAAAGAAAACATCAATACCGGCATGACCCAACCGTTGAAGGCGCGCACCTTGTTTCCGAACGAAAGAAGGCTATTGCATACCTTCTTCAGGCGGCTAAAGAAGCGTTCCCTCAACGATTGCTTCATGTCAGTAGTGCTGATACCTAACGCTTCCGACATACCCAAATACTTATAGGTTTCGTTAGGAGAGAGGGATCTCAGGTTTATGGAAACCGCGAGTTTAATGCCCACGGATTCCACAATGTCCCCTCGTTTTACATGCATGACCGCACATTTGTCATGATAAATGATTTTATTTCTGTAAGTTGGTTTGTACAAACACTTTTACATGTCGAACATATTTTTAAAACTAGATGAGGTCGGCGTTTCCTATCTGACTAATCTGAGAAGAAAAGCCGAAATAAACTCAGAGGTAACAGTCTCTTTTAAAATCCAGACAACATCTTGGTTAGATCATGTGAAGACCATGTAGACTGATATCTGAAATGGTCTTTTGAGGAAAGAACCAGCCAGATTGAGTGGACCTGTCCAGTCAGTGCACGCATTTGTCTATAACCGAGCAGCTCAACTCAGAATTTAAGGAGCTCAACGATTTGACGAACAATACCAAAGAAAGGACATTCGGGTAGGCCGCATAAACTACTCAAACTGCCAGACCATGATTAAAAACTAAGATAAATATAAATTAAAACAAAAAAAAAGAATGATCCACACAGTCTTCACATTCACAATAATTAAAATAAAATAATTCTTTAAAAAGTAAATATTCTTGTCATTGCAAGAAAACCAAAAAAATCACGGTGCAAAATATAATAAAAAAACAAAATTAATTGGAGCAGCTCAATCCCAAGCCTTTTTGTCCTCAAAGTTATCATTAGTTGTATAAAACGCTTTCTGGCACAACTTACGTTTAGTGAAAGATTTGAATTTATTAAGACTTAGTTCTTTTACGTGGCTTGGATGCTTATTATAAAAGCGTACACATTGACATCTAAACGATCCACCTATTTTCTTGAGCCTTGCTGTAGATACTACAAATTTGTGTTTGTTCCTAGTATTTATGTTATGGATATCACTGTATTTTTTAAACAATTTTATATTTTTATGGACATATAAAAGATTTTCATAAATATACTGAGAAGGCAGTCGTTACATTAATCTCCTTAATTTCTCTCTGAGAGAGTGTCTCGGGCTTAATTTATAAATTGATCAAACAGCTTTTTTAGCAAAACAAAGATGCGTAGCTTAGCTTCTTTGACAATTTATCTATATGTGGGCCCCACTGAAGCTTAGCATCCAAAGCTAAGCCTTAGAATACTGTGCTATTTTCAGGATTCAATTCTTCGCCCTTTATCAACACATCAGTTTTCACCTGCCTAACGTGAGGTAGGGTAAACTTAATGCATTTGGTTTTTTTTCATTAAGAAGTCAATTATTAACATTAAACTAGTGAACTACTTTTGAGATCGCGCAATTTACATCGTCAGTAACCAGCTGCTGACGTTTAATTTTAAACAACGTACGCGGGAGTAAAACTCATCAGCCACATCTTGGTGGCTTGGGAGAGGTCCCAGGATGCCATTGGCATTTTCTGTGATCTCTCAAAAGCTTTCGACTGCGTCGACCACAACACACTGATCTGTAAATTAAACCACTACGGAATTCGTGGCAAATCTGCTGATGTCGTGCTTTCCTATTTATCAAACAGACAGCAAAAAGTAAATGTTAATAGGGCGACGTCCTCCGGGTCTCTAGTCAAGATGGGCGTGCTCCAAGGTTCAATTCTCGGCCCTTTCCTTTTTCTTGTTTACATTAATGATCTCCCTTTTATGATGGCCAAATTATCGGATATAATTCTATTTGCTGATGATACTTCGCTAATTTTTAAAATAGATAGGCAAGATACGGATGTCTTAAATGTCAACAAAAGTCTAATTGTTCTCTCAAAATGGTTCGCAGCTAACAATCTTTTACTGAATACGAAAAAAACAAAATGTCTAAAGTTCTCTTTACCAAATGTATCACAACATGGCCTAAACTTAAATCTTGACGGCAAAAATCTTGAAGTTATAACGGAAACTGTATTCTTAGGGATTACTATCGATTCAAAATTGCAGTGGGGCGCGCACATTAGAACTCTTTCGGGTAGGTTAAGTTCGGCTGCATATGCAGTAAGGAAAATAAGGCAGCTAACCGATGTAGCTACGGCTAGGTTAGTATACTATGCTTATTTCCACAGTATTATGTCTTATGGCATTCTGCTGTGGGGATCAGCAGCAGAAGTTGACTCAATTTTCATCCTACAAAAGAGGGCAATCCGCGCAATCTATAAAATGGGTTCTCGCGAGTCCCTCAGAGAAAATTTTAAAGAGATCGATATAATGACTCTACCTTCACTTTATATTTTGGAATGTTTTTTGTATGTCCGTAAAAATCGGGGGCTTTTCAAAACTAGAAGCGACTTCCATAATTTAAATACACGCAGTAAGCACGAAATTGTAATACCCAAATTCAGATTAACGAAAACTAGCAAGTCTTTTCTTATGAACAGTATACGCTTTTATAACAAGTTGCCAAAGTCAGTTATAGAACTGACCGGTGGAAGGTTCGAAAACTACATCAAACGTATCCTTATTAAAAAAGCATATTATAAAATCAAGGACTACGTTGAAGATAAAAACATTTGGCCTTAGCTCCTTCTGCGCATGCAGCTTCCCTGGTAACTTGTAAACGGCACAAATATGTGGATGTCTCTAACTATTCTCAATCTCATTTTTTCTTTCCTTCTTTTAATTAGACTCTTTACAGTGGTTTTCAATCATCTTTATAGCCCTTTGCTAAGAATAGTTACAGCACTGATAACAAAATTTGTGCAACATGTTAAATTTAGTCTTGTTATACTCATTTTTATTATTTTATTACCTTTGTATAGATTATTTTACCGATTGTTTTGTGAATGTGTGAACATTGTAGGCCTTCTAGATGCTAGTTAACATTTGTTAACTTTTTTTTATATAATATATAATCTTACGACTTATTGTCATAAGTCGGGCCTACGTTATCCCCCCATATCTAAGTACTAATGCTGTAACATGGAAATATTGTAAAACCAAACCATTTTTAAAAGAGTAACCATGGAGTTTCTTGCCAGTTCTTCTCGATAGGAAACGGCCAACCCGAACCGTGCACCTTTTGTCGACGTTTTATAAGTGCCCATGTAGGCCTATGTGAAATAAAAAAAATGTTTTTTTTTAATCGGCAAACAACACTATATCATGGTTATCCTTTACGAGGTAAGGCAAGTCATTAATATAAATAAGAAACAAGAAAGGACCAAGAATCGAGCCCTATGGGACTCCCATTGTTTCCATAGATCCAGAATATCTTTTTCCATTAACGTCAACGGTCTGAATCCTATGACTCAAATATGAAGTAAGAAGATCCAGTGCGCTGTTCCGGATCCCGTAGTGGCGGTGTTTCCTGATTAGCGTTTCATGAAAAACACAATGAAATGCTTTGGACAAATCACAAAAGATTCCCAAGGCATCGCACTTATCTTCCCATGCATTATAAATATGTCCTAAAAACTCAACACATCAACGGCATCGGTAGTTGAACGACCCCTTGTAAAACCGTACTGTTTGCTATGTAATAATTTATGTTTTTAAAAAAAAAAATGCAATTGCTCTAAAATTAATTTTCAAATATTTTGCTAAACGAAGTTAGTACTGAAATAGGTCTTTAATTTGTAGAGTCTGATGTACTACCTGATTAAAACAAAGGTATTATTTTACTATTTTACATAAGGGCAGGAAAGTCCCCACAGTCAATACAATTATTAAAGATAATAGCTAAACTAGGTGCGACAATGTCAATTATAGACTTAGCAACTTCTACAGAATGACCCCACAGATCTGCAGTCTTTTTAACATTTAAAGTGTCAAAGGTTTTAATTATGTCTTTACAAGTAATATGTTAAAAAAGAAATTCCGAATCGCAAACATTAACATTTTCTTTTAGCAAAGACTCAGCAATAGAAAGTGATGAGTTTAAGGATTAATTAATTGAAATGGGAATATCTGAAAATAAATTTTCAAAGGCCACTGGGACTTGTGAGTCTGATTTTATGATGTTGCCATTAATAGACAGGCTGTAGTCAATATTTCGGTTACCAGATCTTCCCATTTCATTATTAATAATATTCCAAGTCGTTTTAATAACATTACTACTGTTTTTAATCTTCGAGCTCTAATAACGCGACTTGGCCAAACAACAAACTTTTTTAAATAATTTTGAATAATTTCTAACATATAAATTAAATTCAGCAGTGTTTACATAAGTTCTTTCACTGTACAGCTCATAAAGCCGTGTTCTACTTTTATGTATACCAATGGTAGCCTAATCACTGAATGATGCGTTACTATTAACGGAGATAGTATTGGGAATAAAGGTCGAATTAAATCGTATACAGTATATACTAAAATAAACATCATACAGATGATTAGGATCAGCATCAATTGACAAAATTGGTAATTTATTAATGAGTTTTACTTTAAAAGCTGCCTTAACAGTGATATCCTTTTTAGCCACTTTGTTGTTTTGGTTTGATATAGTAATCCTCTGCCCGCAATGATCAGAATCTAGTAAATTTATAATTTCTTTGTAGACTGGTATAACATTAGTATAAATATTATCTAAGCATGTAGCACTTGTAGGGGTTATTCTTGTCGGCTCCAAAAATAGGTTTACAAGATTGTAGGACTAAAACAGACTTATTATTTTACTACAAGAACCTGAGTTTTCTAATAAATTAACATTAAAATCACCACAAGTGATAATGGATTTATTCGAGTTACAAATCTTGTGTAACACTTTATCCATTACCTTTTCAAAGCAGTCATACAATCCTGAAGGGGGTCTGTATACGCTTAATATAATAAACTGCTCCAATTCTATACAAGCTATTTCAATTGTCCGCTCTACAGATATGCTCACAATATCCTTACAGTCTTTAAATTTAAGCTGGTTACTTACTAAAATCAATGAGCCACCATGTATTGCATTAACTCTGCTAAATGAACAACCAACCTGGTGATTATTAAAATTGAACAATAACTGGTGGCTTTTAAGCCAATGTTTTGTTATACAAAGAATATCAATACTGTTAAAGTTCATAAATAATTCTACTTCTAAATCTTTGTTCATAAATCCTTGAATATTTTGATGCAACAGGTTAATACTATTTACCGAATTTAAACTTTTATTTGATTTTATTTTGCAATTTTTATCCTATATACTTTTGGAAGAGGTTGTCCCTATTGTCCTAATTTCTAATTCAAATTATTATCAGTATCAATTTCTGATACCAAATTATTGGCTGAATTAAATAACATTCCTTGCCATTGCTCAATAGAAGCAAGTTGTTTAGCCAAATTCTTGGCTGTAATAGAAAAATAATATGATAGCGACACAGCTATCTGTCTTTTATAATACTTTGAAAGAAGGTACCTATCCATGAAAAAAATATCTTTTGTGAAATAAAAGTGATTACCAACATAATTGTTAGTGTCAATTAAATGGAATAAATTACTACTATATGTTAAATTTTGTAATGTCCTTTTCAATTCATATCTGAGTATGTTTTCTTCCTGTGGCAAACTTTTTTTTTCATTATGTCAAATAACGAACAATCAGGCATAAAGTAGTTCATTATTGGGTGTTCTGGATATCTATTTGTCAACAAGTGGCCTAGATCCTTTCCAATTTCATCACAATATAATACCATTTCTGAATTTACATTATTTTTAAGCAAACAGTTAGTAATTTCTAATGGCAAACTTGCACTAGACTGCGGTATGGTGGCATCACATATTGTCAATGAATGGTCCGGTGTAGTTTCAACAGATGGTGGTTGACAATGATCACATTTGCTAGTTTGTGAGCTTACTAGCTCATTCATTGCCAATACATATTCCCTCATTTGGTTTTCAGAGGCTGTATATTTGATGGTCATAGAAGTAAGTTTCTCCTGTAGATGGTCAAGTTCATACCGCAAGTCTTCTGTGTCAGTTAGGTATTTCCTAGCACTTTTTTCTAAGTTAAATGAATACACATCTAATTGTTTAAGTAGATGCAACCTTTCTCTATTAAGTTTTACGTTTTTGATGAAGAACCTTTGTTTTTTGATCATTTTCTTAGTTTTAACTATGTATTTGTTAATTTTAATGTACTTTTTTATTTTATTTTCACTAGAAACTACCCTCAATGATTTAATTGATTTTGAATCATCATGACCTGTTAAATCTATTGTGTAAGAGGTGTTTATTGCAGTAAACATTGCTGGGTCAACAGGCACCAATTCATTGAATAGACTTTGATTCAACGAGGCAGTGATGTTATGATTTGTAATTTCAAGATGTTCATTCTGAATTTGAGCCTCATGTAGCTGCTGTTGTCCACACCAAACTCCATCCTGATGGCGCCACTAAAAGTTTCAGTTACCTTCAGTAGCTCCATCAGCTGAAGATCGCTGGGGGCAAAGAGCTTCAGATCATCCATGTCAAGGAGGTGAGATACAACCTGACCACCTCTCTTCAACCGAAGCCTAGCCCTGAATTCTCCAGCGGCGTGCTTAGAGGATTCAGAGCTAGGCAAAACCAAAGTGGACTGAAACTATCGCCCTGGAATATACCTCGCTCGATCCTTACAGGTTCGCTATTCCTCTGGATATTTCGACATCCTGGATAGCGAAGGACTTTGCTCCATTGCGCTATACACGACATGAGGAAGGTGGGTAGAGTTGTATCTATTTTATACAATTCTAGCACCCTCATGAGCCATGTATGAGGTACCCAGTCATAGGCCTTCTTATAATCTATCCAACAGGTTGACAGATCCTTTCGAGAACGCCGAATCTGTTGGCTAATGGCCATATCAATAAGGAGTAGCTCCTTTGTACCGCGGGACCCGTTCCTACATCCATTCTGAGAGGCCGACATGATGGAATTATCGTCGACGTGTTTATTAATTTTTACCCTCAAAATAGATGTAAGAACCTTATAGACCGTCGGTAAACATGTAATAGGTCTATAATTTTTGGGTTCCGCGGTGCTACCAGACTTGTGGAGCAGGTGGGTAATTCCTGTTGTTAAGAACTTGGGTAGCGAGCCAGACTCTAAGGCTGCCTGGAACTGAGATGCCAAACGAGCGTGCGATCTTTGTAGCCATTTTATCCAGAAGTTGTGCAGCCCGTCCGGCCTTGGAGATTTCCAGTTCGGCAACGAACGGACTGCACGATCTACATTTTGGGGGCTGATCGTGATAGCCCCCATTTCTTGTATGGGATCGCACGCTCACTCAACCTCCCGAGTCCCTTCACCTTCGGTCTGAGTGACAGGCACCGACCAGATACTGCGCCAGAATGTGAAGTACGAGTACGAGTATTTCCCTCGCTGAAACAAATTGGTATGCCAATGAGTGTTCTGGTCCCACCAATACGACGTTCAATTCTGCACTGCCAAGCTGGTGCGGCTGGCGTCGGTCGTGTAGCTTTGTCATCTGCAAATTTGACGTGGGTTACACGACATGCCGCTACAGCCGCGCAGTAATGATCGAATGTGTATCAGTGAGGTCTTCGCAGTCATCAAAGTAGTTTGACAACTGCGAATCCAGAACAGCCACCAGCGCCCTATTTTTGTTATGCATGGGCAAAGGAGGTAATCGTGACCTAAGTTCAGTAGATTTATATCTATTTTATACAATTCTAGCACCCTCATGAGCCATGTATGAGGCACCGAGTCATAGGCCTTCTTATAATCTATCCAACAGATCAACAGATCCTTTCGGGAACGCCGTACCTGTTGGCTAATGGCCATATCTATAAGGAGTAGCTCCTTAGTACCGCGGGACCCGTTCCTACATACATTCTGAGAGACCGACATGATTGAGTTATTGTCGACGTATTTATTAATTTTTACTCTCAAAATGGATGTAAGAACCTTATAGACCGTTGGTAAACATGTAATAGGTCAAGTAATGGTATTATTATTAGTATTAGTATAGATTTATAGTATAGTAGTAAAGCATCTGTGCTTTATTTTAATCCGAACATAATCAATTTAGGATTCCAAGGATGGTAGCTTTATAATGAGATGGACATCAAACCGAGACGACGCACCATCATCAAGCAGTGGAGGTCGTTGCCGATGAATTAACTTTGTAGGTTTAATTATATTTGTAAGTTAGCTATTGTGGAATATCCATAGTTTGGTTCCCTTCCCATTTTATCAGCCATTACTAACGTCATTTAATTTTCGACTGAATTTAATTCTTGTCATCGCCATCATTTTAATACTTTACCATTTTATTTTTAAGTCAGTTTTATTTCTTTAGTTTATTCAATTGTTTCGATGGCGTGTGTTATAAGATTAACTATTCTTCAACGTTATTGTAAATCTTGTAATCAAGTTAATCGAACTTTTAATGACCGAATATTTTAAAACGATTGCTTTTCAAAATGATGACACGAGTCATCTCTGATTGTTATGAAAACGCCACTTGACATTTTATTACGTCAGTTTAGTAATCCTTCAAGCTTTTAAAGGTTCGTAACTTTTATAAGAATCTTGTCAAAAATTCGATTGTGTAATTGGTTTGAAAATTGTGGAACAGGTAATGAAACGAATATGTAAATTACTATAACATAAATTGTTTTATTAACAAAATCGTCAAGATCATATCACAGATCGCTTGGAGTGGATAATTAAAAAAGGAAGAGGATAACGTTAAGGATGAGTATTTTTTGGACTAGATATTGGGATTAGTGAAGAAGAATTAAGGGCCAACGGGAAGATGAGCACCCTGGGCCTGGAAGCCATTCTCGTCGGCGATGAAAGTGACGGTGTAGACGACGCCATCGGGACCAGTGTATGAGTACTGGCCGCGGACCGCCACAGCCTCTTTATCAGTGCCAGCGTTAATCAGCTGACCCTCCTGAGAAGCTGAGATGCCGTTCCCGTAGGTTTCAAACCTGTGGGTAAGCAAAAGAGTGGTGTTAATAAACTTTACTATAAAACCGATCGTGTTTTTAGAAACGCGATACTGGACTTCGTAAGAAGATCAATAAGTGATGGTATTTTCAGGCTTAGAACACATTAAATAAATGAAATAAAAAATTTGTCAAAGAAACGTTAAATGAATGAGATAAGCTTTTTAGTGAAAACTTACGCATATTTAAATCCATCAACTCCGATGTTGTCGTTGACATACTGGCGGATCTCGGCGTCAGCATCGGGGCTAGCAGGAGCGGCGACGGCGGCGGCGACGAACAGGGCGAGAACGATGAACTGTTGACAGAAGAAGCTACTGTTAAAGACCAGAAGAACAGAGAGTACTATATGCCCACACCAAAACTTGAGACGATCGATCGCTATTTTTTCTCACTAAAGATTGAAGTGCCGAAAAACACTTTTTGGTGTATCCAAACGTACCGATTTTAATGTTTAGCTAAAGGTTCTTTGTAACATGTCCGGCTTGCTTAGATGGCTAATATGGATATCATAATAATATTATGGGCGACCTACATTGCTTTGATGGTATTTTTATATAATAAGTGTTTTAATGTTTTTTTTTAGCTACAATTTATGATACCTAATTTATTAGATATATTGGCCAGTTTTTTGCTATTACTGCATACTGATCTTTCACAAGGTGATTACCATGTTGCTTTAAAAAAAAATATGAGTGGTCTGTATATCGGCACTTTATCTTTGGGGCAGCATTCCATCAATTTGTCAAATACCTAAAAATGGCAGTTTTAGAATAAGTAAGACTAGTTGGTTTCAATTTCAACCGTGTCCACAAAATTATTATTTTGATATCAAAGTCCCATAATTTAGTATTTTCGATCTGGAAATATACCTATTAATCAATAAGTTTCACTTCTCGCAGCTCATCAATCGTAGATACCCTCAGAGGATCATACGTATATGCCTTAAGTTAAAGTTTTCATACAATACTTTACACCTTGTTTCCCTGTGAAGCTTGTGTCAGTTGAATAATAAAATATTGTTTAGTTAATATTAGACTATCGTGATGATAATTGTTTATTTATTGAAATTGAAATAGAACGGTCGAAGAAAATTTTACTATTATAATACTTTACAAACAAAATATATAAAAACAAAGAAAACTTTCAATGAAACTAGAACACGATAATATATAACCCACAAAACACAAACATACCTAAATAGGTACAGAAAAGATACAAACATGAATCACTACGCTTGCTCGCCGGGTTGGCCATTTAGACCGATAGCGCTAGGCTATTTTTGTGTCATAAGTTTAAAAAATTCTAAAGTTGCTTATTTCTTGCCTGTGGATACAGTCGTACCTATGAAGGTTATTATTGCGTTTTGTGTCACATCTGATACTTGCATTTTCAGTAATTCGCTGATTTGTGGTTGATAATTTTTATTCAAATCAAAACGGGCAAAAAATATTTAAAGTTTAAAATAATTATGGTATCATATCCAGGATAGTTTGAGGAGTGTGCAAACCCAATTTGTGTCATAATCGTCCAATGCAAACTGACATAGGGTCGATATGTAAAATATAGTGCAAAAAAAATTACAGTTTATGAAATATTAAATAATATATTTATGAAATAACTTTATCAGATCACTTACATATGCCTATTAAATAAATTTGTGCCAAATTAGGGCACGCCATTTTAAGATTTTTAATTATTTTGTTTTTCTAAGCTACAAACGCTTCAAAAAAATATTACAATCATTAGAGTTCACTTATTTATATCATAAATGCATGAATAATCGACATTGTAAATTTGTGTCATTTTCATTCACGGTAAGTATTAAAATGAATAAAACACAAAAAACAATGGTTGCGGTCGAAGCGGGCGGACGCGGCGGCGGCAAACGCACGCAAACTCGTTCGTTCGGTACAATTTCTTCTTAGATGCCAAGCGTTCATAAATAAATAACATACCTATCATATTGAGTATTGATTGACTCTTAGCTTTGCTACGTAATGAACAAATGTGTAACCTATAGAGATAAAAATAATGATGTGCTAATTTTGTACACAGCGCGTCTGCAATCTCATTACCTACGAATGTCAATGGTCAATGCTTAGAAGACGGTTAATGTGGTCAATATTATTTTAGATTGACGCTTCGATTCGCTTCGAATTTAAACCTGAAAGCGGTAGGTTGGTAGGCATGCAGACACCTACCTACCTACCGCTTTTTCGTTATACTGCATCTCGATATCCCGCGCCCCGCTTCGGTTAGGTAGTGTACTAGGTACCGCCCTTTTTGCGTCGACCATAGCCAAATGACTTGTTTGATTTTTTGTTTCCGCCGTCTTTTTTTTATTACAAAAACAAGGGGCTGACAGGTACTAGAGAAACAGTCACCCGATGCTGCGATAATATTGGTTGATGAATATGTCGGCGTTAATTTAGCGGGCGAGCCCTGCAAGCTAAAATAGTCCTTACGGTGATCAGATATAGCTTTGGCCGATTGTACCTACAGTCAGTAAGACAAATAATACACGAAGTAAAAAATATACTAGATATTTTTGTTGTGTGGTGATTATTGGTGAAGTTTTATTTCAGCACGGTCCTTAAAACAGTCTGCTTGTCCGTCATTCATTACAATGCTTGATTCTATGAACTTTAATAATCCCCTTTAACAAAGGACAATCACTATATGTAACGTCCAGTATCCACATATCAACACCCAATTTGAATAACATTATAACTTTAGTTACACATTGGTACTTTTATTTTTATATTACAACTTTATGTCATATGAAATCAGCAAGGACAGACCTTTATTTCTGCCTCTTAACCGTATTTAAGAGACAGAAATAAAGGATAAAAACTACTTTAGTAAAATGGAATTATTTCATTGTAATTAAAAATGACCAAGGTTTCTACTGAAGTATACTTGTCGATCAAGTTCCAATACCTACACAAAAGTTTTGGTAACAAGGGTTTCTTTGTTTTAACGTAATTTAAATTGACATACAATGTAATACATTTTAAATTTTGCTCTATTTATATTTTACTATATTGTAATTTTAAGTTACAATGCTTTTCCTCTTAAATCTAAACAGTTAATTTAAATGTTATCATTGTAAAGAAAGATGCAGTGTTGACATCATTTGAATATAGTAGTATCAGCATAAATGGTCTTGGAGAAAAACTAAGAGTAGGAATGTAATAAACATGTTTTTAGACTCATTCAATATTACAGATATGTGGGTAAGGAGAATAATACAAAAAATTGTGTAGAAGTAATTGCAAACGATAGGCGTCGTAAGCATTAGGATAGGACAGGATAGATGGACCCCCTGTTTTGAACTTACACTCCCATTTGGTCTATTGTGCGTTTAGGCCTCCTCTCTGTAAGAGGTAATGGGCCGAAATCCACCACGTGGGACAAATGTGGTTTGATGGATGTTACATGTCTTAGATTTGCATTGCAAAGCAATGCAATTATACTTCAGTGTTTTGAGAGCAATAGTGATGAAATAATTTACACAAATTAAAGCACTTGCCTGGATTTGAATCCACGACCATACTTGTTAATTGTGTCCGTTACCACTGGGCCATCACTGGTCTAGGATCTACTATCCACTGCGTGGTAAGCTTTGCAATAGGGGGAATGCATTTCATTTATATTTGGTAGGCTTGCGCTAGACCACTTCCTCACCTGATGGTAAGCGATGTCGTGGTCGACGATTAAACACGCTTGCCTAAAAGTTACCTATTCACTCTTGACTTAAACACTCCTAAGTTGTAGCTATCGAGCAACACAAACTCCGGCAGGGAATGCCACTCTTTAGCTGTACGTACAATCTACGTATTCCCAAAATGTTTAGTGTGTATGGGTGGGATGTCCACCATGTTCCAATGGCACATCGCCGTACGTCTTATAGTCTGATTATGGAACGGTCTAGAAGGAATTAGATCGTACATTTCCATCGCACACTTCCCTAAATTTAACCGATTAAAACCGACAAGCTCGCAACTCGGCGACGTTGTTTAAGGCTCTGGAGCTATGATTCGAACAGTGTCTCATTGCCGATCTTCTTGGTCCGTCTTTTGATCAACTTAAGTGCATGAAGCTGGTTTTTGGCAGATCCGGCCCAGAAATGATAAAAGTACTCCATACATCATCTAACTAGCGCTTGACGAGCTTGACACAACTTGAGCAATTGTTCTGGCGTGAAGAACCGTCTCACTTTTGTGGGGATCCCCAATTTTATGGCAGCCAGTTGAGCCTTTGCCTCAATGTATGGATCAAAATTGAGGATCGTGTTAAAAGTAACGCCCAGGAAGCACAAGATGGTCCATTATCGGCACGTTTACACCTCGGAAGGAAAGAGCCGAGTAGAATTGGCGCATTTTAACAGAGAAAAACACGCCTGAGTTTTAGCAGCAAAGAACCAGACCAAATTGGCATCGCCCCATTTGGAGACTGGCTTCAAGGAAAAGCTCAAATGCTCCACCACAGCCTCACGAAGGACAAGGATGGAACAGTACCTCTCAGCAACAGTGCTGTTGTCTGCATACCCAAGTTTCAAGCAGATATTTTATGTGCAGCAAAAATAATGTTGCTGAGAGTACCAACCCTTGAGGGACCCCGGTATAAATATCCAATTGGTCAGACGAGAAGCCATCGATAACGACTGGAATGGACCGATACAACAAGAAATCTGCAATCCAATCACACATACCATCACCAGGCAGTCCGAATAAAGGAAGCATACTAATAAGGCTTCCGTGCCAGACCCTATCGAAACCATTCGAGTTATCGAAGGAGATGGCAAGCACCTCCCCGCGCCTCTCGATGGCCTTACTGCAGATGTGAACGGCATAAGCTAGATCCCCTGTAGAACCGTATTGGCAATGACTTCAGGATGTCATTAGCTTCTAGGTATACCAGGAGCTTAATATTAAGCACACGAAGAGATGGGTCTATAATTGGCAGGGTCAGCTCAACTTTCCTTCTTGGACACGGGCTGTACGTTAGCTTACTTCCAAGCATTCGACTCTTTCACAGTTTCACACGAAAGGCGAAATAGACGTGTCAAAATCGGAGACAGTTCGGGCGCACAAGTTTTAAGGACAAGTGTAAGTATCCCGTCCCATCCCGTTGGGATCACTAGCTTTGTTCTAGTCGAGGTTGCTACGAACATCCTTTTGATGGATGTGAATGTCCGACATATATGTCTCACATCCACCAGGAGAAAGAATACATCCGCGCATCACCAGAATGCTGACGCGAAGATTTAAGAAAAGAAAGATGAAGATAAGAAAAAAGTTTGCCTTCTCCGTAACGAAACGGGCCAGCGACCTGTCGGGTTTCAGCAGTGGTGGTAGTGAGGGATGGCAGAAGATCGACTGAACCGACTTTCCCGGGGACCGAAACGCTTTACTATCTTCTGGGTAAGAAGCAAGTTATGTCCCTATTCGGCCAATGTGGTCGAACCGAGCCCTTTGCAACACCTTCTTGCAGGACTTGGCAGCACTGTTGAAGGCCTTTTTTTCTGACATACGTCACTCGCATTTCCAAGGTGAAGTTATCGACACAGAGTATCGGCCTGGATCTATTGTCAGCAGAAGGTCCAAGCAATTGGCCGTGTGCGAATCAACATCCCCCGTTGCTGTTGCCCCCTGAACCAGCTGGCGGATTACCGCTAACGAAAGCTTATGCATTTGCCATCCAGCATGATTACTGCACTGGTATGGGAAGAACCACGTTACTGCTGATGGTGAGCATTAAAGTACCCCGGATCACTAATTGGGCGGAAGGGTACCACTACTGTGCCGCATCAGCCGCTTAACTGAGGTAATCTGTGAGCCTGCTTGTCTCCTGATCGCCGCTGTGCGAACGGTAGACACGGGCATAGATAATTTTATCCAGACCTGTGTCCACCAGAGCCCAAAGCGTTGTGAATATTAATTGAATTATAATAATTATTAAAAAACGAGTTTTATTAGCTCTTCCATAATACTTTACATGTCTTTTTATCTAAATCTAACATTGACACACATTGTAATTGTTGCTTACAATAATATTTAACAAAGTTTTTTTATTTGTCGGTATAATTCGTAATCGTACAATAATATTCACAGAAAAAATCTTTCAAATGTTTTCAAGACTCTATTGTAACCGTAGTTACAATGTTTTTCACATTAAAAATGCTAAATATCTCATATCAATCATACTTGCAGTGGTTTTATCAAAACTGAAAGAGCAATTAAAATTAGTAACATGAAACCTAAAATAAAGCAAATAAACAATAAACTTTACAAAAAAAGAAAATAGCTGTGTTGAAAACTGGGCAATGTTGAGTTACTATATTATTCATATTGAGTGTCGACATAACACATTTATTCAATTCAATCTCCATTTTAGTCTTTCACAGCTTCATACATAACTAACTTTTAAGGCCCACTTGCGCAAAAAACTTAACTCAGTTGCTAAGACTAGGTTAAATTGACAGTTTGTTATACAATACTGTCAATTTAACCTTTGTCTTTGACCTTTGTCAATTTCATCTCGTGTTAGCAACTAATTCTGAGTTAAGTTTTTCGTGCAAGTGGGCCTTAATCAATCAAATACATCATAAATAACGCACGCACTTTTTTGTTGCAACTTGCAAAGACCAAATGTAAACAAATAAACGCGCCGCGCGTATGGCTTGCCGGAACCCGCGCCGCTTGTGCCTGCGCTTATCCCCGCGCTCGCCCTTTGTGCTAAGAAGTCTACTTTTTTTTTAAAATAATACGATTTCGTGGATAAAAACGACACAAATTATGAATAGTGTTTTGTCACACCATAATAATGAAAAACACATAAACTCTAATAACTTGTATTTTCTTTTGTGGATTTTACAGGGTGTTGTAGTAAAAAAATAAAATATCTTTAAAAGTCGTGGATGAATTCGACACAAAATATTTTAAACAACAGATATCAGTATTCTAAAACGCGTAATACCTATTTAACCTACTGTAATATTCTTTTAGGGCTAGTTGGCTACGTGTTAGGTACTGGTTAAGTATTAGGATTCTCGTGGACAGAGATGACACAAAATGCCTATGTACATCAGTTACTACTTCGTTATTATCAAGAAAGTAAAATTTTCATCTCTAATTTTCTTTTCGTCCGATGCTGGTCGAAAAGACAAACAGCTAAATTTCTACCTTTGCAAATACCTAGGATGACACAAACTAAGGTATTAGGTTGGGCAAATGGTCCCGCAACTATATGCGAAAAACAAACAACTTTAATATTTTTGAAACCTCAAAACCTAGCGCTATCGGTCTAATTTCCGACTTATATAATGTCCAGAATTCCTCACGATGCTTTCATTCACAGATTACAGCGATGTACATGATAAACATAGAAAACAAATACTAATTGAAAAAAAAAACTTTTGCAAAAAATACTACCGACTACCAAATAAGACAGTGAAAAATACTTTATTTTTGGAAGTCGGTGTCCATAACGCAAAAAATGGTACCTACCAAAGACACCGACTTTAAAATATGTGTTTTCTAAGTTTATAAAAAAAGTTATCTTATTTTTCACTTTTTTGTTATACCTACCTAATAGGCAAGTAGTTAAGTAAGGTACATATAATGCCAGGATAGATTACCCGAATATCATGCAACAACATAACCGGTGAAATGAGAGTGTACCAAGGTGAAATGTACACATCTGCGTACCCCTTTAGAGCGTACTGGCGTGATGTTATGTTATAAAATGGTATAAACAATAAAAAGACATGCGATTGCAGCAAGCCCGAGAGATTTGCCGTCCTTTATAAAAGAGTTCTGATATGTATATCCGAAATTCTTCATCAGATCTTCACCAAATTAAAATGGAACCAATGTCGGAACATACTCATTCAAAAAAAAAACAAAGTCGGTCCAGAAGTCAATTCTTGGAGATATCGGTGAACATAAATAAAAAAAAAGTCCTACATAATGTCGAATATAGCACTTCCTCCATTTTGGTGAGTCGGTAAAAAATTGTACATCCCACACCAACTCACTACTACCGTCAAAGGAGGAAAAAGATGAGAAAGGGGTCTAATATCCATCCAGCACACAGTTGTTCATTTGAAAGCCCTTGGCTAAAGCTTTGTCCTGAGACTTCTTTTAAAAAACTGGAAAGGTTAAATCGGGTTCGTGCAATACAGGTTCCGTAGTTCGTAACAATAAATTGTATATTTAATCTTCTTTTATTGTTGGCCTTATACCAATTTATTTGTGGTCAGTGAAACATACTGCTGTACTTTGAGGGTAGTATCAAAGGAGAAAATGATGAAAAAGGAATCTAATATCCGTCCCGCACACAGTTGTTAATTTGAAAACCCTTGGCTAGGGCTTAGTTGTGAGACTTTTTAAGAACTATGTAAGTGTTGGACTAGCCTGCCAACGGTTCTGTTAACTAAATTTGAATCACTTGGCTGAGTCCTGGACAGTCATCTTCAAATATATAAATCAAGTTGTTAAATATTGAATGATTCTAGTTCAATTAACTATCGGCATAAGCGTCCAATTAACTGGCAAATTTTACCAGATGGCTGCGAAATATACAAAATTATCTATTCACAATAGAGCAAGAGTTTATAATCTCGCAAGATTTGTTGAAATCTTACGGAGTTTGCAATAATCAGGTGATACACACATAGGTTTCTCGTAGATATTTTGTAAAACTCGCTAAAATACTATACTAATATAATATGATATTCTAAAGAGGATAGATTTGTATTTTTGTATGTAACGAATAAACTTAAAAGTACTGGACCGATTTAAAAAAATCTTTTACCGTTGGGAAGCTACACTGTCCCCGGGTGACATAGGCTTTTTATCCCTGTATTCCCACGGGAACGGGAATACATTCCGCTAGTTCGGTTACAAAGATAAAGCACCGTGACTTGTGGCTGATAGACGGAATTAAAATTATATGGATGATTCCCAAATTGAGAAATAAGAGTTATGAAAGTGTCTAACCCAACTTTAGTTAAAAAATTGGTTTTCAGGCTGACGTAGAGTTTGACAAATTATTAATTCAGAAACCATCTACGAGTCTTTAGTTCCTATGGAATTCTTTGAGTGTGGACGGAACCCTAAAAAGGCAACTGCGTAGAGTCTATATTTTAAACTAGGTTATTTTTCCATCTCTTCTTTCTAGTTTGCCTAGGATAAGGGTGGATAGACGTTTGTGATTTGAAGGATAGTTTCGGGAATTGTGTTATTTTTGAACTTTCTTCACAATTCGAAATTCTGATGATTCTGTCTGCGTGAGGGCTACTCAAGTTCTGAGGCGTGTTTTCATGAATATTAGAGATCGCTTTTTGCCAGAGTTCGCGGCATTAAAATAATGTTATTTTTAAAAAGTAATTGCCCCATGTCTTCAGTTTCTGATTTTGTAATGTAACTTGTACCGCACTTCACACTAATATTATAAAGAGAAAGTTTGTTAGTGTGTGTGTGTGTGTATTTTTGTATGTTTTTACTTCTTCACGCTCATAAGATCCTTATATCCTATAAGGATCTGCAAGAAATTTGCCACAGAGAAAGATTATAGTTAGAAATAGCACATATGATACATTTTATCCCGGGAATATATATATATATCCTTGGGATAATTTTCGACAAAGCCGCTGGCAGAAGCTAGTATATAAATATTTGTATTTTTTATGCATCTACGAAAGTTAGTTTTTTTCACACCCAGTACGCTTATCTTCATGAAAATCTCGGCCCCAAGACGGTCTCCCTAATTTAAGACCTCTGCTCACCCTAATTTCACCCGAGGCGAACAAAGTCGGCGCTGTCCGTGCCCGCATGACCGTTTGTTATGAACTAACCAGTTTTTGTTTTACCCCGTTTGTGACGGACGACAATTTGTTGCTTCACCCTACGAGGTAAATTCATTAGGTAAGGATTTTTTGGTGTTTGCAAACTGGGAGTAAATAGTTTGTGGGTTTTCATTTGTGGAGCAGAAGCAAGGAGTAATAACTAGGCAGCATTGCTACGTGTAGCTGAGAGTAGAAAAAAAATGTGGGACAATCTTTTGCCCAGCTGTGGCAGTCTTACATCCAGCGGATTTCCGCTTGCAATTAAGTAAGTTTTCGATGTTTTGAACATTGACATTTTACCCGTAGGTATTTGAATTTTCGACGTTCAAATGTACCCTTTTATAATTTATAATTATTTTAGTACTGCTTCTGTATATATCCGTTTGCCTTTCTTTGCTATCATTTAAAATACCATTCTACAATTTCGCAAATTTGGTAACCAGTGTTTAGATAAACAATCCAAAGCCTTAAAGCCATTTTAATTATGTGGTAGTAAACAAATCTGTACTAACACAAAACACATTAAAGTTTAAATTCGAGTGACAAAAACGACTGCAATTCTGTATATTTACATACAAATAGATATATATATATCAAAATTGTAATGTATGTATCAGTATTGAGTATACTGTTTCGTGTTTAGCTGTTCGTGTTCCAGTTTTATTCAGAAAATATAAAAAGAAATGTATCTAAATCATAGAACTCATTCCTAATTTAATAGTGCTGGTAGAAACTAAGAAAGAATATCCTTTTAATCTTTTTTTTTTTAAATTAATCTATCTATATTGTGCCACTGCGGAGGTGTTCAAAGTTTTCCAACTTTCTTTGAATTTTACCTTCTCTGGCTTGATTTCTGTACAGCCCCCTAGCCAATTTACAAACGTTTCGTATCGAAGGTCTTTCTACAATCGTTCAAGCCTTCTATTTGTATGGTTTGACCACGTGACATAACGTTCAGATGTGTCATTCCCTTTCATTGATTATTTTTCTACAAGCGTTATCGATTGTAGATTGTCAACTTGGCGACAAGTGCAGTGGCTCTAGACAAAGGGAGATAAGATATAATAACTTTGTCAAACAGGTCAAAATGCGGTTCCAAAATCGCATAATTATGGTTAATCCCAAACATTTTGACGTTTCAACAATCTTTATCTGTAGAAAGTCAATTTTTGTCACGTACCACTCGATAGTTGACATCTCGATTACCGCATGCTTGCCACGCGCTTCAAGCTGGCGGCCCGCGCGCTGTACGCACGTAGACTGCTCGCTTGAAGCATATTGCTAGCTTGTCGAAAAAAGAAGGCGAAGGCGAAAGCGGTCGGCGCGTGGACAGACAGTTGACTGCAAGCTGTAAGCGCCTGGACAGCTGATTGCCAGCTAGCTGTCGGCCCGTGGACCGTGAGCAGTCATCTCCTCTTGAGGCGGTGTTGTGCGGGAGCGGTGTTGGAGCGGGATCGTGTAAATGAGCTACGACCATTATTCTGAGACTTCGACGTAAGGAGGCTTGGGTTCAAAATTCACCACAAGAAATTGTTTTTGGCATACAAAATTATTTGAACAAGATTATATCATGAACTACTTAGAAAATAACACTTTTCGTCGCACCCGCACACGCTCGGAACCAGAAGATGTCAGTATATATTTCACAAACAATAAACGAAACCAGTAATAGCATGCCTGATTTGACCGAGGACGAAGATGACTCACAAATCAAAACAAAAACAAATGAAATCAAAAAACTGACATCCCTAATAAACGGAGCGCACATAGAAATTGAACTTATGTCATTAGAAAATAACAACTTAAAGCAAACAAATGATAAATTAATAGAAAAAAAAAGAAATAAGGATTAATAGCCCAGCTAAACTAAGAGCTACCCCAAAAAATCTATAAAAAATATGTTCAAACACAAAGGAGACACAAACAAAAGCAAGTATAACAAGTTCACCTAGTAAAAGTTCCCAAACCGTAACTTCACAGAGAAACTTTAAAAAAAAGCACAGAAAAAGCAAAACAATAAAGAGTTAACAACGGGTCAACCAAACACACCTCAGGACTGTTCTATAAACACGTCAGAAAAGAATCACCTCAAAGAAAGGACACAGAGGCCACCAAATCAGAATCAACTAGGAATAAACTATGCATAGTGAGTGTCAATAAAATAAATAATATTCTATTAATCGCAGAGGACACATTCCAAAGCTGTCAGATATGTCACAACATTTCACCAAACTGTGGATTATTGCAACTTAATAGTAACCTTCATCAAAAAATAATGTATTACACAATAAATGATCAGTGTGTAATTTTAGATGGAGAGGAAGACTTCCGAAAATCCAATGATTATGTAGAAATAATAATAGAGGTAAGGCAGATATTACAAGAGATTAAGCATATGAATGTTATTAACCGACTTCCCAAAAAGGAGGAGGTTCTATGTTCGACTTCAAGTTTGTTTTTTTTTTTTTTTTTTGTGTATGTTCACCGATATCTTCGTCAATTGTGGACCGATTTTGAAAATTCTTTTTTTGTTTGAAAAAGTATGTTCCGAAATTGGTCCCATTTTAATTTTGTGAAGATCTGACAAAGAACTTCGGAGCTATACAACATAACTCTTCAATAAATAACGGCAAATCTCTCGGGATTGCTGCAATCGCATGTCTGTTTGTTGTTTATAACATTTCATAACATAACATCACGCCAGTTCGCTCTTAAGGGGTAAGCAGATCTCTCATTTCACCGGTTATGTTCAAGTTTCATGAAATCTATTCTGTCGAAATAGTTCCCTTACTAACTTGCCTATTAGGTACGTACAACTAAAAAGTGAAAAATAAAAAAACCTTTTTGCAAAAAAATACTACCGACTTCCAAATACAAAACTACAAAGTGAAAAATAACTTACTTTTTTGAAGTCGGTGTCCAAAACGCAAAAAAATGGTACCCACGAAAGACACCGACTTCAAAAAAGTAAGTTATTTTTCACTTTGTAGTTTTGTATTTGGAAGTCGGTAGTATTTTTTTGCAAAAAGTTTTTTTTTTTATGTGTAACCTTTCAATTAAGTAATTACTCGAATATGTTCAATTGGCGTGTAGATCCTTTTAACAATTTATAACATCTTGATTTAAACGTAAACATATGGTTACACAAATGCATTTGACTCTAATTTAAATTTGCTTTAATGTTCTCAAAAGTCAATAGAAAGATAAACGACCGTGGCATGCGCAATATATTTCACAACTTACTGCTAACTATATCTGAGAGCTCATCGACAGACTTATAATTAGATCGACATCAGAATGTGAGGCTGTAGTCAATGAAAATGCTAACACTGTGTCTCCAAGTCGTGAGTTTTTACGTTGATTACGTGTATGTTCTACACCAAAACATTGCTGGACTTCTAAACAAATCAAACTATTAAATATTTACATTCACGAAATGTCAAGTCAACGGAAATTTGTGGACATAATAAGTATAACCGAGCACTATATAATGTCAGGCCAAGAACAATATTATACATACCTATTTATAATTTAGCAGCATGCTATGCTAGGCAGAATATAAAACATGGTGGTGCCTGTATCCTAATAAGATGTGGGCATGAGTTTAAAGTAAGGCAGAATGTACATGGATCCTACTTTATAATGTAACAACTTATTTGTATGCACCTACATTCTAAGCAAATAAAGACCTATTCCATTCTATTCTATTCCAATACAAATCGACGTTTACGTTAACGCGATTCAGCGTGTGACATAGCTCGCACTAAGCCGTCTGTTGGATTATTATGAGTCTTTTAATTAACGTTCTTGATTGAGATAATGTAAACGATCTCTTATGTCAATTTGTATACAAACAACTACACGACTGGGATCCATTGTTTTATTTTGGAGTCCCAGTGCCTGCCTTCCGGCTTCACCATCAGATCAGTTCTATGTTACCATTTTCATCTGTACCATTTATTTTTTAGTATTTGCTTCATCATAGTCGGTTAGCTATTCGATATATCTTATACCCGTAACATACTTAGTATTAAGTAGTTCCAGTGGCCATTTGTGGTCTTCTTAATTAGTTCTATTTCACCAAATAACACTTTTCGGGTGTAAATGTTTGCATTCTTGATAAAAATTCCAAGGCCGCTATTGTATGGCGATAATATTTGAGAAATTCCTTCGATTTCTCTGGGATGCCATCATCAGATCCTGATGTCCTTATCATGGTACTAGCCTTGGGAAATCTCCTTTCCAACAAAAAAAAATCATCAAAATCGGTTCATAAACGACGAAGTTATCCGCGAACACACATTTAAAAAAATATACGGGCGAATTGAGAAGTAGTTTGAAGTCAGTTAAAAAAGAGCGGTAACGTTTGACCATTCCTCAAACTTTTGACATTATTCCAATCGCTATTGCCAAGGTTTCGTTGATAGAATGTAACTTGTCTAAGGCCTCAGGCTCTAGACTAGTGGCAAGTCGAAATGTCAAAATGTATATTGATCTAATGTGTATTGATTGATCATGTGAGTTTTCGCTTGTCTATGCTAATATTATAAAGAGGAAAGATTTGTATTTTTGTATGTAATGAATAAACATAAAAACTACTGGACTGATTTTTCTTTTTTTTTTTACTTTTCATTAACCATTAGGAAGCTACACTATCCCCGGGTGACATAGGTTACTTTTTATCCCTATATTCCCAAGGGAACGGGCACTACGCTGGTGAAACCGCGAGGCTTTCGATAGGCAATCATACAATTTTGCGTTTTTTAACCGACTTCAAAAAAAGAGGAGGTTCTCAATTCGTTGGCATCTTTTTTTCTGTATGTTCCCCGATTACTCAAAGACGCCTGGACCGATTTGGAAAATTCTTCTCTTGTTTGCAAGAGTATAGTTCCTAGTTGGCCCCATAGTCATCAGGTCAGGATCTGATTATGGAATTTTGGAGAAATTGAGGAAACTCCTCAAATATTATAGGCATATATATAGCGATTTTGGTATTTTATCAACAATGCAATCATTTGCACTTAGAAAGTATCATTTGGTGAAGTGTAACTGGTGCAGGAGACCACTGGCCACTGAAACTCTTTAATGCCAAGTATGTCATGGGTATAAGATATCTCGAATAGGTAAACGACTATGATGAAGCAAATACTTATAAATAAATAGTACTGATGAAAATGGTGCCATCGAAGTGATCTGATGATGAAGCAGGTAGGCACTGGAACTCCGAAATAAAACAATGTATCCTATTCGTGTTTGGGCTTATTTGAATCGTCTTGAGATGTACTTTGGCTATATATGATTTTAATGGCAATTGGAGGTACCTAACTATCAAAACTAAAAAGAGATAAATAAAAACTTTTTAACAAAAAACAAACTGACTTCCAAAAAAAACACTGCAAACCGGAAAATAACTTACTTTTCTAAAGTCGGTGTTGAAACACGGAAAACAATAGGAACCAAAGACACTGACTTTATTTTATTTTTCACTTTGCTGTGTTTTTTTTGGAATTCGGTTAGTTTTCGCTATCGCCACGCTTTCGATGATTTATTGTCACGTCTTGTCTATTGCCTCAGGCAACAGGCGAAGGTATGTAGGGTAGGGTAGGCAGTCAGTTGAAGGGAGCGATCCCGCAGACTAGAGATGGGTCGACGACGTATTTTTCGTTAACGAAACTAGACCGTCCATTTCCGTTGATCGACGAATCTATCAATTAGTTGAATATATCGACTAGTTCATAACGTAAACTAAGTTAAGTAGACGTTCTTTATAAACTTTGCGACGTCGCGGCGCGCAACGTCTACGGCTTGACGAACAATTTTCAACTTTACGATTGAACGTTAATAAGTACAAACCGGTTTACCTCGCATCGGTCAATCGCTTTTACTCTTTTGCACACGTAAAATTAAACTATTGGCGGCCTTTTTTTCTTAACACAATACATATTTAATTCCAAAATAGGATTCGGCTCGTAGAAATATCAACTCTTTGTGTCTAGAGCTAGAGTTCAAATGAATTTGTTCGATATTTGTCCGTTGTTGTTATCTTTTCGGAACTATGAACTTGTACTACTCAACTAAGTTCTCGTGTCGATCATTGCGTTACAAGTCGACATGTAATAGTTGATTCTCAGTTTAGCCGTCTATGAATTCAACTAGTTCGTTGATTATCGGTGAACCGTCGAATCGTTCATTGTACGTCGACGGTCGAATTATCTAGTTCGTTCATTCAACGCCCATCGCTACCGCAGACACAGCTAGTATTGACTAACTTCAAATTGCTATCACGACACTTTCGATGATAGAAACACACTTGTCTATAGCTTCAAGTTTCAACATCGGAAACGGGAAAACCGCCTCATCAAAGACAATTTCAAATTCAATACATACCTGAACTCTTGTCAACTCCTAATCTCAAAACGGCCATCGTTCTCACTACTCCAAGGATTCTGAAGGACTCATTCCCCAAGTTCTGATTTGACAAAGCAATTTGGCTTCATCAAAATTTGGGAGTTCATTGGGAAAACTATAACTATATAAATTACTTGTGTTTCTGTTTAGACGTTATGTTAGAAATGCTGCCGTCCTATAACTAGAGTGGCGCTATCTGACAAAATCATGTTTTGAATTATAGATGAAAACAAAAACCGCGAAATAATAAAAATTGATGCTGGATATCTATCTAAGCAAGTTTGGATGGATATTTGTTACTCAATCACGCCGGAATAGCTGCACGGATCTGAATAAAATTGGCATAGATATGTGTCTTTTCGTTTTGTTTCTTTTTTTTTCGTGAAGAAATTCTTATGCATACCGCTGCCACGGGGAGATAGCGAATTTATCTAGAACTCATTCGTAAACCCGCCGCACCTCATTGGTCTGAAATAATGTTCCCTTGGAATAAAAAAAAACACTTCTCACACGGGCAATGCCGCTGGCAAAAGCTAGTAAATCATATGCGAGAGATTCCGATAGAAAAAATAGATCTGATTGCGCATTTTTGAATAGGTTCATTGTTCACGTAATCTTATCAAAAATAGGTTTGAAGTAAATTGGGGCGTTTTTAATTTAGGGTCGACTGAATTTTTTTTGTGTATTCGCTTACTGATTTATCCTTCAATTTTTGACCGATTTTATATTTGAATGTGTATAGTTACCCTTGGAATGTATTAACTTTAATGGGACTACCCTTATAAATTGGTAAATATTTGATAAAGAACTTCTGAACGTATGAATGAGAAACCGACCAAGTGCGAGTAGGACTCGCGCACGAAGGTTTCCTTACCATTATCGCAATAAACGGCACAAAAATCACGTTTGTTGTTTGGGAGCCCCACTTAATTATTTCGCGCGCTGCCACTTCATATTTCTTGGTAATTACCTTTACAATAAAATTAATGAAACTTTGTCAATATACAATCTTCCAAAACTTTCATGTAAGGTAAAATTATTCAAATGGCTGCAAAAACTTGACTATGATGGTACAGAAGAATTACTACTCATCCTGTCTTAGGCCTATATTCTTTTGTCCGCAATATTCATTCCCCTCTACTTCCACATTGGTTCATAAAAATTCGAGCACACAGACCTCTCAAACCAAGTTTTCGAAATACACATCACCCACGCCCTTCAGGCACGAATACTATAATCACTACACACCAGACATACATATACGCACTCGCAACCGTAACCCAAGCACAGAACCACTTTTTCCTCTCCTTTATCGTATTCACAATGTTTAAATTATGTTGCTTAATTGTTTATTTGCCTCCTAGCTAATAATCAGAACATGTTATTTCCATATCCCCATTACGTTTAATTTGTATATTATTGTGATTTGTTTATTTATTTGAATTGTTATCTCATTGTAATTTAATGTGTAATGTGATGTAAAATACCTGAATAATTGAATTTAATTATCAATCCAAAACAAATTAAGAGAATTTAATTAGTATTAGTATTATTAATATTGCAATAGCAACTGGAATTTTTACTCTGGGGGGAGGGCTTGGAGATCCGTAACACAGGGCTTCCCTAGTACGGACTCCAGTCTCTCACAAAGGAGCTCCCTGCAAATTTTTTAATATAGTTTTAAGTACATAGATTTTAAGGCAACCCTTGTGGAGAGAAATCAATAAATTTATTTATTATTATTATTACTTAAATATTTATTTTATTCTGTTTTTAGTATTTTTTTGTTATAGCGGCAACAGAAATACATCATCTGTGAAAATTTCAACTGTCTAGCTATCACGATTAAAGAGATTCAGCCTGGTGACAGACAGACAGACAGTCAGACGGACCACGGAGTCTTAGTAATAGGGTTCCGTTTTTACCCTTTGAATACGGAACCCTAAAAATTATTAGGGAGATGATGAAAAATGTAAAATCGGCCAATTGTCAGATAGGGGCACTCTAGCTATGGGACGGCAGAATGGGACAAATTGGTTTTGTACTGATTCTGAAGGTTACGGGACTGACTTATCTGTAGTTGATTTTAAGTTTTTGGTTTTGATTATTTTCATTTGAAGTTTGTTAGTTTCAGACTTCGGTCATGTGGACCTAAATCTGTAATTTTTAGTTACCAATCAAGACAAATACCCTAATTTTGACATCAGTGTTATTTGCTATGGCTCTGTCTCGCACACGAGTCTCAGCATTATGCTGAACGATTGTCTTTTCACACGGGTGTGACCCATATTTTCTCTATTTGTATAATTATTTTTCGTTTACTTTTCCGTTTTTAATGGTATCTAAATCTGGCGCTTATAAACTCTTTATTACCCGACTGCCGAAGGAGGGTTATGTGTTTATCAGTCTATGTATGTACGTATGTATGTTTGTTCCTACGAGTATGTGGCGTTCCAGAGACCAAACGCGTTGGCCGATTTTGATGATTCTTACGTCAATCGATTCGTCTTAACCCTGCGGGTGTTACTAGCTACATAAAAATTGGAAAAGAAAAAAATAGCGGATTTTGGGCGCCATTTTGTGGGGGGAAAAATAAAGGGTTTTAAGAGGTGCACTTATATGTTTAAATGAACCTAATTAAAAAAACAATAAGTAAAAAATTGTAAATAAATAAAGTTAATTAAAAAAATCACAAAACCCGACTGCTTACTCTCCTACTCCTCCAACAGCACAGTATGATTTTCTTCTTGTTAACGTCTATTAGTTCGCTTTTTAAGCAGTCGGGTTTTTGATTTTTTTACAATTTAGTTTATAAGTCTTAAGTTATATAAAGATAACGATTGAGAACATACTTGCTACTTAGTTAAGCTTACACTGTCAGAACGCCTTTGTATATCATTTGTCACTCAGATTGACACTAGATTAATACGAAGGAAACTGGTTTTACAAGCTTTTTCAACACACTTGCTCATAAAGTGGCTCTAATTTCACCAAAATTAGGCACATAATGACACCTGTTATCAAACTGTGACTTTTCATTGCTATTATTCACAAGTGAGTTATAGAGTTTTTAAGCTATTGCATAGCTTCTATCGCGGACCTTGAGCGCGGGGACCGAATCCAGAAATTCCGTAACGAAAAAACCTCACGCTCCCCACTCCGACGGGCACGGCGGTGATACTTTGACTTTTAATAAGGTTTTTGAATTCTGTGGGATCTGAGTGGTGAGGGGCAGGGGGGTAGGGGGGGGAGGTTTGTTGCACGTGTTTTCGATTTCCGTGTTGGTATTTTTAGAATTAATTTTTTTTTTGCGGGTGGAGGTAAACGGTTAAGGGGGGGGGGGGGAAACCTATCTTGTTCTTCTGGATGAAGTAGCGAGGGCAGAGGGGCAAATTTTTTGTCAGAAATGCGCTAACTCCAACCGTTTCTGAGATATGAGGGTTTTAAAATTTTTGTTAGTCGTAATTTTTTTGCCTTTTATCGGTCTCTCTGAGCTGTTTTTGTGACAATGGTGATCAATGTGGACCTTATGCTAATGAAAATAAGGGTCACTTTTGCTTGTCAAAGAAAAACGACCTTATTTCAATGTGAATAAGGGTTTTTGTTTTGTTTTTTAGAGTTTTATTAATCGTAAATAAATGAGGATTTGGCTCGCTACGTTTTCGAGTTTTTAACGTTTTTAATTTTTTTGACGCATTTTTAGCTTTACCGCGGCAGTCCCCGAGTGCCACACGACTTTGTTTTTAATTTATTGGTTGAGTTGCTTGTTCTTAAAAAAAATTCGATACAAAAAAGATCGTGCTCAAAAGTACAAATGCAACTCATTTCATGCAACTTCGTATTTAAATGCATAATTTCAACTTATACGTATTTAATAAATAAAACTTTAACTTTTGTTTTTGTCTGTAATAAAGAAAACTTGAAATTCGCAATTTTGTACGTGGCTAAAACGCTATCCGCGAAAAGCCAAAAAAAAAGAAAACTCATTATTTTTAGTCTATGGCCGATCGCCATTGTTAGATGCGCGCGCATAAGAAAACTGATTAATTTTACCCGCCATTGCTAAAAAAAATCTTGCAACTGAATTTTAAATCAGGTATCTTCCACCGATTAAGATGATTTTTTGCATACACGTTTAGTTTGCATGACAATGCATGTTTAGATAAGTGATGTCATTCTAAATCTAATATGATGGACGGCCGAAGATGGCGGACTAGTTATTTTTTGTTCACTGCCATGATATGGGCACCAAAAGAAAGGGTTTTCTGAGAAGAAAACGATAAAGGATTGTTTAAAAAAAAGATATTAATGAATAGTTTTGTTTTGGATACTTTGCTCTCCGAGGATGAGAGAGAAATTAAAAGCAGTCTAGTTAGGTAAGTGATAAAACCTACATATTATGTGAGGACTATGGTATTGTACCCTTTTTACAAGCTTTTATTTAATTTACAACTGCAGTCTATAGGACTGGATCTAATTTTATCCAAATGTGAGTTATTTTTATCTAACAGTATTGACAGACATGTGACACTTTCAAGGGACGGTGGGATGAGCCGCTCTGCAGAGCAGTTCAGGTGCACCAAATTGGCACTCCTGCCGAGCGCGCTCGCCTGCTGGCTGGGGATGAGTTGGAGTCGGGCCTCTGGCATCACCCACTACCGTCGTCAAACATAGGCATCTTGTTTGATGACACTACTTTCCGCCTCGCTGCTTCCCTACGTCTTGGCGCTCCCTGTTCTACTCCTCATTGGTGCCACTGTGGCGAAGTTGTCAACAGCTTTGGTCACCACGGTCTTTCATGCAGCCGAAGTGCGGGTCGCTTCGCTCGGCACGGAAACTTAAACATCATCGTAAATAAATATTTAAATTTGCAATATATGTATGTACGTAAGTGTGTTCGGATCAAATCTTGCAACTGAATTTTAATGCAGTTATCCTCGACCGATAAAGATTAAATTTTGCATACACGTTTCGTTTGGATGACAATGCACGGTAAGCTAAGAAGCCTGTTTTTTTATTGCTTCATGTTTGCTTACTGCTTATTCATTGCCTTTATCAACTATGTTGGGGTCAACTGCCAATCTAACCGGATTCGGCTAAATATAGATATTTTACAAATTTTAATTAAAATTTATTGCATCCCTAATGTATGTACATATATAGGTTACAGAAATAATTATAGACCCTGTCGGCCACAGCAACATTCTAGATACAGTCAGTGTCTAGAGGAGAGTAAAGGTCTATCCACACATATCAGGGCCGTTCCCGGGATGTGACAGGGCTTGGCCCAGGCATAGAAGCTTCGTCACTGGCCCATGCACTGCGCGTGCACAGACGTGTGTGAACGAGTTCATATAAAATGTGCACATTGATATTTTTGTGAGCCCCTGACTGGGCACGGTCCGTCCACTTCCCGGGCTCGGCCCTAATATGTGCGACCTTTATTGCGCTGATTATTTTCCTTATAAATTTTATTAAAATTTCAATAAATATTTTCGATCTGTCTGCTTTTATTTGGTTTAATGCACTAATATGTGTTTGTCTTTCTATATTTGTGTTAAATTATTAATTATTATTACTTATTAATTTATTCGCTTAAAATCGTTGTTTTACAATTATTAACAAGTTTACAACGTGAAAATTGTTTTATCATCCCAAGGAAATAGAAACAATACTATGTCCTTCCCAGGGTCTCAAACTATCTCTATGCCAGATTTCATCTAAATTGGTTGCATTAGATCTAGAGATTATCCCCTTCATACACTCACAAACGTTACGTTTTTATAATAGTAAATAGACTAGCTGTCCCCAACGGCTTCACTCTCGTCTACCTGGCTACCTTCTTTTCTACCCTACACTATTCTACCCTACCTACCCACCTTACCCTACCTACCAACTCTATCGTACTTTATCTATATACCTTCCATTTTTATTTGAATAAGTATTAATACTACGATACGAGTACCATGCGGGCATCGATCCCGCGACACGCAGCGCAACGTCAACTTAACTATGATAGTAAGATATATTCCATAGCGATTTTTTGTAGGTAATAATGAGCACTTTAATCATGTACCTACTGCATATTTTTTATGTATCATCAATAGTTTTCACAGCGCACGCCAAATAATGCATTTTGTAGGCAAAATTTTGCTACTTGGAGTTACATTATTGCACTTACTGATAATAGCTTTCTATTGGTGAAAAAATTGTTAAAATCGATCCAGTAGATTCGGATCTTATTCGGTACAAATAAACAAAAAAAACTTTCCTCTTTAGAATAATCTATATATATAAAAGGCAATGTCCCGACTGACATATCAACGCCCAGCCTAAACCACTAATGATAGAAGTTTGAAATTTTGGGAAGATTTTGAGTTTATACTGTAGGCATCATTTAAGAAAGGATTTTTGGAAATTCATCCCCTAAAGGGGTAAAATAGGGGTTTAAAGTTTGTATGAAACTCTATCATTTTTAATTTGAAATGAATGAGATGTGGTATTTAGCGTCTAAGTTTAAAATAATAAAATACCAGGATTTTTTTAATTTCATTACATAGAGGGTTAAAAAGGGGTATTAAAGATTGTATGAAAAATAAATTGTTTATTATCAAAATTACTTGTAATTTTGTATTTATGCTCTTCAATACAAATAAAGAAACACGTATTTAAGGATTTTTTGAATATCATCCCTTAAAGGGTGTTAAAGTTTGTATCAAAAATAAATTGTTCATTATCAAGATTACTTTAGATTTAGTATTTATTCTCTTCAATGCAATTAAAGAAACAGGTATTTAAGGATTTTTTGAATTTCATCCCTTAAAGGGGTAAAATGGGGTTTTACAGTTTGTATGACAAATAAATTATTTATTATCAAAATTACTTGATATTTATTATTTCTGCTCTTGAATACAATTGAAGAAATAAGTATATAAGGCTTTTTAGAATTTCATCCCATAAAGGGGTGTTAAAGTTTGTATGAAAAATATTTTGTTTATTATCAACATTACTTGAAATTTAGGATTTCTGCTGTTCTATACAATTAAACAAATACGTATTCAAGAAATTCTTGAACTTCATCCCTTAAAGGGGTATTAAAGTTTGAATGGAAAATAAACTGTTTGTTATCAAAATACTGCACAAAAATATTAAAACCGGCCAAGTGCGAGTCGGGCTCGCGCACGAAGGGTTCCGTACCATTATCGCAAAAAAAACGGCAAAAAATCACGTTTGTGGTATGGGAGCTCCCCTTAAATATTTAATTTACTCTGTTTTTAGTATTTGTTGTTATAGCGGCAACAGAAATACATCATCTGTGAAAATTTCAACTGTCTAGCTATCACGGTTCATGAGATACAGCATGGTGACAGACAGACAGACAGACAGACGGACCGCGGAGTCTTAGTAATAGGGTCCCGTTTTTACCCTTCGATTACGGAACCCTAATAGAGGCCACTGTGATTACTCGAGGGAATCAGTTTTTATACCTCGAATACCACTGGTACCTTCTGACTATGTCTTTGAATTTAAACGATTATAATCGAGGTCTGCTTTGCAATGATCATAAATGAAACTCAGGGTCAGTCATTAAGTCAAAGATTTTAAGGAAATCACTTCTCCCACGGGCAATTCTACTTTGCCTGTTCCAGAGTCAGTACTAATAGCAGCCTGATCATTTCGGCGGTATACAAAGAAGTGCTTAATTAAATTCTAACTTCCTGTTGACGACTTTGTTAGAGTGAGCAAATTTGAATAACCATATATAGACTGTACAGGATCGCGCAAAACTCATCACTCTATCGGCAGATTTTATAATTTTTGCATAAGGCGGCAAAATGTCAGTTCTGTTTCGACACTTGTGAAGTAAACTGATGGAAAAAACGTTAATACAAAAAAATATTAATGAATTAAATTCCAAATAAAAATACTACTAGTCTTTGCTCCTGTTTTTGTTTCTTCGTTTTAGGGATACCCCTCTGCGTACCCCTTTAAAGTGTACTGGCGTGATGATTTGTTATGAAATGGCATAAACAATAAACAGTCATGCAATTGCTGCAATCCCATTTTTTATAGAACAGTAATGTTGTATATCTCCGAAGTTTTTCTTCAGATCTTCACCAAATTTGAATGGGACACATTTCGGATTCAAAAAATAATTATCAAAATCGGTCTACAATTGGCGGAAAAATCGGTGAACATACACAAAAATAAACAAACATACAGCCGAACAAAGAACATCCACTTTCCTGGAAAGTCGGTTAAAAAAATATAGCTGGTAACCTCCAAACGCATGTAATCTACGTCAAGCCTTTCTAAATCGCGACCACGGGCAAGGAAATCTTTCATCGAAAATCATCACGAGCAAGCTCTGTGAATATGTAAATAAGCATAATTATCACTTCTGTGGCACCGAAAATCTGCGAATAATCCAGGAAGAGTTACTCAAAGCTCAAAGTTACTGCATGGTGTGTTGTTAACGCTGGAGGCGTCATCGGGTCGACCAGGTCACAGATCCATGATCAACGTCTTTCTCTATCCTTAAAAATAATATTGGAACTGGAGAACATGTGGTTCCAACAGGATTGAGCAACGGCGCTTACTGCACGAGCCACAACCGAAATTCTGAGGGCTGCATTACCAGGTCTTTCAATGGCCGATAAGATAGCCTGATTTAACAAGTTCCAGACTTCTTCCTATGGTTTTTTTCAAGTCATTAGTCTATGTCAATTAGCATCAGACTCTTGAAGTCTTCAAAGTTAATATCCGCCGGCAGTTCTGGCAAGAGTAATGGAAAATGCCTTAAATCGGGCCCGAATGTTTATCGATTATGGTGGCGGCCACTTAGCCGTATCATTTTATCGATAAAATTGAAAAAAGAAAATTTTGAAACCAAATAAACATTATCCAAAAGCAGAACCAAAGTTTTCCTTGCATAAAAAAAATACAGCCGAAGAACATCCGGTGACAATTTTTGCGCCAACCTGTAATAATTTTCTAACGTGTCGGTAGCAGGATTCGAAAAAACTTTTTTTCAAAAAAATATTAACGACATCCAAATAAAAACTACAAAGTGAAAATAACTTTTTTTTTGGAAGTCGGTGTCTTTCGTAGGTAGCAATTTTGTTGAACGAAACAACTTGCCCATTAGTTGTACCTAACTAAAAAGTGAAAAATAATAAAACTTTTTTACAAAAATTACTACCGACTTCCAACTAAAAGTCTACAAAGTGAAAAATAACTTTCTTTTTCGAAGTCGTTGTCCATAACGAAAAAAATTGGTATCTACCAAAGACACCGACTTCGAAAAAGAAAGTTATTTTTCACTTTGTGGTGTTTTTAGTTGGAAGTCGGTAGTATTTTGTGTAAAAATGTTTGTTTATATAGCAATTTATTTGTATTCGGAAAATTTTGTGATCTAATATGTTTGGATAATAATTTGTAATATCCCACCAAAACTGGCATAAACGTATAGTATAGATTCATAATAAATGTTTGTCTATAATATACTTTGAGTAAATAAATTATTAATTTAATTTTACTTATCGAGTTAACAGCTATCTTAATTTACCCGAATAACTGGAAAACCTCTTTCTCTCTTCAGTCTTATTAAAAATATGACTAAGTACACATTTCCACAATAAACTATGTTTCTACGCCTAATAATTAATAGTTTAAGTCATTTGTTTCAAGCGCCTTAACCTTGAAGGAAGAGACAAATAGCCCAGTCGTTTAGCACGAGTAGCTTCAACCTTTATTATTATTTTCGGGGGTGGACACAGAAATATTTCGTGTTTGGCATTGATGAATTATTCTGAGTTAAATGTTAGGAGGATTTTTCATTAACATTGTTACGTTTTCAGCTTATGAATATAAACGTGGATAGAGAGGGAGAGTATGGCCAAAGAAAATATGGATGGACTGTGTGAGGCACACATATTAAAGAAAAGGGAGACAGTGATAGCGTGACGGGGGACAGGACGGTATGGAAGAAGAAAACGTGTTGCGCCGACCCCGAGTAATATGGGACAAGGGCAGGAAGATGATGATGATTTTATGTTTTCAGGTTTTCTAAAGGTTTGTACAGCATTTTCATTTCATAAAGGGCTTTTAGAAAATACTTAAGTTTTAACATGGGAAGTGCCAACTAAATGCTACCCAAACTTTTTATTTCTTTTCTCATTTTTTTTCTTTGCAGTTTTGGCAAAAGTAACTTAATATATCTATTGAAGTGAACTTGTTTTCGTAACAAAACACATTTTCATTTTTTTAAAACATGTTTTGGATAACCCGTATTAGACTGATACCTAAGTTGTTTGGCAGGTTAACATTTATTTATTCCACTGCAATTATTTTTAGAATAACTATGTGCTGCAAAAATGTATAATACGATAGTAACCTCGCAACACTATTTAATGATACCTTTTTTAACAGGTGAGTTGAGTAGCATTATTTTTGTCAGGTATTTTAACCGACTTTCCAAAAGGGAGAAGGTTCTCAATTCGGATGTTTATTTATATATTTTTTTCATACGAGTACATGTTCGGGCATAACTCCGTCACATATAAAAACGAATTTGCAAAATTATTTTTTTGTTCGAAATAAGTTTATTCAAAAATGGTTCTATTTAAATTTGGTAAAGATCTGATGAAGAACTTCGGACAGAAGTATTCGAAATCGATATACAACATAACTCTTCAATAAATGACGACAAAGGTACCGGGATTGCTGCAATCGCATGTCTATTTATTGCTTACCCCATTTCATAATATACCATCACGCCAGTACACTCTTAACGGGTACGCAGATGTGTATAGTTCACCCTGTTACCTATACTCTCATACCACCGATTATATTCAAGTTACTTGTTATTCGGATAATCTATTCTGGCATCACTGTGAGCATTATAGGTACCTTACTATATAATTTGTTCATTATGTACCACTTCTTCTTCTTTTGTTCGTGTCGATAATATGAAATTTTTACTCAACTTTACTCAAATTTTGTCTGACCAGTTTGTAGCCACCTGGACTGTTTGAAATTTGAAAACATTAAAATAGAGAAAACGACGATTTCTAAAAATGAAACCTAGCTAGATCGATGAATCGCCCCCCTCCCCGAAACCGCCACCTTCTCAACCAGTTGCCTACTGATATAAGAAGTCAGGAAATAAAAGGTAAATTTGCCAAATCACTTAATCAGTTCTTTTTAAGGCGTTTGTAAATGATCTTCTTAGGAAAGTGGTACCTACTTTTTAACCGACTTCCCAAAAAGGAGGAGGTTTTCAATTCGGCTGTATTTTATTTGTTTGTGTGTGTTACCTCAGAACTTGTTACTGGGTGAACCGATTTTGAAGATTCTTTTTTTATTTGAAAGCTGGTGCTTGTTATGTGGTTCTATTTAATTTTCATCAAGATCTGATGAAGAACTTCGGAGATATACATCATAACTCTTCAATAAATGACGGCAAATCACTCGGGATACCTGCAATCGCATTTCTGTTTATTGTTTACACCATTTCATAACATAACATCACACTAGTACGCTTTAAAGGTGTACGCAGGTGTAAACAGTTCACCTTGGTATACTCTTATTCCACCGGTTTTGTTTGAATTTCATGTTATTGGGTTAATCTATTCTGGCTTCACTTTGGGCGTTATTGATACCTAGCCATTATACCATTAACTGGTCCATTATATACCACAACTAAAAAGTGAAGAAATAAAAAAAACTTTTTACAAAAAATACAACCGACTTACAAATAAAAAAAACACTACAAAGTGAAAAATAACTTTAATTTCGGAAGTCGGTGTCAAAAAACGTAGAAACGAAAACAAGAACACCGAATTCCGAAATTAAAGTTATATTTCACTTTGTAGTGTTTTTTTTATTTCGAAGTCGGTTGTATTTTTTGTAAAAAGATTTTTTCATAAGATAATATACTAAGTATTGTTTATTTATTTTTTTAATAATTTCATGACCGCTCTAATAAACTTCATTGTTTAATACTGTTTGTTCCCTGCCCTGAGGAGCTCGTGGCTAAATAATAACAGCCGCGCGGGTCGATCTTCAAGGTTAAGCAACGCTTGACGAGGTCGGTCCGTGGATGGGTGACCATTTCAACATACCGAGTTTCCTCCGTGTCTCGTAAAGCACGTTAAAGGTGTATTCACACATATCAGGGCCGTGCCCGAGACGTGACAGGGCCGGACCCAATCATTGAAGCTTCGTTACTGGCCCGTACGAACGCCGTTGGTCCCGGCTGTCATTTGAAGATCTTTGACAGTCGTTACGAGTAGTCAGAAGCTTGAGATCTGACACCAGTCTAGCCAAGGGGTACCGCCTCCACAACCCAGTAACTGGTACTGGGTTGTGGAGGTCAGATAGGTAGTCACTACATGGAAAACACTGGTACTCAGTTGAATCCAGTTAGACTGGAAGCCGACCCAACATGGTTGGGAAAAGGCTAGTCAGATTGATTGTTCCGTGCCCACAGACAAACCGTGAAAACGGTTTTGTGGGGCATAGTTCTTAAGTTAAGATTTTATAAAATTGTACTTTAATTCATAATTAAATAATAATATATATAAGAATTGCTTGTTTAAAGGTATTACATTAGATAGATTAAGATCTATGGAGCTAGTCTCATGATGGAGCTGTAAGGTGGCCATAGCAATTCCTTAAACAAACAAGATTACATCATCGTGTTTGTTTTAATTAAAAAAGATAGTTTTAAAAAGAAAGCTTGTTTCTTCTGAAAAGAGATTTATTAAACAATAGCTGTGCCCGCAGCTTCGCTCCCGTCATCTGACTGCCTAGTGCCTACCCTACTTGCCTTCTTACTTAGGGTCATTCTTTCGCGTAGAATCTTAACACCGCCATTCAGAAATGACTTCAAAAGCACAACGCCATCTATCGAATATGGAGTCCAACTGTCCGATTGCGTGTGTTGTGATAATTTTACTTCTTGAACACTTTAAATTCATCTAACTTTTGATGGAGTTGTAGCGGCACCAACGCCGCCACTTACGAACTAATGACATGACGTCACACAAATCCTGCATCGCGCAAGTAAAGTTTCCGGCGCGATTAGAACACATACAACAGTCCAACAACAACCGTTGGGCAGTTGCCCGGACCAGACACAACACCCGTCTGGTCGGAGGATCCTCCCTTCTCTATGGAGGTTGGTGGGACTTTACACCCTGTTCCGCATTCCACCTAAACTGGTGACCCCGAGTATGAACGTCAGCGCAGCCTTCGTGCAGAACTACTTCGTCGTGATGTCATCATCACTTTCTCAAGCTTTCGAGCAGCGAGTCACACAGCCAGCCAGTACCCACGGCATCTACGAGGGTATCCTGACCACCAGCATGCAGCGGACGCGCATTCCTGGTCATCACCCCCAGTTTCTTTCATCACCGCTCCGACCAACTGGAGCCAGCAGCTCTGTCCCGACTCACTGGGACATCATCACCGCTCCGAACTACTGGAGCAAGCAACACTATCCCGACTCACTGGGATTTCATCACCCCGACACACTGGGGCACAACCGCATACAGTTCCGAATCACCGCGAACTCTGCGACTTCCGGTTCCGACTCACAAGAACCAACCTTCCACTGGCCAGGCACACATCACGAGATGTACGGACGACTCAACCTGCTATCGACCTCCGGTCTCCGGAGGGGAGTGATGTAGCGGCACCAACGCCGCCACTTACGAACTAATGACATGACGTCACACAAATCCTGCATCGCGCAAGTAAAGTTTCCGGCGCGATTAGAATACATACAACAGTCCAACAACAACCGTTGGGCAGTTGCCCGGACCAGACACAACACCCGTCTGGTCGGAGGATCCTCCCTTTTCTATGGAGGTTTGTGGGACTTTACACCCTGTTCCGCATTCCACCTAAAGAGTCAACCAATGGCAATGAAACAAAAAGTAAGTAATACATCAAGTTACGCACAATGTGTATGTAGAAAGTTATCTACATTGGTTTTGTACACAAATAAACAGACAAACAGAGAAACAAACAGAAAATGCTGGCCATGGGTTCTGTTGGTTATCTTTTAACACCCTCGCTATTTTTTAGGGTTCCGTACCCAAAGGGTAAAAACGGGACCCTATTACTAAGATTCCGTGGTCCGTCTGTCTGTCTGTCTGTCTATCTGTCACCAGGCTGTATCTCATGAACCGTGATAGCTAGACAGTTGAAGCTAGGCAATTTTCACAGATGATGTATTTCTGTTGCCGCTATAACAACAAATACTAAAAACAGAATAAAATAAATATTTAAGTGGGGCTCCCATACAACAAACATGTTTTTTATGCCGTTTTTTTGCGATAATAGTATTGAACCCTATATGCGCGAGTCCGACTAGCACTTGGCCGGTTTTTGGAAATTATAAGTACCGATGTACAAAAACGACTTTTCTATAAATTTATTATATTATGTATTGATATTGATAACAAACGAAATGTGTGTTTAGAAATACCACTGCCCACCCTTTTCTGGAAAACAGCCGAGATGTTATGTTCATGTTAAAACATTGCAATAATAATAATTCTGAATTAACCTTAACATCATGAGTCTACTCTCCTTTGTTGAAACTATGTGAAATTCCTTAAGAAACCAAGTTGACGTGAATCAAAGGGTCCATATTTCATAGTGGACCCTTATTGTGGCCTCTAAGTCATTGTAATAGTTTCGAAGTTAAGCAACTTGGATTGAGGTCGGGGAGTTGATGGGTCAAGTGTTATGCCACGTGAAGTGGGAACGTGCGCCCTGGGTTCAATCACCGGGTATGGCAATGTGTTATGGCTTTTTCTATTATTAAATTTTCAATGTCGTTCGAGAGTCTGAGTTTATAGCATAAGACTTATTTTTACCCGGCTACAAGGAAAGGGTTATGTTTTTCGCGCGTATCTTGTATGTATGTATGTATGTAATATTCTTTTCAACACACTTGCTCATAAAGTGGCTCTAATTTCACCGTAATTAGGCACATAATGACACCTGTTATCAAACTGTGACTTTTTCATTACTATTATTCACAAGTGAGATAAAGAGTTTTTTTTTTTAATTTATTGGTTGAGTTGCATTGTTCTTAAAAACGTTTCGATACAAAAACAGATCGTGCTCAAGAGTACAAATGCAACACATTTCATGCAACTTCGTATTTAAATACATAATTTCAACTTGTACGTGTTTAATAAATAAATCTTTCACTTAAATATAACTTTTGTTTTTGTCTGTAATAAAGAAAACTTGAAATTCCCCATTTTGTACGTGGCTAAAACGCTATCCGCGAAAAGCCAAAAAAAAGATAACTCATTATTTTTAGTCTATGACCGATCGCCATTGTTAAATGCGCGCGCATAGGAAAACTGATTAATTTTGCCCGCCATTGCGAAAAAAAATTCACAACTCGTTTTCACTGTTGGAAATGATTTTTTAGTATTATTTTATTCTCAAGTGTGTTGAAAAACGTCGTATGATACACGTGTGTATTGATGATTACCGTCCTCGGCTCTCTTAAGACCCTCACCTAACGGCTCGGGTCTCAATGGCGCCTCAGCGGTAATCACCAACGTTACACACTTGTACCATAATGTACTATTATTATCTCATATCTTGCAAACCGCTAGATGGATTTTTATAATTAATACATCGTTAGATAGGGCTTGGCCGCCCAAGTGTTCTTAGATAAGTGACGTTAAAAATAAACAAAAATGGCGGCTTTTGTGCGCCATATTGGGGGCGACTCAATATTTTTTTTCTTCGAAACCCATCGGGTGGGGTATCAAAATGAAGGATTTTTAAAGGTGATTACAAAAGTATATACCACTTATATGTTTAAATGCGATTAGAAAAAAAAAATAGGTAACTAAAAAGTTGTAAATAAAAAAAGTTAATTTAAAAATCAAAAACCCGACTGCGAACTAAAAAGATGTAAACAAGTAGAAAATCATGCTGTGCAGTCGGAGGATACATATTCGCGAGCTGGCTGACCACCTGATCCTCCGACTGCACAGCATGATTTTCTACTTGTTTACATCTTTTTAGTTCGCAGTCGGGTTTTTGATTTTTAAATTAACTTTTTTTTATTTTTTATTATCAATAGGTTCGCGCTTGACCACTGTCTCACCTGATGGAAAGCGATGATGTGGTCGACGGTGAAGCACGCTTGCCTAGAAAAAACCCAATCACTCTTGACTAAAGACCCCTAGATTGTAGCTATCGGGAAACACAGACTCCGGCAGGGAATTCCACTCCTTAGCTGTACGCATAATAAAAGTGTCCCCAAAACGTTTTGTGCGTATGGGTGGGATGTCCACCATGTACGAATGACGCATCACCGTGAGTCAGAGTGAAAGGGATGGAGAGAGAATGAAAAAGATGGCGAGCTGTGCAAGGAACGACGAACGAAACAGACGTGTTATTTAAGTTTTTTATTTAGTTGTATCTGATTTCACTAACATAAACAAGTTTTCAAGCGACTAACCATTTAATTTCACCCCTCGATCCCACAAACTTGGGGGCTCCTCCGGGATCAAGGTGAAATAAGTGGATTTTAGTGAAAAAACGCAAAACGAAAGACGACGCACTACTACGACGCACGCCGATTGTTTTTTCTCACAAGAAAGATCCTACGGAAAACGAAGACTTTTACAACGATATTCCTAGTTAACGACGATAACAAGGAATCACGATGCCTAAGGAGAAATCTGACCAGGACTTTAAAGATGCGGCAGCTTCGATACCGGCACCGACGGCACACGGTGACATGTTGCACCTTACGGAACAACTAATCCGGAAATTCAGTGCACAAGACGATACTCATACAGCATCCATGTGGATACGCGATATCGAAGAAAATGGGAAAAATTTTCAATGGAGTCCTACTCAACTATTGTTGGTAGCGCGACGTTCGCTTACCGGCACAGCAGCGCTATGGTTACGCAGCGAAAAAGTGTTTAAATAATGGGATGAGTTGAAAGTGGCTATAGGTAAAGAATTCGCGGATACCATAGATGTGAAGAGGATCCATGAATTAATGAGTGCAAGACGGAAGAAGAAAGACGAATCGTGTATTGACTACATGCTAATCATGAAAGAATTAGGCAAACGCGGAAAAATACCGGACTACGTAGCTATCAAGTACATCGTGGACGGCATCATAGATGATGAAATAAATAAGATTATGTTGTATGGTGTCACAACTTACGCTGACCTGAAAGAAAAACTTAAGTTGTACGCTATGTTCAAGATAAATTCCTCAAAGGAAATTCGACGAAATAAGCCGTTCAATGACACACAGAACAGCAGTAATAATAGAAGGAACGCGGCTGCAATGATGCGATGTTTCAACTGTGGGGAAAACAGTCATACGTCGACAAATTGTCCTCATCGGTCGCAAGGAAAAAAATGTTTCCATTGCAATGAATTTGGGCATATTTCTCCAGATTGCCCAGTGAAAAAGATGGCTGGTTCAGATTTGAAGCAAAGAACATCAACGGCGGGTATTCGGCAGACTTCGGCCAGGATCGGAGAACCCGAACGGTTACCGAAGGTTGACGCTTCTGCTCAAGACAAAAGCCAACCAATCAGATTTCGAAAAAAGCATTTTTCAATTTGATGCGAGAGGGCGCCACCGGCAGCGCGAGCGACGAACTTCAAGACGATGTTCAGGGTGAAGTTGACGTAGCAGCGACGACCTGTACAAGCACAAGCACATATGATTCGTGTCAGGAAGTTAGCAATATGAGACCACAGAGCAGGGCAACGATTGGCTATAGTGACAGCTGCCATGTTGTTGAGTTTGACACTTACAACGTAAATAAACAAACCAAGAAATCTGATGAAAATATACCGGTTGTACGAATTGTACGTCGTACAAAACCATTAAAAACAGTGTTAGTGCGCGGTAAAACGGGTAGTGCGTTAATTGATTCGGGCTGTGATGTGAATCTGATGTCAAAGGATTTTTACAACGAACTTAACAGGTTAGATTTTGTATTACTATGTAACGAAAATAACATTACGTTAACCGGTTTAGGTTATTCACAAGTGAAGTCATGTGGTTTTATTACATTAGATATAACGATTGATAATTGTTTATACCGAGACATAAAGTTTCATGTAATGCCTAACGACTCTGTGCCATTCCAAATGATAATTGGTAATAATTTTCTACGAAGTGTTATGATGTTAATGAAAGATTTTAATGTTTGGTTTTTGCCGAAAGATGATTGGATGAACCCAAACTATGAGTGGTTGAAAGATATTGCATGTTTTTCCAGTTCCCTTGATTGTTTAGCTCACGTCAGTGATCCTGCTGTAAAAGAAGAGGTGATAAGGTTAGTGACAAGTTATGTGCCACAGAAAAATAAAGAGGCTCCAATAGAATTGAAAATTGTTCTCAAAGATGTATCACCTTACCTTACCTGTATCTCAGCGGCCACGACGAATCTCATTCAAGGAGCAGGAGGATGTCGATCACCAGATCCAAGAATGGCTTGACGATGGAATTATCAGGGTGAGTTACTCAGAATATTCCAGTCCATTAGTATTAGTAAGAAAAAAGGATGGTAGTTTAAGAATATGCATTGATTACAGAAAAATTATCAGTAAAATGGTTAAAGATGAATACCCACTCCCTATAATAGATGATCATATTGACAAGCTATCCTCAGCTAGAATATTTAGTGCATTAGATTTAAAAAATGGTTACTTTCATTTACGAGTACACGAAGACTCAATTAAGTATACATCTTTTGTAACGACAACCGGACAATATGATTTTTTACGTGCTCCATTTGGTTTAGCGACTTGCCCCAAGGTTTTTACGAGATTTGTCACAAACATATTCAGAGAATTGATTGCCAGAGGTATCGTCATTGTTTTTATAGATGATATTTTAAATCCAGCGCAAGATGAGTATCAGGCTTATGAGCGCCTGAAGGAAGTTCTGAATACTGCATCAGAATATGGGTTACATATCAACTGGAAGAAATGTCAGCTGCTAACCAGAAAGGTAGAATACCTAGACCACGTTATTGAAGGTGGTAAAGTCATGCCGTCGCCAGGGAAAACAGATGCTGTTACAAAATTCCCTGAGCCTCAGAACTTGAAGCAACTACAAAGTTTTTTAGGACTTTGCTCCTACTTCAGGAAATTTATACCTAAGTATGCCCAGATAGCACACCCACTGACGGATATGCTGAGAAAATAATGCAAATTTGAATTCAATGATGGACATAGAGCGGTTGTTTTTAACGAGTTGAAGATGAAGTTGGCTACTAAACCAGTGTTAAAGATCTATGACCAAAGAGCAGAGACAGAGCTCCATACTGACGCATCGGGTATTGCTTATTCAGCTATTTTAATGCAAAGATGTGATGATGGGAATTTACACCCAGTTCATTATATAAGCCGAAGGACTTCAGACGCGCAGGCTAAGTACACAAGCTATGAGCTTGAAGGTCTAGCTATCATTGAAGGTGTGAAGAAGTACAGACACTACTTATATGTAAAAGTAAAAAAGAAGAACCACAGGTATGACGTGAGGAAAGTTGATGTGATGACAGAAAGTCCAGGCAAAGCTTCAACATGTGCTGATCTTATGAAAAATTGGCCAGATGACAAGGATTGAGAGATCACGTAAGTATGTTAGGTTCATGATGTATGTTTGTTGACTGCATGAAAGTGATAAGTATTATAGTGTATATTTTATGTGTGTTTTCTCTATTTTGTTATGTTCTAGATTCGTTGTAACACAGAGTTGTTAAGGGTAAGCATTCCAAGTAATTTGTAATTAGTCATATGCTGTTGCTAAAGTGTTTTTATGTCTTTATTGTGCAAGAATATAATAATATGCCAAGCCTAAACTGTTATTAGTGTGTGTAACCAGAGTCATTAAGTTTAATTTTCTTTTATGTCTTTTTCTATGAAAGAAATAATAAGAAGTTAACGGTTATGTTGTTATGTAATAATAGTTCGGTAAATACGTTCCTATAAATAATTAAAAAAGGTTTATAATTTATTTTGTACAATTGTTAATGTTCTAAAGTATATGTTTGTTTTGAGATTGTTTTTTAAGATCGCAGTTTCACGTGTAATTGTAAGTAGTATACCAGTGTTTGATACGTAGTGTCTGAGGACAGACACAGTGCAGGATGGCCGAGTGTGGGATGAGTTTTGAGTGTAACGAACGTATCCGTAGGTGTGAGTGAAAGGTATCAGAGTGAAAGGGATGGAGAGAGAATGAAAAAGATGGCGAGCTGTGCAAGGAACGACGAACGAGACAGACGTGTTATTTAAGTTTTTTATTGAGTTGTATCTGATTTCACTAAAATAAACAAGTTTTCAAGCGACTAACCATTTAATTTCACCCCTCGATCCCACATATATATATTTTTTTATGTATATACTATGTATGTTATATTTTTTTCGTTCGAAAGAAGTTTATGCCGAAATGAACCCATTTAAATTTGATAAAGATCTGATGAAGAACTTCGGAGATATACAACAGAACTCTTCAATAAATAACGGCAAATCTCTCGGGATTGCTGCAATTGCATGTCTGTTTATTGTTTACACATTTCATAACATACCGTCATGCCAGTATACTCTAAACTTACAGTTCACCCTGGTACACCCGCATTTCACCGGTTATGTTCAAGTTACATGTTATTCGGATACTCTATTCTGGCATCACTGTGGGCATAATAGGTACCTTACTACAGAAATTTTCCATTTTGTACCACAAAAAGAGAAAAAAATCAAGAAATAAAAAAAAATACAAAGAAATATTGACTATACAAAGTGAAAAATTACTTCAATTTCGGAAGGTGGTGTAAAAACAAAGAAAAGTAAACAGGACATCGACTTTCATTAAAAAAACTTCAATTGAAAATCCGTCGAATTGCCTTGGATTACATCCATGTGAACGTACCTTTTATTTCGATTAATAAAAAAAATATTACATGTAAAAATCATTTATATAAGCTTTTAGGCACTTGTCCCATCGCTGGCGATGAAGCGTTAAGCTTTCGAATATTTTCACGCTGTAGAAACGAGTAAAACTAACAGGATCCCGATAGTTATCAATATCAATTCACACTGCCGGCGAGTACTCTCTCACCACAAGTTAGTCGCAGTGACAAGAGCTATTAAAAGTTAAACTCGCTCAGCGATGCTCGTTTGATCGCTTGGCGGTCAGAACTCACGCCGAGAGACCAACCAGCGGCAGTTGTCATTTCTACCTACGATGCCGCCCCGAGCGACTGGTGCGAGTAATCGCCCGTCGCACAATAACACTCCCTAATAGCCTAGCGACAAAACTATTGGAAGTACACACTAGCTACTCGTTGCTCGCCAACTCGTTTTTAGTTTCTAGTTTCACTCGCTACTCGCTGATCGTCTGCAGTGGAACAAGTGCCTTAATGGACTAAAAAGTTCGAAATGTTATATCGCTTGTCAATCATGTCAATTTTATGGTTGAGCTGGGTGGTGCCGATTCATGCTTCATGTTCGTGAACGGGCGCTGTCAGTTGGGTTTGGTCATAACTGAACTGCTTCGGATGTAATGCTTTTTAGTACCTATTATATAACTGCACTATGTGTGAGTACTTTTAATACTTTATATCTGTACGTAGTATAGTGTATAGTGCTATTCTGCATCGTCCTAACATATATGAATTTATGAATGTTAGTACTTATGTAAATATTGAAAAACTATTTATTTTTAAAGAGTTAGTATGGAGTTTATTTTCTGTTCTTCTCCATGACAAGCTGCTTTTCCGAATGGACGGTAGGATCATTTTTTATTACCTTAATTGTTGGCATTCAAAAGTGCCACATAATGGCTTAGTTGAAATAAATATATTTGACTTTGACTTAATACATATAAAACGCGCCTAAACACGACGGTGCCATCTTGTCTGGTTGAGGAGTTGCATTGGCCACCTTCCGGCTCGATCATGAGACCTTCTCCATGGTATAATATTATTTCAATGCGTCCAAAGTAAGATATGCACGTCAATTTTCAGCTTATACGGATACCAGGAAGTACTTGAAAAATCGATTTGTAGTTGCCAGACACATATCATAGCAAGATAATCTAATAATTAATAATGAGAAGGTAGAAAAAGAAATAGAAAATATGTATGTATGTTCCTTATAGACTCCAGAGGAATAGGACCTATGCTGGTGAAAACGCGAGGCGTCTGAAAAAAAAACCGCTTACCAGTTTGATATAAATAGAATCGCGTTGAGTCATAAAGAAGGTCACTGAGTGTAGTAAACACTGTCTGCCTACTTCGTTAATCCGACAGTTTAAACGAACGCAATCCCGCAATGTTAATCCCAAATCATTTATTGTACATTTGGAGATCCCTAAAAAGTCAAGATCGTGGTTCCGCGTGTCAGATAAATAGCCACCATCGAGCCCTAAAGATTAGAGGATGTTAAAACGCGCTCTGGGGTGGTTACGGCCGCCATTTGCATAATAATAGGAATTCGGGATGCATTGGGACGAAAAATAAAATTAGGGGCTTAATTTAGGGTAGTTCTGGATTGGACAGCTTGGAAGTTTAATTGCAATACAAACGTGTTTAGAAAATGGGGGGTTTGTTTAATAGATCGGGCGGTCGGAGGAATCAGCCACCCACGTCAACCTGAATTGTGAGACCGAGGCTCCCCGTACAGAAAGCCTCTGAAAAGTGAGGAAGTCTGTGAAGCCCCCAGGAAGATTCTGTGCTTTTGGGTGAAGCTAGGCTGGCTATGTTAGCTAGAACCCCCACGCACAACGGACCAAATAGGAATCAAAGTGCGGCAAAGGGTCCCTCTTCTATTCTATTCTAGATCGGGAGGTCAAATAGCAACTTGATGCACTTGAGTCGATAGACAAACGGGCGAAGAGGCTTATCGGCAACGATACACTGGTCGCCTCAAGGCTCTAGAGCCTTGAACATCGACGCGGAGTTGCCAGTCTGTCGGTTTTATCGGTTACATTTCGGGGAGTGTGCAATGGAACTGCACAATATTACTCTGCCTAACCCTTTCCATCATCGGACAACAAAACGTACGGCCACCACCGGTACATGGTAGACATCCCACGCATACGTACAAAGCGTTTTACGAGTACTTTCATTGTGCGCACCACCACCACCACCACCTGACGGAGTCTTTGTTTCCTGATATCTACAACCTTGGCGTCTTTAAGTCAAGAGTCAATAGGTTACTTCTAGGCAAGCGTGCTTGACCGTCAACCACATTATCGCTTACAGTTAGGCGAGATAGTGGTCAAACGCGAGACTTACGATAAATAATAAAAAAAGGTCATCATTGGTATGGTCTTTTTCCAACTATTTTGGGGTTGACTTCTATAAAACTAGATGCAGCTACACATGGCACATGCTAGATTACATGGCCTGTATGATATCCACAAACCGTTTACTGGATAATATAATACCCAATGGGCCTCATCAGAAAGGGCAATGGAGAGGGCCATGCTAGGAGTATCCTTGCGTGATCGAATCAGAAATGTAGAGATCCGCAAGAAAACCAGGGTTACCGAAATAGCCCAAAAAATTGCCAAACTTAAGTGGCAGTGGGCAGAGCATATTGCACTCAGAACGGATGGCCGATGGGCGACCGTGAACTGGAAGACTTTGCGTTGGAAGGCCTCCCACCAGGTGAACCAATGACCTAGTGAAGGTTGCGGGGATCCGCTGGCTGCGGGACGTACGGGACTGATCAATGTGGTGACGCTTGGGAGAGGCCTATGTCCAACAGTGGACGTCTTTCGGCTGATATGATAATGATGATAATGACGATACCCCTTGGTAAGACTGTTGTTTTCAGGCTTCTAACTACCCATAACGACTGTCAAAAACCTTCTAATGACGGCAGAGACCAACAGCTAGGTCCTTTCCCTTCCACCGCTTTAGTGCCTTAAAACGGGTACTTTCTAAAGCTTCCTTAGTAAAGGCTAAGTTAAAGGGTTTGAAAAAAAAAATATTATGGTTTTGTCAAACAACAACCGTACAGACAAAATATTCTTTCCGCGAATACTGGCCGCACACGGCCCGTGTCTGTTAGTGTCTGCGCGGCCGTGTAACGATAGATATAAATACGTTAATAGACACTGTATAAAATAATATTATTTTGTCTGCCACGGCACGTGTCTGTCACGCTCACCCTCAGTTTCCCACCTTAAAATTATCGGAGAATTAAGGTGACAAATTGTCAAACACGCGTTATCTGCTGTGATTTGTTGAATGAAATTTAGACAGCCAATCACAGAAGATAACGCGTGTTTGACAATTTGTCACATTAATTCTCCGATAATTTTAAGGTGGGAAACTGAGGGTCAGTGTCTTTAGATATAAACGGACCTTAAAGGTCCATGTCTGTACGTGTCTGTAGCTACCTACCGGGCAGTGTGAACAGAGCATCGGAACCGTGCAGACATCTTTTGCTTCCTTTACCTGTCAATTTGCCCTTTTTCTGTCGATGTCTGACACGGCACGCTCAGATACAAATAAACGGTGTCTGTCCTGGCACGTGGCTGGCACGCTCAGATGTAAATAAACGGTGTCTGTCCTGGCACGTGGCTGGCACGCTCAGATGTAAATAAACGGTGTCTGTCGGTGTCTGCCCCGGAACGTGTCTGACACGCTCAATGTATGTAGATATAAACGGACCTTTACACGTGTATTTGGTACTCAAGAAAACACGGTAAGCTATTCAAAAAATTTGTTTCTAGAATTTCTAAGAAGTCTTCTTTCCCGTTCCTGAAACTGATACTTGAAGTACAAATTTATTAAAGATGACGATAGAAGCCAACGACCTCACTTAAGCCCCGTGCGACCCAAATTGAGTAAGTAGTTTTTAGTACTTTACTTATTATTCTTTGACTTAAGGCGCTACCCCGAGCAAAACGCCGCGCTAGCCGTTTTTCGTGCTGTTTTTAGGAGCTATCTACTCGTTATTTAAAATGAAATAAATAATAATAATATAGCCCTTTATTTCCTTAACAAATATTTACATACATTTAATTATTATTGATTTGATTTGAATTTAAACATTATCATTTAACATCTTGGATTAGCTTTAGAAATATCATTAAACTAAAAAAAATGTCATCGTATTCAAATATAATCCTAGTCAAATTTTCGTTAAAAGAAATCATTAAAAAAAAATACAATCATAGTCAAAAGTTTATGTGATCATAAATGTCAAATAAATCATGATAAATTCTCTATTTGTCATTTTTTTGTTAAGGACCTCTCGACGTGTATAGGCCTCCTCCATTTTTTTTTCACTTTTCTCTGTCCTGGGTTGTGGTAAACCAGTCATTTCCTGCAATTTTCTTAATTTCATCAGTCCATCTCTCTAGCGGTCTCCCTCTTTTGCGTTTTCCAAGGGGGCTACTCCAGGTAATCACTTTCTTAGGCCATTTTTCATTTGACATACGTGCAACATGGCCTGCCCATTTCCATTTCGATTACAGACAGTGTGATAGAGAATCTACGACCTTTGTCCTTTTCCTTATATCGGTGTTTCTTATTTTATATTTAAGTCTAATGACCACAACCCACCCTAAAATGAAATATCAACTAATAATAATACATTAAATTTCTAATAGTAGTTTTTTTTTAATGAAGTCTATGTTTAACTAATCTCCTTCCAACAAAATCATAAAATGAGAAATAATGATTGATAGCATGCATCTCCTCGTAAAGTGTTCATTAATATTTTTTTGTACTAACACTAATGGATAGACAATTTGATAACGAACATTTTGTAAGTTTTTTTTTTTTCAAAAGACCAATATTTGATTTTATAAAGATTTTATTCTAAATTCTGGGCGTATTCACTACTGTAATTCATGCGCCACCAGTGCCGCTAGGCCAATAGGAATGCTTATATCTCATGCTGATTTTTTGGTCAGGGTACGGCCTTAAAAAAAGTCAGAGACCAAAATGAAGATGGATAAATTGTTTTTGAGATGTTGAGAAGGTGAAATTTCATATTATAAAGAAGCCCGGTAGTATTCGTGCGATTGCCATTTTTTTGTCCGTGTTAACATTTATTAACACATATTTAATAACAGTTAACAACATAACTTTACAAATGAATTGCTTTATGTTATACAAATAAAATGTAAAATTTTCAATCATATTTTTTTTCAATATATTACAGCCAGCTGTTTAGACGAGATGATCATTTTAAAAACAGTTAAAGAAATATATCTGCATCTTAAAGAAGATTTTCCTTTACCATAAAATTTGGCACTAAAAGCCTGATTTCATTTTCTAAGTACGGAAACTTCTGGGCCTACAAGTATACAGGATGTAACCAAAATGAGAAGTCATATTTTAGAAACTGACTCTCCTCCTGGTATTGAATAACTTTCTTCAAGAATTGTACCTACCATATAAATTTTGATCAGTTGATGATAACATTGTATGATTTTTTTTTTTTTTTTTATCATACGTCCAAATGATGGTAATGTGTTTATCAGTCTATGTATGTTCTTATGTGGCGTTCTAGAGACCAAATGCGTTGGCCTATTTTCGTGATTCTTACGTCAATCGATTCATCTTAACCTTGCAAGTGTCACTGGCTATATTAAAATTGGAAATTAGTAAAATGGTGGATTTTGGGCGCCATATTGTGTGGGCCCGATTTTTTTTTTCTTCTATACCCATCGTGGGGTTATCAAAATAAAGAGTTTTAAGAGGCGATTTAAAAAAAAAAATAATACTTATATTTTTAAATGTACCTAATTCGAAAAAAAAGATTAAAAAAACCTTATAAATTAAAAAAGTTGTGCAAAAAAACAAAGAATTGGAATGCTTATGAAGCGAACTAAAAATAAGTAAAAAAGAAGAAAATTATGCTGTGCAGTCGGAGGATTCATCTGGTTTTGGTCAGCCAGCTTGAATATGTATCCTCCGACTGCACAGCATGCTTTCCTTCTTGTTTACGTATTTTTAGTTCGCTTCTTTAGCAGTCTGATTTTTGATTTTATTTAACTAATTTTTTTTTAGGAATTGGCAATGAATTCCTCGACGAAACTTGTTAATTTCCATAAACAGAAGCAACTTTAAAAATAACACTATCCATTGCCTTTACACCTGTGACTGATATATACCAGTAGTGACATCTGTTGGTGGGCAGCGGGAAATATTATGGGATCACCGCTATGTAGGTTGGAAATCCGCATAAGTCGTTATTAGGTTGGTAGTGAAACATAGAGCGGGATACGTTCTGAGCGCTTGATTGGATATTACTTGCGCTGCTCGCCACCAGAGTGACAGTATGAATGGGTTTTCAAGAAAAGAATTTTTTAATGAATACTCAAGTTGTCGCTTCTCGACGCTAGGGGAAGCACTGTAGATTATAAGTAGAATGTTCTAGAAGCTTCCAGAACCGGAAGTAGTTAAAATGTATATCGTCTTCCGCTCACTTTCTGTTTACTAACAAACAGTAGCAGTAGGGCAGTCGCCCACTAAACCCTTCAAGGTTCACACGTTTCGTATTTCGTATCCGCGTATTGTTAAGTTAGTCTATAGTTTGAAGCCCTATTTGCCTGCCTTGACCAGTATCTTGTATAGAAAACCTGTGGTAATAAGCTAATAAATCTGGTTGTAAGAGACTCGTGTTTTTATTGCAGCCAGAGGTCCCCTGTCCTCAACAACACCTATAACATAACATCACCCCAGTATTCACTGAAGGGTTAAGCAGAGATGCACCTGTAGTACACACAGACCTTTAATTCACATGTAATAGTCCCCTATTGCCTATTGCCAACAACCGAGCACAAGGTTACCGACATTGCCCGAAGAATTGCGAAACTTAAGTGGCAGTGGGCAGGGCACATTGCTCACAGAACGGACGGTTGATGGGGCCCAAAATTACTAGAGTGGCGACTGCGAACCGGTAGACGCTGCGTTGGAAGGCCTCCCTCTGGGTGAAGCGAAGACCTGGTGACGGTGGCGGGAGTCCGCTGGATGCAAGACGCACTAAACCGTCATTGTGGCGACACTTGGCGGACACCTATGTTCAGCAGTGGACGTCTTTCGGCTGAAATGATCTGATGATGATGTAATGACAAGGAATATGGTTATCGGTCCACCTAGGACCGATAACCATATTCCTTGTCACCGCACTGGGTTTCTATCTAATTCTTACACTGTTTCGACTATAAAACTCTGGAACGTGCTTCTCCTTGACATCAAAAAGTCTAAATGTAAATTTTTATTTAAGCGTACAATCTGGAGCTATTATTTATCCTCTCTTACATAGCTCGGTCTTCGTCATAGTTATTATATTTAAATTCCTGTTTCATGTAGAATTTGGTATTTATTAGTTTATTGTTTTAGAAATTATTTATATATTATATTTTGTTGGTTAGCTAGTTTATGAATATCCGACTTTAATTATTGTTCATATTTTTTATTTTGTACACCTACCAATATTGAGTCCATTTTTATCCAAAGGTTTACTGGTAGTGAATACCTTGCTGCATTAAGTCCGCCTATGTATCACCATTGCACATGAAGTTTAAATGAACGAATGTTTAGAATGTCCAACTAGTTGGACTACGGGTCTACGGTAGGGGCAGTAGTCCAACTAAAAATAATGGTTGGACAACTGCCCCTACCGGAGACCCGTGGTCGAACTGATTTATTTTAATTATTAATATTCATCAGCCTTTTAATGTTCCCCCTACTGGCAAACAGCCCTTCTCTCTGTGAGAGAGAATGGGCCGTAATATACCAAGCCCAATGCGGGTTGGTGGATGTCACAATGTCTTCGAACTTTTGGTTCTAGGACATGCCGGTTTCCTCACGATGTTTTCCTTCACCGTTTTAAGAGCAGTGGTGATGAAATAATTTACACAATGTAACGCCTGCCTGGGTTCGAACCCACGACCTACGGCTTAACGACCTACGACGGTGACGACTTGTAAGTCGTCACCGTCAGTGCCACTTCAATTTTATTTATTTATATATTAATATAAATCATTAAAATTTGTCAGTTGGACCACGGGTCGTCAGTAGGGGCTGTTGTCCAACCATTATTTTTAGTTGGACAACTGCCCCTACTGAAGACCCGTGGTCGTGGTTTAACTAATTGGACATTATAGTTTGACCACGACCCCTAAACGGCTGGAGTGACGACCGCGAACCGGTAGATGCTGCGTTGGATGGCCTCTTTATGGGTGAAGCGACGACCTGGTGAGGGTGGCGGGAGTCCACTGGATGCAAGACGCACGGAACCGGTCATTGTGGCGACACTTGGGGGACACCTATGTTCAGCAGTGGACGTATTTCGGCTGAAATGATCTGATGATGATGGCCACAAATCCTGACGACTCCGGGCTGCTACAGAGAACACACGTTACACCCTGTAGGTATAACTCAACTACCTTCCATGCCGACCCCCAAACTCCTCGTAGTTAAAAGTTGATCTCTTTAATAATGCAGTGAAACAAATTTTGAACATGGATGCGGAATTTAAGAGTTTGTTTTCTTAGATTAGTTGTTTCGGATGTGTGTGCTTGAGTTACTGGAAGAGCTAATATTTCTGTCAAAAAAAACTACGGCAATTTTTTTTGAATCAATTGTTTTTGCTTCCTTTGGTTTTGAGTTAAAAACGTGTCAAAGACTGAGACTTTTTTACCCGACTGTCGAAGGAGGGTAATGTGTTTATCAGTCTATGTATGTAAATATGTATGTTTGTTCCTATGTGGCGTTCTAGAGACCAAACGCGTTGGCCGATTTTGATGATTCATACGTCAATCGATTCGTCTTAACCCTGCGAGTGACTACAACAAAATTGGAAAAAAGAAAAATGGTGGACTTTGGGTGCCATGTTGTGGAGGACAATATTTTTTTTCTTCCAAACCCATGATGTGGGTTATCAAAATAAAGGCTTTTTAGATCTGATTAAATAAATAAATCAAAAATATACACTTATATGTTTAAATGTACCTAAATATAAAAAAAGTTATAAATAAAAAAAAACAATAAATCAAAAAACCCGACTTCTTAAAAAGCGAACTAAAAAGCCGTAAATAAGAAGAAAATCATGCCGTGCAATCGGAGGATAGGTACATCTGGTTTTGGTCAGCCAGCTCGCAAATACGTATCCTCCGACTGCACAGCATGATTTTATTCTTGTTTACAGCTTTTTAGTTCGCTTTTTAAGCAGTTGGGTTTTTTGGTAGGATATTCATTTTGAATTTTCGGTAAAACAAAATAACAAGAAATTTGGTGTGTAATTTGACGAACATCAAATCATTAAACACATAGGCACTTGTCACACCGCCGGTGACAAAGCGACTAGCTATCGACTATTTTCACGCTGAAGGCACGAAAAAAAGAGACACATATATTAATAATTGATCGCTGGCTGTTCACACTGCCGGTGAGTATTTTCTCACCACAAGTTTGTCGCAGCGACAAGAGCTATCAAAGATAATACTCGCTCGGCGATGCTCGCTTGGCGGTCAGAACTCACGCCGAGAGACCAACCAACCAAAGCATGCAGGACTGACCACCCGAGTGAGTGGTGCAAGTAATCGCCCGTCGCACAAAAACATTAGCTCATAGCCCAGCGGTAAAACTATCGGCGCGCTTCTAGCTGCACGCCAACTCGTATCAAGGTTCTAGCTTTACTCGTTGCTCGCTGATCATCGGCAGTGAGACAAATGTCTAAACTCCTGAGTTGATATCTAGTTGAAAGTTAACTAGGGATAGTCTTCGGTATGCATCACAAGGAGTCTTTGACGATACTCAATTTACAACCCTTTGAACATTTAACTTACTGATTGGCTATAATGACAATATCATCCTCTAATGTTTCCTCTGCCAGGCAAAGGGAAGGCATGAAACTTAATTACCATGCTTCCTCAAGGCGGGTTGGTGTTTTTATTTCAAAGTTATGTTAACTGTAAGCTCAGGTTTCCTTACAATGTATTTGCTACAACCGTGTCTGAGATTTTAAAGGTGTGAACTTAAAATCATAGAATACATATAATAAATCTGTAGAGAAGTCGTTTTTGTACATCAAAATATTTCCAATAAAAAATAGCCAGGGTGTTAAAGGATAACCAACAGAACCCCTTTCCAGTCGGTTTGTCTTTTTATTTGTGCACTCATCACGTAAAATTTACGGAATCAATGTAGATAACTTTTATATATAAAATTTGTGTGTAGTTTGCAGTATTACTTAGTTTTTGTTTCATAGCAATCGGTTCAAACTATTAAAAGTTAGAAGAATTTAAAGAGTACAAGAAGAAATATTTTCACAACACACGCAATTCAGATACTCGGACAGTTGTACTCCATATTCGATAGATGGCGTAGTGCTTTTGAAGTATTTTTTTGAATGGCGGTGTTAAGATTCTCCGCGAAAGAATAACGTTAGAAAAACAAATGGGAGGTAGGTAGGGTAGGTGGGTAGGTTAGGGTAGACAGTTTACGGGAGCGAAGCCGCGGGCGTAACTGGTGTATAATAAGGAAATAATAAAATATTATTTAAGTAATAAGCCTTAATCATGACCATATGAACTGTATGTACATCGTTATATATGTTTGTTGGCGAGGGTACCAGCAGTAATAAACTAGCCTTGGAGCAATGCGGTTGTGTTTCATTACTACCAACATATCATTTGGCGACGAGTATTTTTTTATCTACCCACGTAAGGGTTTAATGGCGAATTTTATAGGAAATTTAGGCATTTTTGACCATAAACTCCACGAATGGGAAGTTTTTCACGGCAGACTGACGCAGTTTATTAAGTTGAACAATATTTCGGACGTCAACAAAAGTGCAGTGTTGTTAACGCATTTGTCAGACGAATCCTACCGTTTGGTTCGGAATCTAGTGCATCCGAATAAGCTCGAGGAAATCGCCTATAATGAGCTAGTGAAAGAACTCAATAATCATTTCACGCCGAAGAGGTCATCTTTTGCCGATAGGGCGAAGTTCTACGAAGCGACGAAATCCGACGGTGAGAGCATCGTGGAGTGGGCTGCGCGGCTGCAGGGCTAGCCGTGTACTGCGATTTTGGATCGGAGCTGGATACGCTTCTGCGTGACCGGTTCGTTCTAGGCTTCAGAACGGGACTTGAGCGTGATCGGTTATTCGAGAGTGACTCAAAGACCCTGACTTTTGGGCAGGCCCTAGAAGTCGCTCAGAAGGCTGCTTGTGCACGGCAGGCACGAGCCGAAGTCATGGTTAAGGAGGAGCAGGTGTTTTATGTGCATGCTGGTGGGAGCCGCAACGCGCGCAGTGCCGGGGCTGGCTCGGTCAGAAGCCGCGCGGCTGGCTCCGCCGGTGCTGCGGTTGGCCGTAAATCTGATGACGGCGAGCAATCACGTTGTGCAGTGTGTGGTTTAAAAAATCACAATGCGTCTCAGTGTAGATATAAGAACTATAAGTGTCTTATTTGTGGCCAAAAAGGTCATTTAAAAAGTTATGTGCGGGTAGGAAATCTAAATTGTACAAAATCGACACGGAGGAAACGGACACGTCTCAGGAAAGCGTTTGCAAAGAGTGTGATCTTTATAACTTGAGGTATGTTGACTATAATCCGATTAAAATTACTGTTAAGGGGCTGTATTCGAACAGTTGACAATCGACATCTGAGGTTCTAAGCCACGCCCACTGTCATTGACAGCTTAGGGTAAAACTTTAAATTGGAGCGAAAAGTATTTGAAAATTAAATTCACAAGGCCGACCACAGAGGCCCGCATCATAAACGGACTCTTCCGATAGTTTTTACAAAAACATTACTGCGCAAGTTCTTATTTCAAAATGGCGGCTGGCATCTGACATCATATCGTTCACTGTTATTTTGCCTATGAATGCAACCTTATTGCTACGAAAATAAAGATCACTAAAAGAGGTAATCTGGCTAGTGTCATACGAGTCTTTGCCGTGCAAATTGAATAAATATTATAATTATGTCTGCTTCTATGCGACTGCCACATATAAAAACACAGTACGTTACATTTTTTTATATTGGTTTAATAGCTAGATAATTTTATTTATATTATTTTAATGAGTTTTACTATACTGAAATGGACTGTGCAATATTAAACTGGAAACTTTAAATTTGAATTGAGATTTGGTGCTTTCAGTAATCAATTTTATCATTATTTACAATAGGAAAGTCACATCAAATTGTAAAGACACCTTAAATTAGCAAATATCCAAAACTTACTAGGTTTGGAATTGTCTTTTTTAGGCATGTTTAAAATATGCAATAGAATGTATGACGCTATTAATATCATTTGTACAATTAATAGGTTCATATTCCTTGTTTAGTATTCTCTTGAAATCTTAATATATCATTTAGTTACTAATACAAGATGACTTTCCGCTCTCCTGGAATATAATAATTACAAAGCAGTTACTGGGTTTTGATATACATCAGCCCTCTGTGGTGAGGTCACGTGGTGCCGCTTTTCTGTATATTAGAGTTAAAAAACAAATAGACAGGGCGCAAAAAACACGGTCATGTAAACTTTATCTATCTATATAAATAAAAAAAACCGGCCAAGTGCGAGTTGCACTCGCGCACAAAGATTCCGTACCATTATCGCAAAAAACGGAAAAGAACTCGTATGTTGTATGGGAGCCCCACTTAAATATTGATTTTGTTCTGTTTTTAGTATTTGTTGTTATAGCGGCAACAGAAATACACCATCCGTAAAAAAAATAATTTACAGATATTTAGAATTTTAGAGATACAGCCTCGTGATAGACAGACAGGGAGATAGACGAAACCCTAAAAATGCTGTATGTGATTGTAAGCAATATAACAAACAATAGCAACAAATAGTTTCAGCCGTTCTCTAGTGAGACACTAGAGAACGGCTGAAACTATTTGTTTGTTATATATCAATCAATCATTTATTTGCAATAAGTATTGGTTCAGTGTAGGTGTTTAAAGATAATATAGAAAGAAAGAAAATGTTTATATGCGCCAGGCACAACGCATGCCATAAAAAAAACCGGCTAAGTGCGAGTCGGATTCGCGCACGAAGGGTTCCGTACTTGTTAAATTGTGGTTTACGATTTATGACGTATTTAATAAAAACTACTTACTTGATCTCGTTCAACCCAATTTGGTGGAACGATGGAAGTTTACATGGTAATGTACATCATATATTTTTTTTAGTTTTATCATTCTCTTTTTTTAGAAGTTTCAGGGGGGGGGGACACATTTTACCACTTTGGAAGTGTCTCTCACGCAAACTATTCAGTTTAGAAAAAAATATATTAGAAACCTCAATATCATTTTTGAAGACCTATCCATAGATAATACCCCACACGTACAGGTAGGATGAAAAAAAAAAATTGAGTTTCAGTTTTTTTCTATTTTTGTTTGAAAATCTTAATGCGGTTCACAGAATGCACCTACTTACCAAGTTTCAACATCATAGTTCTTATAGTTTCGGAAAAAAGTGGCTGTGACATACGGACGAACAGACAGACACACATGACGAATCCATAAGGGTCCCGTTTTTTGTCTTTTGGCTAGGGAACCGTAAAAAGGGAAACATAAATACTAAAAACAGTGTATGCCTCACAACCACGTATATGTTACTGTAAAATCCGAACTGTTGTTTCAGTTTAAAAAAAAAAAACTATGATGAAACTTATTATTTATCGGTAAAACAGATTTACTAAGTCTTACCGGTAAAAGTCTGAAATCATCATCATCTACCTGCCCTTGTCCCATGTTACTTGGGGTCGGCGCAACACGTTTTCTTCTTCTATATCGTTCTGTCCCGCACCACGCTATAATTGACTCCCTTTTCTTTAATATCACTCCTCACACAGTCCATCTATCTTTTCTTTGGCCGCCCCTCCCTCTTCATCCATCCCCAATTAAATTCATAAGAGTACACCTAAGTCATTCCAGACATTCTTTTCCCGCACCGTCTAGAACCAGCCCTCACGGTACGCGTCCAAATCAACTCGGCACCTATTTCTGGACCGGCCTCAACGGTGCGTTCCATCTTCAAGATTGTGGAGGCTTGCCCAGCGCTCAATTTCCATGCTACTAACGTGAGCCGTAATGGCATTGGCCCATTTGAGCCGAACAGCCTTTTTACCAACGTCTATTATGCCCGTTTGGGAACACAGCGTGTTCCATATTCGGTCTGTTCTTTTTACATCCAGAATGCTGCGTAAATCTCTGGCAATCCCCAAGTGTAAGTCTTTGAGTTTACTCTCCAGGGCGATCGGCGGCTTTTTTGTTAATAAATAAGAATTGTCAGTGCCGATTTGGCAAAATGATAAGATCAATTAATAATTAGCTTCACAATATTAATAGAATAACAAACTATTATTGTAGCCCGTTATTGCAATTGGGATAGTTAATTGCGAGAAATACAGGACTGATCAATGTGGTGATTCTTGGTGAGCTTTATGTCCACATGTGGACGATTTTTGGTTGAAACGACGAAAAATGTCAAATTCGTGAGAAATAGATTATCATTTCTCACGAATTTGACATTTTTTGGTCAGTTCTAGGTGCCGTATGTTAGAAAGAAACAAAGATTGAAACAAATGGATAAAAATAATTTTATTAGTTCTGTCATTTCGAGACACTGCCAGCGTGGTTGGTACGACCATTCCATGTTCTGTGTTTTTTGCTTCTATTGTTTTCACATGAACGAAGAAGGTTAAAATAGTATTCGACCTTACCTATATTTTAAATATTGTTTAATTCAAATTGAGATGACATTTGTTGTATTTTCAAAGAGGTTCAAATACTTTTTAGTTATGGACTTAGTAAGTAAACTAAACGACGTGAGTCGTTTATAATACAACAAAAATATAGATGCCAGTGACAGCGCTAGTGCCAAAAAATAAAAATAATACAGACTTTGACAATATTACTTGTGATTTCGTTAGTTCCAATTAAAGCCACCAGGCTACATGATCTGGCTGCATTATACCTGATATTTTTTTGACAGATTGAATTGACGAGAAATAAATTGAATATTATTTTTGCTTTTTGCGGAAAAAAGCGACATACGTCCACCTAGCAACGCCGCAAAGCGGTCACTGTCGAATTGCACTGGATGGATAGAGAAGCACGATGGAATTTGTATAGACTTTTTTACAAAACATAATAATATGAATTACTTAAAAATAATGAATGAAACTTCAATATATAAGACAATGAAGTTTTGCGTCCATTTATGATACGTTATTGTTGTTAATTGTACAAATGTACGCTGGTCAGTATTACCGGAAAAATATTTTGAAGATCACGGTAAGAGGTTACTTTGCCATTCAATTGTATCGAGGTTTTTGTGCGTAAACGTGTTTCGGCCACAACAAAGTTTTCGGAAATATGATCAAGATTAACATATCTTTTTTCCACTGCCACATCTTCAATAGATTTGGCTAAAAAATGTTTAAAAGAAAGCCTATTTTGAGTATTCAGCCCCTTAATGTAGACAATGTAGACATGTGCATGGAGTTAGATACTGGGTCAGGAACTACGGTTATTTCCGAAACTTTGTATTCACTTCATTTTTCTCATTTTATTTTGCATAAAAGTGATCTAAAGATGTGTTTGTACAATGGTCATAAAATCACGCCCCTAGGATATTTTGTAGCTAAAGTATCATATTCAGGTGTATGCGAGGAGATTAAAATGTATGTAATAGAAAACGGTGGACCACCACTGTTGGGACGTGATTTCATGACAAAATTCCGAATTTATTTTGCTACAGCCAATAACAGCATAGTATGTACTATGAATAAAAGCGTTGATGAAGTGCAACGATTGTTGGATCAATACCCAGACATTTGGAAAGACGAATTAGGGTGTTTTAATAAGTTTGAGGTCGTCTTACAGTTGAAAGACAATGCCTCACCCAAATTTTTTAAGCCACGACCCGTGCCATTTGCACTGAAGGACAAAGTCAGTGCAGAACTAGATACATTAGTTTGTTTAGGGGTTCTCGTGCCGGTTAATTATTCAGAATATGCTACACCAATAGTACCGGTTTTAAAACAAGACGGAAAATTAAAAATTGCGGGTGTTTTTTCTTGTACACTGAATAAAGACTTAAAAGTGGACAAGTATCCATTACCACGAAAAGAGGAAGTGTTTTCTAAGTTAGGTGGGGGGGGGAAGCCTACAGCAAAATTGATTTGAGCAACGCGTATAACCAATTTAGCCTATCGGAGCAATCCCAAAAGTTGACCACCATTAATACACATAAGGGTCTGTTTGCTTACACTCGTCTAGTCTATGGTTTGGCCAATGCTCCAGCGTTGTTTCAAAGATCAATGGAAACATTGCTATCTGGTATAGAGGGAGTAAGCATTTGGCTAGATGACATCTGTATCACGGGCAAAACAAAAGAAATTCATTTGTCTAGATTGCGAGGGGTATTATCAAGAATTCACGATGCAGGATTGTGTCTTCAAAAGAACAAATGTGTGTTTTTTAAAAGTAGTGTGACTTATTTAGGTTACGTAATCGATAAAAATGGGTTGATAACGTGTCCAACTAAAGTCGAGGCAATTCTAGATGCGCCTGCGCCTACCAACGTATTAGGAGTAAAACGATTTCTAGGCGTAGTAAACTATTATAGGAATTTTATTCCGAGCGCCTCTACTGTACTGAGTCCGCTGAATAAATTGTTGCGCACGGGCGTAGAATGGCAGTGGGGCGAGCGACAGCAAGTGGCATTCAATAGTGTTAAAAGCGAGCTAGCTAGCGAGCGGGTGCTGGCGCATTTCCAACCGGAGGCACCGCTGGTATTGACGGTAGACGTGGGGCCTTGCGGGCTCGGTGCTTTGCTCGCGCACCGAGAAGCGGACGGCCGGGAGCGGCCAATCGCGTTCGCTTCACAGTCGCTGACGGCGAGTGAAAAGAACTATAGCCAAATTCATAAAGAGGCGACGGCTATCATATTCGGGGTGAAGCATTTTCACCAATATCTTTATGGCCGTCAGGAGCCTTTTATTCTGAAGACGGATCATAAGCCTCTGTTATCAATTTTCGGCAAACAAAATCTTATATCTGTCACGGCCGCCCTGCGTCTACAGAGGTATGCAATAATTTTGGGAGCATACAACTATACGGTACAATACGTAGACGCTAAGAACAATCAAATTGCAGATTATTTTTCTCGATCGCCGTTATCAGTAGCAATCGGTGATAACGATAAGCAAGAGGACGGGTCCTCAAAGTACTTTATTTTCTTAGACGCCAGCGTGGAACCGGTTTCGTTCGTTGATATTACACGAGCTACTGCTGCCGACAATGTATTAAAAACAGTTATAAAATATATGAATAATGGTTGGCCGAGGAAAATACAATGTAAATCAATATCGCCGTACTTTCATTGCAAAACGGACTTACAAGTAGTCGATGGGTGTCTATTTCGCGGTCATAGGATAGTAATTCCGGCTACATACAAGTTGAAAATGCTTAAAGAATTGCATTCGGCACACTTTGGTGTCGTTAAGACCAAAAGTGCAGCTCGTAGTCGGATGTGGTGGCCGGGGATCGATGCCGATATTGAGCGATGGGTGGGAGCGTGCGCAGCGTGCGCCAGCGTACGCAGTGCGCCGGCGCGCGCGCCGCCCGCGCCCCCCGTCCCCCTGGCACCGTATACATATTGACTATATGTCTATAGGACAGGCAGTGTACCTTATTGTTGTAGATGCGTATTCCAAATGGCTGGAATGTGTTCATATGGATCGTGGCACTTCGACCAACGCTCTTATTCAAAAATTGAAAATCATGTTTTCTAGATTCGGTGTACCAAATGTTATTGTATCAGACAATGATGTAAAAATTAGCTCAGCGGAATTTCATACATTTTGTCGAGTGAACGGAATCGAATATCTAAATTCGCCTATTTATCATCTCGCCAGTAATGGACAGGCAGAAAATTCCGTTAAAACTTGTAAGAAAATGATAAAATGCATGTTCGCAGAAGACAGATTATGTCTTAAAGATATTCAGGAGAAAAAATCAAAATCAAAATCAATATTTTTTATTTCACATAGGCCTACATGGGCACTTATAAAACGTCGACAAAAGGTGCACGGTTCGGGTTGGTCGTTTCCTATGGAGAAGAACCGGCAAGAAACTCCATGGTTACTCTTTTAAAAATGGTTTGGTTTTACAATATTTCCATGTTACAGCATTAGTACTTAGACATGGGGGGACAACGTAGGCCCGACTTATGACAATAAGTCGTAAGAAACTAAAAAAATAAAATAAAAGGATTATATATTTTATAAAAAAGTTAACAAATGTTAACTAGCATCTAGAAGGCCTACAATGTTCACACATTTACAAAAGAAAGAAACTACAGGAGACCCTGTTTGATTATAGAAATACTGTTCATTGCGCGACTGGTGTCACACCAGCTTTTTTAATGTTAGGACAAAATTTAAGGTGTAGGTTAGATTTGATTTTACCAAAAAACAAAAACATAGATAAACACACAGAACAAACAGCAATTAAGTGTAAGAGGTGTTTTCAAGTAGGAGAAACTGTATGGGCGAAATGGTTTATCGCAAGAAAATGTATGTGGAGTAAAGGTGTTGTTAAAAAAATTATAGGAAACAGAATGTATGAGATTTATTTTATTGATTACGGAACCAGCTGTAACAGACACATAGATCAATTAAGAAAATATACTACTTCAAATAATAGTGATATAAAAGTTAATAGTCCGTCGTCAGGGGGAGCGCCTGTTGTCCACAATTTACCAGGTTGCAATCCACCGCTAGTGTCGGCGCCGGGCGCTCCATCGCCATCGCCACTGCAGTCTCCATCCTCTCAATGAGCGATCTTCCCCGACCTTGCCGTCACCGGCGTCTCCAGCTCCATTGGTTAGCACCATGGAGGAGAGGGAGGCGCAGGTCACGGCTGACCATGATGAGAATACCGTAGCAATAAGCGCTGATAATGTAAGGGAACAGAGGGGTTCGGACGAAGGGGATCGGGTGGAGGTTTGCGAAGTGATGGAAGACAGAATCCAATCGGATGAACAGTGTGTCGAGCTAAATGAGGATATTAACTCTAATGTTGTAAACACTGCCCCGGTCGGACGTTCTGAGAGGCTCAGGAAACATGTTTGTTATAAGAAATATTTTAAGTAGATAGGTTAGTATTATAAGAACATTAAGTCATTTTGTATCTGCATTAAGAATGTTTTATTGTTATTGTTACAGATTTACAAATTAATGTTGGAAGGAGATGAACTGTATGTACATCGTTATATATGTTTGTTGGTGAGGGTACCAGCAGTAATAAACTAGCCTTGGAGCAAAGCCGTTGTGTTTCATTACTACCAACATATCACCATAACTATTAATTCATGGGTATAAAAGAGGATAGTATAAAACTATAAGTATTTAGTACCGACAAGACTTGAAGACTACAAACTCAGAACATATATAAAGCCCCATCTAGCATCTCTAATTCAGAAGCCAAAGCAAGTTTATACCTCTCAAAGTTGTACCTACAGGTGTAAAGTTTTACCAACTTCGACTTTACTTGAGAGTCGGTTTCACTGGAAGCCGTTCATGCTTCATTTCACCCTAAGTTAAGGATTCGAATTCAAGTTCTGTATTTTTCTTTTATGTTTTGTAAATAGTTTATCTGTTACGTTTAGCTTGTTAGTAGAGAGTAGAGCTACAAAGTTCTTTTTAATTTACATGCAAAAATCAGGTTTCATTCGCAGAATTTTCTCAACCGATTCCATTAATTTGTAGAGAGACGATGAATGAAAGGCGACTAACAAAAGGTATTTACACGGCAGACTTGAGTGGAAAGGGGATGCCCTAGAAAGGACATTCACAGATCTTATTGGTGATGTTCTTCAGAAAGGCCAGGTGTATGTAAGGATCCTTGCAGGTGGCGTTCTGTAGTTTCTGCCTACCCCCTTGCCGAAACGGCGTGATTACATAAATGCAAATAAAATATAAATAAATAAATCAAACCACACACCTAGGCCGGCAGAAAGCAGGCAGCGAGCATTATTTCTATTATTAATTTTAATTTTGTGTTATTGTGATTAATTTTAATTATAAATGGTATTAATTGTTAATTAGTAATATGGTGATATGTCTGAGAATAACGTTTTTTTGTTTTTTTTGTTTCGCCAGTCATGCATACTGTGCTACCACGGGGAGATCGCGCAGTTATGTGGGACTCTAACCCACTAAAACTCCACGGTGTCCTCTTGTGCCGCTTATGGCGGGAACACGGGCACGCGTTAGCACTAATCGCTTATCAACATCAGCCTTTTAATGTGCCCACTGCTGGAACATAGGTTTCCTCTCTGTGAGAGGGGATGGTCCGTAATCCACCACGCGGGCCCAGTGCGGGTTGGTGAACTTCACATGTCTTCAATTGTTTTGTTCTAGGACATGCCAGTTTTCTCACGATGTTTTCCATCATCGTTTATAGAGCAGTGGTGATGAAATAATTTACACAAAGTAATAATCTGCCTGGGTTCGAACCCATGACCTACGTTATGTAAGTCGGGGCCATCACCACTGGGCCATCACTGGGAAACCGGCATGTCCTAGAACCAAAATGCGTAGACATGTGACATTCACAAAACCCGCACTGGACCCGCTTGGTGGATTATGGCCAATTTCCTCTCTCACAGAGAAGAAATTGGCCATAATCCACCAATCCAATCCATCTCTCGGCTTGTGTCCCAGCAGTGGGAACATTAAAAAGGTCGATGATGATGAAAACAGATTTGTATCTTTTTTGGTGTACACTAAAATATATTATAATCTACATATACCAGTCTATTCTATAAACCAAAACCTACAATATACATTAACTAAGCCTTTCTATTTACATAGTAGAGTACGGTCAGCACATACATCATAAAGTAGCGCTAAATAATTTGTAGTACACTGCGGCTGCTGTCCGTACCTCGACGTAGATGGATGGCTCTCTGAACTGTAATAATAATTTAAGCTACAAGCTAGCTAAGTGTTGCTTGCAGGATTAATTGAATACTTAAACATATTAGGTATTCAATTTGGGTATTTAAATTTGGCTAAAAATAGCCAAAGTTCTCACTGTTATCACAAGGCAGGTACATGCCACTTTGTCATCGAATTTTTAGTACTAGTTTGCTCACTACGTCTTCCTTGACCGTTATGAGAGCAGTGGTGTTGAAATATTTTACACAAAATAAAGTGACTGAACGGATGGCCGATGGGGCCGAAAAGTTCTAGAATGGCGACCGCGAACCGGAAGACGATACGTTGGAAGGCCTCCCACTAGGTGGACTGATAACCTGGTTAAGGTTGCGCGAAGGCGCTGGATGCGAGACGCACGGGATCAGTCAATGTGGCGACGCCTGGGGGAGGCCTATGTCCAGCAGTGGACGTCTTTCGGCTGAAATGATGATGATGATGAAGTGACTGGGTTCGAACACACGACAATCTCGTTACTCACTGCCGTTTCTACGGGGCTCGTCACCTATTGATGTACCATCACCACTGCACACTTGTGAGCAAATTAGTACCATCACCACTGGACACAATGTCGTGGTGGCCCAGTGGCTAACACCTCGCTTGAGGTTGTGGGTCCAAATCCTAGCAAGTACTGTGTATAGTTTTCAAATTCAAATTTACTTTCTAAGTCTATCTTGGACATCACCGGCCACGGTGAAGGAAAACATCGTGAGGAATCTGGATTTATTTAATGTAAGTCTGAAATAGCCAAGCCTAAAGTCTGTGGGGTTCTCAGAGGCGGCTTAATTAACTCTGATACCATAGTTGGCACATCCTCACAGGAAAATAAGAAAACCACTGCCCACAGTTTATAATCAACTAGCTGACCCTCGGGGCTTCGCTCCCGTCAACTGCCTACCTACCCTGGCTACCCTGCCTACCCTGCCTACCTTGCCTATCCTGCCTACCATGCCTACCCTGCCTACCCTGCCTGCCCTGCCCCTACCCTGCCTTCCCTGCCTACCCTGGCTACCCTGCCAACCCTGCCTGCCCTGCCTACCCTGCCTACCCTGCCTAACCTGCCTACCCTGCCTACCCCGCCTACCCTGCCTACCCTCCCTTCCCTGTCTACCCTGCCTACCCTGCCTACCCTGCCTACCCTGCCTTTCCTGCCTACCCTGCCTATCTTGCCTACCCTGCCCACCCTGCCTACTCTGCTTATCCTGCCTACACAGACTACCCTGCCTACCCTGCCTACTCTGCCTACCCTACCTATCCTGCCTAACCTGCCTTTCCTGCCTACCCTGCCTTTCCTGCCTACCCTGCTTATCCTGCCTACCCTGCTTTTCCTGCCTACCCTGCCTATCCTGCCTACCCTGCCTACCCGGCCTACCCTGCCTACCCTGCCTTTCCTGCCTACCCTGCCTACTCTGCTTACCCTGCCTGCCCTGCCTAACCTGCCTATCCTGCCTACCCTGCCTATCCTGCCTACCCTGCCTACCCTGCCTACTCTGCTTACCATGCCTACCCTGCCTACCCTGCCTACTCTGCTTACCCTGCCTACTCTGCTTACCCTGCCTACCCTGCCTACTCTGCCTACCCTGCCTAACCTGCCTAACCTGCCTATCCTACCTACCCTACCTACTAATTTGTATCTATCATCAATAGTTTTCTCAGCGCACGCCAAATAATGTATTTTACAGACAACATTTTGCTACCTTGGGTTACATTATTGCAATTTTCATAAGGATCTCTATTTTTTTTGAAAATATTTTGTAGCCTATGACACTCAGGAATAATGTAGCTTTCTATCGGTGCAAGAATTTTCAAAATCGGTTCAGTAGATCCAGAGATTACCCCTTACAACGTCACAAACTCACAAACTTTACCTCTTTATAATATTACTAGCTGACCCCCGGGGCTTCGCTCCCGTCAACTGGCTATCTACCTACCTACCCTGCCCACCATGCCTACCCTGCCAACCCTGCCTACCACGCCTACCCTGCCTACCCTGCCTACCCTGCCTTCCCTGCCTATCCTGCCTTCTCTGCCAACCCTGCCTACCCTGCTAACCCTGACTGCCCTGCCTACCCTGCCTAGCCAACCTACCTTGCCTACCCAGCCTACCCAGCCAACCCTGCCTACCCTGCCTACCATGCCTACCCTGCCTATCCTGCTAAACCTGCCTACCATGCCTACCCTGCCTGGCCTGCCTACCCTGCTAATCCTGCCTACCCTGCCTACCCTGCCTTCCCTGCCTATCCTGCCTACTATGCCTACCTTGCCTACTCTGCCTACCCTGCCAACCCTGTCTAACCTGCCTACCCTGTCGAACCTGCCTACCCTGCTGCCAACCCTGTCTAACCTGCCTACCCTGCCTACTCTGCCTATCCTGCCTACCCAGCCAACCCTGCCTACCCTGCCTACCCTGCCTACCCTGCCTAGCCTGCCTACCCTGCCTACCCTGCCTACCCTGCCTACCCTGCCTACCCTGCCTACCCTGCCTACCCTGCCTACCCTGCCTACCATGCCTACCCTGCCTATCCTGCTAACCCTGCCTACCATGCCTACCCTGCCTGCCCTGCCTGCCCTGCCAACCCTGCCTACCCTGTATATCCTGCTAATCCTGCCTACCCTGCCTACCCTGCCTACCCTGCCTTCCCTGCCTATCCTGCCTACTATGCCTACCTTGCCTACCCTGCCTACCCTGCCAACCCTTCCAACCCTGTCTAACCTGCCTACCCTGCTGCCAACCCTGTCTAACCTGCCTACCCTGCTGCCAACCCTGTCTAACCTGCCTACCCTGCCTTCTCTGCCTATCCTGCCTACCCTGCCAACCCTGCCTACCCTACCTACCCTGCCTACTCTGCCTACCCTGCCTACTCTGCCTACCCTGCCTACTCTGCCTACCCTGCCTTCCCTGCCTTCCCTGACTGGCGCGCCTACCCTGCCTTCCCTGCCTATCCTGCCTACCCTGCCTATCCTGCCTACCCTGCCTATCCTGCCTACTCTGCCTACCCTGCTTACCCTGCTTATCCTGCCTAGCCAGCCTAGCTTGCCTACCCTACCTACCCTGCCTACCCTGCCTACCCTGCCTACTTTGCCTACCCTGCCTACCCAGTACTTACTACTACCCTACTTACCTACTATTTTTATCTATCATCAATGTTTTTCTCAGCGCACGCCAAATAATGAATTTTATAGGCAACATTTTCCTACCTTGGGTTACATTATTGCAATTTTCATAAGGATCTCTAATATTTTTGAAAATTTATTATAGCCTATGACACTCAGGAATAATGTAGCTTTCTACTGGTGAAAGAATTTTCAAAATCGGTTCAGTAGATCCAGAGATTACCCCTTACAACGTCACAAACTCACAAACTCACAAACCCACAAACTTTACCTCTTTATAATATTAGTATAGATTAGTAATTAGTATTAGTATTAGTATAGATACAATTGTATTATTCCATAATTATGAAAAGTTTAAGTTAGCATAACCTACCACGTTGGCCTTTTCTAAATGGTTCTCTTTTGTTAATTTTGGACACTTTTCCCAAAGCCGACGAGGAAGAGATTAGCTGTCGACTACTTTTTCGTTGAAGAAACGGACAAAATATATAGATCTTGTGTCAATAAAAGAGACATAAAATTATGTATATTAATAGTTGATCGCAAGCTATTTACCTGTTTACACCGCCGCGCCGCCGGCGAGAACTCTCTCACCACTCGTCTGTCGCAGCAACAAGAGCTACCAAAAATAATACTCGCTCAACGATGCTCGCTTGGCGGTCAGAACTCACGCCGAGAGACCAACCAGTAGCATGTGCAGGACTGATCGCCCCGAGCGAGTGGGGCGAGTAATCGCTCGTAGCACAAAAACACTCGCTTCTAGTCATCTGGTTAAATAATCCAACTAATTTTATGTATAGGCCGATAGTTAATTAAACTGATTCAACGTTTCACAACTTGGCGTATTGAAAGTCAGCCCTTTGAAGATGACTGACCAAAACTCAGCAAAGTGAATCAAATTCAGTTCAGTTTTTTTCCACTGCGGCGCTAGTAGTCACCAAAACAAATATGCCGTCTACAGCGCAAACCGTAAATTTCGTTCTTTTAAATTTTAAGTAATATTACTACGTCTTCTTGCAAGTTTCCGCAAAATATTTGAGTCTAAACTGACTGTGAACTCATAGTATCCCCTAACCAAACATCACAAACTCTTCAATATCCAATATAACTATATTACTACACGACATTCAGCTAACTGGTTAAACGTTGCGCTCAATGTCTTGGCTAGTTGTCCTTCAGCCATTTAATTGGATGCCGGCGTTTATTGAACGGCCTAGGCGTCCAATTACAAGCTAATTTAACCAGATGGCTGCGACATATATTTTTGGCTAATTACAAAACACGTTGAGTTAGTCTAAATGCCGTGACAACAGCTATAAGTATTCCTAATAAGGCACTTACACTTATTTAAGGTGTTAAAGATAGATCTAATGACCTATCTTTAACATTTTAAATGAGTGTAGTATTAGCTAATAATTAGGAGATCCTCTTGACGCATGACATCTAATATAATATCTACTCACAACGGATCTTTGTTTCTCTGAATTGGCTATTAGTAATTTTTGTGTCAATATTGAAAGTGAAGTTATCATTGTATATCTGTCTCTTTCACTCGCTTACGTTTGTTGCATCATCCTATCTCGCTTACTCTATGCAATTAAACTGTTTCTTGCGCATTAATTGACAAAACTAACTTCAGAGACACTAAGATCCACTGTGAGTATTATAACTGGCATTCCGTTTATAACAAGCAAATTTATTTGTAGAGGCACCGATAGAGATAATTGGGCATACATATTCAGGGTGATATGTCTGAGTAGCAAGCCGTACTGGCTTGCTGACGGAACGCCGAAAATATATCTGAAAAGTTAGCCCGTTGGCCAGGGGTCCACTTTCAGATTTCCAAATAGACGCTTACCGAGGTCGATCCGTGGTTGGATGACCACCTTTACATAGCGAGATTCTTCCGTGCCTAAGAAAGCACGTTGAGCCATTGATCCCGGCTGTCATTTGAAAATCTTTGACAGTCGTTACGGGTAGTCAGAAGCTTGAGATCTAACACCAGTCTAGCCAAGAGATATCGTGTTACCTAGTTACTGGGTTGTTGAGGTCAGATAGACAGTCGCTCCATGTAAAACACTGGTACTCAGCTGATTCCGGTTAGACTGGAAGCCGGCACCAATTACTTAACAAAAGGGTAGGCAAAATCAGCAAGATTCTAATCAAAACACCTATTGTTATCCAGAGTCCCAACAAACAAATTAGACATTAACCCTTATAGATTGATAAAGATTTTATAGTGTCTCCAGCCCGATAACCCTACTTCCCATCTTTTATATTCAAAAACCTGCATTCACGAAACTTCGCCAACGAAAGGGTTAAAAAAACAAACTTAGTTTTGCAGCTCCGAAAACATTTTCCCAAACAAAGCTGAACTTTAAACTGTTTTCGTAAACGCACTCATAAGTTTGTTTTGCTAAATTTTTTACGTACGTCCTTTATTCTGGTTGAAAAGCGATTGCGTTACGCGAAATTAGACTTTGCTGAATTGGGATAAGCGTCACTGAATTTACAAACTCATCACCACTGCAATCTCAACTATAGTCTCATTACTCTAAAGTTCAATATCGGTTGTCTCATGTTAATATTGTTGTTTTTTGTCTTTCAAAGTTAGGCCATTGTCTCCGAAGTGTCAGCGTATACAAAATCTTCGGTAAGTCTATATTTGAAGTTTCAACTACTTCCCTGTTATTTTGTTGTTCAATTGGTTGGTAAAACAATTTTATTGAATTGAAATTGCACTGTGTTTTCTTATGCTCATTTTTGTGGAAAATACTGCTTTGAGATAAAATATGACTTTTATTTACTTGTCAGTCGTTACAGGTAGGCAGAAGCCCGATAGCCTCAAAACCAGATTTGCAAGAGAAGAGAGTTGTCTTTTTAAAACTGGGTTGCCTACTACAACCGCACCAGGGTTGTGGCCTTCAGCTCAGATAAACAGTCGTTCCATATTAAATACAGATATTTAGCTGGATTTAATTAGACTGGAAGCTCATTAAAATGCCAGAAATGTCTCATCCGTGACGACAGATGGAATAAAACCATAACTGAATGGTTGCCGAGAGACCGTTTAAGGAGTGTCGACTAACTATAACTGGATGGGTGACCTACTAAGGAACATACCTGAAAGAGAGTCGCGTAGATCGCTAAAACATAGCCCAAATAGTAAGTGACCTATACACAACAGTAGATGGAACAAATCTGGAAATCCCCCTACTGGAAAGTTGGGTGATTTACTAAGGAACTCGGGTAAACCTGAAAGAGGCTTGCACAGATCACTAAAACATAGCTCAGAAAGTAGGTGACCTATACTCAACAGTAGGTGGGACAAAACTGGAAGTACCCCTACTGGAAAGATGGGTGACCTACTAAGGAATAGGGAGAAAACTGAAACTCGCGCAAATCACTAAAACATAGCCCAAAAGGTAGGTGGCCTATTCTCAATAGTAGGTGGAAAAAATCTAGCAGTCCCCCTACTGGAAGGAAGGGTGACCTACTAAGGAATACGGGTAAACCTGAAACACTCGCGCAGATCACTAAAACATAGCCCAGACTGTAGGACCAGTCGTTGGACATTTTCGATTGGGAAGCGATACGAAGCGATCAAAGCGAAAACAGTGCAGGTAGGATTGTTTAAAAATTGATTGAGTAATAAAGTATAATTAATTAAAGCTTGCTATTTAAATAATTTATCCCTGAACCGCGGCTCGTAAGAATAATAAAATACTCACATAATATCACGCATATTCCCTGAAGGGTTGGGTTACCTACAGCACAGTCAGCACACCAACATTTCACCAGTTGTGTTGAATTCCCATGTAACAAAATCTATGTATGTTATGAAAAATGTATGCACCACCATGTAAACATTCAATCCACTTCCTATGGGAGGCCAATTGCCATTGTTTCCCATAACATGGAAGCAAAGTAACCTATAATTAAAAATGGACATTTAGCTAATAACACATATTTGTACTTTCCCAGTGGCTACAGGGCCGCTGGGAATTTTTGCCAATGGCCGACGTATTGTATTCTTTGGTTATTTCGCAGATATCAAAGTTGTGTGCACACTCAAAGTGGTTTGCTATAATATTTAGTTTTATTATTATTATTAAGAAGCATTTTTTATTTCCTCCGCATGTATTTTATTTAATCTTGTTATTGTAAAAAGTGGAAAATGTTGTCATTGTTTGTTTATGTTCGTAAAAGTTTATTTCTAGAAATTTGATTTGAAAATCTTTGTATGAGAAAGCTATACTAAACGAGTCACCGAGTGTCCGGTGTGTGTGGCTTTCAAGTGTTTCAATGGGACAATCTACGGGAGCGAAATTGCGGGCAAAATGCTATTTCAAGATACAAATAGTATACTTTTCTCATGTAGTTCAATACACATTCACATATTTATTTAGACCTTATACACTTTACCACGCGAGTTAATTTTCTAAATTAAATGTATCATCTTTATTATGTGAAGTACGATGAAATATGCTAATATAATCTGTAATAGCATAGACTAGTTGTTTTTTTTGTATCTGACTCTTTTCTCCGATTAAACAGCAGTTTTGTCCGAAACGATGGAATAACCGATTGAGATGAAATCGCATGAATTTCGAAGTTTATGTTCGCATCTACCAAACAAGTCAAGATTCCCTATCTATCTCGATATCCACGTGCATATCTCTCGCCTAGCTCCACGTTCAGCACAATCATTAATATTCTCTATTGTGCCTCAGACTTTTGTTTTGACATGAGAACCGACCTAATGGGCGAGCGAAACATTTCCTACCAGAGACAATAACACGCTTTTATTCTATACTAGCTTCTACCAGCGACTTTGCCCGCGCGGAAATAGGGACAATTCCTGAGCAATAAAATAATAATACTATTTAGTCCGTTAGTTTAAAATAGTAGTCACGTATTTAATTTAAAGTTCAGGAGTAGGGCTAGTGACGTCACTTTTAGGTAAAAAGTGTACCAAGTGGTGACATCACGCTAAATTTAGTTGAGATTTTTTTAGGAATCTATCCTATTATCAAAATGGAACATAGATTTAAATATGTATACGGCTATCCGAATGTTTGCTTATACGCGTTACCATACAAGAAACACGGTGTTTTGAATGTCCCGACCACTCCGAAAGATAGCCGAAGACGAACCGAGTTCACTTCGGGTGTCTTCGGTATAGTATGACGTACGTATGGCAAAATTGCGGTGTCAGAAAAACACGCTCCGCCCTGTCCTTCGCATCTTTTCTATCTCTTTGTCAAAATTCATCAAATGGAATCGGTTCAGCCGGCTGTCATTTTTAAAAATCTTGCCCAGGGGGATCGTTTTAACCAGTTACTGGATTGTGGAGGTCAGATGGGCAGTCGCTCCATGTAAAATACTGCTACCCAGCTGCTTCAGGTTAGATTGGCAGCCGACACCAATATCGTTGGGAAAAGATCTCTATACCAAAATTGGTGCAACGGTTTAGGCGTAAAAACGAATGGACACGCCACAATTGCGGCGATAAGCTTCCAAACATCCTTCATAATGCGCACAGCGAATGAATGGAACTCACTACCTGCGTCTGTGTTTCCGAACGCATTCAACCCGAATCTCTTCAAAGTTAGAGTAAACAGGCTCCTTCTGGGTAAGCTCACTCCATCGTCGACTCTGTCTCTGTCACCTATGACTTAGACTGGAGTCAAGAGCAAACCCAACACAAATAAAAAAAAAAAAAAAGATAAGACCTCTTAACCTCGCTATCTTGGAGGAGTGGCTTAAAGGCGCCACGACGTCCTCACCTTCCGCCTGACTCAGTTCCTCACCGGATACGGCTGTTTCGGGAGGTTCCTGTTCAGGATAAGGCGGGGGGAAACGCCCGGGTATTACCATTGCGTGGATCGCTCGGAAGACACGGTAGATACGGTGGCGGTCTAGCCCGCTTGGGCGGAGCAACGCCGTGTCCTCGTGGAGGCAATCGGTGGTGGCGAACTCTCCCGTCCGGCCCTGGTTCAGGCCTGGAGATGCCTTCCCAAGCCACCACAGGAGACGCCCTGGGCGTCGCGACGTCGGTCAATTCCGGGCCACCGTAGGCGCGTGCTTGCGGATAGTGAGTAATGGGTAGCTCGCCATCCGATAAGGACCAGGCCCGAGTCGGCAGCGCGTAGTGTTCCACGCGCTCCTCAAAGAGATGTCAGCAAAAACTGACAGGGTCCGCTAGGGCCGATGCCTGTTTGGGTCACGGATAAATTTGAAAGAGAGTTACCGCGACCCTGACACAAGCAACTGAAGGAACACGGGTGGGTTTTAGTCAGTAAAAGTCTGACACGCCCTTCTGCTTCACCTAGAGCGGGAGAAGTCATTGGATAATTTACAAAACAAAAAAACGGCGTTAAAACGAAACAAAGAGACAGACAAAGTTACCTTCGCATTTATAATATTAGTATGGATATTGTTGTCTACTCAACCGATATCATACCTACATAATATGTATAAGAAATATTATAATGTATATTTATTGTTGAAGATTTTATAATGTAACAATAATATATTTGTTCAAAGTTTTCCATTTGAATTTTCAAAACAAAGGATTTCTTTACAAATATACAGTACCTTTGTACCTTAGTTATATGGGTATATTCAAAGACAAATTAAATATCTAAATGATAAATAATTTCAAATGAAAGAGTGTTTTCGAGAAGCGTTCGGGCTTCGTTTAATTAGTACTTAAATAAATAAACCTTTTCAATATAACATAACATCACCCCTGTTTTATGTTTTCCCCGAAGGGTTTGGACAGAGGTTCAACCACATATTCATATTTAGCCAGTTATTTTAAATCCCATGTTGGTACTATATGGTGTTGGTGTCGGCACTAAAGAATAGAACCGTCCCATATCTACCCGTTCTGGGTTGCGGATAAATCTGGGTCGCGGATAAATTTTAAAAAGAGTTACCGCGGCCCTGGCTCAATCAACTGAAGGAACACGGGTGGGTTTTAGTCAGTAAAAGTCTGAAACGCCCTCTCGCTTCACCCAGAGCGAGAGAAGTCACTGGATGAGTACCAACCCTAAAAAAAATTAAAAAATACTGCCCGTGGGTGTCATAAGAGGCGACCAAGGGACTTATTTACCAGAGAATGGGCAACAGCGTTCTCTGTGCACTTAAAACTATCTTACTGCATTCGCCAAGCGTGGCGATTATGGAAAACCTTTCAAACATATAAGCTCACTAAAGAAATGGCCCCTAGTGCCCGGTAGACTGTCTATCCTCAGCTACGGTAGCGTTTGAGGTTACAGCATGGAATGGGGTGCAGTGGGCCTGGCTACCCCAATGAACACCGACGACTGGACCTGGCAACATATGACACGCGAATACTCCGGACCGACGTGAAGATAGCCGAACTCGAGGAAGAATTGAGCAGCGAAGAATTGCAATATTATATGATTATCTGAAGTCCGAAGAGTATGGGAAGACTCAATAATCCTCAAATCCGGTAACTTGCTCTATTTCCGAGAGGATTACTGGCAGTCTCAGGGTGGTGTCGAGTTTATCGTCCATAAGTCCATTGTGAACAACATGGTAAAGATCGAGAGTGTGTTGACTAGGGTGGCGTACCTTATACTCAGGCTATCCTCAAGAGATTCGCTGAAGGTCATACAAGTCTACGTCCCGACCTCGGCACAACCCGACGACGGGGTTTCAAAACTCATTTCACAGTAGTCATGGGAACTTCAACGCAAAACTGGACAAACGAGACTAGAATGAGCTGCAAGTGATTGCCGTGCAGTTTGGAGTTGGACGTTGGGAGCACTGGGGCATGACCCCGGTGGTTACTGGCCAGTTTTATGGAGAAGGAGGGCCTCTATATGATGAAGTCCTTACAATAGAATAGAATATAATGAAAAGCGAGCACACTGGTCCACACTTGGCAGAGCCCCGATGGTGCAACTAAAAATGAGATCGATTTCATCATATCAACCAAGAAGCTAATAAAGAATGTTCAATGATGTCTCTATGATCAATTCGGTGAAAACCGGGAGCGAAAAGTCTTGAAAGTGACCTCCACCGCTTTAATACCGAAAGTTAAAATCCCGTTTGAGCGGAATATGGGCTCCAAGGTCTTTATAAGGGATTTGACTATTGGGCAGAGCCACCTCACGAAACTTAATAACTATGGTGATAGCAGGATCGTATCCGCCAAACTGGAACTTCTGAGGGCGATCGAGATATTCTATAGGTAGTTGTACACGTCAACCAGAAAACTCATCGCGAATTGAGCTAATAACCCTAGAGCTAGATTGACCCGAAACTATATTAAAGACTGTCTACAGGCTTCAGCACCATAGACGACATACATACGTTGCGGTAAGTTTTACAGAAGACTTGCTTCTCTTCTTAGCGTTTGCGGACTACGAGAAAGTCTTCGATTCGATCGAGACTTGGGCTGTACTGCAGTCTCTCCAACGGTGCCAGATCGAATATCGGTACATCGAGTTATTGAAGTGTTTGTACGAAAATGCCCCCCTTGTCAGTTCGACTTCAGGATCAGACCTCGGAAACTATCCTTCTGCAGTGAGTTGTGAGACAGGTAGACGTCGTATCTCCGAAACCGTTCACCGCTGCATTGTAAGATGTCTTCAATGTTCTGCACTGAAGAGGTCTAAGCATCAACATTAATGGCGAGTAAGTCACTCACCTTCGGTTTTCCGACGATATAATGATCATGGCTGAGACTTTTGAGGACCTCAGTGCAATGCTCGATGATCTCAGTAGATCTTCCGAAAGAGTGGATCGAAAAATGAACATGGAGAATACCAAGGTCATGTTGAATGCCCATGTAACACCCAATCCTATCATGATTAGAGGCTTTACTCTCGAAGTTGTTGACGATTATGTCTATGACCAGTTTGTGTTGTCAGTGACTAAAGCTTTGAGACGAGGTCGCTCAGTCACAATGGGCCTCAACATAAAGCTTACAGTCACCTAAAGGGCAATGGAAAGGGCTATGCTCGGAGTTTGATTGCGTGATCGAATCAGAAATGTAGAGGATCCGCAAGAGAACCATGATTACCGACATAGCCCGAAGAATTGCCAAACATAAGTGGCATTGGGCAGGGCAATTTGCTCGCAGAATGGATGGTTGATGGGGCCGAAAAGTTCTGAAGTTAGTAGTAAAAATTCTGAGCGTTGTAAGTCCTCCCACCAGTTATACCAACGTCCTGGGTGCGAGACGCACGGGACTGGTCATTGTGTCATCGCTTGGGAAAGGCCTATGACCAGCAGTGGACTTCTTTCGGCTGCTATGTTGATGATGATGATGAATAGGGTGCGAATCTATTGCCATCAACCGAGCACAAATCTATATTCCAGATTGAAAAACCTAATAACACTTTAACACTAGATCAACGAGGCAGTTAATCTTGACAAATGTAATAAGTATGTATGTTTATTCCGATACCTACTGAGCGTGAGGTCCAGGACTGTATTCCCGGGTCGAGCAACTAAACGCGTGGTTGAGTTTTACCATCTTGATTTTTTCAGTTTCATCCCGGTTGTTGGCTATACGCAACATACAACCTAAATAGAACTGGTGATATGAAGGTTGGGTTTAATATATTACCTTTTTTTCTGGCTAGTGGCCGCCCGCGTCTGCATTATAGCGGCGCGCGTGGAACACTACGCGCCGCCACCTCAGGTCCATGTTTGGGTGGCGACGGACGTCCCCGATTCCGTCGCTCCTGTACATTTAGGGGTACAGGGGCGCGTCTGGTGCGTATTGGGGGAGCGGATAAAATCTCCCTCTCCCTTTCCGCAGCCTCCTACTGTGAGACGATTGTTTCGCAGAAGGAAACTACCGAGTCTCAGAACTACTCGCTGCCGACCATAGACTGGACTACTACACAAATTACCTAGGTAAACTTTGGCAAAACCCATCGGAGAATACACACAAGATTACCTCTACTGTTTTGTAGAACAATATCCTATATTCTTATTTTAATATTTTATGAAAGTCTTAGTTTTCTAGATTCCTTTGAGAGACCTTAATAAACTCGCCATCTTTTGTCCCAAAGCACAGAAAACGCTGTAACAGTTATTAAGCAGGAGACGGCTTCAAAGAAAACCTATTACCTCTGGCTATCCCTTTTGTGCAATAGCGTTAGTGTCAAGGATTAAAGAAATGTGCATAAGAATTATTAAGTACCTATTGTAGTCTGAATCATAATATTCAGATTACAATAGGTAGGTACTCTATATTTTTGATTCGTGATTGACATAAAAAATAAGACATAAACATTTAAAGAAAAATATATTTTTCAAGAGTGAATAGGTTTCTTCTAGGCAAGCGTGCTTCACCGTAGACCACATCATCGCTTAACATCAGGCGAGATGGTGGTCAAACGCTAGCCTATAGATTAATAAAAAAAAAAAAAAAAGCTTAGAGATTGTAGCAGTAGTAGTTAGTTTTTGATCCACGAATTTAAGGTCTATTGTGAATCTAAGTTTTTCAATTGTGAATCTAAGTTTTATTTAGCTTAAGTTTAGTACAAATCTTGGGTAGAATTTTTTGCTACCGAATGTGTTCCTCCTATATCGGCACTGACTGTACAACAGGTCAGTGCCGAAATAGGGGAAATTGAAAAATGCTTCATATTTTATATTGCGTACCTATCATATTTTACAAAAACTGTGATATGTCAGTGGTTAAGAAACTGCCTCATATACTCGAGGTCATCCAGGCAAGTACATTTTTTTATTTTTTGTTGGGTGGGAAATCATCTAATGACTTCTTCCGCTCTGGATGAAGTGGGAGGGCGTGACAGACTTTTACTGACCAAAACACACCCGTGTTCCTTCAGTTGCTTGTGTCAGGGCCGCGGTAACTCTCTTTCAAATTTATCCGCGATCCGATCCTTATCGGACGGCGAGCTACCCATTACTTGCCGTCCGCAAGCTCGCGCCTACGGTGGCCGGGAATCCGCTTGCGACTCCCGACGCCCGGGGCGTCTCCTGCGGTGGCTAGGGGCGTGAGGGCTTCTCCTTTGAGTCTCCCTATCCAGACAAGTACCTACCAACGCGTTTTTTTCATCTACTTCCTTAGCTTATTTTGAACATCTGGAAACCTGGATTTACAGCATAATCTACAAGTAAAATTTCAAAATTTAAAAACCCGCGACCCATTTTTATTTCATGCTCCATAATTTATCTAGTACTTATTAGATACGCTTCGATCGGCAATCTATAGAAAACGTAATTATGACACGTATCTTGCGAAAACACTCCGATTCAAACAGTAAAACGCCCATAACTGTTGAACGGCTTACACTTACAGAACCCTCTCGACAAAATCATCTTTCAAGCAAAAACTAAATCAAAATCGGTTCATCCGTTTAGGAGCTATGATGCCACAGACAGACACACAGATACACAGGAACACACGTCAAACTTATAACACCCCTCTTTTTCCGTCGGGGGTTAAAAAAATTGTCAACGTGCCTTGATCAAGCATGGTGATTAATCCCCAGTACGATAATACAAGACTGGTGTATTTAGGAGCTATGATGCCACTGACAGACACACAGATACACAGGAACACACGTCAAACTTATAACACCCCTCTTTTTCCGTCGGGGGTTAAAAATTGTCAACGTGCCTTGATCAAGCATGGTGATTAATCCCCAGTACGATAATACAAGACTGGTGTATACAGATAGAACTTAACGCCATATCCACCCTTTCTTTAATCCAAACCCAAGCTAAACCGGGTTGCACACATTTAATTACTCTCCGGGTGAAATTATTTGACGCTTAGCCCGAGAACAAACGGGCACGGAATTTAGTTCCAGCCTTAAATTTTAATATTTTAAAGGTTTTTTTTTAAAGGTGTTGTTCCTTATGTGAAGGGTAGATGGGGCGTTAATTTTTGGAACTGTGCAAGTTTGAGTTTAGATTTTCTAGACAATGGAGCGTTGATGAAGGTGTAGTGGAAGTTTAGGTTCTGTGAAATATGATGTTTAGAATTTGTGTATAGGAGGTTACTGTCCTGGCAGATGGTTTTTCTTAGCTTAAATCTACATGCTGCACTTTTATCTCCAGATTATAATTTAGCTTTCAAAACTCATATACGTCACTATCTGACCCCCGCAGCTTCGATCCCGTCAAAATTATAGCCTACCGTATAATAATAGTTTCGGAGCCTATTCGGTACAAACAAACAAAAAAATCTTTTCTCTTTATAATATTGGTATAGATTTCAAAACTCATATACGTCACTAGCTGACCCCCGTGGCTTCTTTGCTTTGGGTTTTCCATCTGGAATTTCTGCAGATCAGAGTCTGGACTTGCGCACAGTTAATGGCAATATGCTTGCCCCTTGTAACGTGGGACTTGCAAACATAATTGGTGAAATATTGGAAGTATGTCCCACGCGTGATCTTATTTCGACCCCGTGGGTTTCCGCATTATCGAGGTGGGGGGCTCAGTAACCGTGGCTTGGTTACTCACGATGAACCGAAGAGGAACCCGAGGAGGCGACATAGGCGAAATCGCAACTGAGGCGGGCCGCGTACCGTATGGAGCGTCCCAGGTCCCATACGATATTGCGGCTGAGGGTTGGAGGCCGCGGTGGGATAGTAGTGTCGGTATTGTAGTGCGTCGCACTACTTACCTTTCGCGGCCTGGACGGGGTTCTCAGCATCTGATGGCGGACGCGGTGTAATAACTCTAATAGTGTCTTAAATGGACAAAAACGTTACTTTTGCTTCTCTATAAATATATACTAATAGTATAAATGCGGAAGTAACTCTGTCTGCTTGTTACGCTTACCTAATTTTATCAGCTAAACTAATTTTGGTGTGGAGATAGATTCATCATCACCATCATCAGCCTCTTAACGTTCCCACTGCTGGGATACAGGCGTCCTCTCTGTGAGATAGGGAATAGGCCATAACTCACCACGCGGGCCAAGTGCGGGTGAGTTATGGCGTGGATGTCACATGTCTTCAAATTTTTGTTTCTAAGTCATGCCGGTTTTTTTTTTTTTTTTTTTTTTTTTATCTATTATAGGCTCGCGCTTGACCACTATCTCACCTGATAGTAAGCGATGATGTGGTCGATAGTGGAGCACGCTTGCCTAGAAGTAACCTATTCACTCTTGACTTAAAGACCCCTAGATTGTAGCTATCGGGAAACACAGACTCCGGCAGGGAATTCCACTCCTTAGCTGTACGCATAATAAAAGTATTCCCAAAACGTTTAGTGCGTATGGGTGGGATGTCCACCATATATCGATGACGCATCGCCGTACGTCTGGTAGTCCGATGATGGAACGGGCTGGGTGGAATTAAATCATGCAATTCCATCGCACACTCCCCGAAATTTTGAATCAGTACCTCGTCCGTGCCTCGCACAGGGCTCGGCTCGCGCCCGCTACGGTCTAGAATTATTCATCCTTTAGTGTGTTACCGTCTGAAGCCGCTGGCAGAAGCTATTTTACGATATACACAAATAATATTGAATATCAAGATCATTCGATTCATCAAATTAAAGAAACATCTGATAATGGTTTTAAAAAAGCTTTTCTAACACAATATATACCTACTAGAAAAATCGTGAAACACATAAAGTAGTGCCAACATCTTAATTTACTTTACGAAAAAAAGTGCAAACGTATCAGGAATGCGCCAGAAAATTGTGCAAAGGTATGGACGCACGAGAAAAAAGACATAAAATAACGCCACGCGGTCTGCAAATAAAATAATTGTAAATTCTTTGAAGTAGCGTCAGCAAATGAACTTATAATTAAGTTATATAAATTATTGTTGATAGTTTTGTTTCCAGATGTATATAACTTGACAGTCTCTTATGCACACTCATAATAACCTTACTATAAGAGCTTATGGTCACCTGGTGGCGGTGTGATTGTATTTTTACCGACTTACCAGCAAGAGGAGGTTCTATGTTCGATTGTTTGTAATTGTTTTTGTATGTATGATCACCAATTTACCTCAATTATAAACGGATTTTGAAAATCCTTTCTTAATTTTTTCTCTGTTTCAACTGTCACAATATCTGTGTATGATGTGTTTTTATACAAAGCTGGCAAGTTAAATTTGACCTACTTCCCGGTGGTTCATTAAGCTGACATTTTGGACAAACGTTTGTTCCTCGCGAAGTAGTGACAATGGAATTTTTAATGACGTTGACACGGTTGGCGCAGTGGTTGAGCGATCGGCTGCTGCGCTGCGTGTCGCGGGTTCGATTCCCGCACGCAACAAATATTTGTTTGGCCTACAGATAGTTGTTCAGGATCTGGGTGTCTTGTGTATTTGAGTTTAAATGTTTGTAAACGCACCCACGATACAGGAAAATATCGAAAAAAGAAGAAGAAAATAATGTAAAAGCTGGTTTACAGGGAAAAATAAATCTTAAACCCAGTTTCTGAACGAAAATTAATATAAAAAATTGTCAAACGCGTGTTTACCTCTATGTTTGGTGTCATTAATGTTTAACAGTCAACCGCATTAATTAGTTTGCGTTTAATTTGTACAGCGTCGATAATTCGTTTCCAGGAACTAGTTTCAAAATAGCGACTTAATCGGAGAGATTTCAAATTAGCCTCAATTTATGTAATTATCTTAACTTCTCCGAATAGCTGTAGTTAATATATACCATTATAATAAACTAGCTTCTACCATCGGCTTTGGCTGCTGGAAACTCGGCAATTATCCCTAAGGAACGTACTCCGGGGATAAAATAGTCCTTGTCCTTTTTCAAGAACAACCTACAATCTCTATTCCAAATTTCATGAAAATTAGCACAGCGATTCGAACATAAATACTCAACAGACAGATAGTCAGACGGAAGGGCAAAGTTACTTCCACATTCATATTATTAAGTAAGTCTTTTAAAAGGCGGTACAGATAATGAATTCAAGGCATTAATCTTTTTGGTAGCTAATATTTATTCTTTAGTAAGTAGGCACCTACTTACTAAAGAATAGTAAGTAAGTAATCTTTAATAGGTAGGTTAATTACGTCAAAATAAACTAGAAAAGTCATGAATACTTGATAAAACTAAATTACGGTTATTTGCTGGCAAAAATATTTTGTCCGTCAGTTACCAAAAATACCTTATACCCTATATTGGATACCTATTTTTCATTTTTCCAAGCAAAAATGACGATGATGTCACAAGTTCACTTTTTACTCAAAAGTGACGTCACAAGATAATTATTGTGACTTATTTATTTTTTTATTATTGACATGTTTTAAATTAAATAATTATTGTAATTCCAATGAACTGCCAATTAATTTTGTTATATTTATTATTATTTTGAATTGTAAACCTTTGCATGCCCATGTGACGGTAAAATATGGAGAACTTTATTATTATATAAAACACCTATGTACTCTACCCATGTTTGCAAAGAAATAAATGATTATGATTATTATAAGACTCACAAGCTCCACACCTGCAGGGCGAGCATGGCCTCTGTGATAGGTTTTAGTCACGCATTTTATCACGCATTTTGTTCCCAAAATGTGACAAAAATGTTTGACTCAAGACTGTCACAGACGCCGTGCTCCCCCGGCTGCTCTCTATATTTGTATTTTTTTGTTGTACTGATACAGCAAAAAATGCGTGTCTAATATTTTTACTAAATAGATTACTAAAAATAATAATTATTATTTATCTCAGAATCATAACTATTTGTTCCACCTCGTTCTCAAGAAATCTGGGAAGCACAATCAAAGAAAACTTTGATACTTACACACATACATACATAAGACTGTCTTAGCATTTTCAGAGTCACAGAAATGAAGAATTGTGAATAAAGAATTGTAGCCCAAGAATAAAAGAAATAGCTACCCCGTGTTATATTTGTTCAAAAACTTTATATTGAGCATTTCGCTTGTTTATTCTGCTGTCGGTACTCGCAAACACTAAGATGTAAAGGTGAGTTCAGAAGATACGTCTTGATTTTGTAACTTCTTATTACTTTTAGAGATAAATACAGCTATGAAAAAGAACTGCTCTGAGATTGCCTACCAACTTTGAGCAATCATTGTATTTAATGTATGACGCCTTCTCTTTATAAGAAGAGGCCCTTGCTCTGCAGTGAGACAGAAAATAGATTATTATAGAAATATGAGCTATGCTTGCCAAGAGTACGTGGCTAAATAATATCAAAAGCACGAGTAGATCTTCGAGGTGAAGCAACGTTTGTCAAGGTCAGTCTGAAGATGGGTGAAAGCAGGTTAAAACTTTCTAATTCATACTCCTTAGTAATGGCAAGGTTAAAATAAAATATATATATTATTGATTTATGTATATTATTTGTGAAACCACTCGATATTTTTTCGCATCTTTTGCATATTCCTCCAAAACGACTTGGATATTTAAAAAAAAACTACACAGAAAAAAATATGGTTAGAATTTCTTCTTAACCTACATAGGATAAGTAAATTAAAAAAATATTTTGCAAACAAAACTGTCTGAAAGGAGTTCCAATATGAATATTCTGGCTCCGAGCGGGCGCACAGCCAGTAGGTACCGCGTTAACATTGGAGAATATATACGTCTTAAGCCATTGGTCACGTGGTCACGGTCGTCATTTGTATCTTTGAGTTGTTACGGATAATTTGGAAGACAGAATTTCTGACAACCAGATTGGACAGTGGCTATCGTTTTACCCAGTTACTAGATTATGTAGGTCAGCTAGGCAGCTACCCCATGAAAAATACTGATACTACTTATAGCTACGCATGGTAAGCAAAACGATCATTTATTTATCTTTAGTAAATATAGTACAAGCTATCTTTGTACGCGGCTCTATGTGTGGGTGGCTGTTTGCACTGCCGCGTCACTGCCACACAAATTAAGACGATGACATTCGCCAACAACCTTGAGGGAACAAAACGCGCACTCGTTTCAAAACCGTGCGACCCAAAATTAAATAGTTTTTGTACTTTCCTTATTATTCTATGAGTTAAAAAAAAAGCCTCGGATCAATATGTAGATAATCAAATTGTCTTTGAGATGGTAACAATTTCATTAAAATACGCCCGGCGATTTTGGTGCGATTGTCCTTTTTTTTGTCCGTGTTTGAGATAACTTTACAAATTAATTACACTATGTTATATGAATAAAACTCAAAATTTTCTTAGATCTAATTATTAAGAAAATGGTCTAATATGACATAAACACATCAACACGGTCTAGGGATATTTTTAAAAAAGCGAATTACTATCAATGTTTTAATTATTTATATGACATGTATATATTTAAAAGATACGTTATTTAATATTCTACCATTTTTTAATAATGGTTATGGTACTTCGATTAAAATTTCAGGATTTTATGGAAAAAAATGAAGCATAGACGGTAACCGTATATGAATTAACTTTTAATTTATGAGTAAAACTGAAAAAAATAGAAAAATCATTTAATTTGTGTTTATAAACTTGAAGTTAGTAGTCTGAGAAAGCGCCCATGATGTTCATAACAAATCCGCAACGATTCGGCATGCTCAGAATAAGGTTGTCAATGTCTTGCTGCGGAATATTGTCCCATGTCCTTCTGAGGTGCGCAAAATGTTGATCTTCTGTAGCCAGATTTTCAGGAACATCCTTCAGAGCTCTTCTTTGCAGCATATCCCACGCATGCTCAATGGGATTTAGATCTGGCGATTGAGCAGGCCAGTCTAAGGCCCTAACATTGTGTGTATGTAACCAAGCTGCTAGCGTTCTCGCCTTGTGTGCCCGGGCATTGTCGTGCATGAGCAGGAAATCTTGCCCCATTTGTGTTCAGTGGGGCAAGATTACGGGCCCCAGCACCTGTTGGACGTATCGTTCTGCCGTCATATTGCCCCGCACCCAAACGAGATCCGTCCGTCCTCCAAGACGAATTCCTGCCCAAACCATAATTGTTCCTCCTTGGTATGGGTGAACTTCCTGAGGGTTCTGAAGACGGCTCCATCGTCCAGGAACTCGCCAAACACGCGTCCTTCGTGAATCTGGATGGAAGCCGAACCTGGATTCATCCGTGAACAGCACATTGGACCATTGCTCACGGCCCCAGTCCACGTGGTTCTGAACCCATTCTAATCGTCGTCCACGATTGCCTCTCCGTAAAGGTGGGACCCGGAGTGGTCTACGAGAGCGTAGATTGCTTTCATGAAGCCGCCTTCTTACAGTTTGGTCACTCACAAGCACTTGGTGTTCCACTCGCAGCCTTTGGACCAATTGAGTCGCCGTTGGATTTGGTTGAGCTCGCGCAGTAATTTGCAAAAATCGGTCTTGTCTGGGGGTAGTGATGCGACTTGGCCCCCGGTGCCTCTCCGCTACTTCATCTGTGGCACGATAGCGTGTCCACAATCTTGAAATTACATTTTGGTGGGTCCCTATGGCCTCAGCAACATTACGCTGAACAGACCCAGCTTCCAGCATTCCCACAGCTCGTAACATCTCCGCCCTCGTCAAATGTTGGCGTTGCATGGCTACAATACCTCAATTTTAACTTTATTTTTCGTTTAAAAATGAAAAAAAAACTGTAAATAAACGTAATTCGTATTGTTTTCTAAATTTCGCACAAATGAAAATTCCCTCTCTTACACATCAAGACATTTTTATGCCACCGAAACAAAAGAATTTTCAAAAATTTGAATTTCGAATTAGTCTGAGATAAATTACAAACAAATCGGTGTATAAAAGATTCCAATGCGGCCAGTACTTTTCGAGTTATTTAATTGAGTATGAAATATCCCTAGACCGTGTTGATGTGTGTATATTTTTTCCATAAAAATACGTAGTTTAGATGTGATTCTCATTTTAAAATCAGCTACTCAGGGTTATCTGCGCCTTAAAGCACGCACACATGGCGCCGCGCGCAAAGATGAATTGAACTATCTATAACGGGTGCTTGAACGCATCAAAGTAGACATTCCTATCGATTATGCAATAAGTCTAACACCCTCCCTAACGAAGCACGTCACAGGAATTATCACTGGAATATTGTCTCTTTGATCAGCGTATAGAAGGTACAGGGAGTTACGACAATTCTATACATAGAATTGATTATATTTATGATTCTATAACACGAATGTACCTGTATATACTGTGAGGTATCTGCCTATATAAAGGAAAACTCCTTGATCATATTAGGACTGGCAACAGATAACTTGTCTTGAAAGGTAATTGAAATTCTACCGAAACTTAACACAAATATTTACCTAACGGAGGTATCAATCTACAATTGAGATACGACCCTTAAAACCCCTTTTAAGGCTTAAGTCATGGCAAACGAGTTACCGGATATGTATTTTAATTTCAGTTAACGTACATATATGCACTAACAAGTTAACGCCGTCATGCTTGAACCTCCTTCTTCTCGTATAAACAATCAAAGTTCGTAGTCTGTTATTCTAGTGTTTTTTTATCGCCATTAAAAAATGGCTGCTTTTACAACTCCTTTGAAAAAAAAACATTTATACATACATAAACTCATGCCTTTTTCCCATGGGGGTAGGCAGAAACTACAGAACGCCACCTGCTACGATCCTTACATACTTCTTTTGCTTCACTCACATTCATACATCTAGTCATACACACACGCGGTTATGAGTACTGCGCACCTGGCCTTTTTGAAGAACATTACCTATAAGGTCTATGTATGTCTTTCTAGGGCGTCCCCTCCCGGCGTTTCCATTCACGTCTGCCTTGTAAATACATTTCGTTAGTCGCCTTTCATTCATCCTCTCAACATGGCCAAACCATCTTAACATACTCTTTTCAATTTTAGTCACTACATCAAAGTCAAAAAAAACATATTTATAATATATTGTTAAGCTATTGCATAGCTTCTATCGCGGGCCTTGATCGTGGAGACCGAATCCAGAAATTCCGTAACGAAAATAACCTTACACCCGGCACATTGACTCTTCTCACCGCTAGATGGCGTTTTTTTTTTGCGGGAGGAGGTATACGGTTAAGGGTGGGGGGGGGGGGGGAGAGGAGGGGTAAATCCTATCTTGTTCTCCTGGATGAAGTAGCGCGGTGCACGGGGGTCACTTTTGCTTGTCAAAGAAAAGCGACCTTATTTCAATGTGAATAAGGGTCACTTTATATGTTCGTTTTGTTTTTCTAACGTTTTTAATTTTTATTAATAAATAAATAATAAATTTTTAGCAGTATGATAAAATTAAAATATTGTGGTTTTGCAACTCTATACAATTCGACATTCAGACGCATTGTTTAATTTCGTTGACACTGTGTGTTGTAACCTACTGAAATGATTAGCTCGACTTTCGACTAATTCGACCTTGATTATCAATTTATTTTATAAAAGACTAGCGCTCCGTCCCGGCTTTGCCCGTGACAAATTATATACAAAAACCTTCCTCGTTTCTCGCACTTTCTTTTCGTGAAAACTGCATTAAAATCTGTTGTGTAGTTATTGAGTTTATCGCGAACAGACGCATCGGAGGATTTTGTTTTCTTTATCTATACTAATATTATAAAGAGATTTGTATTTTTGTATGTAACAAATAAACTTAAAAACTACTGGTCTGATTTCAAAAATTCTTTCACCATTGGGAAGCTACACTATCCCCGGGTAACATAGGCTACTTTTTGACCCTGTATTCTCACGGGAACGGGAACTACGCGGGTGAAACCGCGAGGCGTCCGCTAGTATATTATGTAGTGATAGTGATTTTCTTAAAGCCTCCTTCATAGTTTGATATTCGAATGTTCGAACCCAGACAGGCGTTTTACTTTGTCTAAATAATTTCATCACTATTGCTCTTAAAACGGCGAAGGAAAACCGGCATGTCCTAGAACCAAAACTTCGAAGACATGTGACATCCACCAACCTGCACTATCCCCGCGTGGTGGAATAAGGCCTATTCCCTCTCTCACAGAGAGGATGGAGGAGGAAGCTTTTTTTCTTACTATCATTACATAATATACTAGCGGACGCGTCGCGGTTTCACCCGCGTAGTTCCCGTTCCCGTGGGAATACAGGGTTAAAAAGTAGGTGTGACATAGGCTGATAGTGTAGCTTCCCAATGGTGAAAGAATGTTTGAAATCAGTCCAGAGGTTTTCGGATGGTTCCGATCTTCGGTGCTTGTGCGGTGTCTCCCCACAGACCATGGCCCACCTTTCGTCTTGTGCCGCATGTCCTGTTGTCTGTTCACGTGACGACCTTATGACTGCGTCGGCGGAGGGCGTTGCCGTGGCTGAATTCTAGGCAAGACAAGGCATTTAACTAAAAAGAGTGTTTGTCATCGACACGCTAAGAAGAAGAAGAGAGGATGCCTGTGTCACAGAAGCGAGAACATTAAGAGGCTGATGATGTTGAAGACACATCATTATTAAGTTATTCTTTACCTTCATAACGGACGGAGTCACGGGCACAACTCTTATATTTAATAATATGCACGCACCCTAAGCCAGTGCTACGGATTGCTCCTACAAAGGATGAGGTAATCATGTCAAAGTGGAGAAATTCCTCACATACTTGCTGGCATTTAGATTAAATGTAGAGGTAGACAGATGCTGTTTACTGTCGGATTTAATTATGTTTATACAGCTAGTTTTGTTATAACAATGCAAGATTCTTCTTGGCTTTACGTATCAATTCATCGTACGATATATGCAAAAAATAAGAAAGAAAAATTATATATTTGTGACCCGTACAGGAGACACGAGAAATAAGCATAAAATTAAACAATAATAAAAAATAGGAACCCCGTGCGAGACCAAAAAGGCTCCTATGTCAGCATATGCAGGGATATCCAAAAAAGAAATAACGCTGCGCTGATATTCTGATAGGGCCCACTGTTGATGCTCTAAAAATAACTCTTAAAAATGAAAAAATAAACCAGTTGTCCATTATATTAATTGCTCACATACCTAATTCCATAAATTAATCGACTTCTACTTCTTCTTTTTTAACCGACTGCCGAAGGAGGGTAATGTGTTTATCAGTATTTGTATGTATGTATGTATGTTTGTACCTATGTGGCGTTCCAGAGACCAAAAGTGTTGGCCGATTGTGATGATTCGTACGTCAATCGATTCGTCTTAATCTTGCGAGTGTCACTGACTACATTAAAACTGGAAAAAAAAAATGGCGGCTTTTGGGCGCCATATTGTGAGGTCCCTATTTTATTTTCCTTCCAATCCTATCGTGTGGGGTATCAAAATAAAGGGTTTTGAGAGGCAATTTCAAAAATATATAACACTTACATGTTTAAATGTACATAATTCGTATAATATGTTAACTAAAAAGTGTTAAATAAAAAAAAAAACAAAAAATCTATTTTATTCTTGTTTATAATTTTAAAAGTAAAAGTAAATATTTTGTTTGTTGTTTACATCTTTTTAGTTCGCTTTGTAAGCAGTCGGGTTATTTGTGTTTTTTTTTTACTGTTTACGCCGTGCGATTGTGGAAGTCTATTCCGCCTGACATTAGGGACTGCCAAACTCTTGCAGTTTTTAAAAGAAGTGTAAAAGAACACTACCTTTCTATTCCGTCATAGTTGCATACAATTATGTAATTATGTTAATTATGTTGCTAGGTTATTTTAGTATAATGTTATTTTGTGTGTTTAAATTGTGACTTGTAGCATCATATTGGATCAACTGTAAAGATGTTATAATTGGTGATAATAAATAAATAAATAAATGTTTGATTATCTTTTATATATATAGGTATTAGTATTTATTGCTTTAATATTTATTTTAAAAATATGTATATATATATATATATTTAATTTTATTCACTGTTGTATATTTTTTTATTTTTTTCACCTTTTTCTTTCGCAGGTATGCTGGAAGAGATTTTTCTGTTTCTTCTTCTTGTCTGTATTTTATGTGTGTGTGTGCATAAATGATTAAAGACACTGTTCTCATGTAAGTAACTTTGTGTCTTTTTTTTTGAGATTAAATATCTTTAAACCTAAATAAATAAATAAAAATATAAGCAAAGGCAGAATTCTTTTTTATGAATTTGTTTTTGCAATAGGAATGTCGTGTATCTCACTAAAGGTCTATCCACAATTCCACACATATCAGGACCGTACCCGGGACGTGACAGGGCTGGGCCCAGGCATTGAATTTTCTAAACGGACGTGTGTGAACGAGTTCATATAAAATGTAAACACCAATATTTTTTTGAGCCCCAGACGGGGCACGGTCCGTCCACGTCCCGGGCACAGCCCTGATATGTGTGGATAGACCTTTATATTATAATTGCGAAAGTTTGGATGGATGGATGTATTTTTGTTACTCAATCACGCCAGAACGGTTAAACAGATCTGGAAGCAATTTGGCACTGAGATAGATTATAGTCTGGAATAGCACATGCGCTACTTTTCATCCCGGTATAATGTTCCTTAGGGATAAGAAAACCCTTTTTACGCGGGAGAAGACTCTGGCAGAAGCTAGTTACTACATAAATAAAACCTTATGTCTAAAAATATTGATGGTGATTTAAAAAAAAACCAGTAAGTAAAGTATATAAGTAAGTGCCAGTATCAAATTCCATTGTTTGTTTGAGAATTCTTCAATATGTTGCATCATCATTACAGCCGAAAGACTTCCAATGCTGGACATAGGCCTCCTCCAGGCGACACCACATTGACCAATCCCGGGTGTTTCGCGTCTACCGGATTCCCAATACTTTAACCTGGTCACAGATAATATAATACTAGCATACAGATGCCTCATCCCATACAAAGAAACCGTGCCGACGTAACTAGCGTTTTTCATCTGATTATACCAATATTTTTTTGAAAATCAGTCGCGTTTGGTTCCACGGCGATAGATAGATCACCATCTATATCCGTGGAACGGAACCGAACGCGATCGATGTACAAAAAATTATCAGGACAGTTTCTTTGTATGGGATGAGACCACTACTGACCAGTTCATCGGTCCACCTAGTGGGTGGCCATCCAACGCGTCGTCTTCATCTTAATTTATATTTTTTCGGGTTTCGTGTGTAAACCCAGGTTTAGTGGTCGTATGCGCAACTGTTGATTATGAGGTCCTGGCATCAATTCAGTTTTCAAGGTCAGGCAAAGTGTGTTACGGTTTTTTCGAACTGATATTTCTCAGTATTAGGTGAACCCGATCTGTGGATGATAACGTTAATCCTAAATTCTGTATTTATGCTCGGTTTTTAAAAAAGGTGGGTGTTAAAAATACTGAGAAAATGTAGATGTCAAAGTAGAATGTGTTTGTTTCAAGTAGGCCATTAAGGCTTGCTAGTTCCGGCGAAGTAGGTAATTAAGGGTCTGAATTATCAAAATAGGTATTCTTTTAAACATTTTCTTGCCAAATCTATTGAAGATGTGGCAGCGGAAAAAAGATATGTTAATCTTGATCATATTTCCGAAAACTTTGTTGTGGCCGAAACACGTTTACGCACAAAAACCTCGATACAATTTAATGGCAAAGTAACCTCTTACCGTGATCTACAAAAAAAAATCCGGTAATACTGACCAGCGCACATTTATTTTGTAAAATTAACAGCAATAACGTATCTTATCAGGACGCAAAACTTCACTGTCGTATATTTTGAAGTTTCATTCATTATTTTTAAGTAATTCATATTATTATATTTTATAAAAAAAAACATACAAATTCCATCGTGCTTCTCTTTCCAACCAGTGCAATTTGACAGTGATCGCTTTATGGTGTTGCTAGGAGGACGTATGTCGCTTTTTTTCGCAAATTCCAAACCATTTTCGATTTATTTCTCGTCAATTCAATCTGTCAAAAAAAAACAGGTATAATGCAGCCAGATCTTGTAGCCTGGTGGTTTTTATTGGAACTAACGAAATCACAAGGAATATTGTCAAAATCTGCATTATTTTTATTCTCTGGCACTAACGCTGTCACTAGCATTTACATGTTTTGTTGTATTATAAACGACTCATGTCATTTAGTTTACTTACTAAGTCCATAACTAAAATGTAATTAAACCTCTTTAAAACTAGAGCTAATGTTATCTCAAAAACGGCACCACGTGACCTCCTCACACCAGAGGGCTGGTGTATATCAAAACCCAGTTTGAAACTATTATATTCCAGGATAGCGCAAATATATATTATAATTTAAAGTAGGAAAGTCATGTTGTACTAGTAACTAAATGACATCTTAATATTTTAAGAGAATACTAAACAAGGAATATGAACCTATGAATTGTACAAATGATATTAATAGTGGTCTAAATTCTATTAGATATTTTAAATTATTCTAAAAAAGACAATGCCGAACCTAGTAAGTTCTGGACATTTGTAAATTTAAGGTGTTTTACAATTTGATGGGACTTTCCTATTGTAAATAATGATTAAATGTAAGCACGAAATCTCAATTCAAATTTAAAGTTTCCATTTCACAGTCAACATTACACAGTCCATTTCCGTATAGTAGAACTCATTAAAATAATATTAATAAAATTATCTGGCTATAAAACCATTATAAATAAATGTGACTTACTGTGCTCTTATATGTGGCAGTCGCATAGAAGCATTCATAATTATAATATTTATTCAATTTGCACGGCAAAGACTCGTATGACACTAGCCAGATTACCTGTTTTAATGATCTTTATTTTCGTAGCAATAAGGTTGCATTCATAGGCAAAATAACAGTGAACGATCTGATGTCAAACTGGCGGCCAGCATCTGCTGGCCGTTAGTTTGAAATAAGAACTTGCGCGGTTATATTTTTGTAAAAACCATCGGAAGAGTCCGTTTATGATGCAGGCCTCTGCGGTCGGCCTTGTGAATTTAATTTTCAAATATTTTTCGCTCCAATTTAAGTTTGCCCCTAAACTATCGATGACAGTGGGCTTGGCTTAGAACCTCAGATATCGATTGTCAACTGTTCGTCCTCAGTCCCTTAATGCGCCACTGTTACCGCGAAGCAAGTGGCGCGCTCGCGTGTGCGTAAAGTCGACAAAAAAGGTCACAGTAAAGGTGTGTAGAGAAGGTTTATTTTACTATTGCTTTAAAAAGTTTCTAAAATACGAGAGTTACAATGCGTGGTAAATAAATAGTAACTTATAGTATGTATAGTTTAAAAAAATGGCATTTAATAAATCGTATTTTATTTGTTCAATTAATTGACTATCTAACTATTTATGTTTTTGAAAACATAAACTGACGGAACAAATAGAAACAAAAAAAAATAAAAATTTACTGTTATTTAATCAAAAACCAAGATGGCACCGATCGAAATTGCCAAAATTTTAGTCATGGGTGTCATCTTTATGGTTTTTGGGGTCGCTAAATGCGAATTTGTGATCAAAATAAAATTCCAAGATGATGCCGACCCTTATTTTTGAATCGTTCGTCATGGTTGTCATTTTCAGTTTTCGGGGTGGGTAATTGTGAATACGTGGTAAAATGAAAATATAATATGACGCCAACCAAAATTTCTAAAGGATTCGTCATGGGTGTCATTTTCGGGGTTTTCGGAGTCGCTAATTGCGAATTTGTGGTCAAAACGAAATTCCAAGAAGGCGCCGACCAAAATTTTTGAAACTTTGGTCATGGCCATCTTGTTTTTTTCATTTTGACTCCATATTAGCATTTAGCGACCCCAAAAACCATGAAAATGACACCCATGAATTGCACGTTTTTGAGACATTCTTAAAGTCCTTCAGAAGCGAACGCGCATTGAAGCTATATTATGTCCGTCGCGTCGCATAATTTTTCATTTGTTCTTGGGTACGTGTACATTACAATGTGTGATGCAACTGTATTAGTGAAAATGTCGATGTGTGGGTTCTAAATAAGTTCTCACGCTCGCAAACCTTCCTCTTAAAAAAGTAGTTTAGTTTTTTACAATACTTACATAAGTACTATACTAATAAATTCATATACGTGAGGACGATGCACCTAGCACTACTATACTACATATAGGTATAAAGAATTACAAGCACTAACAGGTAAATTCCTTCACTTGATAAATAGGAACATGGTTCTCACGTACTTACAAATATTGCTAACATAGGTAAATTACCTAATTCAACAACAACGGGACAGTGTGCGAGTCAATATTTTTAAACAAAAAGAGAATAAAAATAAAGCGTTCATTTTGAATATAATACAAATTAACCAGTTTGATTTTGTCTACAATAAAGATTGGCTTATGGAGCAGGACCAGCATGTTTCCAAGCATTTTTAAATAAAATATAATTTGTAATACGCTTGTTTATAAAGTGTGCTTGTAACTATTGTTTTAAATTTTCTTACATTTATTCTTATATTTTGTTATTGAATTTAACAGAGTACCCCAAGAAAAATGTGTGTACTTTAGCTACGCTTTTGCTGAGAATCAATATACCACAGGTATTTAACGCGATGATTTCGATTATTTATTTACCTATTTCACCCGACGTTTCGGCCGTGTTGCAACGACCGTGGTCCCGGGTAGACGCTTTTGCTGTCACTCAGGTCTGCCCACATGTCTGTCCTACGTCTGTCACAAAAAAAATTGCCCATGGCCTATGAACTTGACATTTGATGATAATGCTTATCACATCTATACTAATATTATAAAGAGGAAAGATTTGCATTTTTATTTGTAACGAATAAACTTAAAAACTACTGGGAAGGGCAGCTACACAATCCCCAGGTGACATAGGCTACTTTTTATCCCTGTATTTCCACGGGAACGGGAACTACGCGGGTGAAAACGCGTGGCGTCCGCTATTTATTATAATATTTTACTAACAAATACCAAAAAATATTCAACATTTCATTTCATTTTTTTTTCCGGCGACGCGGTATGCCCAGAAAGAGATGGTGTGAACGAATTAGAAATCTATCTGAAGGATTGGCCAGACGTAGCAAGAGACAGAAAAAAATGGAAAGACGGGAGGGAGGCCTTTGCCCTGCAGTGGGACATAACAGGCTCATAATAATAATAATTTGTTACGAAACCCTAAATGTGCGAAGACCAACACGGACTTGACTGGTTTTATACATCTGTCTACCCATTATAAAAACATAAGCGTAATATTCCCTTATATAAAGCTCCATTTCGCACCATAATTCAAAAGACTACCTCCACTCAAACATTTTCACTCGAGACTACACAGGATGTTCTACCTACAGCCACTATACACTGTTCACTGTTCAGTATATACACGGTGTGTACGTACAGGTTGTGTGGGTACTTGGCAAACAGTGGGGGTTAATTCTCGCCCCTTTGTAGTAGTATGCTCCTTCCTTAAACAACCGTCCGTCTGCAACGGAATTCCGTTTTGTTTGAGGGAGAGCAGTCACATAGATTAAGTAGGGGAGACTGAGAAAAAGATTTTTGGTAAAGCCTCTGTGAGGAATGTTTGTTTGTTGTGGCAGTTTTAAGGAAGAAAAAATGAGGGGAAGGAGACGTATGAAAGCAGAAGACATGTTAGAGTTAAAGAAAGCAAAATAATTAATGATGCTGAATTTTGAAGCAGGATTTTTGATCTAAGTTTTTCAACCGATTACAAAATAATGAAGAAAGCCACATTATTGTGTTATTTGGTTTTTTGATGGCTAGATTATGATGTAGAAGGCGTTTGGTTTGTTAATCTATATAAATAAGATAACGGGATTAGTTCTTCGAGATAGAACTGATGTGATATTTTGAGCTGGTTTCTGTAACTATGTACGATTTGGGTTAACGTAAATTACTTAGGCAAAACTTACCAATTGCTAAACTACCTACAAATACAACTGTTAACCCACGTCAAAAGTAAAAAAAAACAAAATTCTTTATTATGCGGCACTTTTGAAAGTCAAAAATTTAAAAGTATTAATTATTGATTCTACACAGTCCATTCGGCAAAGTAGCTTGTTATGGAGAAGAAAGAACAAGAAATTCAATATTTACTCTTTCAAAAAACAAGTGTTTTACAATATTTACATACATCAATTAATTCATGTATGTGATAGCGATGCCTCCAGACTAACACTACTATACTAAGTAAATGTATAAAGTATTACAAGCACCAACAGGTAAACTCGTTCATTTGATAATTAGGAACGCGGTTCTCACATACTTACAAATATTGTAAACATAGGTAACTTAATCAAAAACAACGGAAAAGTGAGGGAGTCTATATAAAAAAAATAAAGAAATAGGAATACAATAAATATGAATAGGTATATAAATTAACATATTTGATTTTGTCTACACTAAAGATTGCCTTATGGAGCAGGACCAGCATGTTTCTAAGCATTCTTAACTTGAATATATTCATCTAATTTGCTTTTTATCAAACGTTATAATTTTTCTTTCATTTAGTTTAAATATAATTATCACAAGGTATTTTGTTATACAATTTAATACAGTACTCTATGAAAGATTTGTGTGTACTTTAGCTAATCTATAAGATGGATGATCTAACTTATTTTTATTTCTAGTATTACAATTGTATTTATAACTAACTTTACTAATAAGATGTAAATTTTTCCTTACATACATTATATTTTTATAAATGAATTGGCTAGAAACTGTCATAATATTAATATTTTTAAATAGTTCCCGAAGAGATTATCGGTGACTCAGCTAATATATGGCTCCGATAACTCTCTTTTGCAATATAAATATGGACTCAATGTTCATATATGTGATAGCGACCCCACAGCAAAATATCGTATGACATATTAATGATGTGAAAGTAACTAAAACGCGCGGTTTCTACATGCGTTAACTGTCTTATCTTTCTAACAGCTTATGCGGCTGATCTTAGCCGACCCGCAAGAGATGTTATGTGAGGACCCCATTGTAGTTTGTCGTCTAGAGTGATTTTTAGGAAAACTGTTTGATTTATAAAGTCCAGCTTTTCTCCATTGAATATGATGTCGCATTAACTACTTCTATCATCTAAGACTATCATCAAGAGACAATTAACCAAGTAAGCAACATAATCGCTAACCGGACTACAAACATTTCACCATTTCAAGAGCTCATTCATTTAATAGCTCTTGTGCATAAACGGCACGACACAAAAAATATTATTTATCATTCCATAACCTTATATCTGTAGTTGCCGGAGAGTGAGGCATAGATGTGTAAAACACGTATATTTTAACAATTTATATACGCATATATATATTTTACTTTTTTTTTTTAAGTGATGGTACGTAACAGACAAGCTTATTTTTATGAACCGGGAACAGATGTAGACTTCAGGCTGCTGTTGAGAAAATTCAGATGGAGAAACCCGAAACTAGTCCTACTTGCTCTACAGTACAACTTAAGTTCAGAAGAGTAACAATTAACAAGGCAATCCCACCGCACTATACCCAAACCACTACAAATCCTAAAAGCCAAAATCAAAAGTGGCAACCACCTGACAAGCGCCGAGGCAATGAAGCTCGAAGAAGTCCCGGAGAATGAATTTAACTGTCTTGGATCCCGCAACGAATTTAATCAGAGAAGAATAAAGGACGACTAGAAAAAATACAAATTTCCATTTCCCTCCATATCAAGCAGGAAACAGAACAAACAAGGCCAATAGGCACAAAGGGTCGTTTACAACTGGGATAAGCCCAGTGGCCTAGCATCACGGATACTAACATTGTAAGCTGTTATATTTGATTCCAATAATAGGTATGGCAAAAACGTTTGAACGCACAGAAATTTGTTCAAGTTTTATATATAGTACCGTATAGTAAACTACTCCTGATGCAGCCTGGACATTATTCAACATAATATTGCGTTCATTCGGCCAAAGAATACACTCCCATAAGATATGATGTGCAGATTGTACTTACTAACTAACAAGGCAGTGTCAAATTAAATAATCATCACTGTAAAGAATACAACCCCTCTGTGCTCCAACTTACTTTAAGCCCCACTGCATCACTCTACTCACCTATACTTATACCTACAAAATTGCTACAGCTTTGGTACCTGCTATCAGATGCGCGAAACTTGACGTACTCGTACTTTGTCACACATAGGGACTGCACCTTAATGGATATTAGCTGATTCGTGTTGCTTGCGTCTTAAAGACGGCTTCGAAAAAATTGAGGTGCTTAAAAAATCTTGGTCTGCCCTCTTTGGGAGTACGCCATATTAGATTTAGAAAGATGTCACTTAGATAACCGGGCTTTATCATCGAATCCAAACTTGCTTGCAAAAATAATTGGTCTGTCATCTTTGGGAGTACGCCATATTGGATTTAGAATGATGTCACATAAATAAAAGCTTGCAAAAATAAAAACCATCTGAAATTAAACTTAGTCTATGCCCACTGCATCACCCTACTTACCTATACTTACACAAAATAACTTGCTACACCTTGATACCTGCTAGCAGATGCGCGAAACTTGACGTACTTAGCCACACATAGGGACTGCACCCCACTGTGGGCATATTAGCTGTCTCGCGTAGTTTGTGGCTTAAAACTGCATCAAAAAGGATATATCTGCGTGTGGAATTTTCACGGGTGGCATCTCGCTTTCTGTCTATCTATTATTTGGAGTTTACCTCGAAAGTCTCTTATCTGATCGGTGTTTATTTCTAAAGACTTCAAAAAAAAGGAGGTAATCAATTCGAACATATATTCACCGAAACTACTTGAATGATCACGATCCGATATCGTGATCATTCTTTTTGTGTTTTATTGAGTATCTCTCAACTTAGGGAATAGTGCAAGTTTCATCAAAATCGGTCCAGCTGTTTTCAAGATATGGAGCATACAACCGAAGTCCTTAGCGACAAACAGCACGATTGTGTAAATTGAGTTATTATTATAGATATTTTGTCAATCCTTTAGGTATCGTACTATAGAAATTTGCTCATTTTTAGTGATGGTGCACTAAAACTAAAAATAGAGAAATAAAACTTTTTCACTAAAAAATTAACCGACTTCAAACGCAAAACACCAAAAAGTGCTAAATAACTTTCGATAATTTTTCGTGTCGAAAAATTATAAAAACAAGAGGTACCAAAGATACCGACTGCTGAACTAAACGGCTATAAAATGGCCAGGGATGGCTTGCACACTCGCAAGTAGTCTCAATAAATACATTTTCTTTCTTCCTTACTACCTTGCTAAAAATATAAGCCCCTAAGCTAGGTGCATTTCAAAGTATCATTTGATACAGTTTAAATTAAAACTGGCGTCATGGCAATTCGAAGACAATTAATATTTTTTTTTTTTTTTTTTTTAATAATAATAATTGTTTATTGTTCCAAAATGATAACTTATGTGCATTATGAGGCAGCCCCATTAAGTTATTAATAATACTTGTGTTGGGGCTGACTCGCTACTTCCCCTATTTTACATTTACATAATGGAATAATGAATTAAACAATAACCAAAACACATCAAAAGAAAAGAAAACAGAATGCAAATTAAAAACTATGATATATATATAAATGATACTGTCAAGATAGCAGCTCAATAGTGTATGTATGTGTGTGTGTGTGTGAGCGTGCGCGCGCCCGCGCGTGTGTTTGTGTGTGAATGTGTGTGCGTTTGTGTGTATCTGTGGTCTGTTTTTATATATTCCTTTTTAGCAAGGTCTGATCAGTTCAGAGAATCAATTAGAGATATATACTCATTAGCAATCACTAGCAGATATCAATATACTGTATAAATTATATAATACTAATGTGTGATATGCAAATCTTCAGATTCATAAAGCCATAATATAGGTAGGGTGTGTAAGTGAGAAGATTTGTGCGATTTTACAGATTTCCCAAATATTTCTAAAAGAAAGAAAGTAACAAAAAGAAAACTAATAAAATCCCAAAACTCGACTGGTTAAGAAGCGATTTAAAAATAAGTAAACAAGAAGAAAATCATGCTGTGCAGTCGGACACCTATTATGGTTTTGGTCAGCCAGTTCTTGAATATTGTATCCTCCGACTGCACAGCATGATTTTCTTCTTGATTACTTCTTTTTAGTTAGCCTCATAACCAGTCGGGATTATTAATTTTATTAAAAAATATTTAAACAATATTTTTGTTTTTTCAAACATAAAAGTGGTATATATATTTTTGTAATCACCACTAAAAACCCTTCATCTGATTTATATATGTATGTTTATTTTAGCTAAATATAATTTTGTACTCATCATAATTATCTTCATGCCCTTGTCCCATGTTACTTCTGATCGGCGCAACATTTTTATTCTTCCATACCGTCCTGTCCGACGTCACGCCATCACTGACTCCCTTTTCTTTCATATCACTCCTCACATAGTCCATCCATCTTTACTTTGGCCATCCCCTCCCTCTCCATCCATCCATATTTACATTCATAACGCTTTTAGTAACACGCGTTTCATCCCTCCTCATCACATGATCATATCAGGACAAAAGATTTCCTTTCATCTTTTCTGTCACTGGCGCCTCTTTGAAACTTACACTAATATACTCATTTCATTTTGATAAAGAAAAATTTGCTACTTCCACAATATGGCGCCGCCAAGTTTGTTTTTTTTTTTAAATCACTAAACTAAGAATACTTGGGTGGTCAAGACATATCTAACGGTCTTTATTATATAAATATTTGTAATGGTTTGAAAGATGTGAAGTAAAAAATAATATTACATATACGAGTATACATACGAGTACAAGATTAGAAATTTATATTTTTCCTACTCCATTATTCTTTTCTGATTAATTTCGTTGCGAGATCCAAGACAGTTAAATTCATTATCCGGGACTTCGTCGAGCTTCATTGCCTCGGAGTTTTTCTGGTGGTCGCCACTGTTGATTCTGGCTTTCAGTTGCAGTGGTTTAGGAATAGTGCGGAGGTGAGCGACTGCTGAGCGTGAAGACCTGGACTTGCTTCCTCGGTTAAGCACAATGTTATTGAGTTTTGCCGTTAAAATTACCGCCAGATAACAAAAAATAAAAGTCGTTAACATCTGTCTACCAAAGTACTCCAATATATCAAATTTTTGGAAATTCCACCCCTAAGGGGGTAAAAAGGGAGTTGAAATTTTTTATGAAAAATCTAATTCCTTCGGCCAAAATTCTTGAAACTTAGCAAAAATAGTATTATTTGTAAATGATAAAGATTGACATTATTAGTTTTTCTAAACTACCCCCAAATGATGATTTAGGGGGTGTTGAAGTCTGTATGAAAACATCTGATTTCTTGGGTAAATAAACATGAAACTTGACATAAATACCAACCTAAATAAACAATAAAGGTTGTTATTATTAGTTTCATTTATCTACTCCCAAAATACGATTTAGGGGGTGTTAAAGTTTTTTTGAAGAATCTTATTTCTTGGGTAAATAAATTTGAAACATGGCGCAAATACCAACCTAAGGAAACAATAAAGTTTGTCGTTATAAGTTTTTCGAAACTAACTCAAGCTAAGAAACTTACTGGACAGGGTTTCGTTTTTGATGTGGGGTTCTAGGGGAGCACTAAGGCGCAATTTTGCGGCCATTCAAGCTTTAAGAAGCTGAAAAGGGTAAAAATATCTAATTTTTCAGAATCGACGAAAAACCGTTATCTTAATTTATGTCAAAGTTATTGCAAATGTCTTGATGATTTCATGTGAAAAATCCAATCCGTATCAGCATTTTATAGATCAATTGATTCAAAACGCGTTAATAAAGCAAATAAATGTATTTTTTGATTTAATTCACTGTTGTGGAATGACTAAACGAAATAAAAAATAATTATTTTGAGTTACGTGCTTTTTACTGATTGATTCTGAAATAATGCACTATTATTCTACTGTTTTGTGATTTAATATACAATAGCGAACCATTTGCTTTCTTTTCAGTAATAAACCTATTACAAATTAAATAAACGACAAAATTTTACTAAAACCAGTAGGTACGTATATTTTACACATAAACTAGTACTCTTTTTGCACCCATAGTGTTAATTAAAACATGTGAATCACAAAAAACAAAATATTCTGATAATCAAAAAATAAGAAAAAAATATGGCAAAATTGATTGAATACAAAACACTTATGACACAAAACTGTTAGGAATAAAAAATAGTAAAGTTATAACACCGTTACATAAAACTAAAGCTGTTTAAAATTGTATAATTAACATTTCAACCAAAAGACGTCCACCACTGGACATAGGCCTTCCCCAAGTATCATTCATCAAATTGAACGTCTCGCATCCAGAGGACTCCCATAACCCTCACCAGATCTTTCGTCCACCTAGTCGGGGGAGGTCTTCCAACGCAGTCTTCCGGTTCACGGTAGCCACTTCAGAACTTTTCGGCCCCATCGACCATTCGCTCAGCGAGCAATGTGCCCTGGCTACTGCCACTTAAGTTTTTATACTTCAGGCTATTTCGGTAATAACCATGGTTACCGACATAGTCCGAAGACTGGCCCCCATACACCACTTGCGCATGTCTTCAGTTCTGACTCGATCTCGCAAGTAAACTCCGAGCATAGCCCTCTCCATTGCCCTTTGGGTGACTTTAAGCCTTCTGATGAGGCCACGACCACGACCACGTTTTTGTCGAGTATGTAATCACACACACTGATCATAGGCTTTGGTATTGAGACACTGCGGTAAGTTGGACGAGAAGATACCGCGCAACTGCCCGAAGGCTGCCCAGCCGAGTCTGATTCGACGTTTGACATCTCGTAGCTATCTAATTGAAGCGTTCGTCCCTGGTAGACATAATCGTCCACAACTTCGAGTGTAGTTGCCGGTTTTGATTGGAGTGTAACATGGGCGTTCAACATGACCTTGGTTTTGTCCATGTTCATTTTAAGACCCACTCTTCCGGAAGGTCTACTGAGGTCATCGAGCATTGTTCTTAGATCCTACATGTTCTCAGCCATGACCACTATACCTATCGTCAGCAAACTAAAGTTGAGTGATGTACTCGCGATTAACATTGATGTCTAGCCCTTTCTAGTCCAGAACCTTGAAGTTCAATGCAGAAGTGAACAGTTTCGGAGAAATTACTTGCCCTGGAAATCTGCCTGCCTCACACCGCGAATTTATCTGATACTTCATCGGCTAATGCTGCCACTGTTGACATCTCAGTGGTTGATGCTGCAACGGTTGTATTTTTGACATCATTTTCCACGCTTTGTTTAATTAAAGATCTTGTGTATTTTGTGGTTGCTTCCATTTCCTTTTTTAGCAACAGGAGACCACGACCCCTCATCATCTGCAAAATAACTATTACAAATTTAATTAATTTAACAATAGTGCATTATCTAAAAAAAAGTATTTATCTTCGTGTAAATAACGAAAAAAATATATCGCAAATACATTTATTTTAATTTATAATGTATCAAATTTTTTAATGTATGTATTCTAATTATACCTTATTTAATTACTTATAAGTGTTATATCAGACTGATTAAAACATTGATCTCATTTATAATATAAATAATATGTATAAAAAAATATGTTTTTATGATTTTTAACAAAATTAGGACATACTTTATATCTACCATCAATAGTGCATCATTTCACTGATTTTCACCTTTTCCGAACAATACTAAACCATTTTGGCATAATACAAAAAAAATACATACCTTTGCCAACAACAAAGTACTATTTCGAAATAGTATTGTTACGAGCTGGGGTTCAGGGATAAATTATTTAAACAGCAGACTTCAATTAATCACTGTTTATTACAAAAACACTTCTTAATCAATTATATTACTTCGCACTATTTTCCGCTTTGATCGCTCTGTATCGCTTCTCAATCGAAACTCTCCCACGACGAACCCGACCGCTCTTTATATAGCACGGAAGAAGTTTCTAGAACGTTCCATATTGTTCTAGATAATTCGAGAAACTTCCAGAACAATCGACTTTCGAACTCATTGTTCCCGAAGCGACTAGAAACTTCCAGAATGTTCGGTTCGAACCTTCTGGAAAATTCCATTCGCCACGAGAAGATTAGTTCCGCTATACGATACTAGATGGCGCCACTAGTTACTACTTAGTTCTTCTACTCGTCACTAGATGGCGTTGCCATATCTTGTAACAGTATCAAACTCGTAGTATAAACACAGTCACCAGCAGGGAATTAAAACTAAATAATTCCGAGTAATTTTCGTTCTACATTTAACAACACCGCGTTATCACAAAATAATTCACTGTTGCTTATAGGATCTGCGTGCTGTTTTTAAGGCAGACAGTTGCAACTGGAAATAGTTTTGTGTTGACGGTATGACTTTGGCAGCGCGTCGTCACCAATAGAGTGTTAGCGCGCCATCTTTTGGACATTTTTGTAGATATAAATACGCCTGTCTTCGTGGTATATGCGGCAAATTTTTGGCTATTCGTTGATAGGTAAAAGTCAATTTTGAGATTTTTTGACATAGTGCAGTGTTGATCTGGGTGTGCGATTTGTATTTAAGCTTTCCTTTGTTTTTTATGGTATGTGTCGTGCCTGGCGCAAATAAAAGTTTTCTTTCTAATAGCATATTTAGGTTTTTCAAAACTCGACCCACAACGGGGCAAAAAGGGGTTGATAAGTTTTTAGGGGAGGATTTTACTTTGTGGCGGTAACCTAAAATTTATTATTCTTTAAGTCAAATAACGAATCGTCCCAATCCAATAAACCCTGTATTTCTACGATACCCAGTTTTTATTGTTTTAATAATTGCTAATTTTTGGTCGCCTTCACTAACTGCATATAAGAAAATCATTTAAAGCATAAACGAAATCACGCGAACGAAGTCGCGGGCGGAGTGCTAGTATCTCATAAACGCGTGGACCGATTTACTTGATGATAAAATGATTCTACCTTTCATTTGAGACCAAAACTATCAAAATATCACAATAAACAAAAAATCATGTTTTTAAGTTACGTAGTTACAGGTCGGATAATGGCTTTTAGTTTTTAGTTATCTGGCGGAGACCTTAGAAATTTCTCAATGGCAGTCTGGAGTATCAAAATTATGGGGTGTGCCTCTGACAGCGCGCCAAGGCATAAGTCCTGCGCCTCATCTCTCTCTGTTCATGTCTTCCAGAGTCTTAAATAATGAAACATCAGAAACTGTATAATTACGAGTATACTGGCAATGTCTTAACTTTAAGCAATTTTAAAACAAATACAAATTAAAAACCCCCAACACAGAACAGTAGACACGTTTAGATCGACAATCTATTGAACACGTAATTATGACACGACATCTTGCGAAAACAACCCGATTGAAACAGTAAATTGCCCATAACTTTTGAATGGCTCAAGCGATTCTCATCAAACGAAGCTAAGAATACTCTCGAAGATGTCACCATTCAAATCAAGAAAAAACTATATCAAAATCGGTTCATCCGTTTAGCAGCTATGATGCCACAGACAGATACACAAATACACAGGTACATGTCAAACTAATAACACCCCTCTTTTTCCGTCGGGGTTTTTTTTAAAGCGAGATACACAATAATTACCAGGGACAACGCTCAGAAAAGATAAACTTTTTCTTAAATCCAGAGTATTATTTTACGGTAAGAAAAAATGTCGTAGCACGAGGTTTTATACACATTTTGCATACTACCATGAGAGAAAACACGTAAGAATAATAATATGCTTAGCTCATAATCTTGCGCCATACTGCAAAAGCCTTTCACGAGTAGGTAGCAAATTATAGATAATTAATATCCATTTCATCTCTTATGAATAATTAATTTACATAGAATAATGATCTCGTTCTCAGAAGAAGTATCGCAGTTTGCACTTACGTACGTCATAGGAAACTCATCGTGAAGAAAATCGTAAAAATACCTATGACGCAACACCTGAATCTATTCTCAAAAGCGGATCGGCAGAGATGTCTCTGTGAAGTACTTACTTACTCCTTTTTAGGGTTCCGTAGTCAACTTAGCTCAGAGAGGTTTAGTTCTAGAAAGCTATAATTTGGCAAATATTATATATACATATTAATCACGCCAACAAAGTGGTAAAATAAAATCATGGAAAATAAAACTTTTTACGGTACCTCTTGTACACGTCACATCAAAACTAAGGTGGGATGTTTTTTTGCTTTCTCTTGATGTGAGGGTATCGTTGGATAGACCATCCAAAAACATTACGAGTCCATTTTTTGATTCAGGGATCCGTTTGCGTAAAATTAAGCTTTAAATTGCAAATTTTTGTTAGAGCCAAGTGTCCTCACCGCCTGGTCCCCCACGAAATAATAATAATAATAATAATTTATTTATTTCAGACAACAAAAAGGTCCACACTGACAAAATACAATACTTAAAAGGGTGTTAGTAACAATATAAAAATATAAAACTTATAACCTATGTTAGTGCTTACTTACTAAGATGTTAGTGACAATTTATCTTAAGACCTACGTTATTACTTATATACTAGGATGTTAGTAACCATGTGGCTTATGATCTATGTTAGTACCTATACACTACGACAGACAGTGTTGTTTTGATGAGATGTCCCATTATAGGACTCTCATCAGGCCTGTCAGCTATCACCCTCAGGAGGCTGTTGCCACTGCCACGCAATCTGGCAAGCAGAGACGCACTTTTCTTCCGTACGACAGCTGAGAAGCTGTCGACTCGGGCTTCTGCGAACATCTCTGACGCACTGCAGTAACGTGGCAGCCGCATCAGCGCCCTGAAGGCGTTATTATATTGGACGCGCAACGCATTGACGGCACGTTTGGTACAGCTGATCCATAGGGCGCTCGAGTACAGAGATGTGCAGTATGCTTTAAAAAGCGTGTGTTTGACTGCTGCTGTACATCTAGCGAACCTACGGGCCAACATGTTCGCCCGTACCGCCAATGCCCTGCGTTCCCGTTCTATATCACTATCGTCCTTAAGGTCGTCAGCAATGAAATGCCCCAAGTATTTAAACTGATGTACCCGACGAATCGGGACATCGTATATTTTTACTGGTGGCACATTCACTGGACATTTCTTGCCAACAGCCTTAAAGACCATGAGTTCGGACTTCTTCACATTATATAGCAACCCATGGCCGGCAGCATAATCCTCACATATTTTGACCAGTTTCCTCAGAGCACAGACCGAGGGAGCCAGCAGCACCATATCATCCGCGTAGCTGATGTTGTTAAAACACAACCCGTCAACAAAACAGCCCACATGCGCACTGCTGAGTCCCTCGATCAATGCGTTCAGATACAGGTTAAAAAGATTTGGGGAGGTTAAGCCCCCCTGCCTCACTCCACACTCCAACCTGTACGGTAGAGAACAGTTGTTCCCCCACCTTACTACGTTAGTTTGGTTGCCGTACCAGTACCTAAAAACGTTCAGTAGCTCATTGGGTATCCCTGTTGCCTTCAATTTATCCCAGAGAATGTCGTATGAGACTAGGTCGAAGGCTTTAGAGAGATCCAGAAAAGCCGCGTAAACCGGTGTACTCCTGTCAGCGTAGTACCTGACAGTGTGCTTAAGGCACACGATTGCACTTTCGGTGGATAAGCCAGGTCGGAAACCAAACTGCGCATCGTGCAAAGATATATATTTTTCTGGCTGTACATTAAGCACACTATCAAGCACCTTAGCGACAATCGTTGCCAGAGAAATAGGCCTATAGTTCGACCGATCTGATGAGTCTCCTGTTTTGTTTTTAATCACTGGCACGACCACCGTCCTCATCATACTGTCAGGCAAGTGAGAGTGTGCGATACAAACATTAAACAGTAATGCCAAAACTCTGGGCAAGTGGCAACCCGCATGCTGCAAGTGCTCGATACTGAGTCCATCGTGACCTGGGGATTTCCCTCTTTTCATATTTTTAAGAGCTATCTTAACTTCTTTAGCTGTGATAAAAGTGGAAATGGGTCCCGTCTGTGCTTCAGCATCAATCACCCGCTGCGCAGGTCCCAACGGTGATCTAACCATGAAGTGGTCCTTAAACACCTCGGCTATGAGTTGCGGTTCAGTAACCCCATCAACGCTCACAGGGAGGCTCTGGGCCGCGCTCATCTTATTGGTACATTTCCAGAAACTACGAAAATCTGACTTTGCGTGATGTGAGGCTAAGATGTCCATTTTAATTGCCTCTTGGTGATTTTGACACCACTTCAGCTTCCCCTTAAAGACTTTCCGCGTTTCTATCATATCCTCGTACAAAGTACCTGATAACGGTCGGCCGTGCCAGTCCCATATCATGAACTTAGCCCGCGCCTCCCCGTGCGCGTCGCGGACGTGCCTGTTCCACCCTGCTACACAGTTGTGATACCTAGGCTTTTGCCGGTGTGTAGAACCAGCCGCCAACCCTAAGCAATGCACTATGTTACTGTACAACTCATCAATCACTACCCTATGGCTGGTATCAGTGCAAAAATTCCCACTACATGATTCCAGTTGCACAGGAAAATCTATCTCGCGTAGGTAATTACCACACAAATTGGAAAACTGTGCTATTTGCGCGGACGACCTTTCACCCCACTTGACATCGTTGGATATTTGCGCACACTGTTTACCAAGCTTTAGCTTAATTAAATCAAAATTACACTTGATTAAAAGTGGAAAATGGTCGGACCAATATATGTCATATTTAACTTGTACACTAGTAATTAGCGGTAAGGCTGCTTTTGTAACTGTACAATGGTCCAGCCATCTTCGACTTCCGTTTGCCTCACTTATAAATGTATAGCTGTCCGAACTCATTTTATTTACATCTACACATAGCCATTCCTGATCACAACAAAAGCTCTGTAACTCCGTAAAAAACAATGTACCTGGGTGTGAATTAAAATCCCCCAGGACAAACACTGATTCCACGCCACTCTCCTCTATAATTGCACTTATAGTCCCTAAACAGTCCGAAAATTCTGTTAAATTGTTCGCATTGTCCACAGGTAGGTACACACTAAATATCAACACGCGACGGTCACATAACGATATTTTTATTGCCGCGATACGTGGATTATCGCACGGAATAACGCACACACAACTGAACATGCTTTTTCTCCACAATAACGCAACACCACCGTAGGGCCGACCAACTAGCATTCCCGCCGATGTGTCTACTGCGGATGTGCCAGTACTGCCAAACTCCTCATCCACTTGTGACAAGCAAAACAGGTCATGTGGCAGCAGCCACGTCTCCTGGAGAGCGAGTATATCCACTCCCTTACATAAAGATCTAACTCCCTCCATTGACCTTTTAAGTGACTTGCAATTAAACGATGCAAGGACGGCGTTATGCATAATAGCTTCATTTGACATTGACATTAGATTAAGTTTTTAACTGCCTCAACCCGTACTGGAGCGTCCATGTTGTTCTTAACATGGACAAAACGACGGTAAATAACACCTTCAGGCCAAAAGCGGTCATCTAAGAACATCTTCAGCTTGTGTTTTGGCACAAACATTTTGTACGCGTTATGTTTCTCATTCTTAATCTTTAGTTTTATAATAGAAATGGTTGCGTAAAAAGTGAAAAATAACTTCAATTTCGGAAGTCGGTGTTCCTGTTTTGGATCTTCGTTTTTTGACACCTACTTCCGAAATTGAAGTTATTTTTCACTTTGTAGTGTTTTTATTTGGAAGTCGGTTGTATTTTTTGTTAAAAAGATTTTTATTTTTCACTTTTTAGTTGTGGGTACATAACGGACCAATTCTCCAAAGTGAAGCCAGAATAGATTAACCCAGAAACATGAAACTTAAACATAAACGGTGGATTTAGAGTATACAAGGGTGAACTGTTCACACCTGCGTACCCCTTTAAAGCGTTCTAGTGTGATGTTATGTTACGAAATTATGTAAACAATAAACAGAGATCCGATTGCAGCTATCCCGAGTGATCTGCTGTCATTTATTGAAGAGTTCTGATGTATATCTCCGAAGTTCTTCATCAGATCTTGACCAAATTTAAATGGGACCACATGACAAGCACCAGCTTTCAAATAAAAAAATAATCATTAAAATCGGTTCACTCAGTAACAAGTTTTGAGATAAAACACATAAAAAAAAAAAAAAACAGCCGAATTGAGAACCTCCTCCTTTTTTTGCGAAGTCGGTTAAAAAAACCACTGTTGAAGCGATTATAAAGAAATTAAAAGTAAAACTATCACAGTTAAGCAGGCTTTACAAGTTTAATAGTTGACCAACTTAAAAAATATACTTAATAATATATATATATATAGGAGAAGTAAAAAAAAACATTTTGTTAGAGCAATGTTCGGTGCTTTCATTGTTTGTGAACTTCAGTAATTTTACCTAATTATGATAGTGAATATTTTAGTACGGAACTCTCAGTGTGCGAGTTCGACTCGCACTTGGCCGGTTTTTTTTAATTTATCATTATTTATTTACGTGATTATTTTTCGAGCAAAGCCTCAGTTCGCTCGAAAATTTATCATTTCACCCATTCAGGAATTAAATCTACCTAATATTGTAATTGCAATATATCACACACTCACACACTGTGACAAACTTTCTACAAGATTCTGAATCTGATTCCTATATAATTAGGACCATAAGGCCTCAGCACTCACACATTTGGTAGATTCTTAAGACGACGACTAACGCCAACGACCTTGAGGGAACAAAATGCGCTCTCGTTTCACACCCGCGCGACCCAAAATTTTGTACTTATTATTCTATGACTTAAAAAGAAACCTCAGATCAAAATGTAGTTACTTAAATTGTCTTTGAGATGGTGTCAATTTCATTAAAATACGCCCAGTGGTTTTGGTGCGATTATAGTGTTTTTGTCCGTTTTAGAGATAATTTTACAAATTAATTACACTATGTTATACGAATAAACATCAAAATTTTCTTAGATGAAATTGTTAAGAAAATGGTGTTATGTAACATATATTTAAAAAAAAAATGAAGACTAGCCTTTTAGGCGTTATTCTCATTTTCAAATCAGCTACTCAAGGGAATCGGCGCCTTAATAGTAAAATTTGCTCCTTCTGCAATATTCTATCTATAAACTTCTGTGTAACCCTTTGGTAAATACAAATGATTATTTTGTGCCTTATAGTGTATGTAGGCATACAATATAGGCATACATAGCCGTTGCTGTTACCTATGTAGTGGTTACAAATTAGCCACTTCAATCTCGCAGCACCATTTAGCCACGGGCCTCATTTCCAGCTAAATAATCAACGTATATGGGCATAAATTAGTTCTAACATGCATAGAATTACTATTACTCTATACGATGCAATTTTTCCTGATCAGGAAGACATTTCTGAGCTAGGGAGTGCCAACATGTGATGATTAAAATTCTTTATTAATGAAGCAAGGCTTTTTACTACATAGCTGGATATTCCTGTTATGAATCATAGGTACCTTCACACCTGTTAGGTTAGGTAAAGGTGTATAAGAAATTTATTTTTTTACCAAAAGTGCCGCTTAAGGTTCCCCTAGTCAACGGCACGAATTATTTTGTGCGCGGGGTTAAAATGCATGCTGTCTCATGCGACAACACGTGCGTAAGAGATTGATGCTGTGATGAGCAGTAAGAAGCTAGTTTTCATACGAATTGGCACTTGTAACAAATTTGTATCAAAATGGATAATGATTTAGGACGAAAACGAGCGTGGGAAATTGTATAAACAGGCTTTTGGGAGTCTAGATATCATGAAAAAACGAATTAATTTATATTGTCAAAATTAAATTATTTCCATTGTTGAATTACTAATCTATCCCTGTATGGAGGCTGTTTTGCAATTTTCATTCTTCTTATGGTATTTATTTCCGCTCAAAGATGCCTTAAAATTAGTGTTGAAATATGGAACTTTCAACGCTCATAACTTTCAAATATACTTTATTTTTTACTTTTTTTTTCCATACAGGGCTAGATAATGATGAGACAAATTGATATAATTTTTTATTTTGAACGTACATCGTCAAACAGTGGAGTAATACCTAGACTACGTTTGTATGGAAGAATTTTCGACTAGTGTAATCTTAATGGCCTAATTCAAATAAAGCACTTAACTTTGAGTTTGAATGGTGAATACGAGGTGAGTTGATACGCGGTATTTTTTTTTTATATTGATAGTCTCGCGCTTGATCTCACCTGATAGTAAGCGATGATGTGCTCGACGACGTAGCATGCTTACCTAGTAGAAACCTATTCACTCTTGACTTAAAGACTCCCAGGTTGTAGCTATCAGGAAATACAGACTCCGGCAGTGAATTCCACTCCTTAGCTGTAGGTACGCATGATAAAACTATTCCCAAAACGTTTAGTGCGTATGGGTGGGATGTCCACCATGTACCGATGACGCATCGCCGTACGTCTTGTAGTCCAATGATGGAACGGGCTAGGAGGAATTAGTTCATATAATTCCATAGCAAACTCCCCGAAATGTAACCGATAAAAAACCGATATGACAGCGAGGTTGAGGAATGGGGTACTGCCCAGTAAATACCGATATGACAGCGGGGTTGAGGAATGGGGTACTGCGCAGTAAAAACTGATATGACAGCGGGGTTGAGGTATGGGGTACTGCGCAGTAAAAACCGATATGACAGCGGGGTTGAGGAATGGGGTACTGCGCAGTAAAAACCGATATGACAGCGAGGTTGAGGAATGGAGTACTGCCCAGTAAAAACCGATATGACAGCGGGGTTGAGGAATGGGGTACTGCCCAGTAAAAACCGATATGACAGCGGGGTTGAGGAATGGGGTACTGCGCAGTAAAAACCGATATGACAGCGGGGTTGAGGAATGGGGTACTGCGCAGTAAAAACCGATATGATAGCGGGGTTGAGGTATGGGGTACTGCGCAGTAAAAACCGATATGACAGCGGGGTTGAGGTATGGGGTACTGCGCAGTAAAAACCGATATGACAGCGGGGTTGAGGAATGGGGTACTGCGCAGTAAAAAACGATATGACAGCGGGGTTGAGGAATGGGGTACTGCGCAGTAAAACCGATATGACAGCGGGGTTGAGGTATGGGGTACTGCGCAGTAAAAACCGATATGACAGCGGGGTTGAGGAATGGGGTACTGCGCAGTAAAAACCGATATGACAGCGGGGTTGAGGAATGGGGTACTGCGCAGTAAAAACCGATATGACAGCGGGGTTGAGGTATGGGGTACTGCGCAGTAAAAACCGATATGACAGCGGGGTTGAGGTATGGGGTACTGGGCAGTAAAAACCGATATGACAGCGGGGTTGAGGAATGGGGTACTGCGCAGTAAAAAGCGATATGACAGCGGGGTTGAGGAATGGGGTACTGCGCAGTAAAAACCGATATGACAGCGGGGTTGAGGAATGGGGTACTGCGCAGTAAAAACCGATATGACAGCGGGGTTGAGGAATGGGGTACTGCGCAGTAAAAACCGCACTTTACAGTAGCCTTTAAGTTCGAATCGATCTATAACCGTATAACAGACATAACACGCGCTTTATGTAATATTTGTATCATCATCATCAGGCTTTTAATGTCCCCACTGCTGGGACACAGGCCTCCTCTCTGTGTCTGTTCTCCGTAAGAAGGAATGGGCTGTAATCCACCACGCGGGCCCAGTGCGGGTTAGTGGATGTCACATGTCTTCGAATTTTTGGTTCTAGGACATGCCGGTTTCCTCACGATGTTTTCCTTCACCGTTTTGAGAGCAGTGGTGATGAAATAATTAACACAAAGTAAAGCGCCTGCCTGGGTTCGAACTACGGTTGCCAACCGTACTCTAAAATAGAGTATCGTACTCTATATCATATAGGCGTACTCTATAATCTATAACACTAAGAAGAGTATGCGGATATACTCTTTTGTACACAATATTTACTATACTAATGCCCGCCACTTCAGCATTTACTGAGAGAGTATTTTCGGTCATAAATATGAAGTGGCGGGAAGACAGAAACAGAACTTCATAGAAATTGATTAAAAATGAGCTCTTGATCTATATAAATTTAGAGTTAGAATGTTTGAAGTCGTACAATCGATTTAAAAACCAAGACAAATTGTTATGTGCTGCAAAAAGTAGGACAAAATAACTTTTTTTAAAATATAAAGTCAATTATATTCTTTTTTGGAAGTCCGTACTCTTTATTTACCTCCTTTGAAATCAGATGTACTCATTTCTTCTAATAAAAGTTGGTAACCCTAGTTCGAACCCACGATCTCCAACTTGTAAGTCGCGGCCGTTCCCACTGGGCCACCACTCCTCATCCACCACCAAAGTTACATCATCCAGACATAATTAATCCAGGCTTCCACAATTTATCCGGCCTAAGAAACGCTGGCGTAAAGATTTAGATACATTTTTGACGGATTGGCCGGAGAACTTGGTGACCGGTTGGCGCAGTGGTTGAGCGATTGACTGCTGCGCTGCGTGTCGCGGTTTCGATTCCCGAACGGCACACATATTTGTAAGACCTACAGATAGTTGTTCCTGCTCTGGGTGTTGTGTACGTGAGTTTATATGTTTGTAAACGCACCAACGATATGATGCGATGGAATTGCATGATCTAATGCCGCCTACAATCGGACTACAAGACGTTCGGCGATGCACCATTGGTACTTAGGGAAAGAAAAGATATTTATTTGTTACCCGCACAGAAGGCACGAGAGATATGCAAAAACAAAGATAACCCGTCATACGCACTAAACGTTTTGGGAATACTTTTATTATGCGTACATACAGCTGAGGAGTGGAATTCCCTGCCAGAGCCTGTGTTTCCCGATAGCTACAATCTAGAGGTCATTAAGTCAAGAGTGAAAAGGTTACTTCTAGTCAAGCATGCTTCACCGTCTACCACATCATGACATGACCATCAGGTGAGATAGTGGTCAAGCGCATGCCATAATAGAAAATAATAATTTAAGAAATAGTACATTACTGCAGAATCCAGTAAGTAAACCTTCCTGGCCAAGTATGAGTTTACCGGACCGAACCACAGGTGAGGTAATTTTTTGAAGTCGGTGTCCATAACGCAAAAAAATGGTACCTACGAAAGGCACCGACTTCAAAAAATAAAGTTATTTCTCACTTTGTAGTTTTGTATTTGGAAGTCGGTAGTATTTTTTTGCAAAAAAGTTTTTTTATTACATGCCATGAATGTTTTAGTAAAAAAAATATTTATTGTTTTTGAAACTCCATGATAATATTAGAATGGAAAGTTTTAATCCAACATGATTTATAAACATAAGTCACTAAATACAAACATAAAATCCCACACTATACTTCTACAACATTACTAAGTACAAAACGCAAAGTGCGTACTTTTTCTGCGTCGCGTTAAGTGTCACAGACAATAAATTGGCTGTTTAAGGCTCCAAAAATATATCTATCTCATAAAATGTCTTACCAAAAAGAGATACATATACATTTGGAGCCTCCCCCCTATAACCATGTTATAATGGCTGAACTCTAATCTGTGTCTGGTACCATGTTTTTTTAACCCCCGACAGAAAAAGAGGGGTGTTATAAGTTTGAGGTGTGTTGCTGTGTATCTGTGTATCTTTGTGTATGTGTATGTGTATCTGTGTATCTGTGTGTCTGTCTGTGGCATCATAGCGCCTCAACGGATAAACCGATTTTGACTTAGTTTTTTTTGTTTGAAAGGTGATTGTATTGATAGTGTTCTTAGCTAAGTTTGAATATAATCGGTTCAGCCGTTCAAAAGTTATGCGCGTTTTATTGTTTAGATCGTGATGTTTTCGCAAGATAAATGTGTCGGGGTTTTTTAAATTTTGAAATTTTACTTGTTCAAGGAGATCTAAAGAGGATGACCAACTGTCCAGTAAGTAAATTACATACTTGCTTACTGGACAGTAGGAGATTCCAAATTTAAAATCTCGCTTCTTACTGGACAGTTGTGAATAAGTCTCCGGTAAAGTTCACTTTCTGGATACTTTTTAGAGATGTTACGCCAACATTAAATACCATTTTTGAGAAAAACATTTTAACTAGACTCAATACATCAATATATGTAATTAATCTATAAATAATTCTCTCATATAGAAAAGTCGTTTTTGTACATCGAAAATGTTTCCAAAAACATTGCCAGGGTGTTAAATGATAAGAATTCATTGCCAGCACTTTTGGAATTTTTGTCTGTTTATCTGTTAGTCTGTTTATTTGTGCACGCATCACGTAAAATGAACGAAACCAATGTAGATAACATCTATACCTAAAAAATGTTATGTTGGTTTTTGTACGCGTCAAAAACTCAAAAGTACTGCACCGATCGAGCTGAAATTTTAGCATAATATATAATCCGCATGAAAAATTGTTTTTATATATATATATATTTTTATTTTTTAGTTTAGGTGGGGTAGGTAGGGTAGGTAGGGTAGGGTAGGGTAGGTAGGGTAGGTAGGGTAGGGTAGGGTAGGTAGGGTAGGTAGGGTAGGTAGGGTAGGTAGGGTAGGGTAGGGTAGGTAGGGTAGGTAGGGTAGTGTAGGTAGGGTAGTGTAGGTAGGGTAGGTAGGGTAGTGTAGGTAGGGTAGGGTAGGTAGGGTGGTGTAGGTAGGGTAGAGTATATATATATATGTATATATATATTTTTTTTTTAATACTTGGTAGATAAATGTTTGGTGTTTTTATGGCAAAACGAAATTTGCCGGGTCAGCTAGTTTATACATAAAAAATGTGCGTAACTTGAAGTACTTAGTTTTTGTTTCACCGCAATTGGTTCAATCTATCAAAAGTTAGATGCATTTAAAGTGTTCAAGAAGTAAAATTATCACAACACACGCAATTCAAATACTCGGACAGTTGAATTCCATATTTGAAAGATGGCGTTGTGCATTTTAAGTTTTTGTTTCACCGCAATTGGTTCAATCTATCAAAAGTTAGATGCATTTAAAGTGTTCAAGAAGTAAAATTATCACAACACACGCAATTCAAATACTCGGACAGTTGAATTCCATATTTGAAAGATGGCGTTGTGCATTTTAAGTAATTTTCTGAATGGCGTTGTTAAGATTCGCCGCGAAAAATTGACCCTAGAAAAAAAATGATAGGTAGGTAGGTTAGGCAGGACTGCTTACCCTAGCAGTCAGTTGACGGGAGCGAAGCCGCGGGAACAGCTAGTATATGATAATATCATTATGCAGATGCGAACCATCTCAGCTTCGTTCTTAAAAGGAATGGAGAAAACCATTAAACATGTTTTTAAAGACAACCATAACAATTTACTTGACATCTGCCCTAAATGTCAAAGTACTACTTAAAACAAACCACGCGAATTTAAACCTTTTATTTGTGAAGTTAAGGTTAGAAATAAGATGGCAAAGGATCCACAGTTGATGCAAGGTGTCAAATGGATAAAAAGGTAAGTTATTACTTTTTGTTTGAAGACATTTGCAGTCATCTGTCGTTTGTGAACATTATTTACAAAAAAAATATACTTTTTTTTACAAAAAAATACTTCTAAGTCGGTGTCTTTGGTAGGTACCAATTTTTTGCATTATGGACACCGACTTCTTAAAATAATGTTATTTTTCACTTTGTAGTTTTCTTATTTGGAAGTCGGTAGTATTATTTTGTAAAAAAAAATGTTTTTTCACTTTTTAGTTGTACCTACGTAATAGGCAAGATAGTAAGGTAACTATAACGCCAGAATAGATTTCATGAAACTTGAACATAACCGGTGAAATGAGAGATCTGCGTACCCCTTAAGCGTACTGACGTGATGTTATGTTATGAAATGTTATAATCAATATAATAAACAGACATGCGATTGCAGCAATCCCGAGAGATTTGCCGTTATTTATTGAAGGATTTTGTTGTATATATCCGAAGTTCTTCATCAGGTCTTCACCAAATTAAAATGTGACCAATTTCGGAACAAACTACTCCAAAGAAAAATAATTTTCAATATCGGTTCACAATTCACGGAGATATCGGTGAAAAAACATTTAAAAAAAAACATGTACGAAGTCGAACATAGAACCTCCTCCTTTTTGGTAAGTCGGTTAAAAAGGGGAGGCAGAAATATACTCATTGAATGCAAAAGATTCACGCCGCACGGATCCATCTTCAAGGTAAAGCAACGCTTGTCAAGGATGTTCCGTGGATGTTCGCGACGAGGCGTCACAAATGTTAGAATAGTTTTGTAGATATAAATAGTATAAACAAAACATACGTCTGCTTACCCCAGCGCGCGAGATCGTACTAAAAAGTTTTAGACGAGAATTTTTCTTTTATAGTTTTTTCAAACATAAAATTTCGACCACTTTTTGAGGCACTAAACATTATGTTTTAGTGTATATGAGTATGTATTGAGTAAATATGGGGTCGAAAGAGTAAATTAGAATCGTTACATACATACTAAATGCGGTAGTTACGGAAAGAAAGCAAAATCAAAACAAGTCAAATTCCGTAAAAACGACCGGTCGCCACGACCGTTTAGTTCGAAATGAGCAGTCACTTTTTTTTTTTTTTTTTTTAATACGTGGCGTCTCGCAGTTCGGCCAAAGTAGCCGTCCACTGCTTAACCGGACTAACCTGTGGAGACTAAGCTATGTAGCCTCCGGCCAGGCTTAAAATTTCTAAACCTAAAGCGACAGCACTAAGGGCTACCCCAGTTGGGGTCGGACCTCGGCTCAGGGCGTCGCTTGGGGCATGGCAAAGGCCGGATCTGATAAAGTGATTCTACCATCCGTTCGGAAAAGCCTACGTGGAGAAGAACGGACAAGAAACTCCAATAATATCTGACTGGCATTTAACTATGGCTCAGCACGCGGGCTAGCTTATAAGAATCGAAAAGGATTACGCGACGAGCCTCTGCGGTGAGGACGGAACGAATATGTATGTTAATTTTGTATGAACGGAGGGTTCGTACTATTTACGAACCCACTGGCCGTCCTTGTAGACAAGGCTATCGAGCTCCCTAGTAATGGACTCATACCTCGAAAAGAGGTTGGCGCATTCAGCGGGAAGGAGAGAGCCCGCATTCCGGATTTCAGTATCCAGAGCACGGGCTTGAGGGGTCATAAAAATGGAGTACGCGCTAATTATATTTATAGCGACGCATATATATGGCTTTTGCCCGGAGGGGGCGACAGGGGGCTGGCACTTAGCAGCAGGGGTGGTGGAAGCCACCTTCTGGCTTTGTGCGGTCATAGGGGCGGCCATAGGGGCGGCGGGGGGCATTGAGTCGGGGATAATAATTGGCGCTGCGATGGGAGTAGCCATCAGCGCTGGAATCGGCTGGGAGCAAGACTGAGGAGCCACACTTTGGTGGTTCAGCTTACCCAAGGGTGAAGGCCTCTGAGGGGCTAGTCTAGGGGGGGGGGGGTGGAGTGGTAGGGGCTTGGCGCACTTGGCGCGCGTCATTACGCTTGGCCATTTTAGGCGCAAGTTTAGGGGCTTTTGGGCAACCACGGTAATTAGCCGGGTGCCCGACTTGTCCACAAAGCACGCAGCTGGGAGGCTCCGTGCATTGTGATCGGTCCTTTGGACGGGAACAGTCCTTTGTACTGTGCTCTCCCATGCACTTAACGCACCTGGGAGGCGCGAAGCAATTAGTCTGAGAGTGACCGTAGAGTTGGCAGTTGTGACACTGACCAACGAGATGGGGACGGTATGGTTTTTCAATGGAAATGCCTGACAAGTTGCATACGGTCCTGACATTAAAAATGGGATTGTTACCCTCGAAGGGGAAACACACGACAAGGACCATGTCGTAGAGATCTCCGCCTCTTGCTTTGTGTAATCGGTGGACCTCTGACACAGGGACTTTTTGCGCTAGTAAATCCTCTCGGATTTCTTCCGTCGGGATCTCCCTCGGAACGCGCTTTATGACTACTCTAGTATACTTTTCCTCCGGAAGGGAGTAAGTATGGAAAGATACTTTCCTGTCTTTGAGAAAACGAGTTAAATCTCGATAATCACGGGGAGTGGGGACTTGAATTCTGATGCTTTGTTGGCATGCAGTGGCCTTGGTGAAATTAATTTTACGCGCTACACAGGCGCTTGATATGTCGCTCCATTTCCCTTTATCTTGAAGATAAATGGGTGGAGGAGGAGGAGGCTTCCTAGTGGTAGTATTTACTACTACCATAGGGCTGGGCGAGCGGTTTGACCGCTGAGAAGGACTAGCGGGGACGGGGGCGGGGGAGGGTTGCCTGTCGGGCAAGGCCGGCGGCAGAACTGGCTGGGGAGAGGTCTTAGCTACTGGCTTTTTGGCCTTGGTAGCGTGAGGGGGACTTTTACTCATTTTCCTCTTTCCTCCAGAGTGGACTATGAAGTCTCTGTCATCAGAGTCAGAAGAAGAGGACATAGTGGCATAGTCTTCTGACAAATCGGGCTTATTGGGGTAAATTGGGGGATTTTCTATAACCTGATCGATGTGGTCAGCTACTGCTGTCCATTCATCGTCGGTACTGAGGGCGTGTCGATATCGATGGGAGAGTCACCTTCCTCATCGGCCCAAGTTTTGGATTTGGACCTATTATCTGCGTGGATAGCGGCTACGCACTCCTTGTACTTTTTGTACTGAAGACGGTCGGACCTCCTACGAGGAGGAGGCTTAGTAGCCGAAGTCTGGGGCTTTAGAGGGCTACGGTCTCTCTCAGAGGGAATTAGATCTGGCTTTCTAAGAACCTCGCCCTGGGAAAGGGTGGGTGATCTAGGCCCGGAAGTGGGCCTGACGGGTGGGGAGGGTGATCTGGGAGAGTCCTTCTCCTCACATGGCACGGGGGCCATGCTAGGTTCGGGTTCCAGTACATCCTCAACGGTCGGATTTATGTTAGGAACTAGGGCTTCTTAAACTGTGCCAAAAAGAGTGGCGAGTCTACCTCGGAGATGACAGTCCTGAGCGAACCTCTCCTTAATGGTTTTAATGGCGTATTGCACATTTTCTGGGAGATGACTTATGTCAGAATAGGGCGGGGGGACAGGGGCACTGTAAGGTGCACATCTGGCAAGGGAGGCAAGAATAATCTTGAAACGGGACTGGTTTTCATGACGCGGACTGGGATCGTCCGACATCAAGTCCTTGACGAGCTCTATTAACACCTCAACGGGATGCATCGTTGTCAATAGAGCTAGTGCAAAGAGAAGAGAAAAATCTAATTCTACTAAGGGGCTGATAACCTTATTCCCCGGGTGAATGGGCCCGGGGATGTGTGAATCCTACCCTCCCAGCCGGGTTAGACTGGGAGGTGAGTATCTGGTGAGCCCTAAGCTTGTTATCCTGCCACCAATCTTATTGGGTGGCAGGGGTCCTAGGGTACCGGTGAACCCACCGAAGGTGGGCCACCCTCCTCCTGTGTACCGAAAGTCTGGCACGTCGGGGTTGAGACACCCGACCGTGCCAGGTGAATCGCTGTGGGGCAGAGACAGCTCTGGTGGTTAGGGAACTAAACGACTTAATATAGTAAGAGGTGCCATGGTTTTCTCGAATCGTCGACAACATCAGAGTGAATACTGGATCGAGGGATGGAGCTGTATCCACCGGACTTCCACCATGGGATGGCACATCGCGAGGGCTATCCGATGATGGTTGGTGAATGCGGATCCGCCCACCAGCTCGAGTACAAACTCACTAAATATGCCGAAAACAGGCACTAAAGCTATGTTTTCGCACTTTCACGTGGCTGTGCCCGTGAAGGTGACAGATGAAGCTGTGGAACTGTCACAGATCGATGGCACTAAAGTGCACCATTGTATTGTAAAATAGCATATAAATCTATAAACTGACAGAACTTCCCCTTATTAGGCGTTCTCCACGCAAGAGCTCCGTGAAGGTAGCAGATATGGACCTGGACCAAGATCCGGAGGGAAGGTCTTCTCGAGACCTATCCAGAGACACAAGTCTCATCAAAATCGGTTCAGTAGAAGGGGGGTTTCTGTTGGTTTTCAGCGACTAGTCATAAGGTATTAATTTTATAATTAAAGTTTATGCGCGATCGTTGTTTTGGGGTCCTCGTTACGGTCAAGTGTGGTAGTAGGATAGTGCGCTGATACACCGTCCTAATTGAAGCCATTATTTCTCAACATTAAAATCCACGTCACTTTGCGTAACGAAGACCATGAAGAAACGTCGTTTTTGGACATGAAAACTTGAGTCTTTTTCTGAACTGGACATCACGCCTTCCCCTCAACATCCTTGGCAGCCTTCCAACCACTGCAGGGTCGGTATTTGCTCGAAGACAACGTACTATAGGTGCAAGGGGCGTCAACGCGTTCGAGCTGGAGCCTTACAACCTCCAGTCAGCCTGGGGCCTTAACGATCACGTCCGTCCCGCACAGGTGACCATCTTAGCATACTGAGACTCGGACCTCGGAAAGGACGTTACGCTGTTGGGGTCGGCTGACTATTGTAATTGATTGTCGTTACGCGTAGTAAAAAGCCAGGCAAACTGACACCAGACGTGAAAAGCGGCATCGTGCCAGTTACTGGGTTGTGGAGATCAGATAGACAGTCGCTCCATGTATAAACACTGGCACTCACCTGCATCTGGTATGATGGAAAGCTGAGGCCAAGACTGTTGAAAATGGTAGAGGCATATTATGGTAATTGAACATAGCACTGAGAAACAAGGCTTGGACACCTGAACAAATATAGAACAGGTTAACACGTAAGTACAGAAACTTCTTCTTTCCTTTTTTTAACCCCCGACGGAAAAAGAGGGGTGTTATAAGTTTGAGGTGTGTTGCTGTGTATCTGTGTATCTGTGTATCTGTGTGTCTGTGTATCTGTGTGTCTGTCTGTGGCATCATAGCGCCTCAACGGATGAACCGATTTTGATTTAGTTTTTTTTTGTTGGAAAGGTGATTGTGTCGAGAGTGTTCTTAGCTATGTTTAAAAAAACGGTTCAGCCGTTCAAAAGTTATGGGCGTTTTACTGTTTGAATCGAGATGTTTTCGCAAGATAAATGTGTCGGGGGTTTTTTAAATGTTGAAATTTTACTTGTTCTGCCTTTAACCACAATTAAACGATTTTGTGGTATTATGAAACTAACCGGTTACGAACAGTTGTTGTCTCCTACCTTCAATGCGCAACCGTGCTGAAGTACAATAATGATACAGTTTTAGGCGCGCGCTCCATCCAAACCGTTTAATTAGGGTTATTCAATAACGCTCTTTTAACGTTTAGACTGAATACAAAATAACGATACAACGGGTTATAACTTTATTAATGATCGTAGCCTTTTGAGATACCTCGACAGCTGCTGCTAGGGACAGCATTGTCAACACGTTCCATCTGCATTTGCTAAGCAATATCCATATATATGTTGGTGTCGGCTTTCGGTTTAATCGAATGCAGCTTAGTTTCAGGATTATACACGGAACCTGTCCTCCACAACACATAAGGGACTTAAACATAACGAAACGAAATGTGTGATACGAAATGTGCAAATAACGGACATACCCCACGCTACGGGGACTCGATTGCCACCACTAAACCAAACGGGGTAGTTGACAATTATTTCTCATCTCCGCTCCGTTCCGCTTGTCTCCGCCTAGTTCCGCTAGCCAACTAGCCGTAACACAGAGAATTCCAGAGCATTTATTTGAAAATTAATTGGATTTTTACCACCCTTTGTTTTTGTCAAGAGTCCATCTTTTTTTCAGTTTAATTAAGTTCTTTAAGACGAGGGTATGTCTGTAAAGAGTATTTTTGCAGCTGTTTCTTTATTTCTGATTCGGGGAGGGTTCTACAGAGGAACTGGGCAATTGTTCGTCTGGGATTCTAGTTATTTTTTTTACTCTGTTCCTTTTTTTGTGTTGATGTTAGTGTAATATTAAGTGTGGTATTTATAACGACTATACCTAATTATACATTTTATCTACTTCGGTTTCGTTATATTCGAATTACAAAATTGACAGCGGTTTCATTATGATACCTATAACGACATCGGGTTGAATTATGCGAATCGTCATAAACTCTAAAACACAAGCAAAGACATTCTGAACATACAGCCAGGTACCTAGAATATTACTTCAAAATCGAGACAATGTAAATGATGTTTTTAAAAATGGAACAAGTTTAGAACAAAAGTATCGTAAACTATTTGGCTGTTCCGGCTTCAAGATGTTTGCCTTATACCTAATAAAGAATAAATAAAAAAAAATAAAATAAAGTGGACGCGCGAAAAATTTTCTGAGTGAAATTTTATTTCAAATTTTATTAAAAATGTCTTCAACATCAAGTGAAAAGTGTGAAAATACTCCACCAGATATAACAAATAAAGCAGTTGCGGCTACAAATAATTTACTACCAGAAAAATGAAGACATGTAAGAGAAATGAAATACTTAAACACACTTCCTAAAATACTTATTTGTCTATATCTGTGTTTAATTCCTTCCTTCGTAGATAAAATCTTGTATGCAACTGTACGTTACTGGTCTTTTAATAACTCGTGCCCACCTATTTCGGTACGCGCTACGCTTGTACCGAAAAATGGCACTCGTATTAAAAGACCGTCCATAACGTAACAGTTGCATAAATAGCTATTATTTTATTTTATTATACTAAATATAAGGTATTACTTGTGAAACTTGCTTGTCATCATCATCATTGTTCCTACTGCTGAGACACAGGCCTCCACTCTGTGAGAGGCAATGGACCGTAACCGCGGGCCCAGTGCGGGTTGGTGGCTATCACATGTCTACAAACTTTTCGTTCTAGGACATATTTCTCACGATATTTTCCTTCACCGTTTTGAAAGCAGTGGTGATGAAATAATTTACACTAAGTAAATTGCCTGCATAGTTTACCCACGACCTACAACTTGTAAGTCGCGGCCGTTACCACTGAGTTACAACTTACTGCTCTCAATCTGCGTATATTTACAATAAATTAGAATATAAAAAGGTGATTTAAATTATCCGCAATTTATGTCACCTTTGTTATATTCTAAGAAAGTTTGTATGGAAGTTCATAGTTTTTACCAATGAGAATCACACACACAAACACATGGCACAAATTGGGCAAATGGGTTATATTTTTCTGACTTCAAAAAAAATTAGGTAATCAATCTGAAATTTTAAACACGTGTGCCAAATTTCATAACAGTATGTTTGTTTGTATGTAAGTTTTTCCACGCGTTTCTCCAAAACTTCTTATCAAATTGAGATAATTATTTTTGTGTTGGATTCAATATCTGTCAACTTAGGGAATAGTACAAGTTTCATCAAAATCGACCCAGCAGTTTACAAGATATGGAGCATTGTATGCTCCATGCGCTTAAAGACATGTGTATTTTTAACCGACTTCCCAAAAAGGAGGAGGTTCTATGTTCGACTTCATGTTTGTTTTTTTTTTTTTTTGTGTATATTCACCGATTACTCCGACAATTGTGGACCGATTTTGAAAATTCTTTTTTTGTTTGAAAAAGTATGTTCCGAAATTGGTCTCATTTTAATTTGGTGAAGATCTGATGAAGAACTTCGGAGATATACAACAGAACTCTTCAATAAATAACGGCAAATCTCTCGGGATTGCTGCAATCGCATGTCTGTTTGTTGTTTATAACATTTCATAACATAACATCACGCCAGTTCGCTCTTAAGGGGTAAGCAGATCTCTCATTTCACCGGTTATGTTCAAGTTTCATGAAATCTATTCTGGCGAAATAGTTCCCTCACTAACTTGCCTATTAGGTACGTACAACTAAAAAGTAAAAAATAAAAAAACTTTTTGCAAAAAAATACTACCGACTTCCAAATACAAAACTACAAAGTGAATAATAACTTAATTTTTATAAGTCGGTGTCCATGACGCAAAAAAAATGGTACCTACGAAAGACACCGACTTAAAAAAATTAAGTTATTTTTCACTTTGTAGTTTTGTATTTGGAAGTCGGTAGTATTTTTTTGCAAAAAGTTTTTTTATTTAATTGAGTTTTGAGAGAGAATTGTGTTGAAAATAATAAGTACGTACAAAAAACACATGTAAGGTCAGCAAAAAGCTAAAGCCCATCGGACAAAAAAACTCTTATCATTACGAGTATATCGTCAACACCAGGTGTAAGACCCATATTAAAGGATGTGATCTAGGTATACCTAGGATATGTCGTAGGCTACCTATCTCTTGGTACCAGGTGATGTTGTAAGAACTAATTAGGTTTTTGTAGCGGTTAACGGTACTTTAGATGCTAGGTGTGTTATGGTGTTTGGCAGAAGCGTAAGCGATTTTGTTCTATGCCCCACTGAGAACAAAACACAAGACATCTTAACTTGACAGTTTTGGGGCGTATATTAGTGCGTTTGGGCTGAAGGGAATGTAGTTTTCCGTGGAAGTGTAGCAGATATTTTACTATAAAAAGCTTTCTTAATTACAATGGCATTATGGCATAAAAAATAAAAAACCTCATAAAAATATCGTCTTTTTAAAACAAGCTTTTTGCGTATACCTCTCATGTAAACCCTTTCATTTATTACCCATATCATGGCAGTGCATAAAAATATACTAGTCCGCCATCTTGAGCCGTCCGCCATATTGGATTTAGAATGACATCACTTAGCTAACCATGCTTTGTCATCCAAACTAAACGTGTTTGCGAAATTTCATCTTAATCGGTGGAGGATAACTGCTTTAAAATACAGTTGCAAGATTTGACCCGAACACACTTACATACATACATACATTGCAAGTTGAATAAAAGCTTATAATATACAATATTGTCACCTCATATCTAGGTATATTCGCAGAAAACTGTACGTTTAAATAATGAAGGTCTCGCATTTATTTACTCAAAAGTTTCTATTTACTGTCAAGTAATATCGTATTCGTGCCCTTTGATGTGTATTATAATGCCTCACTCCTCCATCCAGCAAATTCCAAAACTTTTCTTCGCGATAATTACCTCACCAAAAAATATCGTCTGTAGGTACAATTTCAGGGTAAAAAGTAACAGTTTTGTAAAGAAACTTGTGAGTTTAATTATTGATATCTGCACTTTTCTCAAAACGGGATCAGAAAACATCGTGTGGAAACCGGTATAAAAAAGAAAAAAATTGCAGACGAATGACATTATTATGGCCTAACTCCTTTGATAGATATAAGAGGCCTATATTCCAAATTATCAATATAGCCTGGCTGATTGTGTGAGATGTCTAATAGTAGATCTTCAGACCGAATTTCGGCCACGGCGACCAATCTCAAAGGTAAGGTAGGGAGTCATCGCCACGGGAGATAAGGTGCGTGTTCAGCGCACGACCGCGTCGCGGTCGCGGGGGGCGTGTTCGCGCGCGAGACCGAGACTTGTATCTCTCACTAACTCTCCTCGGTTTTAGTCGTTCAAAACAGTTGTATTGTTGAAAATTATTATTCCACATTGCAATGGAAAGCCAGGTTATCAAATTAGGTACTATTGGAGGAAGAAAATACGACGATATGATATTTAAAAAAATAAACAAAGATTGGCTATCAACAATTTATATACAGAGGCCAAAAAATATCGTTTTCAATATGGAAGTTAATCAAAAAATGGTTATCTAATTGTTAAATGACAAAATGCACTTGCATTTCGAGCGTGTCTCGCCACATCACTAGTCAGTGAGCGAGACCAGCTAGCGATCTGCCCCCGCGCGTCGCGTCTAATACAAAGCTTAAAGACAAGTGGTGTCGCGCGTCTCCTGCCTCGGTCGCGTGTCGCGGTCTCGCGTCGTGGTCACGCTGTGATCTTTTGCCTTTAGAGTCACAAATATGTGCACAAACACAGGTGCACTGTAGATATGCAATAAAGAGTAGATATTATGTCAATAGTAGCTAACATCTTCCAGTAATGTTGAGACTAGACTTAGACCTTGCCACAAACTCTCTCCGCCGATGTATTGCGCCACACACAATATGAGCTCGTTGAGATGCAGCCTCTTGGCACGTGACGCCGACAGGTGCGCGGCGCGTGCGCCGTTAAGGGGGAGCTACACATAGACCAAGAAACTTTTTTGCGAGCAATAATCTACGCTAAAAAAATTGTAGGTATTGAACAATCTTCGAAAAAAGGAAAAATATATAAGAGGCGCGTGTTGTAATCCGGAAGTCAAAGCATTTTTCGTTAGTATCCATGTTCATTGTATTTTCGGCATAAACTTGAAAACTAATTCAAAACCCTTCATATTTTGAGGCCCTCCATAAAAGGAAACGCTTACAATACTAATGAATGCAAGATATTGGCAAAGATAGAAGTGTCATTATGATAAATGATAAATATTTTACTAATTACAATAGAACTAGGAATTAGACGACCATTCGAATTCAGATACACACGTTAATCCGGTACAAATAGGTACCTACTGTAATAAGATTTTTGATTCTGAGAATGTAAGTAATTTTTAAATAAAAAAAACCGATATTTTTAGCTTACCAAGCATTGTCATCCAAACCTAACGTGTATGCAAAATGTCACCTTAATCGGTTGGAGGTTACTGCTTTAAATTGCATTTGTAATGTTTGACCCGAACTCACTAAAATACATACACACATACATTGCAAGTTAATAAAAAACTTGTAAAATACAGTTTAGTCCATAACACACAGTACCTCTTTGCTTCATTCAGACCCGGTCCAAGCATCCCTATCCCCCAAGATCACCCCCTTAACCCACCATCAGCTAAAAGCAGTAATTATAAGATCAACAGGTGAGGAAGAAATAATTAATACCTACGTTTTTACTGTTCTGCTCACCCACCTGTCGCAAGGTGGGATGAGCACCTGCGAGTGTTTGTGTCATTTGGAGGTAAGAGACTCGTTCAGTGAATTAGGCTGGGAATGAGCGTAATATCACGCCTGTAATCAAAGGGGTATGCAGTGATGTACAGCAGATCTGCCAGATTATGGAGATTTTAACTGCAACGCGTTTGATAAAAGTCAAATCGTTTATTTCAATATATAGTCCAATCATACTCTAAATACACATTAGGTGAGACACATACTTTGAATAGACTCTTTGTTTTATTTGGTTGAGATAGAATTCTGCGGATCGTGCCTAAATCATGCTGATTATAAACCTCAAGATCCCAAACTGATCATTTCTATGAGACTCATATCGCACAAAGTCGATTATTAGGAAAAAATATATTATAAATGATATAGGTTTTCCATTCCAGATTTGTAAAGTCCCATGTAGTAATTGAAGGATAAATCGTATTTATTAACGGACATCAAAAAGGAGGACGTTCTCAACTCAAATGTTTTTTTTTTATATTTGTTACATGAGAACTTTATATTATTATTAAGTGAACCGATTTTGATGTTTTTTTTTAAATTTGAAATCTGTTGCTTTTCATGTAGGAGGGGGTTCTCAATTGGGATGTTTATATTTGTTATTCTTCTGTTTTTTTAAGTTTTTTCGAGCATAACTCCGTCATATATAAACAATGGATTTGCTAAATAATGTTTTTGTTCGAGAGAAGTTTATGCCGAAATGGTCCCATTTAAATTGTATCAAGATCTGACGTAGAACTTCGGAGATATACTACAGAACTCTTCAATATATGACGGCAGATCTCTCGGGATTGCTGCAATCGCATGTCTGTTTATTGTTCATTATATAACAACACGTACGCTCTAAAGGGGTACGCAGCTGTGTACACTCTAATTTCATCGGTTGTGTTCAAGTTTCATGTTATTCGGGTAATATATTATGGCATAACTGGGGGCATTATAGATATGTACCAGAACTAAAAAGACAAAAATAATACTATTTTCCAATAAAAACTTTTTGTCTTTCGTAGGTACCATTTTTTTGCGTTATGGACACCGACTTCAAAAAATAAAGTTATTTTTCACTTTGTAGTTTTGTATTTGGAAGTCGGTAGTATTTTTTAGCAAAATGGTTTTTTTTTCACTTTTTGGTCGTACTTACCTAATAGGCAAGTTAATAAGGTAACTATAAAGCCAGAATAGATTTCATGAAACTTGAACATAACCGGTGAAATGAGAGATCTGCGTACCCCTTAAAAGCGTACTGGCTTGATGTTATGTTATGAAATGGTATAAACAATAAACAGACATGCGATTGCAACAATCCCGAGAGATTTGCCTTTATTTATTGAAGAGTTCTGTTGTATATCTCCGAAGTTCTTCATCAAATCTTCACCAAATTAAAATGGAACCAATTTCGGAATATACTTTTTCAAACACAAAAAGAATTTTCAAAATCGGTCCACAATTGACGGAGATATCGGTGAAAATACACAAAAAAAAACAAACATAATGTCGAACATAGAACCTCCTCCTTTTTGGGAAGTCGGTTAAAAAATATCAACCGACTCCCAAAAAAAACACTACAAAGTCAAAAATAACTTCAATTTCGACAGTCGGTGTCAAGAAACGAAGAAACAATAATAAGAACACCGACTTTCGAAATTAAAGTTATTTTTCACTTTGTAGAGATATTTTTATAAAAAAGTTTTTTCAATGTTATAGAATAGCAAACAAGTTGACCAGAGGCATGGCAGATTCGTTGCTCGCCAAAGACTCTTCTGAAACATTTCCTTAAATTGCACAGGTCCGACTGTAACACAGGAAACCTGCTTGGAGGCAGAAACCCGAGCACAAACTAAACTCCGAAATTATAGATAACAGTACCTATTCAACTGCTTTTTCTTGGTAAAACATTAGTGTATTGGTACCTATGTTATACTGCTTAGTTTTTGTCGCGGCTTTGGTTCCGTGAGCTAAAACAATTATAATGAGAACTATGTCGGTTGGTCTTTTGTAGAAAGTACCATCTCAGATTTGAGCTTCATTGATAATTCAACAAGCTTAGCTGTAGTTTTCAGAAAAAAATTACGTTATCGGATAAGTGTTATTCTATCAGATGATGGTCAAAATGGTAAAATGTCTGTCAAATGGATTTATCAATTGATGTTTCAATAGACCTTGGCATTCTAATACATTTTTGACTATTTTTCAATCGCTCTAGCGATGTTTTCGTTGACCGAATGCTACTTCAAAAGATCACCTACGAACACTTATATAAAGTTACAAATACAATTACACAATTTTTTATTGCGCTTGACCACTATCTCACCTGATGGAAAGCGAAGATGTGCTCGAAGATGAAGAACGCTTGCCTAGAAGATTCCTATTCAATCTTGACTTAAAAACTCCCAAGTTGTCCCAGGAAATACAGACTCGGACAGGGAATGCCACTCCTTTGCTATTCGCATAATAAAAGTATTTCCAAAACTTTTGGTGCGTATGGGTGGGATGTCCACCATCACCGATGACGCATCGCCGTACGTCTTGTAGTCCGATAATTGAAAGGGCTAGGAGCAATGATATTCAAATAAACAGATATGTTATGAGCGCGCGCATTGTGAAGACTCGAATAGGTCACAGTTGTGACCTTTAGTCTTTAGTTTATGTCACGCATGGAGAAGAGCGATAGGCTTTGTTGAATCAAAAACGAAATTAAAAAAAAATGCCATCGTGTGTATTTAGAAATTGTACCAATTAAGATGCCAAAGTACATAAAACACAAAGGATCTCATACCATATGTAAGTACGCAATACGCCTCAATTTACTAAATTTTTTTTTCCTTATAGTCTGATATTTGGAGGTTAGAAAAAGATAACAACATTGGTGGTCAGAATAATGTTTGTTTACATTCACACGCAAGTGACAAACACTAGCTGTCTCTTTTTTTCTTGTTGGTTTTATCAAGCCATCCCTTTCGACTTGTAGTGAAATGTCAGATGAATGAAAAGTGCGTGTGCGGAACACTTTTTTCAATTGTTTTGTGAATATATAACGTATCTATTTATTTGAATATCATTGGCTAGGAGGCATTAGTTCATGCAATTTTAACGCACACTCCCCGAAACGTAAGTGTAATAAAAAGCCGACAGGCTGGCAACTCGGCGCTGATGCTCAAGGTTCTGGAACCTAGATTCGACCAGTACCTCATTGCCAATGACACATTCACACACTGGTGTTCTTGTCAATCAGTCTTTATCGTCCCAACAAAATAAATTATGTGACTTGGTGACTACCAATTAACCAGCTGTCTTAACTTGTTTAGCTGTACTATATTTTTTTTTGTTTGTAATTGATTTATCATAATTGAAATTTTACTTTTGCAAGCCTCGTCATTAGATGACGATTTTTTTTTTTTTTTTTATAAACTATAGGCTAGCGTTTGACCACCATCTCGCCTGATGTTAAGCGATGATGTGGTCTACGGTGAAGCACGCTTGCCTAGAAGAAACCTATTCACTCTTGACTTAAAGACCCCTAGGTTGTAGCTGTCAGGGAACAAAGACTCCGGAAGGGAATTCCACTCCTTAGCTGTGCGCACAATGAAAGTATTAGCAAAACGCTTTGTGCGTATGGGAGGGATGTCTACCATGTACCGATGGCGCATGGTCGTACGCCTTGTAGTCCGATGATGGAAAGGGCTAGGCGGAATCAAATTGTGCAGTTCCGTCGCACACTCCCCGAAATGTAACCGATAAAAGACCGACAGACTGGCGACTCGGCGTCGATGTTCGAGGCTCTGGAGCTTTGATGCGACCAGTGCAACGTTGCCAATAAGCCTTTTGGCCCGTCTGTCAATCGACTCAAGTGCATCAAGCTGGTATTTGGCAGATCCATCCCAGAGGTGAGAGCAGTACTCCATGCATGACCGAACTTGTGCTTTATACAAGTTGAGCAGCTGTTCAGGCGTGAAGTACCGTCTCACCTTTGCAAGAATCCCCAACTTTTTTGCAGCTAACTGAGCTTTTGCCTCAATGTATGGACCGAAGTTGAGGGTAGATGTCACCGTAACACCAAGAAGTTCGAGGTGGTCCGATAACGGCACGGTTACACCACGGAAAGAAGGAGCCGGATGGAATTGGCTCTTTTTAGCGGAAAAAAGACACGCCTGGGTCTTAGCAGCATTGAAACTGACCAGATTGGCATCACCCCATTCGGAGACCGCCTTCAAGGACAGGTTCAAGCGTTCAACCATGGCCTCCCGGAGAGACCGAATCTGAGGCTCAGTAGCCCGTGCGCCGGACACGTATCTCTCAGCAACAGTGCTGTCGTCTGCGTACCCAAAGGTTCCGGGTTTTAGCAGATCATTAATGTGCAGCAAGAATAATGTTGCCGAGAGCACTGACCCCTGAGGGACTCCGGCGTTGATATCTAACTGACCGGACGAGCAGCCGTCGATAACCACTTGGATGGATCGATCTCTCAGGAAGTCCGCAATCCAATCACACAGACCACTAGGCAGACCGAAGGAAGGAAGCTTACCAATGAGGCTTTCGTGCCAGACCCTGTCGAAAGCCTTCGAGATGTCGAGGGAGACGGCTAGCGCTTCCCCGTGGCTCTCGATGGCCTCACTCCAGATGTGAATGGCATACGCTAGAAGATCCCCAGTGGACCGATTTCGGCGGAAGCCGTATTGGCAGTCACTGAGGATGTCGTTCGCTTCTAGGTATGCCAGGAGCTTACCGTTGATCACACGCTCCATACTCTTACAGAGGATGGACGTTATAGATATGGGTCTGTAGTTGACCGGGTCAGCTCGACTGCCCTTCTTGGGCACGGGTTGAACATTGGCTTGCTTCCAAGCCTTCGGCACTTTTCCAGTCTCTATCGAAAGGCGATATAGGCGTGTCAAGATCGGAGACAATTCAGGTGTACAGGTTTTAAGGACAATTGCTGGTATCCCGTCGGGGCCACTCGCTTTGTTCACATCAAGGCTACGCAGCACCCTACGGACGTCCTTTTGATGGATGCGAATGTCCGACATACTCGTCACACATCCATCAGGAGATGGAGGAGGCTGCGCGCCATCAGAATTCAGATGCGAAGATTCCGCAAAAAGGGAGGCAAACAAGTTTGCCTTCACCTCAGCGGAGTGGGCCAGTGACCCGTCAGGTTTCAGCAGTGGTGGTAGTGAGGGGCGACAAAAGTTTGATTCGACCGACTTAGCCAGGGACCAAAACGCGTGAATAGAGGAGAGGAGTAGGAAGTGAGACGAGGTTCCACGCTGCTAACCTACAGACACGCACTGAAAGGACGACATCATTGGGGCACTAGTCCGGAGACTGCGGGGACGCCCGAGCCCCCCCGGAATGTCCATCGGGCCCTCCCCATCTGGTCGCCAACCAGCACGATGGTGCATTCCGGGATTTTTCGACAGTTGGCGGGGCAGCCTTTCGTGTGTGGCTGGCACACTACTTGGGCCCCCAACTACCTGCGGTCGGCCAGAGGCGCACCATGCCTCGGATCCCGCTACCCTCCGCAACTAGTCTCCCGATACGCCCAAAACAGCGCGAGTCAGACTGGTCAGCATGCAGTGGAACAACTATCTCGACCCAACTCCTCTAGTGGCTACACCGAGCATCGTACCGGAACACGGCTAGGCCGCTTGGCGGTACGTCTTTGCCCGGTGGGTGGTCACAAGCCTTCGGCCGAAGCCTACCACCAGTTAGTGTCACCTGATTAGCACCACCCGGGGACCACGTGTAGGGTAACAACAATACGGGTAACTCTCCTACGGACGCGGGTGACTCAGCCCCCAAAAAATATTTTTAGATTTATTTATATAAGTAAATATTTCAATCTCATTTAAGTGAAAATTATAATGTTCTTTTTGAGAGGAAAAGATTCTTCTGTAAACCTAAATTCTATCTTAACCAATATTATAAAGAGGAAAGATTTTTTGTTTGTTTGTTTGTACCGAATAGGCTCCGAAACTACTTGACTGATTTAAAAAATCTTTTAGGTATGGAAAGCTACATTATTCCCGAGTAACATAGGTATAATTTATTTTCAAAACATTAGAAATCCTTATCGAAATTGCAATAATGTAATCAAAAGCAGAAAACTTTTTCCTATAAAATTCATTATTTGACGTGCGCTGAGAAATCAGAAATCTGTTAATGATACATAAAATTATGTACTACATGATAACAGTACTCATTATTACCTACATAAAAATCTATGGGAGATAATATCTCACTATCATAGTCACAATATCAGCTTTTGTGTTCTAAAATTTAATTAGATCGCCAGTAGAAACAAGTTGGTTACATTCGTATAGTAGTATGCTATTAATTCATATTCAAATAAATAGTATAACAAATTGGTAGATAGGTGGGGTAGGTGGATAGGTAGGTAGGGTAGGTAGGGTAATGTAGGGTAGGGTATGTAGGTAGGTAGGTGGTAGGTAGGTAGATAGCCAGTTGACGGGAGCGAGGGTCAGCTAGTTGTAAATAAAGAAAATATTGGTCCTACTAAACAAATAAGGCTTCATGGAGGTATTATAATCACACAATTCTACCTCTGTAATAAATAGGTTTAGATTTAATCCAACCTACCGATTTATTCTTATTTATTTCTTAACCAACTTTTTGTCAACCCAATCAATAAGGGTCTTTGAACTGAACACCCCATAGACCAAATGTATAGTGTGTCGAATTCACAATAGGTTCACAGTTCGATGCCTGGCTCGAGACTTATTGTTCTTAATGGGGAAAGTGACAAAGCATTGCGTTTTCTGTCACGTCATGGTGTCATGGAAGACTTGAGTTAGAGGTTATATAATCATTTGAATGTCTTGTATCTTCCGGTGGATTGGCTAATCTGCTGCCCCACAATGAAAAAAAACTACTGTAGCTATTATTTTCACTTTTTAGTTGTGGTACATAATGAGCAAGTTTTATAGTAGTATGGTAAAGTAGTAACCTACAATGCACAAAGTTATGCCAGAATAGATTACTCGTACATAAAACTTGAACATAACCAGTGAAATGCGATTGTACCAGGATGAAATGTACACATCTGCGTACCACTTTAGAGCGTATCGGCGTGATGTTATGTTATGAATTATATATTGCTGCAATCGCATATCTGGTACGTATACAATAACCAGATATGCGATTGCAGCAATGCTGAGAGATTTGCCGTTGTTTATTGAAGAGTAATATTGTATATCTCCGAAGTTCTTCACCATATCACTAAATTTAAATGGGACCACATGACATGCACCAGATTTTAAATAAAAAGAGTATCATCAAAATCCGTTCACGTAGTAAAATGTTTTGAGTAGACACACATAAAAAATACGGTCGAATTGAGAATCTCTTCCTTTGTGAAGTCGGTAAAAAAGGGAGAGCAATGATCTTATTCAGGAAATGTTGCTCTTTTCTTTTCAAAGACATCGAAAAAATGTAAGTTTTGTAAGTATTGTTTTTATTTATTAGCTAGCTTCTGCCAGCGGCTTCGCCGACTTGAAAAGTGTCTTATCATCCCAAGGGAACATCATACCGGGATAAAAGTAGCTTATGTGCTATTATACACTATAATCTATATCTGTGCCAAATTTCATACAGATCCGTTCCGCCGTTCTGGCGTGATTGAGTAACAAACATACGTCCATCCAAACTTTGGCACTTATAATATTAGTAAGATTCGTTTATCTTTGTACTGGAACGCTTTGCAGTCATTACACCAATAGATCATAATAAACTAATCATATGTCCAGGTTTCCTCACGATGTTTTCCTTCACCGTTGTCAGCGATGTCCAAGATAAAGTTAAAGTCTAATGTTTATTTCAATTACGCCATTAAGGTTACAACGTCGATCATTCTTCCATACAAACGTAGTCTAGAGATTACTCCACTGTTTCACGATGTACGTTCAAAATAAAAATATATCAATTTCTCTCATCATTATCTAGCCCTATATGGAAAACAAAAGTAAAAAAATAAAATATTTGAAAGTTATGAGCGTCTAAAGTTCCATATTTCAACACTAATTTTAACGCATCTTTGGGCGGAAATAAATACCATAAGAAGAAGGAAAATTGTAAAACGGGCTCCGTTCAGGGATAGATTAGTAATTCAAAAATGCAAATAATTTTATTTTGTAAATATACATTTAGTAGTTTTTTCATGATATCTAGACTTCCAAAGGTCTGTTTATAAAATTACGCGCGCTCGTTTTCGTCCCAAATCAGCATCCATTTCGATAGAAATTTGCAAACGTGCTGATTCGTACGCGAACTAGCTTCTTACTGCTCATCATAGCATCTGTACCATTCGCACGTGTTGTCGGATGAGATGGCATGCATTTTAACCTCGCGCACAAAATAGTTCGTGCCGTCGACTAGTGGAACCTTAAGCGGGACTATTCAATGTCAAAAATTAAAATGTTGATTCTACCGTTCATTGCAAAGGTTTATAGATTGTAATGGAGAAGAACGGACAAGAAACTCCATCCTAATATTTACATACATACATTAATTCATATCATCATCTTCATTATTTCGTCATCATGGCGTCCACTGCTGGACATAGGCCTCCCCCAGGCGTCGCCACATCGACCGATCCCCTGCGTCTCACATCCAGCGCCTTCCCGCAACCTTAACCAGGTCATCAATCCACGTAATGGGAGACCTTCCAAAGTATCGTCTCCCGGTTCGCGGTCGCCATTCCAGAACTTTTCGGCCCCATCGGCCATCCGTTCTGCGAGCAATGTGCCCTGCCCACTGCCACTTAAGTTTGGCAATTCTTCGGGCTATGTCGGTAACTTTGGTTCTCCTGCGGATATTATCATTTCTGAGGTGATCACGCAAAGAAATTCTGAGCATAGCCCTCTCCATTGCCCTTTGGGTGACTTTAAGCTTTCTGATAAGACCCATGAATTAAATCCTAGTGAAGACAATGTCCCAGTAAAACACTACTATACTACGTGTAGGTATAAAGTATTACAAGCACAACTGGTAAATTCATTTATATATATACATATCGATATAATATAACCTGATTAATTTTCAATGATCAGCCGATTTTTTCCAGGAATTAGGTATCAATCAAGGAATGGTTTATGGAATAAAACAACTACAAAAAACGAAAAATAAATCTGCCTTTCTGTACATTTTTTGTCGAGTTAATGAGAGCAAAACTGTACAGATCCGCAGCTTTTTTTGGGTATTTAAATATGTAAGTAAACAATGAAGCATGCTTATGTACTTATCCATGGATCCACATCGGTAAGAGTTGCAAATCCTTACACGTGCCGTTTATTACTTTGATACGTTTTAAACTACATAATTGATGTAGTAGTATTATAAATCTATCGAACACGTAATTATGAAATGTTTTCTTGCGAAAATACCCCGATTCAAGCATTAAAACGCCCATAACTTTTGAACGGCTGAACCGTTTTTATCTAACATAGTTAAGAACACTCCCGATAATGTCACCTTACAAACAAAAAACTACAGCAAAATCGGTTAGTCCGTTTAGGAGCTATGATGCCACAAATACGTACACAAATACACAAACACACAGGTACACACTTCGAACTTATAACAAAACTCTTTTTCCGTCGGCGGTAAAAAAAAATGAATCCTAGGTTTATTGTTTGAAATAAAATATTTGGCCCCAATGATGCAGAGACAAACGTACATATTATTATGACTTTTACTAGATACGTAGTTTTTAATACCAGGTACCGTGTCGAGGCTTTTTCCAATGGGATAGCCGCGGTCCTAAAATCCTGGCTTGGGGTAACAACTGAAAATATCTTAACGGAAAAATAGAAAATCACCCAATTTGACCACTTACAACAGTCATATTTGCAACCTTTACCTTTGCTTAATATATCCGCATACTTATATTTTTAATCAATTCGACTTTATTATTTTTTCTCGCAACTTTTTACTAGGTGAACGAATTTTGATGTGTTTTTTTAAAGCTAGTGCTTCTCGTGTGTTCTCATTTAAATTTGATCAAGATCTGATGAAGAACTTCGGCGATATACAATAGACAACGGCAGTTCTCTCGGGCTTGCTGCAATCGCATGTTTGTTTTTTGTTTACGCCATTTCATAACATAACATCACACTGGTACGCTCTAAAGAGGTATGCAGATGTGTACAGTTCACTACGGTACACTCTCATTGTACCGATTATGTTCAAGTTTAATGTATTTTGGATTATCTATTCTGGCATGACGTTAGGCATTGTAGGTTTTAATGTAGAACTTGCTAATTATGTACCACAACTAAAAAGTTAATAATAAAAAGTTTTTACAAATAAAAACAACCGACTTCCAAATTAAAACCACTACAAAGTGAAAAATAATTTCAAATATGGAAGTCGGTGTCAAAAAAGTAGATACAAAAACAGTAAGACTGATTTCCGAGCCGGTTTTTTTTTGTATTTTTTTTTTTATTTACTTTAACAAAATATAGCCCAAAGGGTCACGTTCCTGCTTACGTAAGCGAAACGGGGCGGCGGGCATAGCTAGTTTTAAATAAAACACATGGTAGATTTTGTAGTTATGGATTAATTCAAAAGATTAGAACAGGAAAACTGACGCCTAATGAGATAAACCATTTTTGGTGTTTATTTAAAATTATGTCAAAAAAAAATAGCTTTTTTATATAAAATAGTCTTGCGCTTGACCACTATCTCACCTGATTGTAAGCGATGATCTGGTCGACGGTGGAACACGCTTGCCTAGAAGTAAACTATTCACTTTTGACTTGAAGACCCCTAGATTGTAGCTATCGGGACAGACTCTGGCAGCCACTCATTAACTGCACACATAATAAAAGTATTCCCAAAACGTTTAGGCCGTATGTGTGGGATGTACCAATGTATCGATGGCGCATCGCCGTACGTTTAGTAGTCTGATGATGAAACTGGCTAGACGGAATTAGATCATATAATTCCATCGCACACTCCCCAAAATGTTACCGATAAAAACCGACAAGCAACGACGGCAGCTCGGCGACGATGTTCAAGGCTTTGATTTGATCAATCAGTTCCTCAATGCATCGACTCTAGTGCATTAAGCTGGTATTTTGCAGATCAAAACAGTACTCCATGCATGATTGAACTTGCGCTTGATACGAGTTGATCAGCTGTTTCGGCGTGAATTACCTTCTCACCTTTCCACTGAGCGTTTGTCTGATGTATGGGCCAAAATTGAGAGTTGTCGTCAACGTAACGCCAATAAGCTTAAGATGGTATGTTATTGGCACGGTCACTTCTCGGCAAGTTGAAGCCGGGTGAAATTGGCTCCTTTTAGCGGAAAAAAGAGACTCCGTGGTTTTAGCAGCATTAAACCTGATTAGATTTGCATCGTCCCATTCAGAGACTTCCTGCAAGGATAGGTTCAAACGCTCCACCATGACCTCACGGAGAACCCGGATCTGTTGCATGGTAGCCCACGCGTTGGACAAGTATCTCTCAGCACAGTGCTATCGTCTGCATACCAAAAGGTCTACCGGGTTCTAACAGCTCGTTAATGTGCAGCAAAAATAAAACAAGAATGTACCTAAAATTGTTGTTTTCCTGAATAAATAACGGTTTTGTGGTGTTCATAGCGAACCGCGACTTCCTCCCAAATATCGTATTCATGGATAGAACAATGAGTCTAAAAATAAAATAAGTATGTATCTAAAATTGTTGTTTTCCAGAATAATTAACGGTTTTTTGGTTTTTATCGCGAACCGCGACTTCCTCCCAGATATCATAGCCATGGATAGAACAATGAGTCAAAAAATTGTGCAACAATATCAATTAATAATTAAAACCAGATTCTGTACCTGTATAGTTTATAACACACTAACTTATATGTATTTACCTGTATATTTAACACCGTAAAACTGATTCACATCCGTACACTTCAACGTAAGGTTCAGTTGAAAACCAGCGTCAGGCAACTCCCAGTTGTCTGGCATTTTGCTGAACTGGACCTTTTTGGCGCAGCCGCGGGGCACACTATGTATGTAATTGTTGTAAAATTAAGTTTTATTTGTACCTACATTGTGTGTATCTGTGTGCGACAAATAAACTAGTTTTCTTTCTTTCTTTCATGAGAAATTTCGAGTGTAGCTCTTTTTTTATTGTGGGAAAATCAGGATGTTTTCGCTAGATATCGTGTATAATTACGGCGTTCTACTACAAATACATTTAGTGGCATGAAATAAAAATGTATTGGGGGTCGTTTATATTTTTAAATTTACTTGTTAAAATGTTCGTTATAGTCCGAATATGGTTTACAGGGCAAGAAAAATTGGAAATCTTGAGTCAGTTAAAACAGTTGGTAAAAGAATGCACTTTCTTCTCTCTTTCGGAGAGAAAGTATTCCAGTTCTCAATAACTAGGGACCCCTTCGATTTTTCCATCACTGCACAAAGATTCCATCATAATCTGCAGTGCTTACTGCTCCGCAGGCATCCTCCAATCAAGGCATTCTTTCATGTTGCCAGTATTGTGCAGTGCTTATTGACGTAGTAATAGAAGTAGGGGAAGACAGGTAAAGCGATGGGAAGACGATATCAAGAACGTAGCAGGTCCAGAATGGATACAGCTAGCTTGGGACAGAGACAAGTGGAGAGCCATGGAGGATGCCTTTGTCAAAGACAAGCTGGTGCGAGGAAAAAATGACCAGGTGCCGAGAAGAATAAATAAATAGTTCCAAGTCTAAATAGATTATAATTTCATTAAAATTTAGTATAGAATATTGTAAATAAGTAAGTAACCAGCAATAAGTCCGTCTCTGTACATTTGTGTGCATGAAGTATTAAATAAATAAAGACTTATTTTATTTTATTTTTGGTGATCTTGTTATGAGTATGTGGCGAAGACTATGTAATTGTCAGGAAAGGCAAGAGACATCAAATGAGCGTCTTTCAGCTCCTTTCATAGATTTGTTTGGAATTGTACCCAACACTTCGGGTGGAACATCTTCGTGACCAGCGCACGGCATTGGCGCGTGAGTGCGCAGTGCGGTGCGGCGGTGGCGCGGCGTGGCTCGGCGAAGGACTCGCTTCCACGGGCTCCACCAGTCAACACATCTTCCTAAAATTTGATTTGTTTGTCCGGGACAGTTAATTATAATTATAACGGCACTAAACCATTTACCTAAAATATTCAGTCTACTTTATTTTGTCTACAAGCTAACAGATTCTAAAGATAAAATGATATACTACCGGACACCTCGCGGTTAAACCCGCGTAGTTACCGTTTCCGCAGGGATACAGGGATAAAAGGTAGCCTATGTCACCCGGGGATAGTCTAGCTTCCCAACGGTGAAAGAATTTTTGAATCGGTTATGAAATGGTATCAACAATAAACAGACATGCGATTGCAGCAATCCCGAGAGATTTGCCGTTATTTATTGAAGAGTTCTGTTGTATATCTCCGAAGTTCTTCATCAGATCTTCACCAAATTAAAATGGCACCAATTTCGGAACATACTCTATCAATAATTTTCAAAATCGGTTCACAATTGACGGAGATATCGGTGAAAATACACAAAAAAAAACACATACATGAAGTCGAACATAGAACCTCCTCCTTTTTTGAAAGTCGGTTAAAAATACAAACATACAAATCTTTCCTCTTTATAATATTAGTATAGATAAGTATACACAAGATATTTAATGAGGAAAAACTGCTATTCAAATTGGCAAAATAAAATGCAATGGAATTTGTCTTGGATAAGGAAAAAAATATAACATAAAATATAAAAAAGTTATTATTTTTTCCTCTGTTTTCGTGGTACCTAATACTTCTGCAAGCTCTATAGTAAGTTACCTATAATGCCAGAATAGATCACCCGAATGTCTTGAAACTTGTACATAACCGGTGAAATGAGAGTGTACCAGGGTGAACTGTACATCTCTTCGTACCGCTTTAGAGCGTACTGACGTGATGTTATGTTATGAAACGTTATAAACAATAAACATGCGATTGCAGCAATCCTGAGAGATTTGCCGTCATTTATTGAAGAGTTCTGTTGTATAGCTGCGAAGTTCTTCATCAGAACTTTACCAAATTTAAATGGTGGTCCCATTTTGGAAACATACTCTTTCAAACAAAACAATTTTTTTTTAATTGATCCACAATTGACAGAGAAATAGGTGAACATAAAAAAAAACAATAAGTCAAACATAGAACCTATCCTTTTTGGAACGTCGGTCAAATATTATGCCTGTTCCCCAAAGTGTAAGCCTTGCCTTGCCTTTAAGTATCCCCACATTTCATTAGTTGTTTTTAAGTCACATGTAATAATTTGGACGCACGGTTGGCGCAGTGGTTGAGCGATAGACTGCTGCGCTGCGTGTCGCGGGTTCGATTTCCACACGGAACAAATATTTCTTATGTTGTTTGAAATAGTTGTTGATAGTTTTTCCGGCTCTGGGTGTTGTGTATGCGAGTTTATATGTTTGCAAACGCACCCACGATAGACGAAGAAATTCCTAGTGTGGGGCAACGTTTTAAAAAAAAAAAAAGAATTAGAGCCTAGTGCCTTATACCGGGCACAAGTCCAGAATCCGAGCTGCAACTGACAAATTACACTCTGAAACCCAGAGCCTCAATGCACTTAGTAGCTCTTGCGACCTCTAGACTAACATAACAAAGATTTTTAGCTTACGGTGAGAACATGTCTGCATTATTGGATGATAGGATTTATTTTTGCCTCATCTCACTGCAAGGCAAAGGCTTCTTAACGAATCATGCTCACCCCAAGAATGCACCAACCCCAAGTACACTACCACCAGCGCAAGGCAAAGGCTTCTTCTCATACAGAGAAGGCACACAAGCATTGATCACCACCACGCTTGTTTAAGACGGGTTGGCAATATCAAACTTATATCACACTATAATATTATAAAGACGAAAGTTTGTGAGTGTGTGTGTTTGTATGTTTGTTACTTCTTCACGCTCAAACGACTGGACGGCTCTGGATGAAATTTGGCACAGAGATAGATCATAGTCAGGAATAACACATAGGATACTTTTGATGCCATGTTCCCTCGGGATAATTTTCAACATTTTCGCGGGCGAAGCAGCTGGCAGAAGCTAGTTAACTATAGTACAGTTTCCTAACGATGTTTTCCTTCACCGTTGTCAGTGATCTTCAATATAATTTAGAAAGTACATATGAATTTGAAAAATGATATTGGTACTTGTCCGTATTTAAACCCATGATCTCAAGCACAAGAGGCAAGGACTAGCCACTGGGCCACCATGGCATAATTTTAAAACATGGTTCCGTGATACTAAAAGTTGACAAGTTATTTGTATTGCACTTGAATGAGGAAAATACTATTTATTATTGAGAATTTTTTACCATCGGTAATTCTTATCACCAGTAGGTGTAGGTATGTTTAAAAGTATATATATTTGGCGAATATTATAAATGCCGCATTTTATTTCACGTCTAAGAGCGATAGCAAGTATTAACGTCTTTTCCGAAATTGCTTTGTATTACTTTAGTTCATATAAAATGTGTAGAATTCAGAGTGTCCTAGCGCTGGTGGTAGTGTACTTGGGGTTGGTGCATTCTTGGGGTGAGCATGATTCCATTTTAATAGGGACGATAAGGTTTAAAATGATAATTATATTTAGTCAGGCAGTGAGATCATCAAATCAATAACAAAAAAAAATAATCGGCTTCCAAAATAAAACACTACATAGCCAAAAATTACTTTCATGTCCGAAGCGCGGCGTCTTTGTAAACCGACTTCTTTGCTTCTCAACTTGTTTGCTATTCTATAACATTGAAAAAACTTTTTTATAAAAATATCTCTACAAAGTGAAATATAACTTTAATTTCGAAAGTCGGTGTTCTTATTTTTGTTTCTTCGTTTCTTGACACCGACTGTCGAACGCGAAGTTATTTTTGACTTTGTAGTTTTTTTTTTGGGAGTCGGTTGGATTTTTTTTAACCGACTTCCCTAAAAGGAGGAGGTTCTATGTTCGACATTATGTTTGTTTTTTTTTTTGTGTATGTTCACCGATATCTCCGTCAATTGTAGACCGATTTTGAAAACTGTTTTTTTGTTTGGAAAAGTATGTTTTGAAATTGGTCTCATTTTAATTTGGCAAGGATCTGATGAATAACGTCGAAGATATACAACGGCACTCTTCAATAAATAACGGCAAATTGCTGTCTGTTTATTGTTTATACCATTTCATAACATAACATCACGCCAGTATGCTCTTAAGGGGACGCAGATCTCTCTTTTCACTGTTTATGTTCATTTTTAATAATATTCGGGGAATCTATTCTGGCGCTATAGGTACCTTATTAAACCACTTGCCTATTAGGTAGGTACAACTAAAAAGTGAAAATAAAAAATTAAATTGTAAAAAAATACTACCGACTTCCAAATAAAAAACTACAAAGTGAAAAATGATTTTATTTTTACAAGTCGGTGTCCATAACGCAAACATGGTACCTACAAAAGACAACGACTTCTAAACATAAAATTATTTTTCTTTTTGTAGTTTTTTATTTGGAAGTCGGTAGTATTATTTTGCAAAAAAGTTTTTTTTACCTATTGTTTTTCGTTAATTCTTTTGTTAAGAAGTTTTTTATTTCCTCTTTTTAGTTAGTACTTTAATTTACGATGGGACCATTTTCATCAGTATCATTTATTTTTAGGTATTTTCTTCATCATAGTCGGTTAACCCTTTGAGATGTCTAATACCCGTGACATAAATATCTTTAAGGAGTTCACGTGGCCACCTGTGGTCTGCCTCATAAGTTCCAATTCACTAAATGATACTTTCTGAATGCAAATGATTGCATTGATGATGAAAATACTGAAATCGCTATATGTATGCCTGTAATATTTGAGAAGTTTCCTTGATTTTCATTGGATTCCATCATCAGATTCTAACTTGGGGCAATGGGACAACCTCGGGGGTAAACCCTTTCAAACACAAAACGAATTTTCAAAATCGGTCCACAATTGACGAAGAAATCAGTAATCATACATACTAAAAATACGTACAGTCGAACATAAAATCCTCTCATTTTTGGGAAATCGGTTAAAAATTAACCACTTTATAGTAAATCAAAGTGAGAATGTAACGTAGAACAGTGTACTAAAACGTGACGCACACGAACATCGTCACACGAAATTTCAACAAACTCTATCGTCGTCATTTGTTTACGTGACAAATCAAAAATACGTGTCTAATATTCTATAATATATATCTACTAATACCTTTAAACGAGCAATTCTTGTATATATGTATATGTGATCTGAATCTTGGAAACGGCACCAATAATTTTCACGAAATTTGGTGTGCTGGGAGTTTCGGGGGCGATAAATCGATCTTAGCAAGGTTTAATTTTTAGAAAACGTCGTTTTCTCTTTTTTTAGCCGAGCAGATCTCGGTCGCCCAGGTACTATTGTTAAAGCGTGGAAAAAAATATTTAAGGCCAAAATTAAATACAGCGCAATTTTTGGAGGGCGTTAGAAAAGACAGTCACTTTTACTGGTGTCATAGACTAAATAGGTGTTGCTTGGTTACCGTTGTTGACTGGATATATGCCATTCAATATAATACTGCTATCTAGAAATAATATGTTTTAATTCATATATAACATCTGGCGACGATGCCGTTCGATGTAAAGAAAGCAAAACGTTCGCGAGCCATCCTACGCGGTGTGCTAACGAACACCAATAACGCATTTCAAGCAGAACAAAATTTATATACTCAAGAAGAAATAGAAACACGATTCCTGACACTTCAAAATACATACCAAGGACTGCAAAACATACAATTACAAATAGAACAGGAGACCGAAGACGAATACCTGGAATCCGAAACCGATTACAGGTACGAAGTAGACGAACTTTATACAAATTTACGTAGAAAAATGATTCGACTAATGAACACTTTCAAACTTCCTGAACCGTTACCCAGCGTACCTTCCTCACAACATGCCCACAAATTCACGAGGATTCATCGAGATGTACATCCCAGACTCAATTTCCAACCGTTTCAAGCAAACGAATCGTTTAAAAACTTAATAAAAAGACTATCTGTTTACATGATGCTCAACAATATTACGGATCCCACAACGAAGGTCTACACACTGCTGTCCACTTTACCACCTGACATTCATGAAAGAATTTACGACCTGTGTTCACCCGACTCATTCATCATGGACAATTTCATCGATCCAAAACCTAACATATGGGCCTCACAGCATACCTTCATATCAAGGCTACAACAAGCGGATGAATCGAGCACTCTTTACGCGTCAGAACTAAAAAGACTGTCATCAAAATGTGATTTTAAGTGCTCACATTGTCTGAAACCCAATCTCGATTCATTTTTGTCGTTACAATTTATACGAGGGTTAAAAGATGGAGAAATTCGCACATAAATTTTACAAGCAAAACAAACAGCGCCATTTTCTGAATTAGTTCGCACGGCCACATCTATGGAAATGGGAAAAATAGAAAATTCAACCATATCTATATCCATTCGTCCACCACCATTGGACACGATCAATATAGTTTCAAAAGTACATAATGAATTACAACACGCACCGAATAAAGCACGTTCAATTAAAATACCGACTTCTGTAAGAGAGCTTAAAGGTAAATGCCACCGCTGTGGCAAAGACGACCACAAAGCAAATGAATGTGGAGCCATTAAAAGTACATGCCGAAAGTGTCAAAAGGAAGGACACCTAGCGCGAGTCTGCCTTCAAGGACATAAACGCAATGAAACGAACTTGCTGAATGACGACTCTGCAAGCAGCGCCAGTACCGACAGCATCGCAGAAATCAACTTTGTAAAGAATGAAATCTCAGACAAATACATTATAACTATCGAAATTGAAGGAAAGAAAATAAGAATGGAATTTGACACGGGTGCAACACTCTCTACCATATCACTAAAGGATTTTATGAAGCTGAACATTCACAAAAAACTATTTCACACGAGCATCAAACTAAGAACTTATACAGGCGAAGTTTTTAAGCCCATCGGTGTCACGTTTGTTCGATGCAAATATAAAAACCAACTATTCTATGGAAAACTATACGTGATTAACAAAGACGTGAAACCCATCTTGGGTAGAAGCTGGATGAAGGAGTTTGACATTAAACTAGCCGAAATAAATTTGGTTGATACATGCAAGAAGATACAAAATCTTGAACAATTGCTTAAAGAGTTCGAACCCACCGTCTTCACTACAAACCTAGGTGAAATTCCAAACGTTCGAGGCCACTTGACCCTTAAAGATAATGCGCAACCAATCTTTATTAAACCTCGGCGAATTCCATATGCGCTACGATCTAAAGTAGATGAAGAAATCGACGGACTTGAAAAATTGGGAATTATTACAAAGATTGATCACTCCGATTGGGGAATTCCCGTCGTCCCAATAGTAAAACCAAACGGAAGCATCACTTTGCGCCGACTATAAAATTACTTTAAACAAAATGATAGAAGACGAAAAATATCCAATACCAATAATTGAAGATATTCTATCTGAAATGAACGCCGGACAATTTTTCTGCACCTTAGACATCACGCAAGCCTACCTGACCATGGTGATGGATGAAGAGAGCGCCCTGCTGCAAACTCTGAGTACACACAAAGATACTTTTAAAGTGAACCGACTCATGTTTGGAGTCAAAGTAGCCCCAAGTCTCTGGCAAAAATACATGGACCAATTACTACTGGGCCTTGACGGTGTCAAGTGCTTCTTCGATGATATAATAATTCAAGGATCGACAGAAAAACAATTATTATGCAGATTGAAACAAGTTTTGCTTAAACTTCAAGACAGCAACCTTCGTGTTAATAAAGAAAAGTGCCAATTCTTCAAAAGAAGTATCAATTACTTGGGACACACCATAGACAAAGAGGGTTTACATAAAAATCAGGACAAGATATAAGCAATTTTAAATGCACAACGTCCAACTAATGTAAATGAACTAAGAACGTTACTAGGCATGGCAAATTATTACAACAAATTCATACCCAATCTGGCATCCATCACTGCCCGCTTAAATGAACTCTTGAAGAAAGGTGCAAAATTTACATGGTCTATAAAATGTGAAGAAAGCCTGAAGAACATAAAAAAGAGATACTAAGCGAAAGAATTCTAATACACTTCGATCAGCATAAACCACTTATACTGGCCACAGACGCTTCACCTACAGGACTTGGTGCCGTCCTAAGTCACAAACTACCCGATGGCTCAGAAAGACCAATAGCATTTGCTTCTAGATCCCTAACCAGCAGCGAAAAGAAATACAGTCAAATTGATAAAGAGGCGACAGCTATTTTCTGGGGTTTAAAGAATTTTTTCCACTATTGTTACGGCCGGAAATTCACTCTAATCACAGACCATAAACCTCTTACATCAATTTTTCACCCGCACCAAACCTTACCAGCCATGAGTATTATGAGGCTATTCCACTACGCACATTTTCTATCAGGATTTGACTACCATATCGAATATAGAAGTTCATCAAAGCACTGCAACGCCGACTACCTTTCACGTTTTCCCGTTGAGAAGATAAGTGAGTATAAATATGACCAGCATTACATATTTCAGCTGAATCAGATAAACGCATTAAATATTCCACCAAAAATAATAGCAGAAGAAACAAGAGAAGACCCAGAATTACAGAAATTACTTGAAACACTCCATTCAGGCACTACACTTAGGGAGTCTGGATATAAAGATAATGAACTAACTCTTCAGAATGACTGCATCTTAAAAGGCATGAGAGTTTTAATTCCACATAAACTACGCCCACGCATCTTAGAGTTTCTTATACTGGAAGAACATTGATAAAGATATCGAAAACAAAGTAAAATCGTGCAGAACCTGTCGATTAAACCAGAATGAACCGCGAAAAGTCCCTCTGCATCACTGGGAAGACCCTACTGGCCCTTGGCATAGAATACACATCTATTTTGCAGGTCCAATATCGGGCTATCAACTTCTTATTGTGGTAGATGCATTTTCCAAATGGGTAGAAATAATCCCTACAAAAACTACGACGAGCGCATTCTGTATTCAGAAACTAAACGATTTATTTGACACCTTTGGATTACCCTACACGCTGGTATCGGATAATGGAAGACAATTTGTCTCTCAAGAATTCCAGACGTTCTTAACTAGCAATGAATGACATTGTTCACAAAACGATAGCACCTTACCATCCCGCAACTAATGGACAAGCTGAAAGATTTTTTCAGACGGTTAAGAAATCACTGCACAAATTAGAGGGGGAGAGTGGTGGAATACTACACAAGGTTCGTACAGTTAGAAGTCTTCTCCGGGCTACGCCAGTCATCTCAGGCGACTCGCCCTATATGCTCATGTTCGGAAGAGAGGTAAGAACGAGATTGGTAGCCAAGATTAGAGCTCCAACAAAGGCACTACATAGGGGCAGAAGAGAAGGGGTGAGAGAGTTTGCAGTCGGAAGCAGAGTGCAAGCTCGCAATTACTCTGTATCAGGAAGGAAATGGGAGTTTGGTACAGTGACCCGCCGACTGGGAAACCATCACTATGAGATAGAGATTGACAACGGACGCACATGGATGCGCCACCTCGACCAGCTGCTCCCGGCGCCTCTGATTCCTGGGAATCACGGTGGAGGCGTGTCCTAGACTAAATATGTGTTGCTTGGTTACCGTTGTTGACTGGATATATGTCATTCAATATAATACTGCTATCTAGAAATAATATGTTTTAATTCATATATAACAACTGGGAAAAACTTAAAAATTCGAACAATATTTCAAGACTAACGGACATATTTTTTTATCACATCTATTCTAAAAGAGCTAGTTTTTTCTTCGTAAACATGGACTAAAATAGCTCATTAATCTCTAGGGGCTAAAAGTGATTCGAATTTGGAATGTGGATATTGTTAGTAAATCTCTACTCTACTCTAGAAGACTTCGCTCCGCTCTGGATTAAAAAAAAACACTCTCGCCTTTAAATAGTTATTTGCTCCATAGGATAAACAATTTACTATTTAGTCATGATCCCTATTAGATAGGCATCCTTTTTTGGTCTTGATTATATTGTAAAATGGTTATCCTCCTGCCTCTCACCCGATTTATTTGGGGTTGGCTCAGTATGCCTTTTTCTTTCAAGTACATATATTGAATAAGAAATTTTATTTGTTCAAACATGTGTATACATACCAAATTAAAATAATACATCCATGCAAGATTTTAAATAAGAGTGGCTCACGATATGTCTGCCATTTGATTCGTGCAAATATTTTTGGTAAATTATTATTATTGAATCGAATCGATATGTCTTTTGATCATCTTCTTAAAATCAGCTTTTTAGTAATTGTGATCATCGGGAACCGTAATCCTGCCGCAGTGGCTTCAGTATTTCTATGCACTAAATCAACCTCCCTCCGCGTCTAATTGCCGGAGGTGATCCGGCAAGTTTTAGAATAAGCAAGATGAAGTGGCAATGGCAGTGGCGTGCCTAGGGTTTCAAAATAAGGCAAGCCCACTAAAATTTAAAACGATTCCAAAAAAAAAAAAAAACTTTTCGACTGAGTATGTAGGTACCTACATATGTATCATCGCAATTTTCTCATAAACTACTGGTTAGGTATAATAAATTAAAAGTGAATTCATCCATCTTCTTCTTTCCTCTTCTTTCTTCAATTTCACTCTTGCTTGTCGTGCGGTGAATGAGGTAACCAAAGCACACTGAAGGCATGCTAGTCCTAGATTGAATATAATAAACATATCAGCAATTGCATACCTCCGGTGGCTTTAAAAAAAGCCGTTTGGTTTGCTTCATTGCTTGAGGGAACAAAGTAATGGTAAGTAGTTGCTTGCTTCGTAACAGGACTAACAGGTTACAGACGAAAAAAAAAACAAAACTGAAAGTTAAAAAATAGCTAGATAGAATGTAATAAGGAATTTAAATAAATTATTTATATTCTAATTGGAATCGTCTATCTTTCTTAAGAAATGATTTAATTACATCAGAGTAAAATGTTGGTGATCGTTTTAATTCTACCAACAACTGTTTTTCAATAGCTATCATTGATAATTCGGAAAGACGCTCTTGACCTTGTGTATTTCTCAGATAGGTATGGATACGTTTAAGAGACGAAAAAGCACGTTCCGCGGAAGAACTGGTAGCCGGAATAGTTACAACAAGATACGCTAACTTTAACAGCTCGGGACAGGCATCTTCGAGGTTATTCTCATGAATGAAATCAATTCTAAAAACTTCTTGGTGTTACGTTAACATCGACCCTCAATTTTGGTCCATTCATTGAGTCAAAGGCTCAATTGGCTGCAAAAAAGTTGGGGATCCTTGCGAAGGTGAGACGGTACTTCACGCCTGAACAGCTGCTTAACTTGTATAAAGCGCAAGTTCGGTCATGCATGGAGTACTGCTCTCACCTCTGGGATGGATCTGCCAAATACCAGCTAGATGCACTTGAGTCGATTGACAAACGGGCCAAAAGGCTTATTGGCAACGATGCACTGGTCGCCTCAAAGCTCCAGAGCCTCGAACATCGACGCCGAGTTGCCAGCCTGTCGGTTTTTTATCGGTTACATTTCGGGGAGTGCGCGACGGAACTGCACAATTTGATTCCGCCAAGCCCTTTCCATCATCGGACTACAAGACGTACGGCAATGTGCCATCGGTACATGGTGGATATCCCACCCATACGCACAAAGCGTTTTGAAAATACTTTCATTGTGCGTACAGCTAAGGAGTGGAACTCCCTGCCGGCGTCCTTGTTTCCTGATAGCTACAACCTAGGGGTCTTCAAGTCAAGAGTGAATAGGTTACTTCTAGGCAAGCGTGCTCCACCTTCGACCTTATCATCGCTTAACATCAGGCGAGATAGTGGTCAAACGCGAGCCTATAACGAATAAAAAAAAAAAAAAAAAAAAATTAATTCGAAAACATTACGATCTTTCAGATCAGGACTAGAATACAAGCAAATCAATTGGCTTTTTAATGTTTGTTTGTCGAAATAGTTTGCATAAATGTCAAATAATGAATCTAATTCCTCTGTAGGAAAATGTTAAAGAAATTAACTGTTTTTTCTGAGCAAAGTTTAAAGATTTTACCTTATCTTCGCCAATCAAAACTTGAACGCATTTAAATCCTCACAAGGTACAATTACCTCCATTGTTGTAGGTAAGTCACCAAAACAATTGTATCACTGAGAAAATCTAAGAAAACACATAAAACTCTAAAACTTTTCCCACTCAAGCAAATAAAAGCAAAAAACTGAAGCACAGACTACTAAGACGGTGTTACGAACCATAAACAAAAATATTCCCCATTTTTTTTCCGAATTTCCCTAAAAATCCCTAAATAGAATTTTATATGTGTTATACCTACATACTTATTTAGTACCTAAATTATTTCGTAGGTAAATATAACGTTACATATTAAGTTGATAAAAAAAAATGAAAAATACAACTATGCGAACTTGTTAATTATTTCTAGAACCACATCATCATCCTGTTGCTCCTTTTCATTTGACGTCTCATTTTTGAAGTCATACATATGTACGATGAAGTTCTTGATCGTGTCCACAGTATGATTAAGTTTTACTCACGATCCATAATCCCGATTTATAAGGAAAATCGTACCATCATGATACTATGTACCTTTTTAGGGGATATGAATTACATATCGTGCGTTCCTTTCTACGCACAAAACAGAAAACACACGCTTTGTTTTCGATTTGGTAAGTTTTGTTCGAAATCCCTAAAAAAATCCCCAAAATATTCCAGTCCCCAAAAACTTCCCTTTTAACACTTCTAGTCCCTAAATTTAGGGACAAAATCCCTAAGTTGGTAACCGTGTACTAAGAGATATGAACTGAAGTGAGTTGCACTCGGGTCGTTGCAGAGTTGTCATTTGGCAAAAAAAAGTCGCCAGTTATATGAAAAATCTAGCTAGATGTCGCAAATTTTTTATTTTTAAGATATTGCTTGAATATTTATATTCGTTATTTTCAAAAGTCGCTAGTTTTTATTGTTGCTAAATCTTAAAAAAAGTCACCAAACTCGTTAAAAATCTCCAAGATCTCACAACGTCGCTAAAACGGCAACACTGCAGAGTTGGCAAGGTGACAAGGTCACGCATATGCGTGCAACTTCACTTGCAAGCCCTGCTTAAATCTTCAAACTGATCGTCTACAAAGACGCACAAGTTTCTAACTCGTTATACGGCACATCGCTATAAGTGCGAAAGAGACAGATGTAGTATTTGAAAGCCCGGTAAAAGCCGGTGCGTGTAAGCGAGATAGCTATATGTAGATGCTACAACTGCAAATGCGAAACTCTGCGCGCGACCAATCGCTATGTGAAGTAGTGTGGCATAGGTAGATACTTTGTGTTATTTTGATAAGAATTAAGCGCGCGAACTTTTAAATAGTTCAGGTTTGATATTGATTCTCTATCGAGCATTTTAGTAAGGCAAGCCGGGCTTTTGGGCTTCTATGAAGCTACCGCCACTGGGCAATGGGTCAGATATATTAGTCGTAGAATCGATGACCGTTGGTTAGGCCGCCCGTCCTACGTTACGTGTTACGTTCGCGGTCTCCGCTCAAGAAAACCCCAACGGTCATGTCAGACTAGGTAAAGCGACGATCTTTGCAGGCTGGTGGCAGCTAGATGAAAGTTGCCAAAATGAATGGCGTGCAATTGGAGTGGCCTATGTCCAGCAGTGGACTGCTATTAGAGGCTGATCATGATGTCTCATGCCTGAAACACAAAAATGACTCATAATCTAATCTCAGTTCGAGCATACCCTGGTGGCAAGCAATAATGCTATCTGATCTTATAAACAATTTTTCTCCTGTTTCAGATTTTGCCATAGCTAAAGGAGATCAACTGGAATTTTATATCAACAACACCAAAACAGACACAGTGCGTTTCAAGTCCCAAAACCTTGCGGCTTTGGTCTATGATGAAGTCCACAATATGATACTGTACGTCGACAAACAGAGCGACAACGACGCCATTTGTAGTTTTAACATGTCTTCCATGCAATACAAATATTTAATAGAAAGAAACGGAAGAAACATCCAGGGTCTTGCCTTTGATCCCGCCACGGAACTACTATTCTTCACGGATACTAAAGAAAGAAGTATTAATTGGATCTCATTAAAACCTGGAGCTAAAAACAACGTTTACGGAAATCTTCTAATCAAGATGGATAACGGGATCCCCACTGATATTGCTGTAGACGTTTGTAGAGGGTACGTTACCATTGACATTCAATACATTTTTTATTTTAATAATCTTTTGTACATCTTGAAAGGCAATTATGATTATCATTTTACAGGTATATCTACTGGATAAACACAAACCTCACAATACCTGCAATAGAGAGAGCGCGATTTAATGGATCGGAGAGAGAAGTTGTTATAAATCCTATTTTACTATCTATTAACACAACTTACAAATTGGAGCCTCACAGCTTAGCTTTGGATCAACAAACACAGAGCATACACTGGATTGATTATGCGAATAGTTCATATTTCAATGTATATACTGCAGATTTTAATGGAAACAACAAAACGCTCTCAACAACCTTCTATTTTAAAGATAATATTAAACCATTCTCCAATTTTTCAAATGCATTCACCATTTCAAGAGAATCCCTCCTCTTGATTGTCTGGTGCCCAATATGCCAAGTTTGGAATTTGAAAAAGGTACTCGGAAGCATCAAGATTATCAAACCTATTCTTCTGATGTCTTTAGAAACCCCTGCAAGTATAGTAGCTAACTATAAGGTATCAGAGCAAATCCAAGGAATTAAGGATTGCAGAGCACTAACGAGTCTTTTACAGAATAACTCCTTCACCAGTGACCCATTCAGAGTTGCTTCACAATATGTAGGGGATTTTTGTGTTCATGGTTTGCAAGTTAATGGAAAATCTCTTTGCAAATGCGCGCCTGGTTACATCGGCGAGCGATGCGACGTTTCTGTGTGTGAGAACTACTGTATCCAAGGCAGCTGTAGCGTCAATGATGACGGAAATCCTAAATGCAGGTAAAACATATTCTACTCCTTGTATAAAACCCTTATTAATTTAAAACTTAAGAATCAAACTAAGACTTATTAATAACTGTATCCATCCAATTCATTCTAATTTTGTCTTTGAATGCATAAGTATTGTCAGTTTTCCTGTCTGTTACTTTGTCACGCTTAAACCCGTGAACCGATTAAGATGAAATTTGTTATGAAAATAGTGTTAGACCCTGGGACCTAGACTATCCTGTGTCCTTCATATAATAATATTTATCCCGGCAATTATCCTTATGGAGGTGGAAAATGGAGTAGAAGTTACCCACATACCTACAATATTATTTTGCAATATAAAAAATAGGCCATTCGAAGTAGTTATCATGATATCGAGCATACAACCGAACTCCTTAGCGACAATCAGCACTAATGTGTAAATTGAGTTATTATGGGTATTTTGTCAATCCTTTAGGTTTCTTATTATAGAACTTGCTCATTTTTAGTGATGGTGTACCAAAACTAAATAAAACTTTTTGCAAAAAAATACTACCGACTTCCAAATACAAAACTACAAAGTGAAAAATAACTTAATTTTTTGAAGTCGGTGTCTTTCGTAGGTACCATTTTTTTTGCGTTATGGACACCGACTTCAAAAAATTAAGTTATTTTTCACTTTGTAGTTTTGTATTTGGAAGTCGGTAGTATTTTTTTGCAAAAAGTTTTTTTATTTTACACTTTTTAGTTGTACGTACCTAATAGGCAAGTTAGTAAGGGAACTATTTCGCCAGAATAGATTTCATGACACTTGATCATAACCGGTGAAATGAGAGATCTGCTTACCCCTTAAGAGCGAACTGGCGTGATGTTATGTTATGAAATGTTATAAACAACAAACAGACATGCGATTGCAGCAATCCCGAGAGATTTGCCGTTATTTATTGAAGAGTTTTGTTGTATATCTCTGTTGTATTCTATTTTTTGAAGTCGGTGTCTTTCGTAGGTACCATTTTTTTGCGTTATGGACACCGACTTCAAAAAATTAAGTTATTTTTCACTTTGTAGTTTTGTATTTGGAAGTCGGTAGTATTTTTTTGCAAAAAGTTTTTTTATTTTACACTTTTTAGTTGTACGTACCTAATAGGCAAGTTAGTAAGGGAACTATTTCGCCAGAATAGATTTCATGAAACTTGATCATAACCGGTGAAATGAGAGATCTGCTTACCCCTTAAGAGCGAACTGGCGTGATGTTATGTTATGAAATGTTATAAACAACAAACAGACATGCGATTGCAGCAATCCCGAGAGATTTGCCGTTATTTATTGAAGAGTTCTGTTGTATATCTCCGAAGTTCTTCATCAGATCTTCACCAAATTAAAATGTGACCAATTTCGGAACATACTTTTTCAAACAAAAAAAGAATTTTCAAAATCGGTCCACAATTGACGGAGTAATCGTGAACATACACAAAAAAAAAAAAAAACAAACTTGAAGTCGAACATAGAACCTTCTCTTTTTTGGGAAGTCGGTTAAAAAGAGAGAAATAAAAGCTTTTTCACAATAAAATAAACCGACTTCAATAGCAAAACACTAAAAAGTTCATTTAAACTTTTACTTTAAATGCCAACCGATTGGCATTTAAAGTAAAAGCTCGCGAGCATGTTCGTATGAAGATGGCAGTAGTATCGTCACAGCGATAATGTATTCCAGATAACTGCTACCATTAACTGTTTAAGTATTAGTGTATTTAGTTTATATGTTTGAGTAACTTTTGTATGTATTTATAGTATGTATGTATAGCTTTGTATTTGAATATTAGGTATCGTGATTTACTTTAAATATTGCACCTACCACTAATTGTCTCTGCATCACCCAAAGGTCGACTGGTAGAAAATGCCTAAGGCATTAAGTCCGCCTCTGTACATTTGTGTGCATGAAGTATTAAATAAATAAATAAATAAAAAGTTCAAAATAACTTTTGTTTCGGAAGTTTTTGTCTTTGGTACCTCTTGTTTTTATCATTTTTCGACACCGACTTCCGAAACGATTGTTATTTTGCACTTTTTAGTGTTTTTCTTTTAAAGTATGTTTATTTATTTGTAAAAAAGTTTTTATTGGTTTTCTCACTTGCTTAATTACGTTACGCCTCATTTCACAATCTATCTGGAGAGCCTTTTCCCGACTTGTCTAACCGGGTTCAGCAGAGTGCCAGTATTTTTATCTCCACAACCCAGTAACTGTGTAACACGATACGCCTTGGCAAGACTGGTGTCAGGTGTCAGATTCTGTGACTTCTGATCCGTAACGACTGTCAAAGATTTATAAATGACAGCTGACACCAACAGCTGAATGTGCTGCACGGAGGAAACTCGCTATGTAAAGATGGTCACCCATCCTTGAAGATCGACCTGTGTGGAATTTAGAATAGTAGCCAGAGCTGAATCCCCAGTGTGTCAAATCAAATCAAATGATTGTTTATTTGCTCAAACATGAGTAACATACATAAATAACAAGTTACCAGCATGAAGAGTTGTTAAAATAAAAGGATCATGGAACTTCATGTTTGCCTTGGGCAATGGCATGCAAATATTGATATAGAATACGGTTCAAAATAATTATTCTAGATGATCAAATTTAAAAATAATAAAATATGTGCAAATGTCAATAAAATAATGCAAATCTAAAATACCATTCTAGAATGTCAGGTAAAAAATGTAAAATTAACAAAACATATCAAGACAAAAAATCTGGAATGTCACAGTTAAAACTATAAAAACATTTGTGAAAATATTAAAATAATAAAATAGTAAAATAATAACAAAATAATCACTTTAGAATGTCACGTTTCAAGATTCTATAACTGTCGTAACATGAGAGTGTCGTTCTCTAAATGCTCAATGCCCTCTTGACTGCCAACCCCGAATATGATGTGTTTGCGGACGAATGGAATAAATTAATGCGCGCATACCTGGTGTTTTATGATAGAATGTATGCGAGGGTGTCCACTGTTCCATGTCAATTATATTTATGTTTATTATTTTATAGTGTATTAATATTAGGTTCTGATTCCATGTTAATTAATGTAATTGTTTTTGTATCGTTTTAATTAACAAACATTTCTGTTATTTCAGCTGTTATGCTGGTTACTCTGGAGTCAGGTGTGAGATCAACGCGTGTCATGGTTACTGTCTCAACAACGGTGACTGTTCTCTAAACGAGGAAGATAAGCCTGTCTGCCAATGTGTTGGTAATCACGAAGGATCAAGATGTGAAACTGTTTCGCACGAAACTTCCACCATGTCGTATCCAGCAGAGAGGAGCCTACTCGGCAGCAGCCCTACTTTTGCTGATATATTCTCAAAATGGAAAAAGCCTGTTTCAAAAATGACCGTTCTTCTTGAATCTAGCTAGTTAGTAGTCTAGCTAGTTTAATGCTGTATCGTTATGATTTTGTACCGTGTGTTAGAACCGGTTACTATTTCGTTTATTTTTGTTTGAAAGGTGACTTTATGGAGAGTGTTTTTAGCTATGTTTGATGAAAATCGGTCCTACCTTTCTAAAGTTATGGGCGTTTTACTGTTTGAATCGGGCTGTTTTCGCAAGATATCGTGTGTGTGGAGGTTTTAAAATGTTTTAAATTTTTTATTTTTTATTTTTGTTATGCTATTACTACTAGTAAAGTGTCATTCTAGCAACGAAAGCTTCGCCACAGCGATTGGAAATATGTAAAATTGTAAAAGCCCGCGACACATTTTAATTTCATGCTACTTAATTTATCTAATAGTAGACATGCTTCGATCGACAATCTATTGAAAACGTAATTATGACACGATATCTTGCGACATCACCCCAACGATATAAAAATCGGTTTATCCGTTTAGGAGCTATGATACCACAGACAGATACACAAATACATGAACACAAAGGTACATACGTCAAATTTATAACACCCCTCTTATTCCGTCGAGGGTTAAAAAGTAAAAAAGTTACGGCAATATCAAGCTCTCTCGAAATGTCAAGTGATCAGTCTCTTACAGAATAAAATGAATGTTTGTCTAGCTAAGCCTCAGGTATAATACACATAACGGATTTTTGAGTCTCTGAATTGGCTGCAAGACTATGCGCAGTAGCTATTTTTGTGTCAATGTTAAAGGTGAAGATAGCATTGTATAACTGTCTCCTTCACTCGCTTACGTTTGTCGCATCGTCCTATCTCGCTTATTCTATGTAGTATACTCGATGAAAAACTGTTTCTTGCGCAATGGTTGGCAGAGCCAACTTTAGAGACACAAAGATCCGCTGTGACCACTATACACTTGTAAGTTACAGCATTTTCAGAAAGTGTTTTCTTATAATCTGTGGTTACCGATGCATTTATTTAAATTTCCTTTTTAATTACATGTGTTGTAAATGCTCTCTCCGTACATTATTTTCAAACTTTAAACATTACCATACCACTTCAAGACAATGAGTACAAGATTGTTAAAAATTAAACTATGCAAGTGAATAGGTGAATTAAATTTTTATAATATAAAATAATTTATGGCTATGAAACCCTCTCAAAGACTCAATAGCTTATGATTTAATTGTTCTTGCTTGATTGAATTAAATTTATATAATTAATTATTAATTTTATCTATTTTTTTTTGCTTCTTCTTTTCGTGTGAGGTGTGGCCACCTTTGGTGTCAGAGTTAATTAAGCCGCCTCTGGAAAACCCCACAGGTCTCTGACTTGGCTATTTCAGACTTACATTAACTATATAAGTCCAGGTTTCCTCACGATGCTTTTTTGTGCTTGTAACTAGTTTGTGTGTTACCAAAAAATTGCATGCTATGTCATAATTTAGCTGAACATGCTTGTACGTTTTCCATTATATTTAACACCATTTTATACCATGTTTTATGTAATTAAATGATTTGAATTATTGTTTATTGTTTTTATTGTTTGATAAAAATCTAACACGATTTCTGTAGTAAAAAAGTAATAATTAAAAGTAAAATCTTTTAAATACAAGCTTTAAATGGACAAAAAAGTACGAAATGTAATATCGCTTGTCAATATAAATCCAAACATGATAGGGTTTTCTTGTCTGGTTGAGGAGTTGCTATGGCTACCTTCTGGCTCTATGATGGACCAGCTCCATAGTACCTTATTTGAATGTATTCAAAGTTATAAGCGCACTCCAAGTTACAGCATAATCAGATACCAGGAAGTGCTTGAAAAATCGATTATTAGTTGCCGGACACACCGAAGAAAGGTAATATAATGTTTGTATAAACCGGTCGGTGCAAGTCGCACTTGCGCACCAATCACATGCGAGATGAAAGACGCGATGTGACTTTCCGTCTATGTGATTGGTCGATTTCTCATACTCTTTGCCTTTTACTCTTTCCAAATTCCTTACGCAAAAAAGCTGCTGGTTAAGGTTGTGGGAATGCGCTAGATGACCCACGGAATCAGTCAATGTAGGGACACCTGGGGGAGGCCTATGTCCTGCAGTGGACGTCTTTAGGCTGAAATGATGATTACTGAAGATAATAAACAATGAAAGCACCGAAAATAGGACTCAAGATAAAAAAATACTTTTTTACAAAAAAAATCTACCGACTTCCAACTGAAAACACTACAAGGTAAAATAATTAAAAGAACCTTTCTACAAAAAAATACTACCGACTTCCAAATAAAAAGAAGAAACTACGAAGAGAAAAATAAATTTAATTTTGGAAGTCGGTGTCTTTCGTAGGTACAATTTTTTTGCGTTCTGTACACCGTATTCCAAAATTAAAGTTATTTTTCACTTTGTAGTTGCTTCTTTTTATTTGGAAGTTGGTATTTTTTTTTTTGTAAAAAAGTTTTTTTATTTTTCACTTTTTAATTGAACCTACCTAATAGGCAAGTAGTTAAGGTACCTATTATATTAATTAAACTTGAGCATAACCGGCGAAATGAGAGATCTGCGTACCCTTTAAGAGCGTACTGACGTAGTTTTATGTCATGAAATGGTATAAACAATAAACAGACGTGCGATTGCAGCTATCCCGAGACATTTGCCATTATTTATTGAAGAGTTCTGTTGTATATATTCGAACTTCTTCATCAGATCTTCACCAAATTAAAATGGGACCAATTATGAAACATACATTTTCAAACAAAAAAGAATTTTCAGAATCGGTCCATTATTGACGGAGATATCGGTAAACATACAAAAAAAATATAGAACCGCCTCCTTTTTGGGAATTCGGTTAAAAAGATAAACTGTTATCCCCAATAAGCCGACATAACACGCAATTAGTTTACCAACTGCAAATAAGTTTAAAATCACATTTTTGTTGTCTTGTGGCTACAAAATTACGGATTTCGGATTTTCTTCTTTACTTGTGCTAAACGACATTGCTTCTTGTAAAATTTCGTGTTCTATGTATAAAATTCCTTTGCAATTGTCAAAATATGCGGCCTTAAAATTCCATATCTTTTTATTGCTTTAATTTAGAAATTTAATTTTGTCACAGCTCTGAGGGATTGCAGATAGTATTTGATATAAATTTTTACTTGATACTGCGACGAATTCCTGAGAAAAAGCTCTTGGCAGGCAGACAGACAGACAACAAAGTGATCATATACGGATTCCTTTTAAGGAACGGCACCCTAAAAAGACAACCAGACATTTAGTAAGTTTGAGAATCAAATCCGAGACTCGTAGCTAAGTCAACGATTACTCAACCACGCGACATTGGTACTATCCTAATGTGTAGGATCTCAGATTAAGCCCTCGCACAATAAGGTCGATAAGTTCGAAAACCTAGTGTTAGAAGGCCTCTAGGTTTACCACAGAGTACTCGCCTAAGAATCGGGGTTATCTGTGAAGAGGGCCCATGACTTAGGACGCACGGGACCGGTCGATGTCACGTCGAAGTGTCACCACACTTGGGGCCTACGTTTATCAGTGGACGTATTTCGGCTGCAATGATGAAAATCCATATTAGGTCATTGTCAGCAACAGCATTTCTGCTGACATAGGCCTCCGCAAGTGTCGCCATATCCGACGACTAAATAATTATTATATTACAACAAATTTCCGGCAATTGGAAACGCCGGGACTTTTCTTATAGGCGATATTATTCAGATAGGCCAATTTAAGTGCACTGTTCTCTTAACAGCGTGCATATATCAACGAAAAAGAAGCAAAAGGATTGTGTAAGGATCGTAGCTGGCGTCATTTTGTAGTTTATGCCTAAAGAAGTAAGTATATCAATGTATGTAAATTACCGGAGAGGTAATGGCCAAACAATATTCTGTCCGACTCAGGAACCAAACTACGCTCAACATACGCACTGGCCACGACTATATTAAAGAGGAAATTTTATTCCTTAGGTATGTAGCTGCAACAAAGCTGCACCTATGAACTGATGACATGACGTCACACAAATCCTGCATCGCGCAAGCAAAGTTTTCGGTGCGATTTGAACGTATATAACAGTCCGACATCAACCGTCTTGCAGTTGCCCTGACCAGACACAACAACCGTCTGGTCGGAGGAGGGAAGATCCCTTTTCTATCGAGGGTTGTGGGACTTTACACACTGTTTCATATGCCTCCAAAGGTATTTATTTTAAACCCCACTCTAGGAATTTCTCCTTTATCGTGGGTGCATTTTACAAACATTTAATCACACACACACCCAGATCCAGAACAACGCCAATCATTATCTTTATTGCACCTACCTCTATTTATCTCTGCATCACCCAAAGGTTGACTGGTAAAAATGCAATAAGGTGAAGTATAGATTAGTAAACCATTTACTTGTAAAAGAACATCGAGCATTCGCTGTTTTTAAATTTACTCGAACCACACTACGAACATGATGCTCGACATTTTGTTACAACCTGATTTTAAAAACCAACGAGCGTTTTGGTTTAACATTTTATCGAGCAAAGGCACAAGCGTGGGTGACGTGAAGTGAGATCAATAATGGACGCAAGGTACAAAGAAATGTTACATGTAAATGTTCACTCGCCGTCAGCTTTACGTCGAACGCAGCGTCGAACATTCGTTAGAACGTTACATTACATGAAAATCCTTTGAGAAACTACGACGGCTGCACATTATGATTTTCTTCTTGATCACGTCTTTTTAGTTCGCTTCTTAAGCAGTCAGGTTTTTTGATTTTTTGAATAAACTTTTTTTCAAATTCATCCGCAACCTAAGGCATTATGTCCTGGACTTATGTAAAAGGAAAAGGAGTAAAACTTTTGGAGTGGTGACCGTGAACCAGAACACGTTGCGTTGGAAGGCGGGAGGCCTTTTTCTAGGTGGAGCGATGACCTGGTGAAGGTTGCGGGGATCCGCTGGATGCGAGACGCACGGGACCGGTCAATGTGGCGATGCTTTGGGGAGGCATATGTCCAGCAGTGGACGTCTTTCGGCTGAAATCATGATGATGATGCTGATTAAGTCCACCTCTGTACATTTTTGTGCTTAAAGTATTAAATAAATAAATAAACTATATGTAGAACATACAAATATTTTCCGTGCGGGTATCAAATTCATCGAACCTGCGACACCGCAGCGCCAACCATGTCGTCACAAAAAATGTGTCCACTATTTTTGCCAAACTACAGCCATATTAAAAACGGACGATTCACGCTATTCCGAACCGGATCCGATTTCAGTTAATAATGACGCTCCTACAATATGGGGTCGCATTCCGGTTGTCCGGTCCCGTCCGGTATTTGGTAGATTTTTAAATCTATGTCGAATTGAATCGTGGCCAAGAGTTGCGAATTTTAGAGTGAGCGAAAATCTATCAATTAATTTTACTATGTCCTACTTCCTACTAATATTGTAGATGCGAAAGTTTGGAAAGGAGTTATCCCAAGGGTGGTATCATGATCTGATGATGGCAAGAGAAATCGAGGGTAGTTAGAGTTTCTTATACTGGAAGAACATTGATAAAGATATCGAAAACAAAGTAAAATCGTGCAGAACCTGTCGATTAAACCAGAATGAACCGCGAAAAGTCCCTCTGCATCACTGGAAAGACCCTACTGGCCCTTGGCATAGAATACACATCGATTTTGCAGGTCCAATATCGGGCTATCAACTTCTTATTGTGGTAGATGCATTTTCCAAATGGGTAGAAATAATCCCTACAAAAACTACGACGAGCGCATTCTGTATTCAGAAACTAAACGATTTATTTGACACCTTTGGATTACCCTACACGCTGGTATCGGATAATGGAAGACAATTTGTCTCTCAAGAATTCCAGACGTTCTTAACTAGCAAGCAATGAATGACATTGTTCACGATAGCACCTTACCATCCCGCAACTAATGGACAAGCTGAAAGATTTTTTCAGACGGTTAAGAAATCACTGCACAAATTAGAGGGGGAGAGTGGTGGAATACTACACAAGGTTCGTACAGTTAGAAGTCTTCTCCGGGCTACGCCAGTCATCGCAGGCGACTCGCCCTATATGCTCATGTTCGGAAGAGAGGTAAGAACGAGATTGGTAGCCAAGATTAGAGCTCCACCAAAGGCACTACATAGGGGCAGTAGAGAAGGGGTGAGAGAGTTTGCAGTCGGAAGCAGAGTGCAAGCTCGCAATTACTCTGTATCAGGAAGGAAATGGGAGTTTGGTACAGTGACCCGCCGACTGGGAAACCACCACTATGAGATAGAGATTGACAACGGACGCACATGGATGCGCCACCTCGACCAGCTGCTCCCGGCGCCTCTGATTCCTGGGAATCACGGTGGAGGCGTGTCCTAGACTAAATACGTGTTGCTTGGTTACTGTTGTTGACTGGATATATGTCATTCAATATAATACTGCTATCTAGAAATAATATGTTTTAATTCATATATAACAACTGGGAAAAACTTAAAAATTCGAACAATATTTCAAGACTAACGGACATATTTTTTTATCACATCTATTCTAAAAGAGCTAGTTTTTTCTTCGTAAACATGGACTAAAATAGCTCATTAATCTCTAGGGGCTAAAAGTGATTCGAATTTGGAATGTGGATATTGTTAGTAAATCTCTACTCTACTCTATACCATAGGATAAACAATTTACTATTTAGTCATGATCCCTATTAGATAGGCATCCTTTTTTGGTCTTGATTATATTGTAAAATGGTTATCCTCCTGCCTCTCACCCGATTTATTTGGGGTTGGCTCAGTATGCCTTTTTCTTTCAAGTACATAAATATTGAATAAGAAATTTTATTTGTTCAAACATGTGTATACATACCAAATTAAAATAATACATCCATGCAAGATTTTAAATAAGAGTGGCTCACGATATGTCTGCCAATTGATTCGTGCAAATATTTTTGGTAAATTATTATTATTGAATCGAATCGATATGTCTTTTGATCATCTTCTTAAAATCAGCTTTTTAGTAATTGTGATCATCGGGAACCGTAATCCTGCCGCAGTGGCTTCAGTATTTCTATGCACTAAATCAACCTCCCTCCGCGTCTAATTGCCGGAGGTGATCCGGCAAGTTTTAGAATAAGCAAGATGAAGTGGCAATGGGTCAGATATATTAGTCGTAGAATCGATGACCGTTGGTTAGGCCGCCCGTCCTACGTTACGTGTTACGTTCGCGGTCTCCGCTCAAGAAAACCCCAACGGTCATGTCAGACTAGGTAAAGCGACGATCTTTGCAGGCTGGTGGCAGCTAGATGAAAGTTGCCAAAATGAATGGCGTGCAATTGGAGTGGCCTATGTCCAGCAGTGGACTGCTATTAGAGGCTGATCATGATGTCTCATGCCTGAAACACAAAAATGACTCATAATCTAATCTCAGTTCGAGCATACCCTGGTGGCAAGCAATAATGCTATCTGATCTTATAATTTTTTTTTCTCCTGTTTCAGATTTTGCCATAGCTAAAGGAGATCAACTGGAATTTTATATCAACAACACCAAAACAGACACGGTGCGTTTCAAGTCCCAAAACCTTGCGGCTTTGGTCTATGATGAAGTCCACAATATGATACTGTACGTCGACAAACAGAGCGACAACGACGCCATTTGTAGTTTTAACATGTCTTCCATGCAATACAAATATTTAATAGAAAGAAACGGAAGAAACATCCAGGGTCTTGCCTTTGATCCCGCCACGGAACTACTATTCTTCACGGATACTAAAGAAAGAAGTATTAATTGGATCTCATTAAAACCTGGAGCTAAAAACAACGTTTACGGAAATGTTCTAATCAAGATGGATAATGGGATTCTCACTGATATTGCTGTAGACGTTTGTAGAGGGTACGTTACCATTGACATTCAATACATTTTTTATTTTAATAATCTTTAGTACATTTTGAAAGGCAATTATGATTATCATTTTACAGGTATATCTACTGGATAAACACAAACCTCACAATACCTGCAATAGAGAGAGCGCGTTTTGATGGATCGGAGAGAGAAGTTGTTATAAATCCTATTTTACTATCTATTAACACAACTTACAAATTGGAGCCTCACAGCTTAGCTTTGGATCAACAAACACAGAGCATACACTGGATTGATTATGCGAATAGTTCATATTTCAATGTATATACTGCAGATTTTAATGGAAACAACAAAACGCTCTCAACAACCTTCTATTTTAAAGATAATATTAAACCATTCTCCAATTTTTCAAATGCATTCACCATTTCAAGAGAATCCCTCCTCTTGATTGTCTGGTGCCCAATATGCCAAGTTTGGAATTTGAAAAAGGTACTCGGAAGCATCAAGATTATCAAACCTATTCTTCTGATGTCTTTAGAAACCCCTGCAAGTATAGTAGCTAACTATAAGGTATCAGACCAAATCCAAGGAATTAAGGATTGCAGAGCACTAACGAGTCTTTTACAGAATAACTCCTTCACCAGTGACCCATTCAGAGTTGCTTCACAATATGTAGGGGATTTTTGTGTTCATGGTTTGCAAGTTAATGGAAAATCTCTTTGCAAATGCGCGCCTGGTTACATCGGCGAGCGATGCGACGTTTCTGTGTGTGAGAACTATTGTATCCAAGGCAACTGTAGCGTCAATGATGATGGAAATCCTAAATGCAGGTAAAACATATTCTACTCCGTGTGTAAAACCCTATTTATAATTTAAAACAGAATCCAACTAAAACTAAGACTTATTAATAACTGTATCCATCCAATTCATTCTAATATTGTCTATGAATGCATAAGTATTGTCAGATTTACAGTCTACCTGTCTGTTACTTTGTCACGCTTAAACCCGTGAACCGATTAAGATGAAATTTGTTATGAAAATAGTGTTAGACCCTGGGACCTAGACTATCCTGAGTCCTTCATATAATAATATTTATCCCGGCAATTATCCTTATGGAGGTGGAAAATGGAGTAAAAGTTTCTCACACATCTACAATATTATTTTGCAATATAAAAAATAGGCCATTCGAAGTAGTTATCATGATATGGAGCATACAACCGAACTCCTTAGCGACAATCAGCACTAATGTGTAAATTGAGTTAATATGGGTATTTTGTAAATCCTTTAGGTTTCTTATTATAGAACTTGCTCATTTTTAGTGATGGTGTACTAAAACTAAAAAAAACTTTTTGCAAAGAAATACTACCGACTTCCAAATACAAAACTGCAAAGTGAAAAATAACTTAATTTTTTGAAGACGGTGTCTTTCGTAGGTACCATTTTTTTGCGTTATGGACACCGACTTCAAAAAATTAAGTTATTTTTCACTTTGTAGTTTTGTATTTGGAAGTCGGTAGTATTTTTTTGCAAAAAGTTTTTTTATTTTTCACTTTTTAGTTGTACGTACCTAACAGGCAAGTTAGTAAGGGAACTATTTCGCCAGAATAGATCTCATAAAACTTGATCATAACCGGTGAAATGAGAGATCTGCTTACCCCTTAAGAGCGAACTAGCGTGATGTTATGTTATGAAATGTTATAAACAACAAACAGACACGCGATTGCAGCAATCCCGTGAGATTTGCCGTTATTTATTGAAGAGTTCTGTTGTATATCTCCGAAGTTCTTCATCAGATCTTCACCAAATTAAAATGGGACCAATTTCGGAACATACTTTTTCAAACAAAAAAGAATTTTCAAAATCGTTCCACAATTGACGGAGTAATCGGTGAACATACAAAAAAACAAAAAAAAAAAACAATCTAGAAGTCGAACATAGAACCTCCTCTTTTTTGGGAAGTCGGTTAAAAAGAGAGAAATAAAAGCTTTTTCACAATAAAATAAACCGACTTCAAAAGCAAAATACTAAAAAGTTCAAAATAACTTTTGTTTCGGAAATTTGTGTCTTTGGTACCTCTTGTTTTTATCATTTTTCGACACCGACTTCCGAAACTAGAGAGACTAGTGTTTTTCTTTTAAAGTATGTTTATTTTTTTGTAAAAAGTTTTTATTGGTTTTGTTTCTTGCTTAATTACGTTACGCCTCATTTCACAATCTATCTAGAGAGCCTTTTCCCTACTAGTCTAACCGCTCTCAGCAGAGTGCCAGTATTTTTATCTCCACAACCCAGTAACTGTGTAACACGATACGCCTTGGCAAGACCAGGTGGTGTCAGGTGTCAGATTCTCTGACTTCTGATCCGTAACGACTGTCAAAGATTTATAAATGACAGCTGACACCAACAGCTGAATGTGCTGCACGGAGGAATCTCGCTATGTAAAGATGGTCACCCATCCAAGGACTTAACCTTGAAGATCGACCTGTGTGGCTGTTATTATTTATTTATTTATTTATTTATTGCATTCATGTCGTTTACAAGGTGTTGTTATAAAATATAAGTATCGTACATGAACCCTGCGAGGGCACCGCAACATTTTGTATACTTATCTTAATATTAATTGCATGCAATATTATTTAGAAATATATCATTGTTACATTATCAAATTATATAAAATTATTAAGAAAAATACATTGTTACATTATCAGTTTATATTATATAATGTCAAAATTTCATTATTAATTAATTAAATATTGGATGTCATTTATTTGATTTCTACATTATTACATTGCGTCTTCATCTGATAATTTATATATACAATAGGTACGTACGAGTATAGTGTTAATTTGTTAAGAATTCATTTAGGCTATAATAACATTTCTGTATTAGGTGCATTTTAAGTGCATTTACAAATTTATTATCAAATTCTATGTCTTTTATGTCATTGGGCAGTTTATTATAAATTTTTATGCACATTACTAGAGGTCCTGAGTGAAACATAGCTAGTTTGGAACTCGGCAAAGCTAATTCATTTTTGACTCTTATGGAGCGTTGCAGCGGCCTTTGATTCTTAGCTACAGGGAATAGTGACGCGTGTTTTCTAACAAACTTGCTTACTTCCAAAATGTAAATGCCTGTTACAGTTAGCATTTTATATTTAATGAAATATGGTTTACAGCTCTGCATTTGGTCAATATTTGCGAGAATTCTCACGCATCTTTTTTGTAAGATGAATAGTTTTTCTACTTCAACACAATTTCCCCACACTATAATACCATAAGTTAAACACGAGTAGGCGTAGGCATAATATGCTATCATCGCTGTTTTGAAATTAGTTGATCTTTTCAGCTCATTTAAGGCATACGCGAAACTTGCAAGTTTGTTTGACACGACATTAATATGTGCCTTCCAATTTAAATTAGTGTCAACAGTCAGACCCAAGAGTTTAAATTCATCAACACATTGGAGCGGTATGTTATTGTATGAGTAATTTATAATTAATGGACGTTTTTGATAAGGTCTGTATTGCATAAGTTTTGTCTTCGAGAAATTTATTTCCAAATTGTGATCCCTTAGCCAATTCACTATTTTTGTTAGTATATCGTCCAATATTGAATTTATATTGCTACCGTCGTCACATGGAAACACTATCGAGATGTCGTCAGCAAAGAGGACACTCTGTACTTTTATTTCACTTGGCAAGTCATTTATATATATAAGGAATAGAATGCACCCTAAGACACTGCCTTGAGGTATAGACATTGTTACGTGCTCCATTTTTGATCGCACGTGAGTCATTATGCCAGTGTCCGGGTGAAGATATTCCACTTCCACGTACTGTGTGCGTTTTTTGAGGTACGAGCAGAACCACTCATACGCGATACCTCTCACACCTATTTGGTACAACTTATTTAGTAGAACTTTATATGATACTCGATCGTAGGCTTTACTCATGTCTAACAGTAGCCCTACTGCATATTTCCTATTATTTAATATTTTTAATGCTTCATGTACGTAATTAAATACTGCTAACGTCGTTGACTTATTTTTCCTAAATCCATTTTGACTGGTATTAAAAATCTTGTACTTCTCACAAAAATTATTTAGCCGCTTAGACATTGCAGTTTCAAATATTTTTGAGAATGTAGATAATAAAGCAATAGGGCGATAATTTCCTGCATCAGTTTTCTTGCCTTTTTTATATATAGGTTTTACTATAGATATTTTTAGTAAATCTGGGACAACACCCTCCATGAATGACTGATTTATGAGAAACGTTAAAGGCATCATTAATTCGTCCATACATGATTTAACTAGCGATGGTGGTATTTCATCGTGACCAAAACTTTGCTTGTTTTTTAAGTGTTTAATTATAAATTTTATTTCATTTAGATCAACTGGTTGCAAATATATAGAGTTTTCGCTAGGAGTAACAACATGTCGACCGGGTGGGTTCTCGTTAGACCTCGTGGCGTTAGTTTTCCCTACCGAAACAAAGTAGTTATTAAAGGCATTTGCGACCGACCTCGGGTCTTCAACAAGTGATTTGTTTATAACAAGTTTTATACTTTCTCTAGTTTTTTTAGTCAGTTTGTTAGTACGACTTTTTATGATGTGCCACATTGATTTTGTTTTATTACTAGATTTTTCCATTAGGTTTATATAATTTACTTTTTTAGAAGTGGTAACTGTCCTTTTGAGGATTTTCTCGTATTTTTTGTAATATCTTCGTAGTATATCGTTATTTGTAGTATTTATTAATATTTTTAGTTCACGCTTATGTTTACAGGCTATTTTTAAGCCGGTAGTTAGCCATGATTTAGTTTTCTTGTTTTTAATCTTAATTAGCTTTTTTGGTATACATAAATTCAATAGTTTTTGTATAGTGTTATGGAAAGATACGTAATTTTCATTTATATTTTTGTCATTTTTAAGGATTTGGTTCCAATCTACTTTACAGAGTTCTGATTTGAATAGTGATATATTATGGGAATTATACAGTCTCTTTTTCGTATAACGTAGTTTTGTTCGTTCAGTTTGTATGTTGTTATTTGATAGAGTAGTTAAGACTCCTTTGTGATCTGAGAGTCCCAGTTCTTTGACATTTATCTTAATCTGATTATTATCAAAGTTGGTGAATAGAAGATCTATACACGTTGAACTGGTAGCAGTTACTCGTGTAGGTTCAGTTACTTGTTGGCGGAAGTTGTATCTATTCATTAAATTCAGTAAGGTATGTGAGATTGTTGTCTTTTCAAAAACATTTATGTTAAAATCTCCACCAATTATTATTTGTTTCATACTGTCTTTTAAGTTAATTTTTTGCAGTAGTTTTTCTAGACAACCAAAGAATGTTTCGGTTTGTCTATTACACTGTGGCCAATATATTACTATTAATAATGTGTTTGATTGAGGTATATCCACTGCACAAGTTTCGAATACATATTCAACTGTCAAGTCCCTAACATCTTGTCTTTCATTAAAATTTAGATAGTCTTTAAGGAATATACATACGCCTCCGCCCACGTATTGGTTGCGGCAGAAAGCGGTAGCCAGGTTATAACCCTCAATTTGTAGTAAATCTTTTTTTGTTTCTGATATCCATGTTTCTGACAAACAAAATGCTTCTATATCGTGACTGTCATATTTTAATGATTCTATTAAATGTCGTTTGGTTTTGATACTTTGTATATTTTGATAAAGAATATTAATTTTATTAACGAAATGTCATATTACTATTGTCAATAACTTCATCGGCGTCATTAGAATTTGTCATCAGTATAGGGTCATTTTGGGTCATTTGATAGTTAGGGTCAGCTAATGGATAGGTCAATATATCTTCGATGTTACTATTCGTTGAGGATTGTATAGAGATCATCACGTCTTTTATATTCTTAAATATTATTTGCAACCCGGCGTTATTTATGGTACCCCTACGTCTATCAAACATAGTGTCATCGTAATTTAAATTGAGATTACTATCTAGGAAGTAAGCATGTTCGTGTGTAAGTATGTCAAGATATAGCAAGTTATTAAATGTCTCTACTCTAGAATTGTAAAGATAATAATTATTAAAAAATTTAAATGTTGGCGTACAAATAATTATGTTTGTATGATTAAGTTCTTGCAATGTGCTTCTTATATGAAAGATGGTATCCAGGTAATTGTTTGTAGTTCTGAAGTCCTCTTCTCCTAGTAGTATGACACAATAGTCTTGGATAGAATAGTTTTTAAGCTTCTCCTTAATTCCTTTTAGTAAAATCTGTGAATTTCCCAAAGGTGTGATATAGTGGCAGCTTTCAAACCCATCCAAAATATTTTCCGCAATCTCAAGTAGTTTGTTTTTATTGTCTGCACTTATGATACATACTTTAGAGCGTTTTATGTAGGTAGATTTATTTTGTAATACTTTCTTACATTTTTGTTCCTCTGTGGCGTTTTGGTTCTCTTTAGTTTTTGAAGGTGTATCTTGTAGTGTGTTACTTATTCTTGGTTTATCTATGGTAATAGGCTTAATACTGTTAGTTGTGCATTGAGAAGACACTCGTTTTTTTGTAGTATTGATATTATCTGTTTGTGTCTCCTTTGTGTTTGCATATCGGTTTGCAGTTTTCTTTGGTGTAGTTCTAAATTTAGCGGGGCTGTTAATTCTTTTGAGGAGTTCGTTTTTTTTGCCTAGTTCGTCGTTTTGTTTCTTCAATTTGCTATTCTCTAATGACAGCAATTCAATTTCCTTATGCGCACTGTTTAATTGCGATGTCAGTTTATCGATTTTGTTCTTTAATGTGTTAAGTTGTGCGTTATCTTCATCCTCAGACATGTCAGGCAAACTATTGACGGTTTCATTTTGAGAAATTATACTAACGTCTTCGGGTTCCGAGCGAGTGCGCGTGCGACGGTAGGTAATATTCGCCAGAAAGTCCATTTTGTGTTAATAAATTAGAAACTTTCAAAAATATCAACTGTACCAAGATTTGAACCAGGGAACTGTGCGTACAAGGCCAGTGTGTCAGCCAAATGGCTATCTGTTCAGTTGAATAATCGTCCAAATAAGCAGATCAGGTTCTGTTGATTCTTGTGTTCTTATTCCTTAGACAATAGATGTCGCTACTTGTTATGGAAATGGTAGGTGTTAAATATTTTTTTTTTTTTTTTTTTTTTTTTGTTATTGCAACACTTTTAGTTAGGTGGTATCATTTGATGTTGTCGATGATATGTTAGTTTGCAAACTAACCACGAGATGGCGTTATTTTGACTTCATTTCAAATAAAAAACGAAAACTTTTTGTAGCAATTTTGATTTTGGGAGATGTTTCGTGTTTATTATGTGTGTTTTGTTCGAGTTTACTTTACGTTTCCTTTATTACACTGGTTTGGACACTTCACACACATCTGATCACTGCTTATTAGTACCGATTCGAAAATAAATTGTTCATCAGCATTAGCTATCACTTTTTATAGTTTTTCACTAGGAATGTCTTTGATAACACTGACACGGTTTATTTTGGTGTTATTTCTCACTTTTATGCACTTTTTACAGTCTCTTGATCACCTTTGACATTTTTAGGAATATTTTTTACGGGAGCACAAACAAAGACATTGTTTACTTCCTGGGTGACACTTGTTCTCCATTATTTAACCTCTAGCTCCGTGTAGTGGTCGTATAGACTGCCCTGAGCTCCATGGCCTTTTTTGCCGACTGTTTGTGCCGAACAAATACCTTGGGTGCAGTCAGAATCGCCGTCACGATCTGTTTGCACCACCACCATTTAGAATAGTAGCCAAAGCTGAATCCCCAGTGTGTCAAATCAAATCATTGTTTATTTGCTCAAACATGAGTATCATACATACGTAAGAAGTTATCAGCATGAAGAGTTGTTAAAATAAAAGAATCATGGAACGTCATGTTTGCCTTGGGCAATGGCATGCAAATATTGATATGGAATACTTCTCCTCTCTTCTTCTTCTACCTCTCTTTGATATACAGTTCAAAATAATTATTCTAGATGATAAAATTTAATAATAATAAAATATGTGCAAATGTCAATAAAATAATGCAAGTCTAAAATACCATTCTAGAATGTCAGATAAAAAAAGATATCAAGACAAAAAATCTGGAATGTCACAGTACAATTTATAAAAAAATGTCAAATTAATAAATCAAAATAAAAATTCTAGGATATCACAGTTAAAACTATAAAAACATTTGTCAAGATATTAAAATAATAAATTAGTAGAATAATAACAAAATAATCACTTTAGAATGTCACGTTTCAAGATTCTATAACTGTCGTAACATGAGAGTGTCGTTCTCTAAATGCTCAATGCCCTCTTGACTGCCAACCCCGAATATGATGTGTTTGCGGACGAATGGAATAAATTAATGCGCGCATACCTGGTGTTTTATGATAGATTGTATGCGAGGGTTTCCACTGTTCCATGTCAATTATATTTATGTTTATTATTTTATAGTGTATTAAGTACAATTGTCAATATTAGGTTCTGATTCCATGTTAATTAATGTAATTGTTTTTGTATCGTTTTAATTAACAAACATTTCTGTTATTTCAGCTGTAATGCCGGTTACTCTGGAGTCAGGTGTGAGATCAACGCGTGTCATGGTTACTGTCTCAACAACGGTGACTGTTCTCTAAACGAGGAAGATGAGCCTGTCTGCCAATGTGTTGGTAATCACGAAGGATCAAGATGTGAAACTGTTTCGCACGAAACTTCCACCATGTCGTATCCAGCAGAGAGGAGCCTACTCGGCAGCAGCCCTACTTTTGCTGATATATTCTCAAAATGGAAAACGCCTGTTTCAAAAATGACCGTTCTTCTTGAATCTAGCTAGTTAGTAGTCTAGCTAGTTTAATGCTGTATCGTTATGATTTTGTACCGTGTGTTAGAACCGCTTACTATTTCGTTTATTTTTGTTTGAAAGGTGACTTTATCGAGAGTGTTTTTCGCTATGTTTGATGAAAATCAGTCCTACCTTTCTAAAGTTATGGGCGTTTTACTGATTGAATCGGGCTGTTTTCGCAAGATATCGTGTGTGTGGAGGTTTAAAAATGTTTTATATTTTATAATTTTTATTTTTTGTAATGCTATTACTACTAGTAAAGTGTCATTCTAGCAACGAAAGCGGCGCCATAGCGATTGGAAATAAGTAAAATTGTAAAAGTCCGTGACACATTTTAATTTCATGCTACTTAATTTATCTAATAGTAGACATGCTTCGATCGGCAATCTATTGAAAACGTAATTATGACACGATATCTTGTGACATCACCCCGATTCAAACAGTGAAACACCCATAACTTTTGAAGAGCTCAACCGATTTTCATCCAACATAGCTAAGAACACTCTCGATAAAGTCACTTTTCAAACAAAAAAAAAAACGATATAAAAATCGGTTTATCCGTTTAGGAGCTATGATACCACAGACAGATACACAAATACATGAACACAAAGGTACATACGTCAAATTTATAACACCCCTCTTATTCCGTCGAGGGTTAAAAAGGAAAAAAGTTACGGCAATATCAAGCTCTCTCGAAATGTCAAGTGATCAGTCTCTTACAGAATAAAATGAATGTTTGTCTAGCTAAGCCTCAGGTATAATACTCACAACGGATTTTTGAGTCTCTGAATTGGCTGCAAGACTATGCGCAGTAGCTATTTTTGTGTCAATGTTGAAGGTGAAGATAGCATTGTATAACTGTCTCCTTCACTCGCTTACGTTTGTCGCATCGTCCTATCTCGCTTATTCTATGTAGTATACTCGATGACAAACTGTTTCTTGCGCAATGGTTGGCAGAGCCAACTTTAGAGACACAAAGATCCGCTGTGACCACTATACACTTGTAGGTTACAGCGTTTTCAGAAAGTGTTTCCTTATAATCTGTGGTTACCGATGCATTTATTTAAATTTACTTTTTAATTACATGTGTTGTAAATGCTCTCTCCGTACATTATTTTCAAACTTTAAACATTACCATACCACTTCAAGACAATGAGTACAAGATTGTTAAAAATTAAACTATGCAAGTGAATAGGTGAATTCAATTTTTATAATATAATAGTACATTATGGTACAAGTGTGTAACGTTGGTGATTACCGCTGAGGCGCCATTGAGACCCGAGCCGTTAGGTGAGGGTCTTAAGAGAGCCGAGGACGGTAATCATCAATACACACGTGTATCATACGACGTTTTTCAACACACTTTAGAATAAAATAATACTAAAAAATCATTTCCAACAGTGAAAACGAGTTGTGAATTTTTTTTCGCAATGGCGGGCAAAATTAATCAGTTTACCTATGCGCGCGCATTTAACAATGGCGATCGGCCATAGACTAAAAATAATGAGTTATCTTTTTTTTGGCTTTTCGCGGATAGCGTTTTAGCCACGTACAAAATGGGGAATTTCAAGTTTTCTTTATTACAGACAAAAACAAAAGTTATATTTAAGTGAAAGATTTATTTATTAAACACGTACAAGTTGAAATTATGTATTTAAATACGAAGTTGCATGAAATGTGTTGCATTTGTACTCTTGAGCACGATCTTTTTTGTATCGAAACTTTTTTAAGAACAAAGCAACTCAACCAATAAATTAAAAAAAAACTCTTTATCTCACTTGTGAATAGTAATGAAAAAGTCACAGTTTGATAACAGGTGTCATTATGTGCCTAATTGCGGTGAAAAAAGAGCCACTTTATGAGCAAATGTGTTGAAAAAGAATTTATGGCTATGAAACCCTCTCAAAGACTCAATAGCTTATGATTTAATTGTTCTTGCTTGATTGAATTAAATTTATATAATTAATTTTTATCTATTATTTTTTTGCTTCTTCTTCTTTTCGTGTGAGGTGTGGCCTTTGGTGTCAGAGTTAATTAAGCCGCCTCTGGAAAACCCCACAGGTCTCTGACTTGGCTATTTCAGACTTACATTAACTATGTAAGTCCAGGTTTCCTCACGATGCTTTTTTGTGCTTGTTACTAGTTTGTGTGTTACCAAAAAATTGCATGCTATGTCATAATTTAGCTGAACATGCTTGTACGTTTTCCATTATGTTTAACACCATTTTATACCATTTTTTATATAATTAAATGATTTGAATTTGAATTATTATTTATTGTTTTTATTGTTTGATAAAAATCTAACACGATTTCTGTAGTAAAAAAGTAATAATTAAAAGTATTTTTTTTTAAATACAAGCTTTAAATGGACAAAAAAGTACGAAATGTAATATCGCTTGTCAATATAAATCCAAACATGATAGGGTTTTCTTGTCTGGTTGAGGAGTTGCTATGGCTACCTTCTGGCTCCATGATGGACCAGCTCCATAGTACCTTATTTGAATGTATTCAAAGTTATAAGCGCACTCCAAGTTACAGCATAATCAGATACCAGGAAGTGCTTGAAAAATCGATTATTAGTTGCCGGACACACCGAAGAAAGGTAATATAATGTTTGTATAAACCGGTCGGTGCAAGTCGCACTTGCGCACCAATCACATGCGAGATGAAAGACGCGATGTGACTTTCCGTCTATGTGATTGGTCGATTTCTCATACTCTTTGCCTTTTACTCTTTCCAAATTCCTTACGCAAAAAAGCTGCTGGTTAAGGTTGTGGGAATGCGCTAGATGACCCACGGAATCAGTCAATGTAGGGACACCTGGGGGAGGCCTATGTCCTGCAGTGGACGTCTTTAGGCTGAAATGATGATTACTGAAGATAATAAACAATGAAAGCACCGAAAATAGGACTCAAGATAAAAAAATACTTTTTTACAAAAAAAATCTACCGACTTCCAACTGAAAACACTACAAGGTAAAATAATTAAAAGAACCTTTCTACAAAAAAATACTACCGACTTCCAAATAAAAAGAAGAAACTACGAAGAGAAAAATAAATTTAATTTTGGAAGTCGGTGTCTTTCGTAGGTACAATTTTTTTGCGTTCTGTACACCGTATTCCAAAATTAAAGTTATTTTTCACTTTGTAGTTGCTTCTTTTTATTTGGAAGTTGGTATTTTTTTTTTTGTAAAAAAGTTTTTTTATTTTTCACTTTTTAATTGAACCTACCTAATAGGCAAGTAGTTAAGGTACCTATTATATTAATTAAACTTGAGCATAACCGGCGAAATGAGAGATCTGCGTACCCTTTAAGAGCGTACTGACGTAGTTTTATGTCATGAAATGGTATAAACAATAAACAGACGTGCGATTGCAGCTATCCCGAGACATTTGCCATTATTTATTGAAGAGTTCTGTTGTATATATTCGAACTTCTTCATCAGATCTTCACCAAATTAAAATGGGACCAATTATGAAACATACATTTTCAAACAAAAAAGAATTTTCAGAATCGGTCCATTATTGACGGAGATATCGGTAAACATACAAAAAAAATATAGAACCGCCTCCTTTTTGGGAATTCGGTTAAAAAGATAAACTGTTATCCCCAATAAGCCGACATAACACGCAATTAGTTTACCAACTGCAAATAAGTTTAAAATCACATTTTTGTTGTCTTGTGGCTACAAAATTACGGATTTCGGATTTTCTTCTTTACTTGTGCTAAACGACATTGCTTCTTGTAAAATTTCGTGTTCTATGTATAAAATTCCTTTGCAATTGTCAAAATATGCGGCCTTAAAATTCCATATCTTTTTATTGCTTTAATTTAGAAATTTAATTTTGTCACAGCTCTGAGGGATTGCAGATAGTATTTGATATAAATTTTTACTTGATACTGCGACGAATTCCTGAGAAAAAGCTCTTGGCAGGCAGACAGACAGACAACAAAGTGATCATATACGGATTCCTTTTAAGGAACGGCACCCTAAAAAGACAACCAGACATTTAGTAAGTTTGAGAATCAAATCCGAGACTCGTAGCTAAGTCAACGATTACTCAACCACGCGACATTGGTACTATCCTAATGTGTAGGATCTCAGATTAAGCCCTCGCACAATAAGGTCGATAAGTTCGAAAACCTAGTGTTAGAAGGCCTCTAGGTTTACCACAGAGTACTCGCCTAAGAATCGGGGTTATCTGTGAAGAGGGCCCATGACTTAGGACGCACGGGACCGGTCGATGTCACGTCGAAGTGTCACCACACTTGGGGCCTACGTTTATCAGTGGACGTATTTCGGCTGCAATGATGAAAATCCATATTAGGTCATTGTCAGCAACAGCATTTCTGCTGACATAGGCCTCCGCAAGTGTCGCCATATCCGACGACTAAATAATTATTATATTACAACAAATTTCCGGCAATTGGAAACGCCGGGACTTTTCTTATAGGCGATATTATTCAGATAGGCCAATTTAAGTGCACTGTTCTCTTAACAGCGTGCATATATCAACGAAAAAGAAGCAAAAGGATTGTGTAAGGATCGTAGCTGGCGTCATTTTGTAGTTTATGCCTAAAGAAGTAAGTATATCAATGTATGTAAATTACCGGAGAGGTAATGGCCAAACAATATTCTGTCCGACTCAGGAACCAAACTACGCTCAACATACGCACTGGCCACGACTATATTAAAGAGGAAATTTTATTCCTTAGGTATGTAGCTGCAACAAAGCTGCACCTATGAACTGATGACATGACGTCACACAAATCCTGCATCGCGCAAGCAAAGTTTTCGGTGCGATTTGAACGTATATAACAGTCCGACATCAACCGTCTTGCAGTTGCCCTGACCAGACACAACAACCGTCTGGTCGGAGGAGGGAAGATCCCTTTTCTATCGAGGGTTGTGGGACTTTACACACTGTTTCATATGCCTCCAAAGGTATTTATTTTAAACCCCACTCTAGGAATTTCTCCTTTATCGTGGGTGCATTTTACAAACATTTAATCACACACACACCCAGATCCAGAACAACGCCAATCATTATCTTTATTGCACCTACCTCTATTTATCTCTGCATCACCCAAAGGTTGACTGGTAAAAATGCAATAAGGTGAAGTATAGATTAGTAAACCATTTACTTGTAAAAGAACATCGAGCATTCGCTGTTTTTAAATTTACTCGAACCACACTACGAACATGATGCTCGACATTTTGTTACAACCTGATTTTAAAAACCAACGAGCGTTTTGGTTTAACATTTTATCGAGCAAAGGCACAAGCGTGGGTGACGTGAAGTGAGATCAATAATGGACGCAAGGTACAAAGAAATGTTACATGTAAATGTTCACTCGCCGTCAGCTTTACGTCGAACGCAGCGTCGAACATTCGTTAGAACGTTACATTACATGAAAATCCTTTGAGAAACTACGACGGCTGCACATTATGATTTTCTTCTTGATCACGTCTTTTTAGTTCGCTTCTTAAGCAGTCAGGTTTTTTGATTTTTTGAATAAACTTTTTTTCAAATTCATCCGCAACCTAAGGCATTATGTCCTGGACTTATGTAAAAGGAAAAGGAGTAAAACTTTTGGAGTGGTGACCGTGAACCAGAACACGTTGCGTTGGAAGGCGGGAGGCCTTTTTCTAGGTGGAGCGATGACCTGGTGAAGGTTGCGGGGATCCGCTGGATGCGAGACGCACGGGACCGGTCAATGTGGCGATGCTTTGGGGAGGCATATGTCCAGCAGTGGACGTCTTTCGGCTGAAATCATGATGATGATGCTGATTAAGTCCACCTCTGTACATTTTTGTGCTTAAAGTATTAAATAAATAAATAAACTATATGTAGAACATACAAATATTTTCCGTGCGGGTATCAAATTCATCGAACCTGCGACACCGCAGCGCCAACCATGTCGTCACAAAAAATGTGTCCACTATTTTTGCCAAACTACAGCCATATTAAAAACGGACGATTCACGCTATTCCGAACCGGATCCGATTTCAGTTAATAATGACGCTCCTACAATATGGGGTCGCATTCCGGTTGTCCGGTCCCGTCCGGTATTTGGTAGATTTTTAAATCTATGTCGAATTGAATCGTGGCCAAGAGTTGCGAATTTTAGAGTGAGCGAAAATCTATCAATTAATTTTACTATGTCCTACTTCCTACTAATATTGTAGATGCGAAAGTTTGGAAAGGAGTTATCCCAAGGGTGGTATCATGATCTGATGATGGCAAGAGAAATCGAGGGAACTCCTCAAATATACATCCTCCTCCTCCTCAATATTCTACACAAATTCGTGTAAGACTAACGCTGGGGTGCGCGTGCCTCTTCGTCGCCTCGTTGATGCGTACAACTCTCACTTCATGGAGCTTGACATATTTACTCTCTCCAAACATCGTTTCAAGGCGGGAGCAATAGAGTTACTGAATTCTTAAGTATATATATATTTACTAGCTGACCCGGCAAACTTTGTTTTGCCATAAAAACACCAAACATTCATCTACCCTACCTAACACTATCTACCCAACTCTACCTACCCTACCCTACCTACCCTACTCTACCTACCCTACCCTACCTACCCTACCCTACCTACCCTACCCTACCTACCCTACCTACCCTACCCTACCTACCCTACCTACCCTACCCTACCTACCCTACCCTACCTTAACAGTACCTGAAACAGAAGGAAGAGTATGAGTTGGAGGTGGCAAAAGCTCAGACCGAGAGTTGGAAGGAGTTCTGTGGGAAACAGGATAGGGAGGGGGTCTGGGAGGGGATTTATAGGGTGATACGCAGAACGCAGCGCAGGCAGGAGGACTTGCCATTGGAGTTCAACGGTGACGTGTTGGATGCGGGAGGCTCCGTTAGACTGCTAGCGGATACGTTTTATCCTGAAGACCTCCCTGAAAATGATAATGCCTATCACCGATCTGTGCGAAACAAAGCCGAACACGTGAACGATGACGAACAAGATGAACCTTGCGACCCACCGTTCACAATGGCAGAGTTAAAAAACTCAATGAGGTCTTTCAACCCAAAAAAGGCGCCAGGCTCCGACGGATTTACATCCGACATCTGTTGCCACGCCATTAGTGACGACCCGGAGCCATTTTTGAAGCTCTTAAATAAGTGCCTGGAACACTGCTACTTCCCCACGTCCTGGAAGGAGGCGACAGTGATCATATTAAGGAAGCCTGGGAAGGAGACATACTCTAACCCAAAATCTTACAGGCCGATAGGTTTGTTGCCAATCCTGGGCAAAATCTTCGAGAGGATGCTGGTGGCCCGCCTGAGGTTCCATCTTTTGCCTCGGATGAGCACCCGCCAGTACGGTTTCATGCCACAGAGGAGCACCGAAGACTCCCTCTATTCTCTCATGCAGCACATCAATCTAAAACTTGCACAAAAGAGATTGATTACTCTTGTATCGCTAGACATAGAGGGAGCCTTCGATAGCGCGTGGTGGCCAATGATAAGAGTCCGTCTGGCCGAGGAGAAATGCCCGATCAACCTCAGGCGGGTCATGGACAGCTATCTCGAGAACCGGAAAGTCTCGGTAAGGTACTGTGGGGAGGTACACAGCAAGAACACAAGTAAGGGCTGCGTCCAAGGCTCTATTGGAGGGCCTATTTTGTGGAACCTGGTCCTGGATCCCCTTCTAAAGGCATTGGAGAGCGAGGGTATTTACATCCAGGCTTTTGCGGACGATGTCCTTTTAGTTTTTGACGGAGAGACCGCACTGGAGGTTGAGGAGCGTGCAAATGTCGCTCTCAGTCGTGTTCAGGCGTGGGGTGTCGATAACAAGCTTAAATTTGCACCACATAAGACGGTCGCTATGGTGATAACCAGGAAGTTAAAATACGACACACCTCGCCTGAGCATGGGGGGAGTTGCCATTGGCATGTCTAAGGAGATAAAGCTTCTGGGCGTCACGTTCGACGAGAAGCTGACTTTTAACGCCCACGTCTCTCTCATTTGTAAAAGGGCTATCTCAATATACAAGCGGCTGTGTAGGGCCGCAAGAGTTAGTTGGGGGCTCCACCCAGAAGTCATTCGGGTTATGTATGTGGCAACCATAGAGCCCATCATTCTCTATGCTGCTAGCGTTTGGGCATCGGCAGCCAAGAAGCTGGGCGTAATGAAACAGCTCAGGACCGTCCAGCGTGGCGTTTTGCAGAAGATGTGCAAGGCGTACCGCACAGTTTCCCTAAATTCAGCGCTGGTGCTGACGGGAATGCTCCCGCTTGACCTCCGCGTTCGGGAGGCGGCAACACTCTATGAAGCGAAAAGGGGGGTGCCTCAGCCTTTTCTGGGGGACAGGGAAGTGGAAAGGATGTTCCCGGCGCTGGAGGCTCCGCACCCCGCGGAGCAGATCAGCCTTGATTTCGGAAGCCTGGTAGACGAGGAACAATACAATAACCACAGCGACTTTGCTGCGAGGATCTTCACCGACGGCAGCAAGGTTGAGGGCAGGGTTGGAGCGGCGCTCTCCTTATGGAAAGGCGCTGCCGAAACGAAAGCCCTCAAGTTCGCTTTGCCGTCCTACTGCACCGTCTACCAGGCCGAACTCCTGGCTCTGAATAGAGCGGCAGGGGAGGCGCTCAAGTCTAGTGAAACCACGTTCGGTATCTTCAGCGACTCCATGGCGGCTCTTCAGTCGGTGATCAACACAAGTTCCCGCCACCCCTTGGCAGTGGCAACAAGGGACACTCTGCGAAGCTGCCGGTTTAGTAACAAGAGTGTCTCCTTGTTTTGGATCAAGGCCCACGCAGGGTTGGAGGGAAACGAGAGAGCCGACCAGCTTGCAAAGGAGGCCGCCCTGAGGTCGAAGAAGAGGCCGGACTACGATCAGTGTCCCGTATCATTCGTCAAGCGACAAATCCGGTTGGAAACGCTTGACGAGTGGAACGGGAGATATAGATCTGGTGACACGGCTTCGGGCACCAAGCTCTTTTTCCCGGACGCGGTGTTAGCGTATAGGGTGGTGCGTAAGATGGCCCACACCAGTGTGACTACACAAATCCTGACGGGGCACGGTGGGTTCTCTGCATACCTGAAACGCTTCAGGTGTAAAGAGAATCCATCGTGCGCCTGTGAGCCTGATGTTGAGGAAACGGTTCCCCACATCCTGTTCCAGTGCCCAATTACCGCAAAATTGCGGTATGAAGCGGGGCAGCATTTCACCGTGGAGTTATCTCCCCAAAACGCTCCGCATCTGATGAAGGGTAAAGAAAGAGACATGTTTTTAGAGTACTGCATTAAAATAGCAACGATGGTAATCAAAAGAAACAGAACGAATTAAGTAAATATGCTATCATGATATAATAGATTATATTAAGGCATAGCATAGAATAAGTAGATAAACAATGTTTAAAGAAAATAGTAATAAATATAATGCATGAAATAAAAATAAGTTTAAGAAAGTAAGAAATTTAATTTAGAATGTAAACAGCTCCTCTGTCACCGTATCCTGTAAGAACGAGAAAATAAGTAAATACAGAATGAACAATGTATTAGATTAGAAATATGACTTAAATGTATACATATATATAAGCACTTTGTAAAATAGATATTAGTACCTATTCTGTAAAAAGAAATAATAAACAGGTAGAAAACGTAAAATAGCATAAGATTAGATATAATATTGAAAAATAGACATAGTTAATATTAAGTAAAAATGTAAGAAAAAGACACAAAAATAAAAACTAACACCCCTGTTTTCTTTGTAACTCCTAATAAAGTAAATAAAATAAAGAAAGTAGATAGTCATATATAGGGCAATAGATGGGAATCCCACCCATGGAGTATATAAATGCGGATGAATGATAGAAAGATAAGTATGATGGAATGAAAGTGCGAGAGGAATAAATGCGAGAACTGGAATGAAAGTAAAGCTCAGAATAGACTCCGATCATGTTGGAGGTAGAAGGTTAAAAAAAAAAAAAAAAAAAAAAAAAAAAAAAAAAAAAAAAAAAAAAACCCTACCCTACCTACCCTACCCTACCTACCCTACCCTACCCTACCTACCCTACCTACCCTACCCTACCCTACCTACCCTACCCTACCTACCCTACCCTACCTACCCTACCCTACCTACCCTACCCTACCTACCCTACCCTACCTACCCTACCTACCCTACCTACCCTACCTACCCTACCTACCCTACCTACCCTACCCTACCTACCCTACCCTACCTACCCTCCCCTACCTACCCTACCCTACCTACACTACCCTACCCTACTTACCCTATAAACCTCACGGAGCCCGAGACCTTTCCAACGAATGCAAAACCGTGGAAATCGGTTCGTGCGTTCTGGAGTTATAGCGTCAGGTTATTGTGACTGTCAAATAATAACAGACAAATAATTAGCAATAAATTAAAATTGCGACTATAATTTGAGATTTAAACTATCCTATCTCTCAAGTTGGATCGAACTGTACATGGTGTGCGAATTTTATTATAATCGGTTAAGTGGTTTAGGAGTCCATTGAGGACAAACATTGTGACACGAGATTTATATATATAAAGATTTTCTTCCTTCTTCTTATTTTTTACGATGCGCACTATTTGTTTGTTTTCTTTTACCTTTTTTTTGTGAATTCGTGGACAATGTTGTGGGTTACATGTGTAGTAACATAAATATGAAAAATATATATATATAAATGTATTTCTAAGTATTGTACTAACTTAAGAATATCTAGTTAAGCTTGGCATGTATCTGTTTTTGTCCCTAACAAATAAAATAAAATGAAATAAAATGAAATAAAATGAAATGAAATGAAATGAAATAAAATGAAATAAAATGAAATAAAATGAAATAAAATGAAATAAAATGAAATAAATATAATAGGCATTCATATAGCGATTTTTGTATTTTCATCAATAATGCAATCATTTGCACTCAGAAAATATCATTCGGTGAAGTGGAACTGATGAAGATGGCCACTGGAGCTTATTAATTATTATACTTCGTAAGTCGCACGGGTCGATTTAAAGAAAGAAAACTAGTTTATTTGGCACACACAGATACACACAATATAGATAGAAAAAAAAGAAATTAATTTTAAAACAATTACATACATAATGAGCCCCACGGCTGAAAGAGGTCTAGTTCAGCATAATGGAGTGTGTTACGTGACTTAGAAAAGTGTAACATCGAAAAACACCTCCCCTAAAGTTTACTAATACGAAACACTTAACAACGAATGCACGCTACCACGAAAAGCTTAACACCGTAGCCATGCGATCTCGAATAACCAAATCTCTAATGCACCAATTCGAATCAGTTAACAACAAATGCGCGCTTCTGCGAAAAACTTATCGCCGAAGCCGCGCGACCACGCGTTTCTAAACCTCTAACGAAAGACACCAATTAATTATTTAATACATCAATTAAGAGCGCGAATTATTACAAATAATTCTATTTTTCATTTAATATGGAAAAAATATTACATGGAACAGTTTTTCAATAACCCAAAATTGATACACGTAAATGTCAAATTACTTCTTTAGGGCTTATAGACCTCCTGAGGTAGGATATATATATCTCCTTTTAGACCTATTACAGTATTTAAGACTACAAGAATTTATATAGCATAGCACAGGAGGCCTTATAATCCCTAAAAGAAGTAATTTGTCATTTGCATGTGTCAATTTTGTCTCAGATATAAAAAACAGACTCTATATATGAATATTATGCATGATAGTGCTGTATAATATACGCGTGCTTACAATAATTATTCCCGGATATTGCGATCAGTGATGATGGCGCACTTACTATTTCTATTAACCAAAAAGAATAAAAGACAATTGCTACACGAAGAATATTTGTTTACTTTAGACAGACGTTTAAATATAAAATGTTATTGGCAGTGTGTAAAAAAGTGGACATACAGTTGTGGATCGCGAATAATAACTCAAGTAAGAAGTCTAATAAGATGTTTGTTGTTAAATACAAGTTGCATAATTATATTTTATTTTTATATAAACTTTAGGATTTAAATGAAATGTACGACGTACTAATTTTAGTAATCGATTGCAGGAAAACAGCAGCGGGGTTGAAGAAATTATAAAATATCAGTCCTGAACCAGAAGTAAAAGATGATTTACAATTGAGAGCTAGATTGAAAACACGAGCGAAGTACATTATGGATGGCCCGTCACAAGTAATACAGGCGGTGATTCAAGATATGGCCATGGTTTGGCGCCGAATGTCATTGCGCCGATGCCCTTAAGCATGAGGCATACCTGGCATGGGCCGACGCACGATCGCGCAAACGTGGATCAGAAGAAGAGAGCCTACAACAGGGCTGCCAAGTCCTACAAGAAGGTGTTGCGAAGGGCTCGGTTCGACCACATTAGCCGAATAGGCACCAAACTTGCTTCTTACCCGGCAGGTTGTAAAGCGTTTTGGTCCCTGGCTAAGTCGGTCGAATCGAACTTCTGCCGTCCCTCACTACCACCACTGCTGAAACCTGATGGGTCACTGGCCCACTCCGCTGAAGAGAAGGCAAATTTATTTGCCTCCCTTTTTGCGAAATCTTCGCGTCTGAATCCTGGTGATTCGCGGCCCCCTCCTTCTCCTGATGGATGCGAGACGAGTATGTCGGACATTCGCATCCATCAAAAGGACGTCCGTAGGATGCTGCGAAACCTCGACGTGAATAAGGTTAGTGGCCCTGACGGAATACCAGCTATAGTTCTTAGAACCTGTGCGATCTTGACACGCCTATTCCGCCTTTCATATGAGACTGGAAAAGTGCCGAATGCTTGGAAGCAAGCCAACGTACAGCCCGTGCCCAAGAAGGGCAGTCGAGCTGACCCGGCTAATTACAGACCCATCTCTGTAACGTCCATACTCTGTAAAAGTATGGAGCGTATACTAAACACTAAGCTCCTGGCATACCTAGAAACTAATGATATCCTTAGCGACCGCCAATACGGCTTCCGCCGAAATCGGTCTACTGGGGATCTTCTAGCGTATGCCATTCACATATGGAGTGAGGCCATCGAGAGGCACGGGGAAGCGCTTGCCGTCTCCCTCGACATCTCGAAGGCTTTTGATAGGGTCTGGCACGAAAGCCTTATTGGTAAGCTTCCTTCATTCGGTCTGCCCGGTGGTCTGTGTGATTAGATTGCAGGCTTCCTGAGGGATCGGTCCATTCGAGTGGTTATCGATGGCTGCTCGTCGGACCAATTGGATATTAATGCCGGCGTCTCTCAGGGGTCGGTACTATCGGCAACATTGTTCCTGTTGCACATCAACGATCTGCTAAAACCCGGCACCTTTGGGTATGCAGACGACAGCACTGTTGCTGAGAGTTACTTGTCCAAGGCACGTGCTACCGGGCCACTGATCCGGTCTCTCCGTGAGGCCATGGTGGAGCGTTTGAACTTGTCCTTGCAGGCAGTCTCCAAATGGGGTGATGCCAATCTGGTCAAGTTAAATGCTGCTAAAACCCAGGTGTGTCTTTTTTCCGCTAAAAAGAGCCAATTTCACCCGGCTCCAACTTTCCGTGATGTAACCGTGCCAATAACGGACCATCTTGAGCTTCTTGGCGTTACGCTGACATCAACTCTCAATTTTGGGCCATACATTGAGGCAAAGGCTCAGCTGGCTGTCAAAAAGTTGGAGATCCTTGCGAAGGTGCGAAAGTACTTCACTCCGGAACAGCTGCTCAACTTGTATCAAGCGCAAGTTCGATCGTGCATGGAGTACTGTTCTCATCTCTGGGACGGATCTGCCAAATATCAGCTAGATGCACTAGAGTCGATAGAAAAGCGGGCCAAGAGACTCATCGGCGATGAAGCACTGGTCAAATCAAAGCTCCAGAGCCTTGAACATCGTCGCCGAGTTGCCAGCTTGTCGGTATTTTATCGGTTACATTTCGGGGAGTGTGCGATGGAATTGCATGATTTAATTCCGCCCAGCTCGTTCCATCATCGGACAACCAGACGCACGGTGATGCGTCATCGGTACATGGTGGACATCCCACCCATACGCACAAAACGTTTTGGGGACACTTTTATTATGCGTACAGCTAGGGAGTGGAATTCCCTGCCGGAGTCTGTGTTTCCCGATAGCTACAATCTAGGGGTCTTTAAGTCAAGAGTGAATGGGTTTTTTCTAGGCAAGCGTGTTTCACCGTCGACCAAATCATCGCTTTCCATCAGGTGAGATAGTGGTCAAGCGCGAGCCTATCGATAATTTAAAAAAAAAATATATATATTCCTAGTGAAAGTGCCGCCCACATGTTTTTCCTTTGTTTTTTTTTTATGGTGTGCGTCGTGTGTGGCGCAAATAAACGCATTTTTCTTTCTTTCTTTCTTTAAAAGGCTAAAATCAAGGCTAAATCTTAAAGGTTTAGCCACGCTTGCCGAGATCGGTCCATGAGTGGGTGACCATCAATTTAATAACTTCTCCGTGCCTCGTTGATCCCGGCAGTCATTTGTAGAGAAAAGACTGACACCAGTCCTGCCAAGCAGTATCGTGTTACCCAGTTACTGGGTTGTGAATGTCAGACAGGCAGTCGCTCCATGTTAAAATACGGATACTCAGCTGCTTTCGGTTAGACTGAATGCTGCCCTCAACTTAGTTGGCAAATGGCTAGGTGGATTAATTGACTTATATCCTATTCTAGTTCTTTTTATACGTTTTTTACAAGCTTTTTATTAACTTGCAATATATGTACGTATCTATGTATGTTCGGATCAAATCTTGCAACTGTATTTTAAAGCAGTTATCCTTCACCCATTAAGATGAAATTTTGATAACACGTTTAGTTTGGATGACAGTGCATGGTTAGCTAAGTGACGTCATTCTAAATCCAATATGGCGGACGGCCCAAGATGGCGGGCTAATTATTTTTGTGCAGTGCCATTATATGGGTATCAAATGAAAGGGTTTGCTGAGAAAAATATGAATAAAGCTTGTTTTAAAAAAAGGTTTTTTAATGATTAATTCAACAACTTGCAATGTATCTATGTATGTTCGGATTAAATCTTACAACTGAATTTTAAAGCTCCAACCGTTTAAGATAAAGAGTTGCACGTTTGGGTTGAATGACAATATAGGTCCAGTTAGCTAAAAAGATTGATAAAAAAAATGGTAATTAATATAATATGCATGTTGTTGTCTATGAGGCCCTAGACAAAGTGTCTATGGAATGACACAGCAGTAGTGATGGTTGAAATGCCAAAATTTAAAGGATTGATCTCGTGACTGTGTCATTTCGGAAGCTTTTGTAATTTTGGAGTATTTGACATATTGTAATCGCTGTTAGAATGTCACTTTGTTTTATTGTTAATAACTGGTTGCAGGTAAGACGAAACCTTGTATCAAAAGTCATTTTCATGGCTATAGTGTTCTGTAGTTTCCAAGGAATTAAAGGTCTGCCTACCTTACTCTTGGTATAATAATACAAGCTTATTGTCCCACTGTAGAGCAAAGGCCTCTTCTTACACAGAGAAGGCACGACCTATTATCGCCATGAGCATTTGTTCAAGGCGGGTTAGTAGTGATTTCAAAATTGTAACTTATAAAAGTCTGGTTTCCTCACGATTTTTCCTTGTGTTAGAGGTTAGTGGAAGCAAAAAAATAAACAAACTATGTAACTATTCACGTGATACCTACACTTTGAATTATATTTAATTTACAAATATTTATATAAAATACAACAAATCGAAATTAAAACAAAAACAAACAAAGTTACAAAACAGTCAATATTTTCGGTAATAGACAGAGAGAACCACAATTGACTGTATTATTGAGATACAAAAACAGAAATTTCACAATCGCAAACGTTGTACAGAAAACAGAATATACGAGGCCTTTTCTAGACGAATTCCTACAGGCATTTGGGCAATAGTGTCATGTTATACATTGCATACAACATTATCTGTCAGCTGGCAATCGCATTGAGCTATAATCTGATCAGCTATTTTCTCGGCCAATGCTATCACAGCAGCATTAATGGCGCCATGCATAAGGTTAGGAATTACACTGGCGTCTACAACTCGGAGATTATTAAACCCTATTACTTTCAAATCACCATCTACAACTGTCCCCATGGGACACGTGCCACTGTAAAGGAAAGGAGAGATGGTTCTATGTAAAATGTAGCATGTCCAAAATTCTGTACTACCGTATTCATATTCAGCACATTCTTCTAAATCTACGCCAACCAACTCAGCGCCCAAGTCAGTCATAGTCGGCGTCGCGAGATATGAAAGAAAGTCTTTAATACTCTTTACAAAGCTATCCAAATCTTCGGTTTTATTGTAGAATCCAGTTTCAATACGAGGATTGTCGGATATGTCTGTAGAATTCAACCGAACAGTGCCAGTTGATTTTGCTTCTAAATTAACCAAAACACTGTATATTGCATCTCTGGATACAATCTGCTTTTGCCAGTCGAGACAAATGTCAACAGTATATCCGTACACCAAGGTACAAGCTAATAATAAGAATGGCGTGTCATGGGGAAGAATCAAGTTGTAGTTTTGATAATTTGGAATATTGCTAGACTTGTTCCAGGATCCTGAACCCAGAATAACAGGGAACGGCAGCTTCGTAGGAACTAATGCTGATAAAAGATCTACTACATTCAGAGGAAATGAATGTTTTCTAGTCTTAGAAACTAGAACAACCGCGCTTGGCATTCTCAAATTATCTCCAACGGGAAGATCAGCTATTACTTCTATTTCAAATGATTCAAGATGTTCTTTAGGACCAATGCCAGACAGCTGTAATATCTGAGGTGTATTAAAAGCACCAGCACTTAATATCACTTCCTTGTTTGCCTTAAATATGTAAGTTTTTCCATCATAAACTGCTTCTACGCCAACAGCTGTCTTATCTACAAATATGATTTTCTTTACTCTAGTTTCTGTAGATACGTGTAAATTAGGCAAATCTTTCGTGGCATGAAAGTAAGAATAAGAAGTCGATTGCCGTATTCCTCCAGTCTTATTTTCATGATCTCTAGCTATGGTATATTGTGGTTGTGCATAGCCGGTATTGGTTTCACTATTTAAATCTTCCTTTTCTTGATTGCCAGCTTTGGTTTGAGCTTTCAAAAAATCAAGTACTGTCTCATCTTCACTAACTAGTCTCGATGTACCCATGGGTCCTGCAGTGCCGTGGTATTCACCATATTTTTCAACTATTTCCTCATCTTTCATATCTTCACTTTTTTTAAAGTATGGCAGAAGATTTTCGTATGCCCATGTGTTGTTTTCTGTGACGTCTGCCCAATTATTGTAGTCTGTGGGGGAACAGCGTATATATAGAAGGTGATTCAAAACACTGCTGCCTCCGAGAACCTTTCCCGCTGTTAATCTTGTTTTGTTTCCTTGGGCACTAGCTGCGTAAGGATTATCAGTTGATTGGTAGTTATAATCAATGGATGTTTGAGGCAAGGCAAAAAACAACCCCGGTGCCTGGAAAAAAATTAACAATTTAAAGTTGAATTTAGACTCTGATCTAAATATAATTTATTATTATATATAAAATGTTTCTCAAAAAAGGGTATGCAAAAGCAGAGTTTAATATTACACCTAAGTTTTTTGAGTTAGACAAGGTGCTTTTTTTAGTGTCATCTTGGCTTGCTCTTCATTTAAACCGCTCTTTGAATTGATAAGTAACCGCGAGAGAAATTAACACTCAGTGAATGCGGTTATCGATGTACCAAACCTTATGGAATTGAAATCTCAATCCCAAAAATTGTGTCCGTGTGGCATTTATTGACATAACATGACGCCAGTATTCTCCTAAGAGTTGGGTGGAAATGCACCTGCAGTAAACCCACATTTTACCATACATACATACATAAACTCACGCCTACGATCCTTACATACTTCTTTTGCTTCACTCACATTCATGCATCTAGTCATACACACACGCCGGTTATGAGTACTGCGCACCTGGCCTTTTTGAAGAACATCACCTATAAGGTTTATGTATGTCTTTCTAGGGCGTCCCCTCCCGGCGTTTCCATTCACGTCTGCCTTGTAAATACATTTAGTTAGTCGCCTTTCATACATTACATTATTAACATTTTACCAGTTATGTTTAATCCAATGTAATAGCAGGCGGAGCCTACTGCCATCAACCGGACACAATGCCAGACTATGGCCTGCCAATGAGAAGTTTTTGCTGGAAAACTCAATAAGACTTCCCGACTCGGGAATCAAACCCTGGACCTATGCTCAATAGTAGTGCTTGTGAACACTAGACCAACAAGACAGTCATTAGCATAGAATTTCACTAGGCCCTGTAGTAAACATGTTTAAAAAAACTTACCATTGAAACTACATTTGGAATACCACCGGCTTCTAGCACAAGTACACTGCAGTTATGCTCCGCCAGTCTGCTGGCAATCACACATCCTGCTGTACCCCCTCCGACTATGATGTAGTCAAAACATGAGTTATCTGAAATAGGACAATTTTGGTTACATTAGGAGTTCCGTTTCAAATAACCCAAGAGACCGAGATATTCTGAGAGACTGTGTGACTTGTTAGACCTCGTGCGAGTTTTTCAACCTATTCGATGGTGGATCACAGTTCACTAGTGGACTCAGACAATAGCCCTGAATTATTCCACGCTCAATCCTTATAGGTTCACTGTTTTTCTGAATCTGCCGATATCCTGGATATCGGAAGACCGTCCTCCACTGCTTCATAGACGAAATCAGGAAGGCACACAGACTGCATCAATTTTATACAACTCCAGCACCCTCATGAGCCATGTATGTGGCACTGCGTCAAAGGCCTTTTTATAGTCTGTACTTGATTAAAGTAGTCGCGGTCTACTCATTTTCCAAATCCGTTCAGCCGTTGTGGCTGCATTGAATAACAAAAGTCTCAACATTCAAGTATTTCATAATTATAATAATCTTAATAATAAATTAATAAAATATAGAAACCAAAACCTGCGTACTCGTTAACTGCGCTTGAGGTGGAAAGATGCTGCCATCAATTGAAAACGTAGCCAACACTAGAGTTACTAGCGAGTCTATGTCGATCGTCATTGTCACTAAAACAAAAATATAGTTAGGCACAGGTTAACATATATCGTAGTATTGTACTACTCATAACGTTATATCCCAACTTAATAAGACGAAAATTTGTAATATAGCTGAGGTGGAGATGAATAATAAATTAGTAATTACTCAGCTTGTGCAAAAGCATGTGAATATAAATGTTGTTTGACGATGAAGACGAAGGTCATACAAATATGGATGTATTGTATGAGGAATGACATGAAAGAAAGGGGAATGAATGAAAGCGCGACGGTAAGCGGAAGATATCGACTTAGTATGTGCTTTAGCGTAGCAAATGTTTCTGTAGTTATAAAGTGGCGAGACAGCGACAAATATACTAAAAACAAAAAGAAAAGAGAGACAAAAAGAAATGATAATCGGATTGTATGGAACGAAATGATGAATAGCTGAAAAGGGTACTGAGATTACGGCTACTAGAGAAATATGGAAAAAGACATAATATTGCGTCGACACTAAAAATGCTGAGATAAGGATTGTAATGGTTATAAAGGGGTGACTACTGAGATGAAATGGAACGGGCCAAGGGGCCCATCGGCATTGAGGCACTGGTCGATTTGCATTACGGGGAGTGTGCGATGGAATTCCGCCGTTTCATCATCCGGCGACAAGACGAACGGCGATGCGCCTTCAGTACATGGTTGACAACCGAACTCATATGCACTAAACTTTTTAGAAATACTTTCATTAAGCCTACAGCTAGGTATTGTCATTCCCTGTCGGAGTTTGCGTTGCCCGATAGCTACTACCTCGGGATCTTTAAGTCAAGAATGAATAGGTTACTTTTAGGCAACATCTTTGTTTACCATCAGGTGAGAGTGTGGTCAAGCGCAAGCCTATCAATAATAAAGAAAAGAACACCACTGACAAAAAAAAACATGCTGCGCCGACAACAAATAAGCAGAAATATAGGCAGGATTACAACGACAGTGAGACAGTTGCTACATGTTAAATACCTAGTGGTCGACCCCAACACAATGGGGGCTAACATTTTATTGCTCACCCGTTGGCGTCACTGTTGACTAAAGTTCATAAATATAGCTGTTAAACGTTGTTATAACGCACACGGAAGCAAAGTTAGAATTTCATTTCTAATGCCGTAAGTGTGCGATTAAATATAAAATCGGGTATTTTATGTTTTCAGTTATGCGCTGACCTTTTTTTCAAAAAAGGAGGATAACATTTGCCGAAACATACAATTATATTAAAGCAGTGGTTGGTAAATCCCGTACCTATCTTAATCTGTCATATTTGGAACATATTCACAACAATAAAAATGATATATAAACTGGCGCTACAATCCAAAAAACAATGATTTTATTCATTTTGAAGACCTAAGTCTACACCAAGCGGAAAATTTAAACGCTGTAACCCCCGTTAGGAAAAGGCTAAACCGATCATGATTATTAAAATTAAATAACGGCAAAAGAGAAAAAATAAAATCTTACCTGAGCTTTATTTACCTTTTGATATTAAAAATACAAATAAAACAAGTTATAGACCACCTTTGGATTAACCAAAAAGTATATTCTTCCGTCCCACTGTTAAATGATACGGCAAGGCAAAACATATCGGTATATATACTAATGTATCAGCTAAATAAATAGGAAATTTGCGAATAATTTGCATGTGAAATTAAAACAGAGAGTAAATACAGAACATGTTTTGTTACCAACTTCTTAATTAAGGCCGAAGTTTGACTGTTTTATTTACTCGAATATTAGGGTAATTAGATGATTCGCACGATTTTAACTCGCAAATAAAAAAACTTTTTGCAAAAAAATACTACAGACTTCCAAATACAAAACTACAAAGTGAAAAATAACTTAATTTTTTGAAGTCGGTGTCTTTCGTAGGTACCATTTTTTGCGTTATGGGCACCGACTTCAAAAAATTAAGTTATTTTTAACTTTGTAGTTTTGTATTTGGAAGTCGGTAGTATTTTTTTGCAAAAAGTTTTTTTATTTTTCACTTTTTAGTTGTACGTACCTAATAGGCAAGTTAGTAAGGGAACTATTTCGCCAGAATAGATTTCATGAAACTTGAACATAACCGGTGAAATGAGAGGTCTGCTTACCCCTTAAGAGCGAACTGGCGTGATGTTATGTTATGAAATGTTATAAAGAACAAACAGACATGCGATTGCAGCAATCCCGAGAGATTTGCCGTTATTTATTGAAGAGTTGTTTTGTATATCTCCGAAGTTCTTCATCAGATCTCTACCAAATTAAAATGGGACCAATTTCGGAACATACTTTTTCAAACAAAAAAAGAATTTTCAAAATCGGTCCACAATTGACGGAGTTATCGGTGAATAAACATAAAAAAAAAAAAAACAAACATGAAGTCGAACATAGAACCTCATCCTTTTTGGGAAGTCTGTTAAATATGTACAAATTGACAGATAAATAAATAATATTATTTTTCTGTAGTGATTCGCTTGAAGCTGACCTACATAATTAGGAATTTCACAGTTTCTTCTTCTATTCTTTGGAGTCGAGACCATAATATAGGATATATAGAACCATAATATTAGGTCATTACATATGAAATTGGCGTTTTGTAAGGGAGGAACATGAATTCGTTTTTTTTTATAATATAATATATTTATTTAATCAAAGTATGTAGTACCATTGCTGTCTATGCACTTTTGCCATCTCATAGGTAGTTCTTTGATCCCTTTACTAAAAATCCATTCGGACGTGAATCAATAAAATCTTTGAAGGCTCTTTCGACTGCCCCATCGGAGTTGATTTTTTTCCCTTACAAGAAGTTATCCAAATATCGAAAAAAATGGTAATCTGTTGGAGCAAGGTCCGGGGAGTACGGTGGATGTCTTAGGAATTCCAGTTGAAGCTCCTCTAATTTGGTAGCCGTCTGTTCTGCAGTGTGTAGTCTAGCGTTGTCCTTAAACAGCAGTGGCCTGGAGCGATTGACCAGCCTCGGATGTTTAGCTGCTAGCTTTTCCATCATAGTTTGCAGTTGCTGACAATAGACATCCGCCGTAATCGTCTGGCCAGATTTAAGAAAGCTGTAGTGAACGACACCGGCACTAGCCCACAATCGCTCACAAGTAATTTTTTTTTGCGTAAATTTTCGCTTGGGGCAGAATTTGGCTGGTTCGCCAGGGTTCAGCCATTGCGACGAGCGTTTCCGATTATTGCACAGGATCCAGTTTTCATAACAGGTAATCATTCGATTTAAAATCCCTTCATTATTGTGCCGGTTGAGTAATGTAACGCAGCAGTCGACGCGCGTTTGTCGATTTGCTGCACTCAATTCATGAGGTACCCACTTTTCAAGCTTTTTCACCTTCCCAATTTGCTTCAAGTGGATTAAAACAGTTTTATCACTAACACCGCAGCCTGCAGCTAACTCGGACGTGGTTTGATATGGATCCGCTTCCACAATAGCCTTCAATTCTTCATTATCAACTTTGGTCTCCGGCCGTCCACGGGGCTTGTTCTGCAGGTCGAAATTTCCAGAACGAAAACGTTGCAACTAAAAACGCACTGTGTTTTCTTTTGCAACACCGTCGCCATATACATCATTAATCCTTCGAGCAGTTTCTGCAGCACTGTTGCCACGATGCAACTCGTTCTCGTAAATAACGCGATATTTCAAGTTTTTTATTTTGTAAACTGACTGGCGCAAAGAAAAAACCAAAAAAGGAAAAAACAAATGAATTACGGTTTCCCAAACAAAAAAGCATGAGTAGCTGTATAAATTTAAAATTGGAATTCCAAACCAAAGAGGAGATATGCTCAAAGTGGCCGGTACGACAAAACGCCAATTTCATAGGTAAGGACCTAATATTATATATAGAATAGGACTTAAGAAACTTAGCAAAATTTTTGGATTCTTGATAAAATAAATAAATAAATAAATAAGTGTTTATTTGACACAAAGGTAACACGTAACATGATAATGATAACTCCCAAATTAGGCCTGAGCCTGTATTTTGGGGGAAAGATAAATAGCTAAAACAAATTAAATTAAATTTAACAGAATCAATTAAAATTAGGATAAAACTAAAGTGAGTTGTGAGTGTAGTTTCGAGTTGAGATGAGTTGAGTGTAATGTGTGTAGTGTTAGTGAGTGAAGTTGGGTTCGCAGTTTCGCACCCTTTTCTCGTGTGAGTTATTTTATTATTATGAGCCATGACATTTGAAGTTGTAATTATGTCGTGAAAGTAAATAACCCTTCTGTCTCCTGATAGTCTTGTGTTTGGAGCCAGTGTAGTAATTTCTTTCTGGTCTCGAGTCGGGTCAGTCCAGCTAAGTTTAGTTCGCTATTTGCAGCGTTATACAACTTGCAGCATAAGGTGTTAAACTGACGTCTAGCAAATGAGGTTCTACAAGAGACTGCAGGGGAGACGGATTTCTTGCAACGTTTGTTTGGGTCTGGGAGAGGCGCACTTCGTTGCGTTTTTTGGATGGCTTTGATCACGTAGAGTTGCCGCACTGTAAGGACCCCACATACAGCAAAAAGTTGTGATGTAGGATATCTGTACGGCTTTTTGTTTATGACCTTAAGTACTGCTATCTGTGCTCTTTCCAGTCCGAGCAGATACGTCTTGGCAGCACATGGTTATGCAGTATTGTATAATGGACTGACATAGGGCCAAGTATACCAGTTTTAATTTTCCTGTTGTTGCAGAATCCCTTAAGTTTTTGAAAACAAAAATCAAACGCCTGGTCCTAGATATAACAGTGTCAATCTGCTTTTCCCATTTCATTCCCCTATCAATCTGCACTCCCAGGTATTTAACAGTGCTTACCCGAGAAACAACCTGACAATTACAGCCTTGCTGGTTATCTGCTGGCTGGCTGGTTTTAATTACGTATATAAGTTCAGTAATAAATACGTCGTAACGTGTTCAAAGCTTATCTTCAATCCACAATCCACATGTGTGGGAACTGTGCGTGTGACATGCGAACTACATTGGTGTCTCGAGCCAAAACAATTGCTTTGTCTCGGAGACATTAGTAGGAAGGTGCAACCCAAATTATGTGGGTGACAGTCAGCTCCTACTTCGTGCGAATCGCCACAGGTAAAATAATATTATTAAAAAAAAATGCTTTCAATTCGTGCGAATCATCCAATAATCCAAATTTTATGTAACCCTTTGCTCGCTAGGAGGTCATAGGCGTGATGTGATCATTATCATCATTTTAACCGCAAGTCGTCCACTGCTATACATAGGCCTCAGGATCAAGTGTCGCCACATTGACCGTCAACTAATTTATGTTACTCTTTGTTGATTGCCCAAAGATTCATCAAATGATTAACTCAGCTTACAGCAGTCCACAGGTGGTCATTGAACTTTTACAAGTTGAGCCACAATACGTGAATCTTTATAGTGTGTAGAGCAGTGGCGCAGTGGTAACGGCACAGACTAGAACGTGGACATATGTGAAACAGTGTGGAAAGCCCCGCAAACTTCCATTGAAAAGGGAGGGTCCTCCGACCTACCGACCCGCACTGTGCCCGTGTGGTGGATTTATAAATTTATTTTAGATCTGTTTCGAATTTATCATATCTCTATTTTTAAACTTTCTAAAACCACGTGAAACGTGCTTAAAACACCATATTTCCTGTTATAGTATTAAAATGTAAATTAAAATAATTGTTACAAAAAGTACAAATATAATTTGCCACGGTCTTAACATCATTTCTTAAATTATTTTATAAGTTACGTGTGTGTATGTATGATGTAACTTGTCAAGTGACAAGTGTGACTGATCCTTCTCTCCCACAGGTTCCGTACCTTCGTATGAAGGAGTAATCTTCAGAAGGATGCCAGTAATATTGACTGGACGCCGCTGATTACATCATCGTCCGTCGACGAACAAGTTGAAATCTTGTCTTCTACCCTCATTCAGCTTTACGACACACATGCACCTATTCAACCCGTGAGATAAAATGATAAATGATTTTATTTCTGTAAGTTGGTTTGTACAAACACTTTTACATGACGATCATATTTTTTTAAACTAGATGAGGTCGGCGTTTCTTATCTGACTACTCTGAGAAGAAAGGCCGAAACAAACTCAGAGGTCACAGTCTCTTTTAACGTCCAGACAAAATCTTGGTTAGATAATGTGAAGACCGTGTAGACTGATGTCTGATATGGTCTTTTGAGGAAAGAACCAGCCAGATTGATTGGATCTGTCCAGTCAGTGCACGCATTTGTCAATAACCGAGCAACTCTACTTAGAATTTAAGGAGCTCAACGATTCGACGAACAACACCAAAGAAAGGAAATTCGGGTAGGCCGCATAAACTACTTAAACTGCCAGACCATGATTAAAAACTAAGATAAATTAAAACAAAAAAAGAATGATCCACATAGTATTCGCATTCATAATAATTAAAATAAAATAATGTAATACTTTAAAAAGTAAATATTCTTGTCATTGCAAGAAAACCAAAAAAATATATATATTAACAAAATTTACGGTGCAAAATATAATTAAAAAAAACATAATTATTTGGAGCAATCCCAAGCCTTTTTGTCCTCGAGGTAGTCTTTAATTGTATAAAACGCTTTCAGGAACAACTAACGTTTAATGAATGATTTGAATTTATTAAGACTTAGATCTTGTACGTGGCTTGGAAGCTTATTATAAAAGCGTACACATTGGCATCTAAACGAGCCACCTATTTTCTTGAAACTTGTTGTAGGTACTACAAATTTGTGTTTGTTCCTAGTATTTATAATATGGATATCACTGTATTTTTTAAACAATTTTATATTTTTATGGGCACATAAAAGATTTTCATAAATATACTGAGAAGGGACAGATATTACAATATACTCCTTAAATTTCTCTCTGAGAGTGTCTCGGGCTTAATTTATAAATTGATCGAACAGCTCTTTTCTGCAAAGCAAAGATAGTCTGGCTGTCGGCGGCATTTGCCCACAACAGAATACCGTACGACATTACACTATGAAAATAGCTAAAATATACTAAACGGGCTGTCTCTATGTCAGTTATATTACGAATTTTTCTAACAGCATATGCTGCGGAGCTAAGCTTCTTTGACAATTTATCTATATGTGGGCCCCTCTGAAGCTTAGCATCCAAAGTTAAGCCTAAGAATACTGTGCTATTTTCAGGATTCTATTCTTCGCCCTTTTTTAAGACATCAGTTTTCACCTACCTAACGTGAGGTAGGGTAAACTTAATGCATTTGGTTTTTTTTCATTAAGAAGTAAATTGTAAACATTGAACCAGTGAAATAATTTTGAAATCACACTATTTACATCGTCAGTAACCAGCTGCTGACGTTTAAGTTTAAACAAAAGTGAAGTATCATCCGCAAACAACACTATATCATGGTTATCCTTTATGAGGTAAGGCAAGTCATTAATATAATAAGAAACAAGAAAGGACCAAGAATTGAGCCCTGTGGGACGCCCAATGTTACTATAGATCCACGAGATCTTTTTCCATTAACGTCAACGCTTTGAATCCTATTACTCAAGTATGAAATAAGAAGATCCAGAGCGCTGATCCGGATCCCGTAGTGGCGGAGTTTTCTGATTAGCGTTTCAGGAAGAACACAATCAAATGCTTTGGACAAATCACAAAAGATTCCCAAGGCATCGCACTTATTTTTCTTCTCATGCATTATAAATATGTCCTAAAAGCTCAACACTCATCATCAGTAGTTGAACGACCCCTTGTAATACCGAACTGCTTGCTATGTAATAAAATGTTTATTAAAAAAATCTTTGCAATTGCTCTAAAATTAATTTCTCAAATATTTTACTAAATGTATGTAGTACTGAAATAGGTCTATAATTTGTAGGGTCTAATTTAAACAAAGGTATTATTTTACTATTTTTCATTAGGTCAGGAAACTCCCCACAGTCGATACAATTATTAAAGTAGGTGCGACAATATCAATAATAGACTTAACAACTTCTACAGAATGACCCCACAGATCTGCAGTCTTTTTAACATTTAAAGTGTGAAAGGTTTTAATTATGTCCCTATAAGTAATATGTTCAAAAAGAAATTCCGAATCGCAAATATTAACATTTTATTTTCGCAAAGACTCAGCAACAGAAGGTGATGAGTTTAAGGATTTAGTAGTTGAAATGGGAATATCTGAAAATAAATTTTCAAAGGCCACTGCGACTTGTGAGTCTGATTTTATGATTTTGTCATTAATAGACAGGCTGTAGTCAGTATTTCGGTTACCAGATCTTTCCGTTTCACTATTAATAATATTCCAAGTCGTTTTAATAACATTACTACTGTTTTTAATCTTCGAACTCAAATAACGCGACTTGGCCAAACAACAAACATTTTTAAATAATTTTGAATAATTTCTAACATATAAGTTAAATTCAGTAGTGTTTACATAAGTCCTTTCACTGTACAGCTCATAAAGCCGTGTTCTACTTTTATGAATACCTATGGTTTCCCAATCACTGAATGATACGTTACTATTAATAGAGATAGTCTTGGCAATAAAGGTCTAATTAAATTGTTTACAGTATATACAAAAAAATATATCATATAGATGTATTTTTTTTTTATTTGGTCTATTTCCACCAACTACATTAGCGCCTATTCTATATCTATTCCTTATCCATACCAGTTCTTGCTTTCCATGCTTCTCGTAATTTCATGCTTCATACTTTGTCTTTCTTATATCCTTCACGATTTATCCTATGGCACTTTGAGCTAATTACTATTCTACTTTTAATTCTTTATTTCAAAACTCTAGGGAAAATAATTTATCATACTTGGTTTTTATTTAACATTATTCACTAAACTAGTTAACTTATTTCATAAATCTACTAAACTACTAATAGGTACACATTTTCCTTACTCCACGTTTTACACAACAAATACAGTTATTCATAGATCTTCTTTACGTGCCATTGTTCTTAACTACTGCTTATCTTACTTTACATTAGTGCGCTTATTTCCTATGTTTACATGACTATATATACAATATAATTAGAAACATAATTGTTTCATCAGGTTTTGTTTTTATCAATTACTTTTTGGGCTATATTGACAAAGTATGCTATCAAAGTATTTTATTTTTCCCCGACCTAATTTCCGGTACGCTTTCTCTCCGCAGATCCAAACCCAACTTCTGCTCCAGATTGTAGCGCTCTTTGGCGTACACTGGACATTCCAGAACAATATGCGGGACAGATTCCGCTACGTTGGGGTCGTAGGAGCACGATGGGCTCTCCTTACACTTGAAACGGTTCAAGAATTCTGAGAACCCACCGTGCCCCGTTAAGACCTGTGTGAGAACGCCTGTTGGCTTTACCCGTTGAACAATATGGTAGGCAGCCACGGCGTCAGGAAGAAACATTTTCGTCACCGAGGCCGTCTCGCCCGACATATATCTCCGATTCCATTTACCAAGCGAATCCAAACGAATGTGACGCTTGATGAATGAGACCGCCACTGGTCGTAGTCCAGCTTCCTCCGTGACGACAATGCCGCTTCCTTTGCCAGCTCGTCTGCGCGTTCATTCCCCGGCAAGCCCGCGTGGGCCTTGACCCAATAAAGAGACACGGCTTTTTTTCTTGGGTCAATGCCAGAGCGATATTCGCTCTTGCGTGGAGTATGGAGAGAGCCATGGTCTGTCAGTGTCTGCAATGCTGCCATTAAGTCACTGTACAAGCCATAGCTCGTCTCTTTGCGCTTGAGGATTACGTCCGTTGCCTTACAAATGGCCAGAAGTACCGCCTGGTAGACAGTGCAGTACGCGGCAAGGCTAAGCTTGAGTTTCTGGACTTCACCATCACTATCCCATAAGGATAATGAGGCTCCAACCTTCCCTTCAATCTTGCTGCCGTCAGTGAATATTCGCACTGCTTGCACATTCTGGCTGTCCACAAGCTGTTGGTCTGCCAGGCACATGAACTCCAAAGCCATTTGTTTGGCAGGGTGAGACGTCTCTGCAAACCTCAGCATACTCCCAATCTCCCGGTCTTCTGGCACAAACTGGGATGACCCTCTCCTTCCCAAATATTTTTAGTGTGCTCATTAAAGTTAAATTTTTCATCTATTGTCAGGCCCAGCAGCTTCATGCTCCTTACCATACCAATGTCGACCCCTGCCATGCTCAGAATTGGAGTGTCGTACTTAAGTTTGTTGGTTATAAGCATCGCACAGGTTTTGTGTGGTGCAAACCGAAGCTTATTTCTGACAACCCAACTCTGAACATGGGCGAGGGATGCATTGGTACTTCGGGAGATTTCAGCCGCTGTGTCGCCATCCACAATCAACACTATGTCGTCTGCAAAAGCTTGTACAAAGAATTCCATCTTCTCCAGGTCTTTTAGCAGCGGATCCAACATAAGGTTCCACAGAATGGGACCGCCAATTGACCTCTGGACACAGCCCTTGTTTGTTTCTCTTGTGCATTCCTCCCGGCATACCTCACTTTTACTTTTCTGCTGTCGAGGTAGCTATCAATCAGCCTTCTGGTGTTTACGGGGCACTTTTCCTCAGCCAGCCTGACCTTGATTTCCGGCCACCATGCGCTGTCGAAGGCACTCTCTTTATCCAATGACACCAGGACAATAAGCTGATTTAGCCTCAACTTGTCCTGTACGTGCTTTATTAGAGTACAAAGGGTGCCCTCGGTGCTTCTCTGTGATATAAACCCAAACAGGCGAGTACTAAACCGTGGCACCAGATGCCATTTGATCCTCGCCACTACCATCCTCTCCAAGACCGCAAGACCGGTAGGAGACCTATCGGTCTATAGGACTTGGGGTTCGTGTAATTTTCCTTGCCCGGTTTTCGGAGGACTACCACCGTTGCCTCTTTCCATATCTCCTGGAAATGTGCCATTTCTAGGCATTTATTGTACAGGGCAAGGAAAGTGTCCAGGTCCTGGAGGATTGCTCGACAGCAGATGTCCGACGTAAATCCATCCGCTCCGGGAGCTTTCTTTGGGTCGAAGCGTCCCACGGCTGTCTTCAGCTCCAGCGGTGTAAAAGGTGGATCATGATTTCACTCATTTACCCGTCTGGCCGCTTCCCTGGTGAGCCTGTGTTCTGCATTGTCCTCTTCAGCTGTGTCCTTTGGATAAAACGTGTCAGCGAGTAAGGCTGCCGATTCATTTGGGTTAAGGAATGCACCATCTCTCATCAAGGTCAAATCCTCCCGTCTCCTGGCGGTCCCCCTGATGAATCTGTAGATAAGGGATCTACAGAGTATCCCATACATTTTCCCCATCTTGCTTTTCACAAAATCTTTTCCAACTGGCTACTTGGGCTTCCTTGGCTTGGCACTCATACTCCTCTTTCGCTCTCAGATACTCGTTTACGACCATCGCTCGGCGGACCGGTGCGGCGTTGCGGACACGGTTCTTTTTTTTAAAAATTTTATCTTTTTACAAATTGTTAGGTTAGAATCATCACGTGCTTTTCCAATTACGTTTTTGTACTTTACTACTATTTCTTCCAATTTATCTCGACTATCTACTTGATTAATACTATTTACATTTATATTGTTATCAATTTTATGTGCCCCTAATTTATTATTAAATTCATCCCAATTAGCTTTTCTCGTATTATACTTCCTAGTTGTTCTTATTATACCAGTCCCTTTTTCCCTTTGTGTCCTCACTTCAAATAAAATGGTATTGTGGTCCGAGCTCGTTACCCTGGTGTCAACCCGCAAACCGTCCTTCAGGTCAAAGAGCTCGAGCGAACAGGCCGTCACGTCCACGTGGCTCTTGTACACTACGCCACCTCTTGCTTAGTAAAAGGTCGGCGTATCGCCAGTGTTGAGTATCTGGAGCTCCAGCTCCTCCAGGGTTCCGGACATCTCTTCTCCCCTGAGGTCCTCCTTGGTGCTTCCCCACCACGTACTCTTCGCATTCGCATCTCCACCTATTAGGAGTTTTCCAGTTCCCTGGTCTACTTAATAAGAGACTACTACGATTTCCCAGGCTTTGGTCCGGATCCCCACCACGACGATGTTGTTCGTGGTGAGTTTCGGGTAGGGTATGACATCAAGGTCATTATCAAAGACGGTTTTCGGACGATTTTCGGAATTTGACGGACGATTTTCATAATTGCAGTGTTCTATATGAGGAGGCTTTAGGTAAAGTTAGGGACCTTTAAGATGAATTGGCTCATGCTAATTTTCAAATTCTGAATTTGCAAAAAGAAAAGTCATGTACTCAGGTACAGGAAACGTGCCATTTATATAGTGAGTTAATAAAATCAAATTGTAAACCTCATTCCATTACTACTATTGACCTAACTGAAGATTCCTTATTAAATGAGACAAATAAATATAAAGTTAGTCATAAAAAATTTAAAAAGTATGCAAAATTAAATAAAATAATTAAAAATTATACCCAGTACAGGAAACAACACAAACTTTTCTTTAAAAATATTCCACTCAGAAAAGAACGAATTGACCTGCTTAGTAAATTAAACAATTACCAGATTAAATTAGAGGACAGTATAAAAATTTATGAAATTGACACACAGAGCTTACAAAATGATATTAAGGTACTTGAAGACAAACTAGGCTCCCTTTACAATAAATATGTTAGATCCCTGTTACAAATCAAGGAACACATTATGGCCGCAAATGAGTTGGTGATGTGTCAATGCAATTGTCAGATAGTCTCAAACCTGAAGGCTGTCCAGCCTGAGGTAACGGAGAGCCCGGCCCAGGTTGAGAGGGTGTCTCAGGACGGTATCTTTGTCCAAGACACACCTGATATTTCACAGGAAGTATCTCAACAAGACCAGCCTGAGACTGCTACCTTTGCATCTTGTAATAGTAATCATGTGTCTCATTCGGTTATGTTTGCAGATGGTGTTGGAAGAGGTTTAGGTAAATTATTCAATAGCAATCAGAGTTATTCGACTTTTAATTATTGTATGCCTGGGTCATCTTACAAGCATATCATGGAATCTGTAACAAACAATGTATATAAATCAGACACCAATGTAACTGTCTTTATAGGTAACAGTTTGGATGTAAAAAAAGACGACATCACTGAGTGTGTAACAAAGTTACTAAAATTAAATTGTAATAAAATAATATTGTGTGCTTTTCCATATTTGGAAAAATTGTCTAGTAGACAAAATAATTATATTCACATGCTGAATAAACATGTCCATTTCCTTGTCAGCCATTACAGTGACAAATATGTTTTTTTTGACATCAACATTTTTGTTGATAAATTAAAGTCGACAGGCAATACAGTGTATCTGCCTATTAGGGTAAGAAGTCAAATAGCGAGGCTATTATCTTTTACTTTAAACTCAGACATAAATAGTATTTCGAAGTCATGTACTGTAGTTGATATTAGTAGTAATACTAATTTACAGGTATCAAATAACTTTAATAACGTTAGCAATTCTGCTAAAAATATTTATAGTTTAAACTAGTTTGTAGGACAAGGGAGACAATAACCAAAAAGTAAGGAGTACATCCACCAACAAGAAGGTACCTTCTTGCTCTCTCATAGTTAATTTAAAAAAAGGGGCTAAGCAGAATTCTTTAAAATTATTCCATCAAAACATTCAAGGTTTTCCTGCAAAGCAATTGGAAATAGAACTGTTTTTAGAAAAGACAATGTTTGAAATTATTTGTTTTTTGCATTGGCTGAAAGATTATTCAATGCTTATTAATTATGAAATTTATACTGTGGGCAGCTGTTTTAACAGAAATGTTATGTTACGTGGAGGTTCACTTATTTTAATCAAAAATGCTATTAAATCAAAACCTCGTAAAGATATTGTAGATCTATCAGTTGAACATAGTGTTGAACTGTCCTCTGTTGAGCTGGATAAGCATATTATAGTGTGCGTTTACAGACCCCCCAATTATAAAAACTACTGTATATTTGAGTCAGTGATGGAAGATGTTTTGGCAAAACTTACAACTGGTAATAAACTAGTCATAATCTGTGGTGACTTTAATATAAATATTTTAGAAAATAATTCAGATAGCAGTAGACTATTAAATCTTTTCAAATCATTTAATTCGTCACATGTGTTTGAGGAACCAACCCGAACAACTGTAACTACTGCTACATGTATTGATAATGTTTTTTGTTGCTGCGACTACTTAAACAATGCCATTATTAATTGTCTGCCTTCAGATCATAGTGGGCTACTGGTTACATTTGAGTCCAGCATACCAATACAACAAGTGCAGATTCAATCCAGACCAATAACATCCGGCAAATTAAATAAATTTAACAGCGCTTTAATTGGTAAGTTAAGTTATCAGGACCTCACAGTGAACGATGGTAATATTATATACAAAAAAGTTTTCTCAGTTGTTCAAACAGAATTCAATAACACTTTTAAGAAGAAAACTAAAACTATATGCCCTATGCTTTTATTCAGTGACTGGGCGACTAAAGGAATCAGGAAAAGTAGGGAAAGACTTTACGAGCTGTATGACCTTAAGCCTTATATTAACACTGAAAATTTTAATAAGTATGTTGCTACTTACTCAAGAATTTTTTAAAATTCATGTATACTAGCTAAGGCTTTATACATTAGCAATAAGGTTAAATTCGCAAAAAATAAAATAAGGACGGTTTGGAAAATTATTAACAATGAAACAAACAGGAACAAAAGAAATAATACTGATTACACGCTTGAGACTACACATGGACTTATTAGAGATAACAAAGAAGTTGCTCAAGAATTTGTAAATTTCTTTACCAGCATCCCAATTAAAACTACTGAAACCTTAAATTCTTCGCCGTCGCTCGCTTATGGTTTATTACACGCTAACGTTTCATCCCGTCCCTACTGAATTTAACTTTTCACATATAAACCCAATAACAGTGATAAAAGCTTTTAAGCAAATAAAGATAAAACTGACAGAAGATCTATGGGGAATGTCTATCAAACTTTGTACCTCCATTATTCAGACTACAGCGCCGTACTTAGCTTTAATTTTTAATTTGTGTATAGATCAAGGAGTCTTTCCGGATCTAATGAAATATAGTAAGGTTATACCACTTTTTAAATCCGGGGACAGTAAAGACACAAATAATTATAGACCAGTATCCGTGTTGCAGGTTTTCAGCAAGGTATTTGAAAAGATAATGCTAAATCAAATGCTCATTTATTTTAATACGAAAAACATCCTACACGAGAAACAATATGGTTTCACCAAAGGACGTTGTACAACCAACGCTCGTGTCACCTTAATAAAACACATCTTTGATGCGTGGGAGGAGGGACAAGATGCCATAGATATCTTCTGCGACCTGTCGAAGGCGTTTGATTGCGTTGATCATGAAACATTGCTTTTGAAACTTGAACATTACGGGCTAGGCCAATCAGCATTAAATTAAGTAAAATCCTATTTGAATGATAGACAGCAATTAGTTCAAATAAAAGGTGTCAATTCGTCGGGGTTGAACTTGAAAATGGGGGTACCCCAGGGCTCAATTTTAGGACCTTTCTTATTTTTAGTATACATTAACGATTTACCCCATCTATTGAAAAACAAACTAAACATGGTGATATTTGCTGATGACACTTCTTTGATTTTTAACATAAATAGACGTACGAGTAACGTTGCCGACGTAAATAATGCATTGCGGCAAGTTCTAAATTGGTTCACTGCTAATAATTTAGTTTTGAATGCTAAAAACACTAAGTGTGTAAAATTTGCCTTGCCGAATGTCAAAAGTTATGATTGTGACATTATATTAAACAACGAGAAGCTAGAATTCGTAGACATAACGGTTTTCCTGGGTATCACGCTAGACTCAAGGTTACAATGGGATCCTCATTTAATATCACTTGCGGGGCGGTTAAGTTCGGCGGCTTATGCTGTTAGAAATAATCGTCAATTTACTGATGTAGATACCGCGAGGCTGGTCTATTTAATTACTTTCATAGTATAATGTCTTACGGCATATTACTATGGGGAAAGGCTGCAGACATTCAGTCAATTTTTGTTCTGCAAAAACGAGCCATCAGAGCGATATACAATCTTCGCCGGCGCGATTCTCTAAGGGAACTGTTTAAGGGCATTAACATCATGACGGTACCTTGTCAATATATTTACGAAAACATCATGTACATTAGAAAGAATTTACATCTTTTTAGTAAAAACAGCGATAGACATAGTTATGTTACTAGAAATAGGGACCAATTAATTCAACCAGGTTTCAGGCTGTCTAAAGTAGCGTCATCTTTTATGGGGTACTGTATAAAATGTTACAATAAAATACCGCCACACATTCTAGAATTGAATGAGACGAAATTTAAAACTTGTATAAAACGCACACTATGCAGGCAGGCATATTATAGGTTGGGGGATTACATCGCTGATAAAAATGCTTGGCCCAACGCTATTCCAGCTCCACAGCCACTAGGGCACAAAAACAAGTGATAAGCAGAAAAGTTCTGAAGTATTGTTGGACCTGCTGAAGACTGTACGAATAATTATAATGTATATTTGTGTTGTATAAACTCAATTTATTTTTTGGATTATATAACTGCACAGCACATATGTGATTACTATGTAACAAATGTAAATCTACCATGTACTGTAACTATTTGTCGTTCGTTGACTTCAGTGTGCCCTGGCAGTTGAGTGTGTCATGCTCTCTCTAATGTGTCTCTGATGGTGGCACATGTGTTGGATCATTCGGTTCCCTTCATGATGGTTGAGCTGAGTGGTGCCGATCCATGTGTCATGTTCGTGAACGGGCGCCATCAGTTGGGATTGGTCATATCTTAGCTGCCTCCGCCTGTTTTTAATTACCTATTTATTGTATTTTTAATTGTTTGTTTTTCTCTAGACGCTTTTAAGTGCGTTTTTTTTACATCGTTCTCACATATATGTATTTTTCCTACAAGATTATTGTAACCAAATACAAAACACAGTTTTTTTTTTTTTAATGTCTAAGTTTGGAGTTTCTTGTCCGTTCTTCTCCATAACAAGCTACATTTCCGAATGGACGGTAGAATCAATTATTATTACATTTAATTTTTATTTTTGACGTTCGAAAGTGCCGCTTAATGGCCTAATTGAATAAAGAAATTTTGATTTGATTTGATTTGACGGCTATTGCCGTCTTTACCCTCCCACTTCCTTCAACCTCGCACTGGTAGAGTCTCGCACCACGGTAGCTCTTCATAATTCGTGCTTCCCCCACATAGGGTTCCTGAATCAGTGCCCATGCGATGTTAGGCTTGCTAGCCTCTATGATGAGGCCATATAGATGATTAGGATAAGCATGAATTGACAAAATTGGTAATTTATTAATGAGTTTAACTTTAAAAGCTACCAAGCGACTTGCAGTTTTGTGGTTAACAGTGATATCCTTTTTAGCCACTTTATTGTTTTGGATTGGTATAGTAATCCTCTGCCCGCAATGATCAGAATCTATTAAATTTATAATTTCTTTGTGGACTGGTATAACATTAGTATAAATATTATCTAAGCATGTAGCACTAGTAGGGGTGATTCTTGTGGGTTCCAAAAATAGGTTTATAAGATTGTTGGACTGAAACATATTTTACTACAAGAACCCGAGTTTTCTAATAAATTAACATTAAAATCACCACAAGTGATAATCGAGTTACAAATCTTGTGTATACACTTCATCCATTACCTTTTCAAAGCAGTCTTACAATCCTGAAGAGGGTCTGTACACACTTAATAAAATAAACTGCTCCAATTCTATACAAGCTATTTCAATTGTCCGCTCAACATATAGGCTCACAATATCCTTACGGTCTTTAAATTTAAGCTGGTTACTTACTAAAATCAATGAGCCACCATGTATAGCATTAACTCTGCTGAATGAACTACCAACCTGGTGATTATTAAAATTGAACAATAACTGGTAGCTTTTAAGCCAATGTTCTGTAATACAAAGAATATCAATACTGTTAAAATTCATAAATATTTCTACTTCTAAATCTTTGTTCATTAATCCTTGAATATTTTGATGCACCAGGTTAATGATATTTCCTGAATTTAAACTTTTATTTGATTTTATTTTCCAAGAGGTTGTCTCTATTATCCTAATTTATAATTTAAATTATTATCAATATCAATTTCTGATACCAAATGATTGGCTGAATTAAATAACATTCCTTGGCATTGCTCAATTAGAAGCAAGTAGTTTAGCCAAATTCTTGGCTGTAATAGAAAAATAATATGATAGCGACACAGCTATCTGTCTTTTTTAATACTTTGAAAGAAAGTACCTATCCGTGAAAAAATTATCTTTTGTCAAATAAAAGTGATTACCAACATAATTGTTAGTGTCAATTAAATGGAATAAATTACTACTACGAGTATATGTTAAATTATGTAATGTCCTATTCAATTCATATCTAAGATTGTTTTCTTCCTGTGGCAAACTTTGGCTGTATGGGAATGCGAACATCACAATTTTTTTTAAATTAAGGTCGCACAACGATCTATAATGTTGGAGTAATTCTCCTTTGTTCACATTACCCCTATTACCAACAAATATTAATAATGTAGTATCCTGGTTAAAATTGCATTTTATAACTTTTTTCATTATGTCAAATAAAGAACAACCAGGCAAACAGTAGTTCATTATTGAGTGTCCTGGATATTTATTTGTCAACAAGTGGCCTTGATCCTTTCAAATTTCATCACAAAATAACACTATTTCTGTATTTACACTCTTTTTAACCGACTTCGCAAAAAAGGAAGTTTTCAATTCGACTGTATTTTTTTAATTTTTTTATGTGTGTTACCTCAGAACTTATTACTGGGTGAACCGATTTTGATGATTCTTTTTTTATTTGAAAGCTGGTTCTTGTCATGTGGTCCCATTTAAATTTGATTAAGATCTGATGAAGAACTTCGGAGATATACATCAGAACTCTTCAATAAATGACGGCAAATCACTCGGGATAGCTGCAATCGGATGTCTGTTTATTGTTTACATCGTTTCATAACATAACATCACACTAGCACGCACTAAAGGGGTACGCAGGTGTGAACAGTTCACCCTGGTATACTCTAATTCCACCGTTTTTTTTAAGCTTCTTGTTTTTGTGTTAATCTATTCTGGCTTCACTTTGGAGAATTGGTCCGTTATGTACCCACAACTAAAAAGTGAAAAATAAAAAAAAACTTTTAACAAAAAATACAACCGACTTCCAAATAAAACCACTACAAAGTGAAAAATAACTTCAATTTCGGAAGTCGGTGTTAAAAAACGAAGATCCCAAAACTGGAACACCGACTTCCGAAATTGAAGTTATTTTTCACTTTGTAGTGTTTTTATTTGGAAATCGGTTGTATTTTTTGTTAAAAGTTTTTAGGCAAACAGTTGTATGGTGACATCACATATTGACAATGAATGGTAGGTTCAACAGATGGTTGTTAACAATGATCACTTTTGTTAGTTTGTGAGCTTACCAGCTCATTCATTGCCAATACATATTCCCTCATTTGGTTTTCAGAGGCTGTATATTTGATGGTCGTAGAAGTAAGTTTCTCCTGTAGATGGTCAAGTTCATACCGCAAGTCTTCTGTGTCAGTTTGGTATTTCTTAGTACCTTTTTTCTAAGTTAAATGAATACATATCTAATTGTTTAAGTAGATGCAACCTTTCTCTATTAAGTTTTACATTTTTATGAAGAACCTTTGTTTTTTGATCATTACCTTAGTTTTATCTATGTATTTGTTAGTTTTAATGTACTTTTTTATTTTATTTTTACTACCCTCAAAGATTTAATTGATTTTGAATCGTCATGACCTTAAGTGAGATTTATTGCAGTAACCATTGATGGGGCAACAGGCACCAATTCATTGAATAGACTTTGATTCAACGAGGCAGTGATGTTATGATTTGTAGTTTCAAGATGTTCAATCTGACTTTGAGCCTCATGTAGCTGCTATTGTAGTAAATATTTGTGACTTAGAGCTCGTTCATACTCATTGCTATTTCTGTTTTCAGTTTGCTATTCCTGTCAAGGACACTAAGGAACTCTATTTCGTTTTCATTTTTTTCCCTTATCAGTTGGTCACAGAATTCCTGAGACGCCTTTAATTCGCGTAAAGCCTGACTGAGTTTGGTCTCTTCTAGGCGAGCCCGCGTGCTGCGAGTCATAATCATGATTAAAGAGAAGAAAGAAGAGGTTGGAAAAGAGTAGTGGAATGAGTAACAGATGGTTAGTTGAACGGAAAAATTAAATTTAGATTGTTAAGAAAGAAGTTCTGTCGCCAAACTAATTAAGGTTATGTTTACGTTTTATAGGTCATTGGCATCAACTTGTAACCGTAATAAAAGTGATCCAATTAATTGTAGGCAAAATATTAAAACGCAAACAATCTAATATCAAGTAAAATATATAGTATATATTGTACCTGATACCGAAACTTATTTTTCACTTAGTGTCTGAATTCAAAACAAAACACTTAATTACGCTTTAAAACTAGTTAATAAATTGGAAATAGGCCTTATTATGAAGGAAATCGATTATTTAAAATTAAAATTATTAGGACAAATTCAAATCAGCTGTTAGCTGTAGTGTTGCCACAGGAGGGAAAAAAGAGAGTTAAACATCTTCCAGCGCAATGGCCTACTGACGAAATTAAAGTTTTAATCAGCATAAAAGCAGTTGCGAAATTTTGGTTTATAATTCGGCCCAACAATGTTACCAGAGAAAAATACATCTCAATTAGTAATCATTGCAGCAAGGTTCGTAGGAACGCACAACGCCAACATATTCATAATTCAGTTCAAAACGGTGATCCAGCTAATTTCTGGCAATTTCTTAAATCATTAGGTATCGGAAAAAAGTCTCATGACACGATTCCTAAATACTTGGACTTCAACTTACTTAACAGTATTTTTTCGCCCGTATTGGATAGGGCCACCAAAGCTATACTACGCTTAGTTATCTTTAAAATCTTCCGAAACCTGATTATTTCCCTTTATGTCATAAGTCAATTCACTGCTTGTGATGTTAAAATGAGTATTGTTTCGATTATATCCAACGCTGTTGGTAGTGACTGTGTCAGCCATGAGATGATCATCTCCATCCTTGATAACATTCTTGCTGTCATCCTTTACATCCTCCATTCCTCTATTTCCAGTGGTGTCTTCCTAAGATAAATCTAACGAAGACTCAAGTAACGGTTTTTGGCAGTTCCCGAAATATCTCTAGGATCAATTAATACACCAAATAATAATAATACTATTGTTATATACAGGCCTGCGGATCACAGCTAAGAGGCAACGCTGGGGCCCATAGCAACGCTGCGACTCCTGGATCCTATCAAATCTGTATCAACGAAACTGCGATTCGCAGCAGTGGAAAGCCAGGCATTTATTCCTTTGAGATATCTATTCCTGCTCAGACAGGTGGAACGTGATACGGTAATACACATTGTAAAAGCCACGAGACTTCGCGTGGTGATTTAGAAACGGACACTTCCCACGCTAAATTTGATAATGGCTTTTTAAAGGTACATGTGTTTGGGGTTTTTAGCGGGTTTATGAATGACGCAATATAGATCTCTTGTCGGCTAAAATCAATGCTTATTGTTTTGGAACTGTAAACTGAACCGTCATTTAAACTATTGAAAAGCGACCATAGCAACCGTCAAAAAAAACAGAAATCAACGAGTGTCGGCCTGTATTGTAGATGGTGTGGACGCGGCGAGAGAAAAACAATAGGTCCCGTTAGGATTTTCCCAGCTTTCTCTTCTTAGTGTAACTAAGAAATTACCACGTGGTTGTTTAGAATATGACACACGTATGTTCCACGCGAATTTTATAGTAGGAGTATAATAAAACTTGTAATATACATAAGATTTAGAGAAATGGTAGCTAATTAGATAAGTTTATGTATATTTTCATAGTTTTATACTTGGAGTAAGGAGTAATCTAGGTTAAGACTTTTGTGTTGACCTTTGTACGCCTTTTATATTTTTCATATGTAGAAATAAGTATGTTGATTAAGGAAATGTATAAATTGTGTAGATTTAATTAAGATAAAATCGGCATATCTATGGTGCCATTCCCGAGTAGCGTTGGGAGAGAGGGGCGCTTTTGTTCTCGCCGAGTGGTTTTAGTATAAAGGCCGGCCCGCTTGGGGCAGAGACACAGTCGGTCTTCCACTGTACAAGGAGTAACAAGTAAGGAATTAATTTGAAGATACGAATCAAGATGGTATTTTCATTTCCTCAACAAGACTCCAACGAACAACCAATAGAGTCCACTTCACACATAATGACTTACATTGGTCCTCGTGGTGATATTCTGTGCTCGCTCAATCCCGTGCCTGGCCGAGGGTTTTAGGGATAAGATATATATAATAAGGAAATAAAGGATAAGGAAGGGACATAACGCGATCCGGTGATATTCTCGCCAGACTTCAACACACGTTCCCGGCAAAGACACTTTGCTGCGCGCGAAATATCTACAAAACCATTTGCACAGACGCCGCACAATACGAATCGCGGATGCAATAATGATGCAGCTGGGTTGATTATTTAACGATTATAATATATTCAAACGAGAACCCGATTTTTTCGTCGCACGCGCTCGATCTCAGATTTTCATGTCAAGTGTCAAACGTCAACTAAATCAAAAGCTGTCAAAATCGCTGACAGCCAACTGACATGGTGTTGCAAAACTCAGGCGTGCACCTGCTCCTTGGTTGACCGCGGGGGTACGTATGGCGATGAGACGTAGGGATCGAGCCTTTCGGTAGTTTTAAAAGGATCGCAGTGAAGGAAATAAGAACCTCTTCAGAGCTGCAAGAAATCGGTGTAATCAGATGATACGCAACGCCAAACGCAGCCATATTCTCGAAAACATTTCATCCTCTTCTCCTTCTCATATCTGGAAATTCTTCGGAACTCTCGGTATCGGTAGCAATCGTCATGTGGATTTTACAAAGACGATTGGCCTGTACGAAATCAACCGTCATTTCACAACCACTTGTCCTGTGGATTCCCAAATCTTGTCTCAGACGGTTGATTTCATTACTAGCCTACCCGGTCCTATCATAGAACCATTTCGCTTTTCTCCAGCCACCGAGGATGAGGTTAAAAAGATGATCCTATCCATAAAATCCAAGGCTGTGGGCCATGACGACGTCAGTCGTTACATGGTCACTATGATCCTCGACTTTCTTCTCCGACCGATTACCCACATCATCAACTTTTCTCTCGATTCCGGACAGTTCCCATCCCTGTGGCGTATGGCATACGTACGCCTACTTCCTAAAATTTCAAATCCCTCCCTGCCTAATCATTTTCGTCCAATTTCCATTCTCCCTTTCTTATCCAAAGTACTCGAGGCCTGCGTACACAAGCAGTTTTTGGCGTTTATTTACCGAAACAACCTTATAAGCTCATTCCAGTCTGGATTCAGACCTGGACACAGTACAGCCTCTGCTCTCCTTAAGGTGACTGGCGACATTAGAGAAGCTATGGAGAATACTAAGGTGACTGTGTTAGTATTAATTGATTTCTCCAATGCCTTTAATGCCGTTAGTCACGATATACTCCTTTCTATCCTCTCCCATCTTATGGTTTCTTCCGAGGCGTTGGAATGGTTCTACTCTTATCTTCAGAGGCGTCAGCAGTCGGTTCGCGTCGATGAGAGTTCGTCGAATTGGCGTGACCTGGATGCTGGTGTTCCACAAGGCGGTATTCTATCTCCATTATTATTCTCAATCTTCATTAATTTTATAACTTACTGTCTTCGGTGTTCGTATCATCTTTATGCCGATGATCTTCAACTGTAAACAGCGGCGCGGATAGAAAATTTATTGGACGCCATAGATGTAAACCGGGACTTGAATGCTATTAAGGACTGGTCTGACAGATTTGGGGTGTCCGTAAACCCCTCAAAATGCCAGGCTATTGTAATTGGAAGCTCACGCATGATGGGTAGAGTGGCGGTAGGCTCTCTTCCACCGATCTTATTCAATGGATCCGTCATTCCCATTAGTCCTAGCGTGAAAGATCTCGGTTTGCATCTTGACTCGACACTTTGCTGGCAAAGTCAGGTATCTAGTGTCAGTCAGAGAGCCAACGGTACTTTGCGATCCTTATATCGTTTGAGACGGTTTTTGCCTGTAAAGACGAAGACAATGCTTGTGCAGGCTTTAATTTTCCCAGTCATCGACTATGGGGACGTGTGCTACTTTGACTTGAACGCGGTCTTGCTTGACAAACTAGATAGGGTCTTGAACAACTGTATTAGATTCATATTTAATCTTCGAAAATATGACAGCTTCAGGTCCAAGTTAAAATGGTTGCCCATTCGCCAGAGAAGAAGCTTACGCGCTTTGACCACGCTATTCTCTCTACTTAATTCACCTACCCCTCCTTCCTATCTTATCTCTGGCTTTCAATATCTAGGTTCTTCACACGCTCGCAATCTGCGTTCTTCCAATAATATCCTCTTACTCTGTCCTTCTCATACTACTGATTTCGTTCACTCTTCCTTTCATATCCAGTCCATTCTTTTTTGGAATGCGCATCCTTCCGAGATCAGGACGGCCACCAGTCGGTACGCATTTAAGCGAAAATTGCGGATTTATTTTCAACACGAATAAGCAGAGTCATCCCACTTTCTTCTTTTCTGTTACTCCATAAATATATATAATATGTATATTTATATAGGTATATATTATATTCAATATATATGTGCGTGTATTTCACCTATTTTAGCATATTATCTACTAGTTTTTTATTATTAAACTATGCACCGCCATGTTATCTCTTCACCACCCTTGGTTGACTGGTGGAGAATGCCTAAGGCATTAATTCCGCCTTTTTACCTTTGTGCATGAAGTCTAAATAAATACTAAATTCAAAACATTTAAATCCATTCGACCGCTGCAGCTGAGGCGTCACCGATTTTAACCTTTAAACATCCAGATTTTAACATTAATAAAATATTAGTAGCTTTAGTAAAACTGTGTGTAGTTACGGAACTCTAAAAAATGTGTGATCAAAGATGGCTTCTTAAATGTATTGTAACAACTGGTGTAATATTACCATAATTAAAATGACTCACCTACAGTATAATGTCTGTTACATAATTAACACCTGCATCGTTATCCTTGAGTGAGTTTGCAAAATATTTTCAGTTTTCATAATAAATTATTTTGCACGGTACCAAGTAATATGGAAAAACCTGTTTCCGTACCATTATCACAAAAAATTGCAAAAAAATCACGTTTGATGTATGGGAGTCCCACTCAAAAATTTAATTTATTCTGTTTTTAGTATTTGTTGTTATAGCGGCAACAGAAATACACCATCTGTGAAAATTTCAACTGTCTAGCTATCACAGTTCACGAAATACAGCCTGGTGACAGACAGACAGACAGACAGACAGACGGACCGCGGAGTCTCAGTAATAGGGTCCCGTTATTACCCTTTGGATACGGAACCCTAAAAAAGAAAGAAATAAAGAAAATCATTTATTTGGCGATATGAGGCCAACAAGAACTGTCATTTGTATATCTTTGTTGATAATCATTTCTATTTTCATTTGACCTTAAACTTCAAACAAGTGATAAATATTAACTACCAATCTTTACTGTAAACTTATGCTATGATACATTAGTCCAGACGCAAAATTTTCTTTGATTTGTATAAATATTTAAATTTCTCAAATAAGCGGATTCCTTAATTAATTGAAATGTAGAGATCCTCAAAAGAATCATGGTTACCGACATAGCCCGAAGAATTGCCAAACTTAAGTGGCAGTGGGTAGGACACATTGCTCGCAGAACGGATAGCTGATGGGGCAGACAAGTCTCCAGAATTTTTCGTTGTGTTAGAAAGCCTCCCACCAGGTAGACTGATGACCAGGTGGGGAAGGTTGCGGGGATCCGCTGGTTGCAAGACTCACGGGACTGGTCAATATGGCGACGCCGACGCTTGGAGGAGGCTTATGTCCAGCAGTAGACGTCTTTCGGCTAATATGATGATGATGATGAATTCCAGTGTAAATCTTTTGATAAATAAAATTCATAACCGTATTTCGGATTCAAATCATTGTCGAGGCGAGGGGCCTCTGTAGCCGTGGCTTGGTCACCCACGGTGAAGCGAAGAGGAACCCGAGGAGGGGCCACTCGTCAGGGCTTTTGCCGATTAAGCCGACGACGTAGTGGCCGACTTAGTAGGTTGCGGTGCCGCTTGGTAACAGGTGATATCGCAACTGAGGCGGGCCGCGATGTCTTATGGAGCGTACCAGGTCCCATACGATATCGCAGCTGAAGGTTGGAGACCGCGGCGGGAGAGGAGTGCCGGTATTGCGGTGCACTCTCCCTTCATTCCGCGGCCTGGACGGGGTCACCGCCGTCTGATGGCGGACATGTTGTGGCCGCAGGGGAGGAGGAATGCCGCTCTCCCTATCCCATGCGGCCGAAAAAGGGTAGGTGGCGGAGCCATTGACCTTGACCTATCATAGGGGGACCAAGGGTTCCATACATGGGGTCGTCTGGTGCCCATGTGCTGGTTTGGTCCCTAGGGTGGTCACGGCGTACAGTGTGTTCTGGTGCGCCGGTGATGGGGTTTACTCCCCAGAGGTTCCGGTGACAGACAGTCGCGGTGGGTTCGCAGTGAGCGCTAGCGCGTGCCCGTGTTCCCGCCATAAGCGGCATAGGAGGACACCGTGCAGTTTAAGTGGGTTGGAGCCCCACATAACTGCGCTATCTCACCGCGGTAGCGCAGTATGCATGAGCATTTCTGCACGGGAAAAAAAATGGGGTATCATGTTACTGAGTGAGTGTGTAGTGGAGGTTGGATAGGCAATTTCTTCATGTAAAATACAGGTATTTATCTACATCTGGTTAGACTGGAAGCCGATCCCAAAATAGTTAAGAAAATTTATCATCGTCAGCTGTATCATCAGAGTTATAATGTTCCCACTGCTGGGACACAGGCATCCTCTCTGTAAGAGAAGTAATGGGCCTGAATCTACCAAGCGGGCCCAACGCGCTTTTGGTTCTATGACATTAGGCCGGTTTCCTCTCAATGTTTTTCCTTCACTGTTTTAACAGCAGCGGTGATGAAATAATTTACACAAAGTAAAGCGCCTGTCTGGGTTCGATTTGGTTTGTCAGTAGCGATATATTTTTTTACAAGCTTTGTATTACCTTGCTTTTGATGAGTGTCTGGCAAATAGTAATATATTTTTCAAACACTTGGCGTATTAAGTAACTTTGGAAACATCGAAATCATTTGGTATTATGGAGCTGTCATCTTCTTCTTTTTCTTTATGTGCGAGGATGTGGCCACCTCTGGAATCAGAGTTAATTAAACCACCTCTGAGAACCCCACAGGCCTCTGACATGGGCTATTTCAGACTTTCTGAACTATATTAGTCCAAGTTTCCTCACAATGTTTCCTTCACCGTTGCCTGCGATGTCCAAGATAAACTTAGAAAGTACATATGAATTTGAATAAGTAACATTGGTACTTGCCCAGATTTGAACCCACGACCTCAAGCACGATTTAAATATAACAGTATTCATACACACATCTAGTACATAAACTTTTATTGTGTTAAATATGAAATCTATATCTATAAAAGCGAAAGGTGACTGACTGACTGATTAATCAACGCACAGCCAAAACTGCTAAGCCTAGAAGCATGAAATTTAACAGAAAGGTTCCTCAAGTAACGTAAGTGTGAACTAAGAAAGGATTTTTGGAAATTCCACCCTTAAGTGAGTAAAAAGGGGGTTGAAAGTTTGTATGAAAAATCTAATTCCTTCGGCCAAAATTCTTGAAACTTAGCACAAATAGTAATATATATATTATTTTTTCCAAACTACTCCCAAATGATGATTTAGGGGTGTTGAAGTTTGTATGGAAAAATCTGATTTCTTTAGTCAATAAATTTGAAACTTGTCACAAATACTAATCTTAATGGTTAACCTTAAAGGTTGCTGTTATTATTTTTTGAAACTACCCCCAAAAGACGATTAGGGGTGTTAAAGTTTTTTTGAAGAATCTTATTACTTCAGTTACTAAACAAGAATCTTGACAAATACCAATCTGAATAAACAAAAAAGGCTTTCATTGTTAGTTTTTCGAAACTTAACCTTTAAGGAGACGAAAAGGGGCAACATTAGTTTGTATGAAAATTCTAAATCCTTGGGGATAAAGTTAATAATCAAAATTGACATAAAACCTTTTTAAAACGCCCCCCAGGGCGATAAATATATTTTTGAGGAATCTCGCTGCATAATCTAACTAACATAAACGAAAACTACTGGAAATATACTGGTCGCCTTTGTACATGTACTTTATTATCACATTGTATTAAATATTGTTTTTGGTGTACAATAAAGAATTAAGAGAATTAAGAGAAAAATAAAAAAGAGAAGAAAGGAGTAAGCATATTTAGGTTGTTTAAAACTCGACCCTCAGCGGGGCAAAAAGGGGTTGATAAGTTTTAAGGGGAGCAAAGTAAAATCCTTACTTTGTGGCGGTAACCTAAAATGTTCTTTAAGTCAAATAACGAATCGTCCCAATCCAATAAACCCTGTATATCTACGATACCCAATTTTTATTGTTATAATAATAGCTTATTTTTGGTCGCCTTCATTAACTGTATAAAAGAAAATCATTTATAGGATAAACGAAATCACGCGAACGAAGTCGCGAGCGGAGTGCTACTCAACAATAAAAGAATTGCGATCGATAAAATCAAGTTTGACATAAATGAGTAGAAACTAAATAAGGGCCGCTAGTTTCTTAACAAATGTATTTTTTTTTTGCCGTGAAATAGTTCCATTTTCGATCTACTTCGATTTTTGATCAACGACAACAACGACACTATTTTTATGGAACGATAAAGTGAAATTAAAAATCAGAGTATAGCTAGGCTAAATATATGATTCCGAACTCCACTGCACGAAACCATGTTGCCGCAGCAGTGAGGCCGCAGCACTACTGGTCCCCATATATTCCCTATAGGCTTATATGAGACTACTTCCGAGCTCCGCAACAATGCCGCGGTAGCAATGCAGTGGCTGCACTGCTGACTGGCAGTGTCAACCCGCCACTGCGTCAGACCAGTAGTGACGCGTCCGCTGCAGCGATAGTACAGTAAGCAACAGAAAATCCTCACCCATAGAAATGTATCAAAAGCAACATCTATGGACAGGAGGATATACTGCGATGTCTGCGTGCGCCGCGTGCGCGTCATCTCTGTGACATCAATGAAACGGCTAAGATATTCAAACTAGATATAAAAAAAACTGACGGCGCTCATGCAAGCAAAAAAAAAAAAAAGAATGAAAAAGGTTTTCTTAATCTAATTTTTATACTATTATAAGTTAACCCCCCTGGGGTTGACTGACATTGAATCCATATTTATATTGCAAAAGAGAGCTGTCAGAGCCATACATAAGTTAAGTCACCGAGAATCTCTTTATGGCCGGTTTCTGAAGTAACTAAGTATGTGCTTATCTTGATTTAAGCATCTGTCACCCTTGATCATCTGCCACTTTAAGTTTTCTGCGATGCTGAGCAAGGTTTGAGTATACGTCGTCAAGTCATGCCAAAGTATACCTTATGTCATACAAAAAACCTTCATTGACCTTCAATTGGGTTTCACAACTGAGAAAAACACATTTGATCATTCTCAAATTCTCAAACCGTTGTCAACGTTACATAATCAGTGTGGCCAGATTGGGCGACTTTTCGCCATTTAGGCTTAGACTCTGAAGGGTGGCCGAGGCGACCAATTTTTTACGATCGGCGACTGATCGCCAATTAGGCTACCCTAAAAAAACTGACCAAGTGCGAGTCGGACTCACGCAAGAAGGGTTCCGTACCATTACTTAAAAAACGGCAAAAAAATCACGTTTGTTGTATGGGAGCCTCACTTAAATATTTATTTTATTCTATTTTTAGTATGTGTTGTTATAGCGGCAACAGAAATACATCATCGTCCCGTTTTCCCTTTGGGTACGGAACCCTAAAAACATGGGACTATTTTAGGCGATTTCGGAATAAGAATGTCTAATCCTCAGGAATGATGAAAATAACTGGGAATCAAAATGATTTTTACAGTTCATCTCTTTTTTCATTATACTTCAGTCGTGACAACACAGGGAAAACAAAGAAATGCTTAAAAATGTTTTATGCGGTACCAATAATGATTATTGTGTCAAACGCATTAAAGTTGATATTAGATTCTAGGGTGTTCAAGGCAACAATGGAAATTTACGTTTCGTAAAATGTTTCGTGGTTTTAATGAATAGTGGTCGTCTTGAGTTTTTTATAAATGGAAAACGAAATTTTTTGGCGACTTGGGACTTGTTAAATCTGGCTACACTGGTTACATTTGGCAGTTGATAGTTGACAACCCCTTGCTTAAACTTTAATCAAGAGAAATAAATACAAAATAATATATAAAAACTTATAAAACGTGTGATGAAGATACATCCTTGTCTTCCTTAGAGATGCCTCAACGAAGACCGATGCGTGGCAGAAGAGTGTTCGACCTGAATTATCGAAAACATTAGATTGGATGCAAATATTTCACGCCTGATAGATCTCAGTTGCTCGAAGAACGGGTGGTCGATGGGGCTGAAAAGCTCTAAAATCTACAGACCGATAACCAGGTTGAGGTCGTGGGCATCCAATGTATGAAAGACGCACAGCACCGGTTGATGTGGTGACGCTGAATGCTGAGTGCCGGGAAGGCCTGTATCCAGCAGTCTTTTGGCAGAAATGATTATTATGATGAGTGAGATCCTCAACAAAAATATTTGAAAGTGCCAGTTTTTGTGTTTGTGGTTGCCAGTGGCTTTACCTGCGCGAAAACCGAGAGTTATCCTACAGGAACTATGTGAAAAGTGAAGATGGACCGGTCAAATGATTCGCGATAACCAAAGCAAATGGAGAAAAGCACCAAGATAAAGACACAAAGTGTAAGCGATGGCGCGCTGTGGTATTGGCGAGTAGTTCATGAGAGACCCCATTGGAAACTGTTAGTGGAGGCCTAAGCCACGAGGCTCTTAGATTAGGAACTTTTTATAAACTATAAAGATGTATTGTATAGACTACAGTTTTATATCTCTGATTTCAGAATAAAAGGCTTTGTTATTCCGTTTATTTATTATTATATCTATTTCTTATTATTAAATCATTTTATTATCATTTTATTGGGTAATTGTATTCCAAATGATATATTATCAAAAACGTTCAACCATTGAGGTGTGATTAACCAATATCTAAACATACAGACTTTCATACCTATATAGAATATTAGTAGGATCCTTACGATAAGAAAAGGTTACAGCGATGAAAATGTGTACAGAATTTGGCTTTTGTATGATACGATTTTGGTATCAGTACCTACAATAAAGATGATAAAAACAGCATGATAAGTCTTATTTATTTATTATTTTACAAAATAAGTAGGCAAATAATGAATTGTTCGTTAACATATATTAAAACACAGTCCTCCTTCATCGGCACATATCTAATGGCACCGACCCTGGCTAATATTGTTTTCCTTCGGAGGCTCTTCAATGGCTAGAAAAGCCTTTGGTCTTGAATTGAAAACCCAGGTCACTCATTACAAATTTTATCACAAAAGTCCATATTTGTTGGTAAATCACAATTGCAATCAGATTCCAATGCAGATGCACGAATTCTGTGTGTGTGTCGGTTCTCTTCCCACTTGAGAGATCTTATGAAATTCTGAGTAAAATATTCTGTAGTTCTATGAGGTATCACAAGAACCAGCAACTGCTCGCTCGGAACACATTCACTTTTAGTAATTATAAGCTTAAATTCTTGATTTTGGCAATAACAAACTATATTAGATATTATTTTCTTTCGATAAGACATCTTTGACAAAATAAATACGGTTGCTATGACAATCTTGAAGTAATTGACTAGTGCCTACGATCCATTTCATAGTTTCATAATAAGGTTGTATACATTTCAAATAGGTATCTATTAAATTACTTAATTATGAAAAATCAAATAATTAAAGATTATAACACATTTAATAACTTGTTTTTTTAAATCTTGAATGAAGTAATATAATACTAACGTACTGTTTATAGCTTTATAATATTTATATTAGTAAATTTTATGCAATCTTGTGATGTCTCGGATTTCTATTGTAAAATGGAACGTAAGGGTGAAAGAGAAAGTGAACGGATCTTTGACAGTTCCATACTTATGTAGGTACTTACTTAACTGAGCTAGGTAGATACTCAATTGTGAAACGTAAAAAACTCAAACGGTTCCTAAATTATTTGACACTGATTTGACAATACTCAACTGATTATTGCTGCTTTACTCAAATCAGAAACCAGCCATTATTAGTTTACTATTTTAAAAAAATATATATTATGACAGTTTCTTGCCAATTCATTTATGAAAATATTATGTATGTAAAGAAAAATATACATCTCTTTAGTAAAGTCAGTGATTGACACAATTGTAATACGAGAAATAAAGATAAGTTAGGCCAACCATCTTATAGACTGGCTAATGTACACTCTTCTTTCATGGGGTACTGTGTTAAATTCTATAACAAAATACCTTGTGATATATTAAAACTAAATGAAAGTAAATTTAGAACTTTAGTTAAAAGCACACTTTGTAAACAAGCATATTACAAATTAGAACATGCCAGTCCTGCTCCATAGGGCAATCTTTAGTGTAGACAAAATCAAATTTGTTAATTTGTAGCCATAGTTATTATATTCTTTTATTTTGATTTTTTTAAGAAATTGACTCACACACTGTTCCGTTTATGTTGAATTAGCTATTTTACCTATGTGTGCAATATTTGTAAATATGTGAGAACCATGTTCCTATTTATAAAATTAATGAATTTACCTGTTAATGCTTTTAGTACTTTATACCTGTACCACTGACCTCTATCATACTAGTACGCTGGACTACATATTATCGATGACAAAATGAAGACATTTGATTTTCGCCATTTTGGCGCTGATAGCAACGTGACTTAACGTGAGAGTACGTGGAACTAATATTAGAGATGGGACACAGCTTTCGTTAAAAAAATACTTTTATGGGCTTTATCGATCGTGAGAATAATTAAATACGTAAGAGAAAAAACATCCCAGTTATTTTTATTATGATTATTTTTTAAGTAATAGAATAATTGCTGTAAAGGTTAACTGAAAAATATTTTAATTCAGATTGCAAGCTATAAACTAGTGGTGCTAGTAAATTTATAGCGCATTACTGTCAGATCAGTGAGATTTAAATATGGGGATAGGCTAACAACTTATCCTTAAAACTAGTATATTTGAGCAAGTATCTCCTCGCTCAAGTACACTAGTTAGATTAATACTTACAATCGTTCAGATTCACTCGGTTGGCGCTCATCGGATTCGTGAAGGGAACATCATTTACACAATAATAATAATAAATGAGATGGATAATCATTTACAACGGTCGTATTTCTCGCTCTCATCGCTGAGATCCTGTCTCTGTAGAAGTGCAAATAATAGTGACATCGCATTCCAGCAAGGTGAAGACTTATATCAGTTTTCAACTCTGTTTCAGATGCAGATAATAAATTGTTTGTCTTCAAAACATTTGTTAATAAAATTATAATTATCATGATATTATTCCAGAATTAATTATAGGCTCAGGAACATTGAGTTAAATGTACTACGAGAAAGAAGAATAGAAGCTATTTCAAACAAAATATTGCGCGTAGGTAATTCGGTGACAGCGAGGTAAGCAGGTATGTTCTCACAGATAGACAATCAATGCGCGCAGATGAACATTTTCTTACTCTTTGAAATTTACACAAACATGGCCGCCCTCACGCCTCCGCGGTGACGCAACGTCACGAGATACATTAAATTGATAAAATATAATTAAATTAAGCGTGTTTTCAATTTACTGTTGAAAACTCATTCCTTGACTTTTATTTATATTTCTCGAGTTGTTTGAACAGTATCTCAATACACACGAAGGCATTTTATAAGAAACAAAACTAAGTACTCAAACGTGTCACGTTGCAGCGAGCGCTTGCCACAGACTAAGTGAGTTGGGGTACGCGCGCTCTAACGCGTGTTACAAACAATTGAGTTGAGGAGTCTCCTCTAGTACGTAGTATATTTAACTCAATGCTCAGAAACGTGGTGATTGGTACAAGAGTGAGGCCTGTGTTCAGCGGTTGGCTAAGTCAGGCTGTGGATGAACATGATGATGATTCCAGAATTTAGTATTACACATTGCTTTTGAACATATTATTACTGATTATTAGGCATTCATATAACATTCATCACCAATACCAATATGAGATATTTAGTTCCAACATACTACGAGAAGTCAATACAGTAGATGACTGATACGCCTTGCCAAGTCTACCATTTTTATATTTGTGTAATTTAAAAATATCACTAATACTGATATATTAGTTACAATATTATAATATTTCCAGGCGAATATATTAGTATTACCTAATTTTGAGAAATATCGGTATTAACCTATCTCTAAATGTGTCAATTTTAGTTCCTAATACGCTCGAGCGGGGCGCTATGAATCAGCACAAAAATCAACTGTCATTTCATATAGTATGTTTACTCCAGCGTACTTGTATGATAGAGGTCAGTGACCTGTACGTAGTATAGTATATAGTGCTATTTTGGGTGCATGGTCGTCACATATAATATATGAATTTATTAATGTATATACTTATGTAAATATTGTAAGACACCTATTTTTTTTAAAACAGTTAATATGGTGTTTCTTGTGCATTCTTCTCCATAACAAGCTACTTTTCCGAATGCACGGTACAATCAACTTTTATTACTTGTAAATTTTAATTTGTGTTTGACGTTCAAAATTGCCGCTTATAACTAGGCCATAGTTGAATAGATATATTTGACTTTGAATCCAGCCATCATCGTGATATTGTGAAAAGCCAAAACCACGGATTCTTTTACACCCACCCGATCTGGTGCCATAAGACATGGCTTTTTGCTTACCACTGTCCGAAGACATTTACATGCAATTGGGATCTATAATTATAAACCTGCCAAAAAATATAACTAACCGAAGCTCAACTTCAAGCCTGGATTAGAATTGCAACCATTGCATTTTTTTCAATAATATGGTTAATGGAATGAGATCAAAATTTGAAATTATCGAAAATAAAGGTTACCCTCTCCGTTATAAGTATAGGTTTGACCCTACAAGCTATCGTTAAGTTTTTTATAGTTAATTGTTTTTTGTAAACAGTTTTGAAAAATTTCAAGAGATGCCAATTATTGTTCTGTTTGTTTCAAATGTGAGTAACATATTGGTTCTCTTTTGAAATATTCAAAACTATATCAGTTTTTTCAGTAAATAAATTTTTGGTAATCTAAATTGGATTACTATATTAATGAATACCATAAGAATAATAAATAAAACAGTTTTTTTTTGTTCCCGATACCGGTGGACTACTATTTTTTTTTATATTTTTAAAGGTTTTTCTTTTTTTTTGTGTTTTATAAAAATGTAACAAATAAGAAAGAAATTAAATAAACGACATAATAAATAATACTACGTATTTATGTGAATCTCCTTTAATTTGAAAGACCGCCTTTTAAGCACCTGATTTTTTATTTTTATTATACATAGTTCCCCTCACACGCAACACCCCTCACCAACACCCCTCTATAGCCATACAGTGCTGCCTAAATATGCTGATGTTGGTTAGCGCATGACAATTTTGTATCAATAACATGAACAATTATTGTTTAATGGGTATCTTGCACGCTTACTTGTGGAATCGATTTCAATAACTACAGAAAAGGAACTGCATTGTGTAAAAGTGTTAGTATATCCTCCTGCCCATAGATTTCGCTTTTTATACACTACTAGGGGTGAGGTTTTTCTATGGTTTTTGGACCATAGGACCTCATAGCAGTAGACTCAATCTACCCGGGACCACGGTCGTTGCAACACGGCCGAAACGTCGGGTGAAATAGGTAAATAAATAATCGAAATCATCGCGTCGTGATCGTCGATCATCGGGTATTTAACCCATGATATACTATTTTTCAACTCTCATAAGCACAAAATTATGGAATACTGGGCTCTTATTTCACATTTCAAAGATTACTTGAATGGATCATTTATTGATTCCAATAGATTCTGCCTCAGAATTTTTAAATTTCTGAGGCATAACACTAGATTTTTAAATTTGTATGCCGGGTCTCTAGTCAAGATGGGCGTGCCCCAAGGTTCAATTCTTGGCCCTTTCCTCTTTCTTGTTTACATTAATGATCTCCCTTTTATGATGGTCAAATTATCGGATATAATTCTATTTGCTGATGATACTTCGCTAATTTTTAAAATTAATAGGAAAGATACGGATGTCTTACATGTCAACGGAAGTCTAAATATTCTCTCAAAATGGTTCGCAGCTAACAATCTTTTACTGAATGCGAAAAAAACAAAATGTCTTAAGTTCTCTTTACCAAATATACCACAACGTGACCTAAACTTAAATCTTGACGGCAAAAATCTTGAAGTTATAACGGAAACTGTATTCTTAGGGATTATTATCGATTCAAAATTGCAGTTGGGCGCGCACATTAGAACTCTTTCGGGTAGGTTAAGTTCAGCTGCACATGCAGTAAGGAAAATAAGGCAGTTAACCGATGTAGCCACAGCTAGGTTAGTATACTATGCTTATTTCTAAAGTATTATGTCTTATGGCATTTTGCTGTGGGGATCAGCAGCAGATATTGACTCAATTTTCATCTTACAAAAGAGGGCAATCCGCGCGATCTATAAAATGGGTCCTCGAGAGTCCCTCAGAGATAAATTTAAAGAGATCGATATACTGAATCTACCTTCACTTTATATTTTGGAATGTATTGTGTATGCCCACAAAAATCGAGAGCTTTTCAAAACTAGATATGACTTCTATAATTTAAATACACGCAGTAAGCACGAAATTGTAATACCCAAATTCAGATTAACTAAAACTAGCAAGTCTTTTCTTATAAACATTATACGCTTTTATAACAAGTTGCCAAAGTCAGTTATAGAACAGACCGATGGAAAGTTCAAAAATCAAATCAAACGTGTCCTTGTTAAAAAAGGCATATAATAAAATCAAGGACTACGTTGAAGATAAAAAAATTGGCTTTAGCTCCTTCTGCACATGCGGCTTCCCTGGTAACATAAACGGCACAAATATGTGGATGTCTCTAACTATTCTCAATCTCATTTTTTCTCTTTTTTTGTTTTCTTCTTTTAATTGGACTTTTACAATGGTTCGCAATCATCTTTATATCCCTTTGCTAAGAATACTTACAGCACTGATAACAACATTTGTGCCACATGTTAAATTTAGTCTTGTAATATTTCTTTGTGTTATACCTTTGTATAGATTTATTTCTTTTTAGTTTCTTTGGTCTTATTGTCGGACCTACGTTGTCCCCCCATAGTACTAATGCTGTTACTTGGAAATATTGTAAAACCAAACCATTTTTTAAAAGAGTAACCATGGAGTTTCTTACGTGTGTGAAGTTAGCATCTCAAATGTTAGCATCTCACAAATTAACACCACATATAATGGCATCCCACATAGTTCTACAGTTCTTGATAAGTTTTAACAATAGTTCCGTCGATTTTACTATCAAAATAGCGTTTTGAAAAAATGAGATGCTAACTTCGCAATACATATCATAGCATCTCATCGAATTTCTCGAAAAAATACCACATATAAGGGCATTTCGCATAGTTCTACAGTTCTTGATGTGTTTTATTAATAGTTCCGTCGATTTTACTGTACAAATTTTGCATATCAGCATTTTGAAAAATGAGATGCTAACTTCGCAATATATATCATAGCATCTCATCGAATTTCTCAAATAAACACGAGATTTAAGGGAGTTCCGCATAGTTCTACAGTTCTTGATGAGTTTTATCAATAGTTCCGTCGATTAAACTATCAAAATCGCATTTTGAAAAAATGAGATGCTATCTTCGCAATATTTATTCATAGCATCTCATCGGATTTCTCAATATTGACCTTGTTGTAGTTGGAAGCAAAAGAGTTCTGCATCCTAAACCTATTCTGTTGATAGTTCTGTCGTTTGAATCTAATTTAAATCCCTAAAAAAATATAAACGTAATATCCGTACAGTAGTGTGATGCTGAGGTATAACTTGACGTTCTGGGTCGTATCTTTATACAACTCAGGACTCCCAGTTATACCTGGCTATACCATTTGAACAATAAGTCTAGGTCCCTCACACAAGTCCCGAAAGGGTTTTAGTGTTTAAAACATCCACAACAATTATAAATCATTGTTATAAACAAAATAGTCGTAAAGGTAAAATATGCTAAGGTATAACTGGGAGTTCTGGTTCGTATGTATAAAGCATTTGAAGGATTAGGCTAGGATCTCCTCGGTTTCCAATACTTGGAATTAAAAAAAGTATGCTACAAAAAGCGAGAACTCTCACTAAAGTATCCGTAGAGCCTGGTTGAAGATTTAGGTCAGCAGAAATCTAGAAAATATACATTGTACGAAATAAAAAATAAAAAAAATGTTAAGAGATATTGAGGTCAAACATCTCATCAGTTTCAAGTACTCCTATAACTTTACTTTGCAAGAACATGCTATAGAAAGCCAGAACTCTCACTAAAGATTCCACAGAGACTGGTTGAAAATTTAGGTTAGCTAAAATCAAGGAAATATACATTGTAGGCAATAAAAATTCAAAATAAATGTTGTGAAGTACTGAGGCCAGCCATTTTATCGGTTTCTAGTACTCTTATAGCACGACTTTACAAGAAAATGCTAAAGAAAGCTAGCACTCACACTGAAGTATCTACTGAGCCTGGTCCAAGATTTAGTTGAGCAAAAATCAAGAAAATTTTCAGAGTTCATTACAAACAATAAAAAAAAAATATTAAGAGGTACTGAGTCCGGCATCGCATCGGTTTCTATAACAACAAATTCTAGACTTTATAAAAAACATGCTACAGAAAGCCAGAGCTTTCACTAAAGATTCCGCAGAGCCTGGTGGAAGATTTATGTGAGCAAAAATCATAAAATTTTCAGAGTTCACTATAAAAAATTTAAAAAATAAGAGGTTCTGAGGGCCAGTGTCGCCCATTTTTCTTCTACTCCTTTAACTCATCTTTATACAAATATGCTATAAAAAGTCAGAACTCTTAATAAAGTATTTACTGAGCCTGGTCGAAGATTTAGTTGACCAAAAATCAAGAAACTATTAAGTGCTCATTACAAAAAAAAAAAAAAAAATATAAAGAGTTATTGAGGCCTGGCATCTCATCGGTTTTCATATTTGCTAATACTAGAATTTAAAAAATATACTACAGAAAGCCAGACCTCTCACTAAAGATTCCACAGAGCCTGGTTGAAGATTTAAATTAGATAAAATCAAGGAAATATTCATCGTACCTTTTAAAAAATAAAAATAAAATGTTAAGACGTAATGAGGCCCAGCAACTCATTCAATTCTATTACTTCTATAAAAGCTCTCACTCAACATTCCACAGAGACCACCATACCCTTTAAAGTGGCCGCCTTTTCCCACCATTCGGTATATAAGACGGCATACTATACCAGGAAACCCCTTACGAGGCGTCTGGGACCATCTGCGGTCCAGTTGAAAATTTTGGTTAGCTGAAATCGAGAAAATTTTAAGAGTTCATTGCAAAAATATAATTTAAAAATGTTAAGACGTACAGACGCCAGGCATCTCATCGGTTTGTAGTACTGCTATAACTACTAATTTACTAAAACATGCTACAGAAAGCCAGAACTCTGATTTAAGTATCTACTGAGCCTGGTCGAAGATTTAGTTGTGCAAAAATCAAGAAAAATTTCAGAGTTCATTACAAAAAATAAAAGATTAAGAGGTACTGAGGCCTAGCATCACATCGGTTTTCATAACTGCTAATACTAGAATTTATGAAAACATGCTACAGAAAGCTAGAGCTCTCACTAAAGAATCCGCAGAGCCTGGTGGAAAATTTATGTGAGCAAAAATCATAAAATTTTCAGAGTTCAATAAAAAAAATAAAAATTAAGAGGTACTAGGGCTTCCCCTTTCATCGCTTTTCATAACTGCTAATACTAGAATTCATAAAAACATGCTACAGAAAGCCAGAGCTTTCACTAAAGATTCCACAGATACTGGTTGAAGATTTAGGTTAGCTAAAATCAAGGAAATATACATTGTACGCAATAAATTTAAAAAAAAATGTTAAGAGGTACTAAGGTCAGGCATCTCATCAGTTTCTAGTACTCCTATAACTTTACTTTACAAGAACATGCTATAGAAAGCCAGAACTCTGATTTAAGTGTCTACTGAGCCTGGTCGAAGATTTAGTTTAACATAAATTAAGAAAATTTTAAGAGTTCATTAAAAATACAATAAAGAAATTAAGAGTTACTGAGAGCCGGCATCTCAAAAAGAGAGGTACTGGCCTCACCAGGCATTTCATCGGTTTCTAGTACTCCAATAACTGGACTTTACAACAACTGAAGTCGAAGATTTAGGTGAGCAAAAAAAATGCTATAGAAAGCCAGAATTCTCAATAAAGTATCAGCAGAACATGATTGAAGATTAGGTTACCAAAAATCAAGGACAGCTACTTCCGAAACAAATGATGCTCGTTTTAATGTTTTGCTTTGGAAGTCTGTTATTTTTTTGTGTAAAAGTTTTTCCAAGCGCGTATCTATTTTAAATAGCGACACTATAAAATAGAGGCCGAAGAATGTTGTACGATAATTTCAGACAACCAAGGGTGGTGAAGAGATAACAAGGCAGGTGCAATGTTAATGTTATGCTGGTTATGCATTATGGTTTATGCTTATTTCCACAGTATTATGTCTTATGGCATTATGCTGTGGGGATCAGCAGCAGATGTTGACTCAGTTTTCATTTTACAAAAGAGGGCAATCCGCGCGATCTATAAAATGGGTCCTCGCAAGTCCCTCAGAGATAAATTTAAAGAGATCGATATACTGACTCTACCTTCACTTTATATTTTGGAATGTATGTTGTATGTCCGCAAAAATCGAAGGCTATTCAAAACTAAAAGCGACTTCCATAATTTAAATACACGCAGTAAGCACGAAATTGTAATACCCAAATTCAGATTAACTAAAACTAGCAAGTCTTTTCTTATAAACAGTATACGCTTTTATAACAAGTTGCCAAAGTCAGTTATAGAACTGACCGATGGAAAGTTCGTAAATCACATCAAACGTGTCCTTATTAAAAAAGGATATTATAAAATCAAGGACTACGTTGAAGATAAAAATTTTGGCTTTAGCTCCTTATGCGCATGCGGCTTCCCTGGTAACTCATAAACAGCACAAATATGTGGATGTCTCTAAGGGTACATATTAGATTATCGAAGATTAAAATACCTACGGATAAAATGCCACAGTTCAAAACATCAAAAATTAAAATAACGATTGTATCGAAATATCGAAAATTGTTACATCTAAGCAAAAAATGTCTAAGATTAGAATGCCGACTGATTGAAATATCGACTGATTCAAAATGTCGATAATCATTATACCTATGTTCAGAATGTCAACATTTAAAACACCTAAGTTTATTATATTATATATATCCTGAAACACAGGTTCAACCTAGTTCAGGCAAATAAGAAACTGTCTTCTTTTATATTTTAAGATATTTTACTGTAAAATATGCCTTATGTTATAAATAAACGATATTATTATTATATTATTATACGATATTATTATATTTACGTTAAAAATACCTACTCGTAAGAATATCGAAAAAATATTTATATATGTGGTATGAGTGTAAAAAAATTAGGTATATTTGAAATTGTCACACTCTGCCAACGCATTGATATTCGCCATTAGTATGTCCTCCACTGCAAACATTTAACGTATTGTTTAGCAAATATTATCATGTCGGAAAACGGATTAGTAGTTTTAAAGCGCTCGCCGGATGCTGGTGAACTTAGCATATCATTTTCCAGCAGAGCATAAAAAAATGTGAGTTCTAGTCCAATGCAGCATAGTTCTAGAGTTCTTGATACTTTTTGGAAATAGTTCTGGCCTTTTTCCCAGAAAAAAAGTCACATGAAAATATGATCTGCTAACTTTCCGGTAGCAGATCGTTTTTTCCAAAACCAAAATTTTAAAAGTGATTTAGGAGCACAAAGATAAGTTCTATAGTTCCTGATACATTATAGAAATAGTTCTGCAGAATAAAACACAAAAAAAAATAACAAACATATTAAACTCATAACAGAAATTAACCATTTTATTTTTTTAAACTGGCTTTACTTATATAAAACGACGATTACCGTTTCTTCTTTTGTCAAAAATAATTAGTTTAGAGCTCGAAGTAATCAAAATTAATAAAATAAAAGTAAAATGTACTCTCAAGTGCCAGTAGTTTTGTTATAACCGTGCAAAAGCAAAAACCAAGAAAAAATTCAGAGTTCGATACAAAAAAAATCAAAACATAAAACCGAACTGTTATCAGGCCGAGAACTCCTCCTTTCCTTATACACCTATATCAAGACTAGACGCAAACATGAAACAGAAATCCAAAACCCTCACTCAAGTATTAGCAGAGCATGGTTGAAAACTGAGATAAGCTAAAATCAAGACATGTTTCATCGTTAGTAATAAAATATGCAAAAATAAAATCAGAGGTATTGAGAGCTACGCATTCTTCGGTTTTTGCTACAACTGTACATGCACTTTATAAACTTATGCTACTAAAAGCCAGAACTCTCACTCTAGTATCAGCAGAGCATGGTTGAAAATGTAGGTTAACTAAGATCAAGAAATTTTTCAGTGTTCGTTATAAAAATCTAAAAAAAATATACCAGAGGTACTGAGGGCCGGGAACTCCTCGGTTTCTACTACAACAATAAATGCAATTTAAAAAAGTATACTCCAGAAAGCCAGAACTCTCACTGAAGTATCAGCAGAGAATGGTTGAAGATTTAGGTAAGCTAAGATCAGAAAATGTTTCAGTGTTCGTTATAAAAATTTATAAAAATATACCAGAGGTACTGAGGGCCAGAAACTCCTCGGTTTCTACTACAACAATAAATGCAATTTATAAAAGTATGCTCCGAAAAGCCAGAACTCTCACTCAAGTATCAGCAGAGCATGGTTGAAGATTTAGGTTAGCTAATATCAAGAAATTTTTCAGTGTTCTTTATAAAAATCAAAAAAAAATATATCAGAGGTAGGGAGGGCCGGGAACTCCTCGATTTCTATTACACCTACATATGCATTTTATAAAAGTATGCTCCAGAAAGATAGAACTCTCACTCAAGTATCAGCAGAGCATGGTTGAAGATTTAGGTTAGCTAAGATCAAGAAATTTTTCAGTGTTCGTTATAAAATCCAAAAAAAATATATTAGAGGTACTGAGGGCCAGGAACTCCTCGGTTTCTACTACAAATATATATGCACTTTATAAACTTATCCTACTAAAAGCCAGAACTCTCACACAAGTATCAGCAGAGCATGGTTGAAGATTAAAGTTAATAAAAGTAAACAAATTTCAAAGTTAGTTATAAAAATCAAAAAATATATATCAGAGGTAGGGAGGGCCGGGAACTCCTCGGTTTCTACTACAACAATAAATGCAATTTATAAAATTATGCCCCAGAAAGCCAGAACTCTCACTCAAGTATCAGCAGAGCATGGTTGAAGATTATAGTTAATAAAAGTAAAAATAAATTTCAATGTTCCTTATAAAAACCCAAAAAAAATATATCAGAGGTAGGAAGGGCCGGGAACTCCTCAGTTTCTTCTACAACAATAAATGCAATTTATAAAAGTATGCTCCAGAAAGCCAGGACTCTCACTCAAGTATCAGCAGAGCATGGTTGAAGATTTAGGTTAGCTAATATCAAGATTCTTTTCTGTGTTCGTTATAAAATCCAAAAAAAATATATCAGAGGTACTGAGGGCCGGGAACTCTTCGGTTTCTACTAAAAATATATATGCACTTTAGAAAATTATCCTATCAAAAACCAGAATTCTCACTCAAGTATCTGCAGAGCATGGTTGAAGATTAAAGTTAACAAAAGTAAAAATAAATTTCAATGTTCGTTATAAAAATCCAAAAAAATATATCAGAGGTAGAGAGGGCCGGGAACTCCACGGTTTCTACTACAAATATATATGCACTTTATAAACGTATGCTCCAGAAAGCCAGAACTCTCACTCAAGTATCAGCAGAGCATGGTTGAAGATTTAGGTTAACTAAGATCAAGAAATTTTTCAGTGTTCGTTATAAAAATCTAAAAAAATATACCAGAGGTACTGAGGGCCGGGAACTCCTCGGTTTCTAATACAACAATAAATGCAATTTTAAAAAGTGTACTCCAGAAAGCCAGAACTCCCACTCAAGTATCAGCAGAGCATGGTTGAAGATTTAGGTTAGCTAAGATCAAGAAATGTTTCAGTGTTCGTTATAAAAATCTAAAAAAAATATACCAGAGGTACTGAGGGCCGGAAACTCCTCGGTTTCTACTATAACAATAAATGCAATTTACAAAAGTATGCTCCGAAAAGCCAGAACTCTCACTCAAGTATCAGCAGAGCATGGTTGAAGATTTAGGTTAGCTAATATCAAGAAATTTTTCAGTGTTCTTTATAAAAATAAAAAATAAATATATCAGAGGTAGTGAGGGACGAGAACTCCTCGGTTTCTACTACATCTATATATGCACTTTATAAACGTATCCTATCAAAAGCCAGAACTCTCACTCAAGTATCAGCAGAGCATGGTTGAAGATTAAAGTTAACAAAAGTAAAAATACATTTCAATGTTCGTTATAAAAACCCAAAAAAAATATATCAGAGGTAGGGAGGGCCGGGAACTCCTCGGTTACTACTACAACTATAAATGCAATTTATAAAAGTATACTCCAGAAAGCCAGAAGTCGCACTCAAGTATCAGCAGAGCATAGTTGAAAATTAAAGTTAATAAAAGTAAAAATAAATTTCAATGTTCGTTATAAAAATCGAAAAAAGAAATATCAGAGGTAGGGAGGGCCGGGAACTCCTCGGTTTCTTCTACAAAAATAAATGCAATTTATAAAAATATGCTCTAGAAAGCCAGAACTTTCACTCAAGTATCAGCAGAGCATGGTTGAAGATTTAGGTTAGCTAAGATCAAGAAATTTTTCAGTGTTCGTTATAAAAATCCAAAAAAAAAATATCAGAGGTAGGGAGGGCCGGGAACTCCTCGGTTTCTACTACAACAATAAATGCAATTCATAAAAGTATGCTCCAGAAAGCCGGAACTCTCACTCAAGTATCAGCAGAGTATGGTTGAAAATTTAGGTTAGCTAAGATCAATAAATTTTCAGTGTTCGTTATAAAAATCCAAAAAAAATATATCAGAGGTAGGGAGGGCCGGGAACTCCTCGGTTTCTACTACAACTATAAATGGAATTTATAAAAGTATGCTCTACAAAGCCAGAACTCTCACTCAAGTATCAGCAGAGCATGGTTGAAGATTTAGGTTAGCTAAGATCAAGAAATTTTTCAGTGTTCGTTATAAAAATCTAAAAAAAAATATACGAGAGGTACTGAGGGCTGGAAACTCTTCGGTTTCTACTACAAATATATATTTACTTTATAAACTTATCCTGTCAAAAGCCAGAACTCTCACTCAAGTATCAGCAGAGCATGGTTGAAGATTAAAGTTAGTAAAAGTAAAAATAAATTTCAACGTTCGTTATAAAATCCAAAAAAAATATATCAGAGGTAGAAAGGGCCGGGAACTTTTCGCTTTCTACTACAACAATAAAAGCAATTTATAAAAGTATACGCCAAAAAGCCAGAACTCCCACTCAAGTATCAGCAGAGCATGGTTGAAGATTAAAGTTAATAAAAGTAAACATAAATTTCAATGTTAGTTATAAAAATCCAAAAAATATATATCAGAGGTAGGGAGGGCCGGGAACTTCTCGGTTTCGACTACAACAATAAATGAAATTTATAAAAGTATGCTCCAGAAAGCCAGAATTCTCACTCAAGTATCAGCAGAGCATGGTTGAAGATTAAAGTTATTAAAAGTAAAAATAAAATGCCTTTATTATATTTGCCAAATGATAAATGATTTTATTTCTGTAAGTTGGTTTATACAAACACTTTTACATGTCGAACATATTTTTTTAAACTAGATGAGGTCGGCGTTTCCTATCTGACTACTCTGAGAAGAAAGGCCGAAACAAACTCGTTCAAATTCAAATTCAAAATGTTTATTTGCAAGAAAATACATAGTTTACAAGGGAAGATCTTACAGCCTTAAAGTCATTGTAGTCTGCCTGCAAGCAAGCGTGCAAATTATTTATGTTAAATGTCATTCATCATTAAGCAGAAATATTATTAATACATTATTATTACATTATTATCACAATTTTATCATATTACTATCACATTATTATCACACATTATTATTTTATACAAATGTCATCAATGTATTTACAATACATTAATTAATGCTCTGAACAAATATTTTTATGTTCCATAAATTCCTTAATGCTGTAGAAACACTTTTTAAAACCTTACCCTGCAACAATTTAAATTCTGGTATCGTTTTATAAATTAATATACACATATTGAACACATTTTTCTTATAAATATCTTTATGTCCAGCTTGCTGATATAATAGGTTGCGAAACTTAACTCTTTTCTGTCGCGGTATAACCTCGGTATGTTGCTTAATATAATGCATGTGTGTCTTTGTAAAGGTGCAAATATGTCTAATATACATACAGGGCAGGGGATTCATTTTTTGAAATAGCGGTTTACAGCTATCTAAGAACCGTGCTCTGTTTATTACCCGGATGCAGCGTTTTTGGAGCTTGAAGACTCTGTCGGTATCGGTCGAGTTACCCCACATGATTAGACCATAGCTTAGAACAGATGATACGTAACCATGGTAAGCTGCAAGAGCAGCTTCTACAGGCACATTTTGTCTCAGCTTTTTTAAAGCAAACACGAACATATCTAGTTTCTGACATATATGGTCCACATGGCTTTTCCAATTCAGGTTTTTGTCAACATTAATTCCTAAAAATTTCAATTGATCCACTTGTTGTACCTTTTCACCATTACACAGAATATCCAAAGCTAATGGTTTGCTATTATAGGAATTAAATTCAATTAATTTTGTCTTGCTAACATTTATATTTAAGTTATTATTTTGCATCCAACTTATTAAATCTTTTAAGGTCTTTTCCATAGCTGATTTGTAGTCTCTTTTATCTTGACATTTTATGAAAACTGTAGTATCATCTGCAAAAAGTATACATTTCTGCAAAGTGGCCTCTGGAAGATCGTTTATATAAAGTAAGATAAGTAAAGGACCGATAATACTTCCCTGAGGCACGCCACACTTATTCATTACCGCTACTGATTTGAACTTATCTTTGGAATATAGTCTGTCACTTTTCTTTACAACTTTGGATATTTCGGTACACTGCTGCCTGTTTCCTAGATAACTGGATATCCATTCATATGCTTTTCCTCTAATTCCGTAGGTCTAATTTGTTTAGTAGCTTATAATGGCTAACAAAATCAAAGGCTTTACTCATATCTAAAAACAGGGCAACCGCAGGATCGCCATGGTTAATACTTTCTGTTACAAGTTAAATAAAATTAAAGATTGCAAGAGCAGTTGAACTACCTTTACGGAAACCAAACTGCTCTTTGCATAGTGTGTCATGTGTACAGAGAAAATTATTTAATCTAACAAGCATTGCCTTCTCAAAAATTTTCGATATAATCGGTACTATTGTGATAGGCCGATAATTATTCGGGTCAGACTTATTTCCATTTTTAAATAGTGGTTTCACAACAGATATCTTAAGCTGGTCAGGGACATATCCAACCAGCACAAGCTTTTAAGACGTTTGTGGCGATGCCGTCATACCCACTAGTTTTGCTATTGTTCAGGGACATAATTATTTTATTCACTTCATTTGCATCTATAGGATTCAAGAAAATAGTATTTAAATTTTTATTCGTTTGATTAGGGTTACAATTATTTGAATTACGAGGATTATTAGAATTATTAGAATCATTAGAATTATTGGCATTAATGGAATTATTAGAATTTAAAGGCAGATTAGATGTCAAATTAATAAAGTAGTTATTAAATATATTACACATGTCTGATACACTCACTAAATTTATCAAGGTTTTCTAAACAGTAGTCACGTTTTAATTCTGACCAACACGTTATTCTTTTTCGTATATTCATTTTTACAGTAACTGATTGTGCTGTTTCGTGATCAGAGAGGCCCAATTGATGAATTTCTGGCTGAACACTCTTTACGTTACTGGCGATTTGGTCAATGCAAGAGTGCGCCCGAGTTGGTGATTTTATATGAGCTTCAAAATTATAGTTACTTAGTATACCTAAAAGTTCCTTTGTTGCGGAGTTGTGTTTTAAAATATCGATATTCCAATCACCACAAATTATAATTTTTTTTCTCTTGTATTGGTCCGTCAAATAATTTAACAAATGATCAAGTTTATGGAGAAATACACCTGTATGCGCTCTTCTCTGATCGGGTATTCTATATATGTTTACAACAATCATGCTCAAACCTATTATCTCTACGCTACAACATTCAAAATAAAATTCTGTAGCTATACCTGAAGGCATACTTAATGGTTTTGTGTCAAATATCTTATTAGTTAAAATACAAGTACCCCCTCTACATTTATCTCGACTAAAAATTGCAGCCAATTTAAAGTTATTTAGTTTAATATTTGCTTCCGTACCTTGCTTCACAAAAGTTTCACTAAAACAAAGTACATCAACTTCCTTGTTTTTTTCTACCAATTCTGATAAAGTTATTTCTAACATGTCCAGTTTGCTGCAGATATTTTGGTGTAAGATTCTTAATTTACTATTTCGGCAATCCTGTTTTGATTTATCATAATTAATATTAGTATTTTTAAGGGACGACTTAGGCACGAAAAAACGTTTTGTTGTTTTTGCTATTATCATGAAGTGGGTTGCGTGCACTTGAACTCATTTTTATAAAATCCCTTTCATATTGAATAAAAACTTTTTAACATAAAATCAAACCGACTTCCAGAACAAAAAACTACAAACCAAAAAATAACTTTCTTTTCCGAAGTCGGTGTCTTTTGTACCCATTTTTTTCAGTTTTTCGACACCGACTTCGGAAAAGAAAGTTATTTTTTGGTTTGTAGTTTTTTGTTCTGGAAGTCGGTTTGATTTTATGTTAAAAAGTTTTTTATTTTTCTCTTTTTAGTTTTGGTAGGTATCTCCAATTAACATGATAATCATTTGTGGCCAAAGTACATCTCATGACAATTCCAATAAGCCCAAGCACGACTAGGATACATTGTTTTATTTCAGAGTTCCAGTGCTCACCTTCCGGCTTCATCATCAGAACAGTTCAATGGTACCATTTTCATCAGTACCATTCATTTATAAGTATTTGCTTAATCATAGTCGGTTAACTATTCGAGATATTTTATACCCGTGACATACTTAGCATTAAGGAGTTTCAGTGGCCATCTGTGGTCTTCTTCATCAGTTCCACTTCACCAAATTATACTTTCTGAGTGCAAGTGATTGCATTGTTGGTGAAAATACCAAAATCACTATATAAATGCCTATAATATTTGAGGAGTACCCTCGATTTCTCTAAGATCCCATCATCAGATCCTGACCTGATGACTATGGGACCAACTAGGAAGTATACCCTTCAAAACAAAAGAAGATTTTTTGAAATCGGTTCAGGCGTCTTTGAGTAATCGGGGAACATACATAAAAAAAAAAAAAAAAAAAAGATTCCGACGAATTGAGAACCTCCTCCTTTTTTTGAAGTCGGTTAAAAATCGATCTCTATATTTAGTTTGTAGGCAATTAAATCTAATTTTGACAGCTTATGATAACTTACATCCAACTCATTTACTTCAATAAACTTACAATTCCTAAAGTTTTTTACGAACAATTTTAGTTCGTAATTAAGTTTTTTAACATTAAGGTACCTATTTTCTGAAACATTCAAAATCAATATCGTACAATTACTTATACTACACAGAGTTCTACACAGATTAGTTAACAAACTGTAGGGATTTTTATCATGTTTACCAACCGAGAGAATAACAATATCATCATCAGATAGGGTACGTGATAGATTAACTGGATTTCGTAAGATCTCGCTTGATGAAGCATATGGTTGAACTTTACCCTCGATGTTGTAGTTGTCATTCCATTTACCTGTCTTTTTTTGTATTAGTTGTGCTGATAGACCTCTCACCTTTTCGTCTCCAATTATGTAGATATTACTTTTAGTCTTGTGTTTTAATTGGGTTGTATGCTTTAAGTTTCCATATCGGTTTTCATTTGGACAATTCAACGATATATTTTCAGTCATGCCGCTGCACTTTCTTTTCTAATTCTTCAATTATATCAAAATTGTTGGATCTAATATTTGGGCAGCTTCTACATAATTGTGGGTCTCTTTTCAATGTATGAGACAAAACATCGATGTCTTCATCCAACGGCAAAGATTCGAAAGAGTTTTCGGTAGATATATTTGCCTCAAATTTGTCGTAATTATCTATATGCGGCACAACTACTGGCGTGGCCGGTATTTGAGAAGTATTCTCACTTAACACAAAATTTTGCATGGGAATCATCTGTTCCTGAGGCGAAGAAGGTTTAGTTGAAGAATCTTGTTTTTTCCTAAGTGTTATATTAGCAGTAGTGACATCTACATTTGAATCCGTTTTGTTTTTTATGCACATTTTGCATTTCCATTTCTTTCTTGCTTCGATGTCTTTTAAGCGATATGTTGATTCTGGATAACCCACACAATCAAACTCGTATCGTTTTTTACAGATTGAAAACAGAGCTGTATTTTTTATGTTGACATGTTTCTTGCAGATATTACAAGTGACTTGTTGTGCTGATATATATGTCTTGCGGTCACTGCTTACTGCCTTGTTCAAAGTGGATGACATTTTTCAAATTATTTCATTCACAAAAAGAACTTGTGTTGCTTGGGCTCGAACTCGCGACACCTGCCACGACTTTCAACTTGGTGTTGATACCTCGAGACCAAATCGGCTATGTGTAGGGCTTTGAAATTGGTTATCATAAAGTACTACTCGACCGTCGCGAAGTGTCGCCGTTATAATCGGTTTTGATTTTTTTCACTGCAACCCTCACAAATAAAGTTATGTTTTAAGTTCACTTTTTACTATTTTATTTTATTATTTTCACTTATTATTATTTTATTTTGTTTGCACTGAACACTGGGCACTAGGTTCTTTGAGGTAAAAACTGTCTGTAGTTGAAATAGTTTAGTTTTTTCACTGTAGAAAATTTAGTACACTGTTAACTGTTTCTTGTTATATTCTCACTTATATTTTATGTAGCTATGAGATAATACTTGTACTGGTTTATTGGGTTGTTATATGAACACTTTTCGGTTATTTGTTTATTAAACGTCGATTTTTATATTTTTAAACAATTATTTCACACGGAACTGTTGTTGACTAGGTGATGTCACGTCACGAACCAGGTCACGATATTGGTTAGATCATGTGAAGACCATGTAGACTGATGTCTGAAATGGTCTTTTTTTTTTTTTTTTTTGATATGTGTTTGCTCTTGACTCTAGTCTTTGTCATAGGTGACAGAGACAGAGTCGACGATGGAGTGAGCTTACCCAGAAGGAGCCTGTTTACTCTAACTTTGAAGAGATTCGGGTTGAATGCGTTCGGAAACACAGACGCAGGTAGGTCTTTTGAGGAAAGAACCAGCCAGATTGAGTGGACCTGTCCAGTCAGTGCACGCATTTGTCAATAACCGAGCAGCTCAACTCAGAATTTAAGGAGCTCAACGATTCGACGAACAATACCAAAGAAAAGACATTTGGGTAGGCCGCATAAACTACTCAAACTGCCAGACCATGATTAAAAACTAAGATAAATTAAAATTAAAACAAAAAAAGTATGATCCACATAGTCTTCACATTCACAATAATTAAAATAAAATAATATAATACTTTAAAAAATAAATATTCTTGTCATTGCAAGAAAACCAAAAAAAAAATTAAATATTATAATAACAAAATTCACGGTGCAAAATATAATAAAAAAAAACAAAATTAGTACTACTCAGTACCTCTGATATATTATTTTTGAATTTTATAAAGAACACTGAAAAATTTCTTGATCTTAGCTATCCTAAATCTTCAACCATGCTCTGCTGATACTTGAGTGAGAGTTCTGGCTTTGTAGAGCATACTTTTATCATTTGCATTTATTGTCGTAGTAGAAACCGAGGAGTTCCCGGCCCTCCCTACCTCTGATATATTTTTTTTGGATTTTTATAACGAACATTGAAATTTATTTTTACTTTTACTAACTTTAATCTTCAACCATGCTCTGCTGATACTTGAGTGAGAGTTCTGGCTTTAGATAGGATACGTTTATAAAGTGCATATATATTTGTAGTAGAAACCGAGGAGTTCCCGGCCCTCTCTACCTCTGATATATCTTTTTTGGATTTTATAACGAACACTGAAAAATTTCTTGATCTTAGCTAACCTAAATCTTCAACCATGCTCTGCTGATACTTGAGTGAGAGTTCTGGCTTTTCGGAGCATACTTTTATAAATTGCATTTATTGTTGTAGTAGAAACCAAGGAGTTTCCGGCCCTCAGTACCTCTGGTATATTTTTTAAATTTTTTATAACGAACACTGAAACATTTCTTGATCTTAGTTAACCTACATTTTCAACCATGCTCTGCTGATACTAGAGTGAGAGTTCTGGCTTTTAGTAGCATAAGTTTATAAAGTGCATGTACAGTTGTAGCAAAAACCGAAGAATGCGTAGCCCTCAATACATCTGATTTTATTTTTGCATATTTTATTACTAACGATGAAAAATGTCTTGATTTTCGCTTATCTCAGTCTTCAACCATGCTCTGCTGATACTTGAGTGAGAGTTCTGGCTTTTCGGAGCATACTTTTATAAATTGCATTTATTGTTGTAGTAGACACCGAGGAGTTTCCGGCCCTCAGTACCTCTGGTATATTTTTTAAAATTTTTATAACGAACACTGAAACATTTCTTGATCTTAGCTAACCTAAATCTTCAACCATTCTCTGCTGATACTTGAGTGAGAGTTCTGGCTTTCTGGAGTATACTTTTTTAAATTGCATTTATTGTTGTAGTAGAAACCGAGGAGTTCCCGGCCCTCAGTACCTCTGGTATATTTTTTTTAGATTTTTATAACGAACACTGAAAAATTTCTTGATCTTAGTTAACCTAAATTTTCAACCATGCTCTGCTGATACTAGAGTGAGAGTTCTGGCTTTTAGTAGCATAAGTTTATAAAGTGCATGTACAGTTGTAGCAAAAACCGAAGAATGCGTAGCCCTCAATACATCTGATTTTATTTTTGCATATTTTATTACTAACGATGAAAAATGTCTTGATTTTCGCTTATCTCAGTCTTCAACCATGCTCTGCTAATACTTGAGTGAGGGTTTTGGCTTTCTGTTTCATGTTTGCATCTAGTTTTGATATAGGTGTATAAGGAAAGGAGGAGTTCTCGGCCTGATAACAGTTCGGTTTTACGTTTTGATTTTTTTGTATCGAACTCTCTGAATTTTTTCTTGGTTTTTGCTTTTGCACGGTTATAACAAAACTACTGGTACTTGAGAGTACATTTTACTTTTATTTTATTAATTTTGATTACTTCGAGCTCTAAACTAATTATTTTTGACAAAAGAAGAAACGGTAATCGTCGTTTTATATAAGTAAAGCCAGTTTAAAAAAATAAAATGGTTAATTTCTGTTATGAGTTTAATATGTTTGTTATTTTTTTTTTGTGTTTTATTCTGCAGAACTATTTCTATAATGTATCAGGAACTATAGAACTTATCTTTGTGCTCCTAAATCACTTTTAAAATTTTGGTTTTGGAAAAAATGATCTGCTACCGGAAGTTAGCAGATCATATTTTCATGTGACTTTTTTTCTGGGAAAAAGGCCAGAACTATTTCCAAAAAGTATCAAGAACTCTATAACTATGCTGCATGCGACTAGAACTCACATTTTTTTATGCTCTGCTGGAAAATGATCTGCCAGGTTCACGCAGACGCGCGCCGGCCGCTGCCGCGGCACCGCTCGCTTCGCTCGCTCGGCTCGCGCGCGGTTGGTCACAGTTCTAATATTTTTTTTCCGGGTTGGAAAATCTTCATTGGATGTCCTCCGCCCTGGGAAGGGGGCGGAGGGGTCTGTCAGACTCGTACTAACCTAACCTAACCTCTGTACTTTCACCCACACACGTATTTCACGTTCTAACCTAACCTAACCTATTTCACCCGCTACAAAATGACGAATCATTTACCTGCAATCTGCCGCAGATTGTTGTCACCATTGTCTAATTATCGAATCGCAGGCTGATTGTAGGTATGATTCGTTGTTTTGATCGGGTGAAATAGGTTAGGTTAGAACTGTGACCAACTGCGAGTGAGCCGAGCGAGCGAAGCGAGCGGTGCCGCGGCAGCGGCCGGCAAACGCTACTTCCTAGTTGCTCGCAGATTTTTTTCACCATTTTCTAATTATGCGGGTTTTCGCAATATCCGAAATATCAAATTACTCTGTGTAATTCATAATAAATATCGATATTTTGGACATTCGATACTCTGTACTTCGATATTTAGGTCTTTCGATGTCACTTTTGTAGATAATTAGATTTTAGATATATTGGACGTAGGTTATGCTGGTTATCTAACCATTCGACATTATAAACTTTCGTTATTTTAATTTTCGGTTAAATGGGTCATTCGATATTTTAATTTTCGATGTTTTGAACAGTGACATTTTAACCGTAGATATTTTAATATTCGATATTCTAATATGTACCCGTCTCTTACTATTCTCAATCTCATTATCTCATTTTTTTTTTTGTTTTCCTTCTTTTAATTGGACTTTTTACAATAGTTCGCAATCATCTTTATAGCCCTCTGCAAAGAATAGTTACAGCACTGATAACAACATTGTGCCACATGTTAAATTTAGTCTTGTTATTATTATTTATTTTTTAACTTTGTATAGATTCTTTTACCGATTATTTTGTGAATGTGTGAACATTGTGGGCCTTCTAGATGTTAGTTAACATTTGTTAACTTTGTTATATATTATATAAACTTTTTTTTTTTAGTTTCTTACGACTTATTGTCGGGCCTACGTTGTCCCCCCATAGTACTAATGCTGTAACATGGAAATATTGTAAAACCAAACCATTTTTAAAAGAGTAACCATGGAGTTTCTTGCCGGTTCTTCTCCATAGGAAACGACCAACCCGAACCGTGCACCTTTTGTCGACGTTTTATAAGTGCGCATGTAGGCCTATGTAAAATAAAAAATATAGATTTTTTATTTTGAAAAAATAAACAAAAAAAATACTACAAAGCGAAAAATAACTTTCTTTTCCGAAGTCGGTGTCTTTGGACCTATTGATTTCCATTTTTAAACACCAACTTCGGAAAAGAAAGTTATTTTTCGCTTTGTAGTTTTTTGTTTTGGAAGACGGTTTTTTTTTTTGTTAAAAAGTTTAATATTTATCTCTTTTTAGTTTTGATAGGTACCTCCAAATATAAAGAAAATCATTTATAGCCAAAGTAAATCTCATGACGATTGCAATAAACCCAAACACGACTAGGATCCATTTATTAATTTCGGAGTTCCAGTCCTTCCGGCTTCATCATCAGATCAGTTCGATGTTACCGTTTTCATCAGTACCATTTATTTATAAGTATTTGCTTTATCATAGTCGGTTAGCTATTCGATTTTGATTTTGTTTTTTTTTATTTTGGTTTATCTTATACCCGTGACATACTTTAAGGAGTTCCAGTGGCCATCTGTGGTCTTCTTTATCAGTTCCATTGATTGCATTGACAAATGATTGCATTGTTGATAAAAATACCAAAATCGTTTTATGTATGCCTATAATATTTGAGGAGTTCCCTCGATTTCTCTGGGATGCCATCATCAGATCCTGATTTGCTTATCATGGTACCACCCTTGTAATATCTCCTTTCCAACATACACAGAATCATCAAAATTGGTTAATAAACGACGAAGTTATCCGCGAACACACATAATAAAAGACATATGTACGGTCGAATTGAGAAACCTTAAAAGCTGTCATTATCTTACTACAATAGGTACAATACACGTACATGTATATTGAATATAATATAAACTTATCTTAATATATATATTTATGAAGTAACAGAAAAGTATAGAGTGACTATCTTTCCACGTTAGGTTTTTAAATGTTAAGATTTTTAAAGCTTGGTTTTTAGTGCTCGATAGATGGCGTTGGCGTCAAATTAGAAGTCGCTATGGTTGTGTTACCGCGATTAAGATATAAGCAAACATTTTATTTCATTATAGCAGTTTTAATCCGTACACAGTGATCTAACTTAAAATTCTCGCTAGTGGTATCGTCAGATATTTACCACCACGACCTTGATTTGTTGTAAATGTTTCTGTTTGTTTTCTTCTATTGAGCATACCGTTCAACGAACTTATTTTTTTTTTCACAATCGATTGTGGTTACTTGATTTCGTTCGGAAGCTTGTACTATCTGCCAATATCAATATTACACCGGTCAACCCCCGAGTAGCTCTATATATATAGCCAGGGAGGGAGGGAAAATAGCTATATTGGGGGTCGGCTGGCACATGAAAGTAGGGATACAATTGTGGTGCAACGAGCACTGAGACTCTCACACATGTGTGGTTCATGTAACGGTCCGCCTAACATCGCGTTGCCTCCAACCTCGTTGCATCGAATATCCGTGCAAGTCAACCTAATCTAGATAAATTTCTTGCTGTTTTTCGACGAACCGTGTGTACGAGATAAAATTCTTGTTTTTATCCAAACATAACTAAAATTCGTCCCACGACGAAGCCACTGTTAATTTTTCGCTTTTGATGCGCTTTTATTATATTTACTTCATGTACATTATTTTTTGTACGCGGCGAAGTTTGAAACTTATAATACCGATTTATTAAACTAATTTTATAAATTACATAAGTTAAGTTTTGCAGGTTTATTGTCTTGTTAACTTTTCGATTCCATACATTCCAAACATCATTTTCTCGTACAGGTTATACCTACCAATACACAGAAAAAAAAAGATTTCTAAAAAAAAAATCGTCTTTTTCACAAATGTTAATAGATTCTTAATTTCATATTGTACACTGACACAATCTTACTGTTTATGTTAGGTTAAACGTACATTTTAAATATGCCGTACGACAAGATAATATTGAAGGAAATTTTGCTCCAGGAAGAATGCCGAACTTTGGATGTTAATGGCAAATTTTTACCCCCGTCTAATCCAGTGTATCGACTTGTAGCCAACCGTATGGCATTGCGTGGTTCAAACATTGAGCCACGCCATGTGTATACGATAGTCAAGGATGATCGTAATGGATTTAAAACATTAATTGCGGCAAAATACAAAATCAATGCAACAGAAAATATTGACATCGATACTAGCGCTATAAGCGCAGATTCAACACGCCATTCAGATGTGGCTTTGTCAGAAAGTGTATACTCTAAAGAGATCAAATTGGTAATGTCTGCCCAAAGTTGGTTACAAATTTCTCCTAAAAAAAAAGTTTCAAACAAACGAATTTACTGGAAATTGGGCGAAGGGTGGAGTGACGTTATTGCTGAAAGAATATGTCAGCAACATGCAACAATCGACTGCATTTTTTCCTTTAAAAATAATCTCGTAACTCCATCTGCCACAGCAAAATCGTATGCATCATTTGTTGGCCACTGCGTGGAGTGCCAAGCAAAAATAACCGGTTGTTTGCAAAAAGCACCAGCAAAAGATGTTGACGTCATTTTTTTGTGCTACCTTAAAAACATTCGGCCAGATTCTCACACAGGTAAGAGGAAAAGAGCACTGAAAGGTAAACGGCGTGAAAAGGTGGCCAATCAATTAATCGATCAACGGAAGGATGCAGTCACTTTTCAGCGAGAGGAGGCCAAACGAATGAAGAAGTTCGGAGGGAAAAATATTGCTATTGTACCAAATGCTCCTACGCTACGGAAAGCAAAAGAACAGCAGCTGCAAAAGCTACTTGGACTAGAAACTGCGAACCCACCATTGAATTTGCTCCATGAATCGAATGCCGGCAAATTTGCGGGTTCAATACAGAGTATTAGTTTAAAGAGTTTTTATTGTATGTATTGGTTGCCAGAACAGCAGCAAATCTATACTTCGCGATGTCAAGGAAATCCTAATGCCATTCTAACGATTGACGCCACTGGTGGTATAATAAAACGGATGAATAATCATGATCCTCATGTGTTTCTGTACCAATGCATGGTGGTAAATAAAGAAGGCAGTGTACCTGTTTTTCAGATGGTGTCCGCTGATCAAAGATCCTTTATAATCGGACATTTTTTTAAATTTATTTTAGCTAAAGGTGCACCCCGACCACCTACTGTCGTCTGTGATTTCGGGCGGGCTTTGGTGAACGCCGTTGCTGAAGTGTTTGGCAAATGCAACGATTTGAATGAATATCTGCAAAAATGCTACGATAGTGTTACACGAGGTTCTGTGGCAATCCCAGCATCTTATATGAGGCTGGATGTAAGTCATTTTGTTGCAATGGTTTCCCGTTGGAAATGTCTTCAAGTGACAGTTATCGCAGCCCGCAGGTTTTTCATTCGGTGTATTTGCCAAGCATATCAAATGCATGATTTCGAAGCGGTGACGGGTTTAATTGAATCAGTTCTCGCTGTGGCGTTGAGTGAATCTATCGGCTTCACGACCAAGGGAGAAGCAGTGCCAGCAGAAATACGGATGCAAGCTCTCAACAACATAATCAAAGGAGTAGCTTTGGAAGAGATTGAAAATGTTACGCGAGATTCTAATGACGTTGAGGTCAGCGATAATAGCGATGAAGAGAATGATGAAATTGATACAGACTGGCACATGTGGGCGAATACGAGATATTCTAATGCAGAAGACATTGGAAGAAGATCGAAAGGAGGGAACACCATAAATGCGTGCTTCAATCCGGGGTTTGCTCGACGAATGAAAAAACAGCTGCTTCCGATTTTGCCACTTTGGACGAACGTTATGCGACCTCATTTTGGCAGGGGTGAAAAGATAGCAACATCTTCATCGGTTGAGTCCGAGTTTGCCGACTTAAAAAATCGTGCATTCAGTAGTAAATTGCCGATGCGAGTTGACAAATTCGTCCTTCATCATTTGGGCTACCTCGATGGGAAAGTGAAATTAGCTTCCAATGAAAAAGATCTGTCGTCAGTTGCGAGGACCGGCTTAATAGACAGACAGAGTATTATTGCAAATACAAACGGATCAATTATCCAGATTGCCGAAGAACCTGAGTTCCATAATGTACCTAGCAAATTTGAGAGCTCAGACAACAACCAAAACAGAGATATTGAAAGCTTCGATCACAATAGCAATACAATATCAGACAAAAATGCTGAAACTTCTGTTACCGTACTAGACCATGCAGCGGAAAAAATAGAACGAACTGAAAATAGTTACGAAGCTGACCTACAGCACGATATTTTAGAGGATATTCAGAGCCCTCGTGAGCAGCTTAAACCTACCGATAGGTCTAAAGAAGACGTGTCCAACTTTACGAGCGACATTACAAATGTTGAGGACGGAGACGATGGTCGCTCATCTGAACAATGGTTGAAAGACGATGAAAATATATTCTCAAGCACACTCAATGAATGCAGAGCTTGGAACTCGCAGGAAGATTGGCGCGGAAAAGCCGAAAAGAAAAATACATTGACTGAGTCTGAAGAATCCCCGGCGAAAAAAAGAAGGAAACCATCTTATTTAGAAACATGCCCGGAATGGGATTTTATAAAGAATGCGAAGGTTTCGAAACTACCTGCATTTAAAAATGGGCTGTTCTGTCCGCCCGTGATTATGGCAAATCTTCGACTAAACTTAAAACGAACCTGTGCATTCGATTCGCTTTTCCAACTGCTTTTGAGCGGGATGGCATCGAATGATATATATAGGCAGGCTCTTGACGACTCTACAAATGATACAATCCGATTGGCTCGAAAAATACTCACAGATAAACCAAAAATTTTGGCAGTCGATTACCGAAAACGAGCCGAAATATTAATGAAAACAGGGCTGTTTAAAATGGAATCAATCACAAAAAAAATTAAACAAATGGACACTGAGTGCAACGTAGCTCATCTGGCTCAATACATTTTTAGTAACACACCGAGCTACACAACAAAAGTTGTCTGCCAATGCGGCTATAACTTGAAAAATCTAAATATTATTTTCTGTATTAATATTGATGTAATACTGAGTCAAGGTTTATGTGCCATGCAACAGGCAATTGATGATGGGCATCAAACGAAGCGAATGTGCCGAAAATGCAAAAACGTACTCCAGGACGAGATTGAATATGGGCCACATTTGATCATTGATACGAGTGTTATAACTGACGATAGATACACAAACCGAAATGATAATCTTCATCAAACACTTGGATCCATAGCGAAAACTGTAAAGATAAAAAACAAAACCTATTCGCTATGTGGTATCGTGAATTGGTCAGCAGGACATTACATTGCATACGCGAAATCAGGCATGTACTGGCACGAATATAATGACATAGGACCAACTCGTGATCCTGCGAGTGCCAAAAAAATAATCCAACCGCATCTAATTTTATATATGTTGATCGACGTTAATCATTGAAAATAAGAAACACGAGTGAAAGTATCAATATACTTAATATTTCATTTCGTTAAAATATTGGATTAATGGTTCGTCTGTAATCCATAATTTTGACTCTTTTCTTCAACGTTTTTAAGAGCATTGCAAGTTTGAAGTACGTTCGAGAAAAATTATATATGTCAATATTTTTTCGAAAACAAACTATTACGACCATAAAGTGCGCTAGAAAATACCGGTTCATATCTCGCTTTGTAAGTGTATTTTGATGAGAGGTATTAAAAAAAGAGTAAGAGATAGTGAAACAGAGGGCCGTAATGGTACATTACGGTGTTAATGTGTTAATCAAAAAAGTTTTATTAATACTGAGTCCTAGAGACAGTTATTATTATTTTTCTAAATCGTTTCATTTCCAGTATTCAGGCAATTGAAATTTCTTGAATGGAACTCTATGATGATTTATGTTCAGTCACGGTGTCTTTTAATTGTTTGAACGAAAACTGAATAACAATAAAAAAAGAAAATAGAGTTCTCTTTTCTGGTAAAATAACTGTAATTAGAGGCTAATTTGCGAAACAAATAGTTAAATAATTTCACCGGAATTGTGTTCATTAAGTTAGTACTATGTTGCCTGAAAAGTCATAAAAATTCATAAGAGCAAAAAAAATGGGCTGTGAAAGGGCCTGAAATCAGTTTTATGCTTAATTCTTGTAAAGTTTTGATTTGACTGCAATTTGTGATGAGAGCAAATTTATTCCTTGTTCAATTGTGCACTTAAAGTAATACATAAGATTCACTAATGTTCATTAGTTATCGAGATATGAGCCAAAATATTTTTATTGGTGTTTGTTTTTTTGTACTAAATCTGAGCGTATAGTAATTAAGGCTAGTTAAATTATGTTTTTATACTCAAGAGAGCCGTTTAATATTCAGGTTGACATTTTCTGATATGTGTTCATGTTTTGACAGCAAAGTTATCAATTTGGGTACTTAAAATAAGTAAAATCAGAAATTTTACGGTAACTACTGAAATATACCCCATTGCATTGTTTTTCACTAAATACGAGAGGAATGAAAAAAAATCGAACGAAATGAAATGTGTGAAATAATACTGCTGTCAAAACATGAAAACATACCAGAAAACGTCACGAGAAAGCAGTTTCTTTTGAGTTAAATTATGTTTTTATGCTCAAGAGAGCCGTCTCTTGAGAATAAAGACATAATTTAATTACCCTAAATTACCATACGCACAGATGTAGTACAAAAAGTAAATATATTTTGGCACATATCCCTAAAACTAATGAATCTTATGCAGGACTTTTTAATTCACAATTGAAGAAGGAATAAATTTGCTATAATCACAAAATGCAGTAAAATTAAAACTTTACGAAAATTAAGAAAAAAATTTTTTTTTGCTTTTGTGCTTATGGACCTTTCAGGCAACATGTCTACTATCATACTCAACATAATTCTGATAAAATTACTTAATTAGGTTTTTTTTTCGATTCAAATGTCTTTATTTCCTGAGCTATGATTATTATTAATAAGATTGAGGACATGAAACTAAAATTGAAAAAAAAATAATTGAAATACGAAAAATTTGAAAATACAATTAGTTGATTGAAGAAAAATAATGAAAAAAAAAATGAGAAAATGAGACAAAAAAAAACTTAAAAAATTGAAAAAAAATAAAATAAAAATAATGAAAGAAAAAAACAATAATATTCAAAATGGAACCAAATCTTACCACGTCCCCGTCGTTGGTTCCGGGTAAGGCTAAGAGTAAGAAATGTCATGTATTTTGGTACTTAAGCCATTAGAATTTTGGTGGGAACTTGACATCAAATCAATGGCATAGTGGGTAAATAATAAAGGAATTCACTACAAAAAGTCACGGTGCCCTAAAGAAAAAACACAAAATATGCCAAATACTACATGATCGTGTAAACAAGAGTGAGCACGAGCGTTATTGCACTTTCATTTAGTCAACTAGCTCTCCGCCCGCGATTTCGTTCGCGTGATTTCGTAGTTTATCCTACAGAAGTACGGCTTATAGCTCTACAGAATATAGCTATAGCGTAGCAGCAACTTTCTTATGTGCAATTAATGAAGACAACCCAAAATTATAATAATAATAACCCCACCGCAGTATCTCACGTCGTGGTGGGGCTTGCGCGCTTCAATGATCCCTAGGTTTGTGCAGAGTAGATTCTGCTTTGCAACATGCCTAGGGTGATGGAGCCAGACTAAGAGAGTTACAATCCTGATCTCCAGGGAGAAGTCTTGTTCCTCATCTCTGGCTTGCCTTTTTTGACTGGTTGGAGAGAAAACTGACGGGGACCAGAGCTCTCTCTTGCCTTAATTGGCTGGCTTGAGTGGAGATTCGCAAGAGCAAACGTGCTCGGAGGAAGGAAGTTAATCCAGTAAGGTGCTGGTAGGGATCTTGACCGTACTGCCGGGATTGTCCTGATAGCCGTGGTATGACTCTCCACTCCTCAAGCACCTCCGAATATGTTGCCCCCTTGGCGCTACGTCACTAAAGTGCTAGCGACCCTTTATGGGGGCCCATGAATTGAGTGTGCAAGGCACGCCCTGCCATTTTATAGCTGTGTAATTCAACAGTGGTCGGGCAGGGACCGGTAGTCCTCCTATAGTTTTGTAAAATCGATCCACTAAACCTACAAAATACTTTCTTTCTCGATAATTTGCAATAGTCCTGCATCAACCGGGGATTGTCCTTGGTTGCAGTTGAGTAGTGTATACAGTGATAATCGTTGGTTTGTGACACATTTCCTGATGCATGCCTAACGGGGCCTCTACGAGTTGGCTTCGGGTCCTCGCATGCCTTTCAAAGGACCGGGACCCTAAGGTGCCGAGATACACAGAAAAAAGAATAAATAATAATAAAAAAGCTTTTATTAACAATCTCACAGTTAACATTTTAACTTATTTTTACTTAATACTACAGTAGTTAGTGTTTATTTTTTTTTAAATATACTTTTTCTTTATCGACACCGGTTTCTCGATTGTCTTGCTTTCCAGCATAGGCCTCCCCAAGTGCTCTCCATAAACAACGATCTCTTGCTTTTTTAGTCCAAGTCGTCCCTGCCACCTTTTTGATGTCATCTTCCCATCTACGATACTGTCTGCCTTTCCTTCGTGTTTTGTATGTAGGACACCATTCTGTCACTACTTTGGTCCATTTCTCTATCTTAGATCTTATTAAATGGCCTGCCCATTTGGTCTTTTACATCTATGACTTTGGTCTGTTTCCTTATTGTTGTTTATCTTATTTTGTCTTTTAATTTTACGTTCAATATACTTCTTTCCATTCTATGTTGGCAGGTTTCTAGCGCTTTTATATCTTTATTTGTGCAGCTCTGTTTGACACCCATATATACACATCAATACGGTCTAGGGATATTTCATACTCAATTAAATAACTCGAAAAGTACTGGCCGCATTGGAATCTTTTATACACCGATTTGTTTGTAGTTTATCTCAGACTAATTCCAAATTCAAATTTTTGAAAATTCTTTTGTTTCGGTGGCATAAAAATGTCTTGATGTGTAGGAGAGGGAATTTTCATTTGTGTGAAATTTAGAAAACAATACGAATTACGTTTAGTTACAGTTTTTTTTCATTTTTAAACGAAAGATAAAGTTAAAATTTAGGTATTGTAGCCATGCAACGCCAACATTTGACGAGGGCGGAGATGTTACGAGCTGTAGGAATGCTGGAAGCTGGGTCTGTTCAGCATAATGTTGCTAAGGCCATAGGGACCCACCAAAATGTAATTTCAAAATTGTGGACACGCTATCGTACCACAGGTGAAGTAGCGGAGAGCCACCGGGGGCCAAGTCGCATCACTACCCCCAGACAAGACCGATTTTTGCAAATTACTGCGCGAGCTCAACCAAATGCAACGGCGACTCAATTGGTCCAAAGGCTGCGAGTGGAACACCAAGTGCTTGTGAGTGACCAAACTGTAAGAAGGCGACTGCATGAAAGCAATCTACGCTCTCGTAGACCACTCCGGGTCCCACTTTTACGGAGAGGCAATCGTGGACGACGATTAGAATGGGTTCGGAACCACGTGGACTGGGGCCGTGAGCAATGGTCCAATGTGCTGTTCACGGATGAATCCAGGTTCGGCTTCCATCCAGATTCACGAAGGACGCGTGTTTGGCGAGTTCCTGGACGATGGAGCCTTCTTCAGAACCCTCAGGAAGTTCACCCATACCAAGGAGGAACAATTATAGTTTGGGCAGGACGGATCTCGTTTGGGTGCGGGGCAATAGGACGGCAGAACGATACGTCCAACAGGTGCTGGGGCCCGTAATCTTGCCCCACAGAACACAAATGGGGCAAGATTTCCTGCTCATGCATGACAATGCCCGGGCACACACGGCGAGAACGGTAGCAGCTTGGTTACATACACACAATGTTAGGGCCTTAGACTGGCCTGCTCAATCGCCAGATCTAAATCCCATTGAGCATGCGTGGGATATGCTGCAAAGAAGAGCTCTGAAGGAAGTTCCTGAAAATCTGGCTACAGAAGATCAACTTTTTGCGCACCTCAGAAGGACATGGGACAATATTCCGCAGCAAGACATTGACAACCTTGTTCTGAGCATGCCGAATCGTTGCCGATGTGTTATGAACATCATGGGCCCTTTCTCAGACTACTAACTTCAAGTTTATAAACACAAATTAAATGATTTTTCTATTTTTTTCAGTTTTTACTCATAAATTAAAAGTTAATTCATATACGGTTTCCGTCTATGCTCCATTTTTTTTTCCATAAAATCCTGAAATTTTAATCGAAGTACCTTAACCATTATTAAAAAATGGTAGAATATTAAATAACGTATCTTTTAAATATATACATGTCGTATAAATAATTAACACATTGATAGTAATTCGCTTTTGTAAAAATATCCCTAGACCGTGTTGATGTGTTTATATACTTTCTTTTTAGATTTTATTTGTATTTCTGATTTTTCATTACTTCTTTTAAAGACCAGTATTTCTTCTATCCTATGTTAATTCTATTATTAATTTCTTTTGTTGTGAGATCTGTCGTAGATATTATTTGGCTAAGATAAGTATACTCATTTACATATTGCAGTTCAGTAACGTTAGTAGGTTTTATTGGGATTGCCGTGTGGTTTGTCATCAGCTTGGTTTTACTCGTATTTATTGATAAGTCCACCTTTTCTTTTTCGTATACCAGTTGTTCAATCACACTCTGTAACGTCGGGTCGTCGCATATTAGTATGAGATCATCGGCGAATCTAAGATGGTTTAGTCATGCTCCATTAACATTTATTCCGTAACCACTCCACTCTAGTTGTCGAAATACATGCTCTAGGGTTGCAGAAAATAGTTTTGGTGATAAGAGGTCTCCCTGTCTAACTACACGTCTGATGGGAAAACATTCTCCTGCCCTTTCTGTGCGCATTTAAGCTGTCGTATTTTCGTATATGTTTTTAATTATACGTAAATATTTACTATGGACTCCTTGTAAGGTGAGAGCCTCCCATATTTTCCCGTATTTTAAAGAGTCAAAAGCTTTATTGTATTCTATAAACGCCAAGTAATAGTTAATGCCATATTCGTTGATTTCTGAATTAGCTAATTTATGGTATGAATGTGGTTCATGGTTGAAAAGCCACTTCTAAAGCCTGCTTGTTCTTTTGGCTGGTTTTCGTCCAAAGTCTTGGTCAATCGTTCCAGAATTATCTTAGAGAATACTTTATACACATTCGACATTAGCGAAATGGGTCTATAGTTAGAAATAACATCTGTTTTCCCCTTCTTATGAAGTAAAATCAATCAACCAACCATTCATCATAACATTTTGATCACGTTTATTGCAGTCGTTTTACGTATACCTGTTAATCACAATAAAATTAAACTGTTTTTATCTATTATTTATTTATTGATTAAGTAAATCATGTTGTGTTTTCTTTACATTGTCATCCTAGGGTAAAATAGCTCATATTAATATCTAATTGGAACAAAGAATATGTTTAGTTTATTTTAAATCACTTTTGAAAAGTTCTCTTGTACGTATTTTTACTTATGTTTAAGCTATGTACTTCTTTAAGTGATAAATTCACGATACTATTAGATATATAAGTTCTTAATGTATTAGTGAATAAGTCGTTGGAGTACCTTATATATAAAATAAATAAAAATTATGGTTGACGTGGTCCATTGATGCGGTATATATTCAGTTGTTAAAATTTCAGTAATCTGTGTAGTTCCCAATATGATATCGTTTGAAATGCCATCTTCGCCTGGTGCTTTCCGTCTCTTTTGTGATTTGATAACTTTTAATATGTTTCTGATTGGTTCCTCAGTGTCTTCATTTTTGTTTGTTTGTGGTCGTGTTCGCTCATCATTGTAAAGTTCATGGTAGAAATCAGTTGCTGCTTCTAGTATTTCAGATCTTTTGGTATTATGTTTTTTTTTGTCCTGTGATGTGTTACGATACCAATCAAACATGTTTCGTCTTTAAGCTCCTTCCATGCTTTTTTAGCTATCTATTGTTTCGGTTCTATTTTTCTTTCTGTGTTTTCTTATTTCTAAATTAATTTCTTTACTTAGTTTTGTTATAATTTGTTTGTTATTCTGCCTGTTATTTAATAAATCTGCTCTATCTTCAATTAATTATCTTGCTTTTGCTCCCAATTTATCCTTTGATGTTTTGTCTCTCTGTACTATTTTGTTGGTTTCTTTGAGTTATTTTTCTAATCTATCGTATATTTCCTGGATTTTTTTGAGTTCATTTATTTGGTTTAGTTGAGTTTCTAAGGATTCTAAGGAGTTATCTGGCAATGGAAGTCTAATTGGTAGCTTTACATTAAATAAATATATATATGTCTTCTTGTGTGCTTTGGCTCAAACATGTATAAGTCTACACGAAGCAGTCTATGCTCAGTACTATAGTTGAACTGGTTCACAACTTCAACATTTAAAAATAGTTTTGGTTTGTTTGTAGTTATGAAATCTATTTCATTTCTAACTAGTCCATTGGGCGATTCCCATTTCCTGTTAAGTTTTCTCTTATTAAAACTATTCATGATTTGCAAGTTATTTTCTAAAGCGTAGTTTACAAATCTTTGCCCATTATCATTTTTTTTGCCTTATGTAAAGGGTCCAAGAATTTTATCTTCGTTTAGCATTCTTTCTCCTATTGGGCTATTAAAATCTCCCATTACGATAACAGTTTTATGTAAATTTTCCATTGTTTTGTCAAGATTTTCATAGAAGTTGTTTTTTATTTTATTTTGGCTATCTCAGTATGAGCATATTCCTGCACTATTGAAGTGGGATGCTTGTGACCAGGTAGTATAATGTTTAAGACAGTTATTCTGTCTGACACTCCTATAAATTCTCATATATTATTTTTGAGATATTTCTTAATTAAGAATCCCACGCCATATAATCCTTGTATTTCATTTTTATAATATAAATTATATTCCTCGTGTTCTTAATTTTTTTCCGCTGATCTACGTACATCACATATGCCAAGAATATCCCAATTAGTGCGATATAGCGCTTGTTCTGGTTCTGTTAAAATTTCCTTTGACTTCATTGAACTTGAGTGTTGCTATGTGTAGTTTCTTTTTTTGGGTTGTTGATGATTGGGTATAATTTAATATGAGATCTTAGGAGATGCTGACAATAGCCCCGCGGTGACCAACCGTATTGGGGCTTTTGTTGTTTGTTATTAATGTTTTGTATATATGATTTGAGATTTCTGTTTTTGTAGTATGTTTTTATGAAGTATAGTTATAGGAGTAATAAAATTCGATGAGATGCTGGGTCTCAGTCATTCATCTCTAAACATTTTATTTTTATTGCGTACGATGAATATTTCCTTGATTTTAGCTAACTTAATTCTTTAACCAGGCTCTGTGGCATCTTTAGTGAGAGTACTGGCTTTCTGTAGAATATTTTTATAAATTCTAGTATTAGCTGTTATGAAAACCGATGAGATGCCTGGCCTCAGTATCACTCACATTTATTTTATTTCGTACAATGTATATTTCCTTGATTTTATTATTATTATTTATTTATTTTCAGGCAACCAGGGTCCATGGATAATATACATATATTACAAAAATAAACTAATACATAATTCTTAACAAAGTTAACATAAATCTATTTTGTACGTTGGGTCGGCGACATATTGCGCTGAGTCGTGGTGTCATGTAGCCTTCCGCGGAAACGCCGATACACGACAACCGTCGGCCAAAATTCTTCCTTCATGAAGGTCTCCAAATGATGAGTCGGAACCCGCACCACAAAAGATTTGAAATAAATCTCGTGACGCGACTCCAACTGCTCGACTCTCAGAGCCAATTTGGTCTTGATCTTTATGTACTCCACGACCTCTTCTGCCTTCGTGGAGTGATGTAGACGTGACACGTACAGCTGCGTCGACGGAATAGCGGGACGCAGCTACATGTTGGGCCCTGTCAGTGCGGTACCGCACTGATTGCGACAAGCAGGCTTCTTCTTCACCACTCGAACGAAGCCTTCTTCATCGATCTGTCCTGGTCTTGTTACCGCTGGCAACGAGCTTCGAGCCTGATCAGGGGGCTCCAGGGCATCCCTTGCTTGCTTGGGTTGCCGCTGATCTTTTGCAGGAGCAGCAATAACGGCAGCCGAATAAGCACGTCCCGGTGTTGACGTGCTATTATTCGTCGGTGCCCCAACGATGGGAGCCGCGGGGAGGGCGGTGCGCGCTTTTGCATCGCTTGCAGTGATGGCGGCTGGTGACGAGTCAAATTTTGCTGACTCGAAACTCAGCTGCGATGCGCTGAACGCGCCGTGTCATGTGTTGTTGTTATCCGCTGGCTCGTCTGACCTAAATACCGTGTTGCGTAAGTCTGCCACCTCGGTACGTAGATCACTGATGGTAGATTGCGATGCTTCAACTTCAACTCCAACTCGACTAGGCTTGACCTGAGGGTTATGATGTCCCGCAGTAGCCTGGTGACGTCGACGTGGTCGAATATGACGGGGGGCAGCTTGCGCAAATCCTTCGCCACGAAAGTCGGCACGTCGTCCGGATCCGGACTTTCCGGAAAACCGGATTTTTTATTGAATTTTTTAATGAACTCTTAAAATTTTCTTAATTTATGTTAAACTAAATCTTCGCCCAGGCTCAGTAGATACTTTAATCAGAGTTCTGGCTTTCTATAGCATGTTCTTGTAAAGCAAAGTTATAGGAGTACTAGAAACTGATGAGATGCCTGACCTCAGTACCTCTCAACATTTTTTTTTAAATTTTTATTGCGTTAATGTATATTTCCTTGATTTTAGCTAACCTAAATTTTCAACCAGTCTCTGTGTAATTTTTAGTGAGAGCTCTGGATTTCTGTAGCATTTTTTTGTAAAGTCCTGCTATAGGAGGAATACTAGAAACCGATGAAATGCCTGGCCTCAGTACCTCTCACATTTTTTTTAAATTTTTTGTTGCGTACGATGTATAATTCCTTAGCTAACCTTAATCTGCAACTAGCCTCTATGGAATATTGAGTGAGAGTTCTGGCTTTCTTTAATATAATTTTATAAAGAACATTTAAAGAAGTAATAGAAATTAATGAGATTAAGGGTCTCAGTAACTGTTATTTTTTGTAATAAACTCTGAAAATTTTCTTGATTTTAGCTCAACTAAATCTTCCACCAAGCTCAGTAGACACTTAAGTGAGAGTTCTGGCCTTCTGTAGCATTTTTTTGTAAAGTCCTGCTATAGGAGTACTAGAAACCGATGAAATGCCTGGCCTCAGTACCACCCACATTTTTTTTTTTTGTTGCGTGCCATGTATATTTCCTTAATTTTAGCTAACCTTAATCTGTAACTAGCTTCTATGGAATATTAAGTGAGAGTTCTGGCTTTCTTTAGTATTTTTTTTACAAAGTCCAGTTATAAGATTAATAGAATTCGTTGAGATGTTGGGCCTCGGTAATTCTGAACTTTTAAAAAAAAAATAGCAATGACCTCTTAGAATTTTCTCGATTTTAGCTAACCTAAATTTTCAACTAGGCTATGTGGAATATTGAGTGAGATCAGGCTTTGTTTAGAAAGTTTTTATAAAGTCTAGTTATAGGAGTAATAGATTTCGATGAGATGCTTGGCTTCAATACCTCTCAATGTTTTATTTTTCTTTTTTATTGCGTACAATGTATATTTCCTTGATTTTAGCTAAACTTAATCTGCAACCAGCCTTTATGGAATATTAAGTGAGAGTTCTGGATTTTTTTAGTACTTTTTTACAAAGTCCAGTTATAGGAGTAATAGAATTCGTTGAGATGTTGGGCCTCAGTAACTCTGAACATTTTTTTTCAATTTTTTGCAATGAACTCTTAATATTTTCTCGAATTCAGCTAACCTAGATTTTCAACTAGGCTATGTGGAATATTGAGTGAGAGATCTGGTAAACTTTAGAATGTTTTTATAAAGACCATTTATAGAAGTTATATAATTGAATGAGTTGCTGGGCCTCATTACCTCTAAACATTTTATTTTTTTAAACGTATGATTAATATTTCCTTGATTTTAGCTAACTTCAATCTTCGACCAGGCTCTGTGGAATCTTTAGTGAGAGTTCTGGCTTTCTTTAGCTATTTTTATAAATTCTAATATTAGCAGTTATGAAAACCGATGAGACGCCAGGCCTCAGTGCCTCTTAAACTTTAATTTTTTGTAATGAACTCTGTAAATTTTCTTGATTTTTGCTCAACTAAATTTTCGACCAGGCTCAGTAGATACTAAAATAAGAGTTCTGGCTTTCTGTAGCATTTTCTTGTAAAGTCGTGTTATAGGAGTACTAGAAACCGATAAAATGGCTGGCCTCAGTAGCTCTTAACATTTTTTTTTATTGCGTACAATTTATATTTCCTTGATTTTAGCTAAACTCAATCTGCATCCAGCCTTTATGGAATATTAAGTGAGAGTTCTGACTTTTTTTAGTACGTTTTTACAAAGTCCAGTTACAGGAGTAATAGAATTCGTTGAGATGTTGGGCCTCAGTAACTCTGAACATATTTTTTTCAATTTTTTGCAATGAACTCTTAAAATTTTCTCGATTTCAGCTTACCTAAATTTTCAACTAGGCTATGTGGAATATTGAGTGAGAGATCTGGCTTTCTTTAGTATGTTTTTATAAAATCCAGTTATAGGAGTAATAGAATTCGATGATATGCTTGGCTTCAGTACATCTAAATATTTTATTTTTCTTTTTTATTGCGTACAATGTATATTTCCTTGATTTTAGCTAAACTCAATCTGCAACCAGCCTTTATGGAATATTAAGTGTGAGTTCTGAATTTTTTTAGTACGTTTTTACAAAGTCTAGTTATAGGAGTAACATAATTCGTTGAGATGTTGGGCCTCAGTAACTCTGAACATTTTTTTTTAAATTTTTTGCAATGAACTCTTAAAACTTTCTCGATATCAGCTAACCTAAATTTTCAACTAGGCTATGTGGAATATTGAGTGAGAGATCTGGCTTTCTTTAGAATGTTTTTATAAAGTCCAGTTATAGGAGTAATAGAATTCGATGAGATGCTTGGCTTCAGTACCTCTAAATGTTTTATTTTTCTTTTTTATTGCGTACAATGTATATTTCCTTGATTTTAGCTAACCTCAATCTGCAACCAGCCTTTATGGAATATTAAGTGAGAGTTCTGGCTTTCTTTAGTATTTGTTTACAAAGTCCAGTTATAAGATTAATAGAATTCGTTGAGATGTTGGGCCTCGGTAATTCTGAATATTTTTTTATTTTTTTTTGCAATGGCCTCTTAAAATTTTCTCGATTTCAGCTAACCTAAATTTTCAACTAGGCTATGTGGAATATTGAGTGAGAGATCTGGCTTTCTTTAGAATGTTTTTATAAAGTCTAGTTATAGAAGTAAAAGAATTCGATGAGATGCTTGGCTTCAGTACCTCTAAATGTTTTATTTTTCTTTTCCATTTATATTTGTATTTGAAACCTAGGAGATCCTAGCCTAATTCTTCAAATGCTTTATACGAACCAGAACTCCCAGTTATACCTTATATTATAATTATTTTGGATATTTCAAACACTCAAACTCTTTCGGGACTTGTGTGAGGGACCTAGACTTATTGATCAAATGGTAAAACCAGGTATAACTGGGAGTTCTGGGTTGTATTCATATACACGACCCAGAACGTCAAGCACCTCATCATCTCACTACTGTACGGATATTACGTTTATATTTTTTTTAGGGATTTAAATTAGATTCAACCGACAGAACTATCCACAGAATAGGTTTAGGATGCAGAACTCTTTTGCTTCCAACAGCAAAATGGTCAATTTTGAGAAATCCGATGAGATGCTATGAATAAATATTGCGAAGTTAGCATCTCATTTTTTTTTCAAAATGCGATTTTGATAGTTTTATCGACGGAACTATTGATAAAACGCATCAAGAACTGTAGAACTATGCGGAATGCCCTTAAATGTCGTGTTTATTTGAGAAATTCGATGAGATGCTATGATATGTATTGTGAAGTTAGCATCTCATTTTTTCAAAATGCTTATATGCAAAATTTGTATAGTAAAATCGACGGAACTATTGATAAAACATATCAAGAACTGTAGAACTATGCGAAATGCCCTTATATGTGGTATTTTTTTGAGAAATTCGATGAGATGCTATGATATGTATTGCGAAGTTAGCATCTCATTTTTTCAAAATGCGATTTTGATAGTAAAATCGACGGAACTATTGTTAAAACTTATCAAGAACTGTAGAACTATGTGGGATGCCATTATACGTGGTGTTAATTTGTGAGATGCTAACATTTGAGATGCTAACTTCACACACGTGAGTTTCTTGCCGGTTCTTCTCCATAGGAAACGACAAACCCGAACCGTGCACCTTTTGTCGACGTTTTATAAGTGTCCAGGCCTACGTGAAATAAAAAAGTTTGATTTTGAATTTTAACTTATTTTGGCTGAAAAGATGATAATTTGATGAGTATGTATATATTTATGTTATCAAATTAAAGAATATAATTCGAGTTCCACAAGTAACCCATAGATCTAGTGAAACTTTCAGCGGCTACAAAACTATGTATTTATGAAATGCCAGACGAACTTGTTTGTTTTGTAATGTCTAGCTATTGGACATATTTTCGGTGACATTCTCGCTTTGCGGGTCAGACAGTATTCTAAGTGTTTGACTTTGAAAATAGTTGGATAATTGTTAATGATATTATGCGTTTGAACCTTATTATAACTTATCACAGATAATATAATACTAGCATACAGATGCCTCATCCCATACAAAGAAACCATGCCGACGTAACTGGCGTTTTCCGTCTGAATAATATGATTATTTTTATAAGTACTTCGATTGCGTTCGGTTGCGTTCCACGGCTATAAATGGTGTTAGCAGCGACTTGCAAGTAAAATGGTTTTCTCGGTTCGTGACTATTTTTTTCTTTAAATACAGAGACGATTTGTTTTATAGTATTTTTTTGCAAGTTTTTACAGTTTCATTGTACCAAAATGTGTTATAATAATTTATGAACATAGGCCACCCTCAAGTCCCCGTCACACAGTGGGCTGCAATTCTGTTTTCATAAACATTTTCATTAGATTTGTAGATCACGTTTTTTTTGCTTGTCCTTGGCCTTTCAGCACTGCGTCTACTGGTACGTGTATGCCATACCAGAACCTTTCAAAACCATTGCCCAACCGTTACGTGAGCAATAAGGTGAGTTTGCGAGTTCTGACTTATATTGCCTACAGTTAATACACAAATACAATATCTTTATTTCTGAACCAAAATGTTTTACATTAGTTGATGATTGGAGCCTCCTTTTAAGCAAGTAAAGTCTGTGTAAGGAGACTCCGCTCTTCCACAGCAATATACAATTCATACAGTATCTTTGATATAACCAGAATGTTTGCGTGTGTCTTTGGACACTCCAAACTCACACGCAAACATTCTGGTGCATGTGTGTATAATGTAATATAAGTCCAAACTCGCCCACCGCTCCTTGAGCAAGCGTGGTGATGAATGCTGTGCCTTCGCTGTATAAGAATAAGCAAGCTAGCCTTGCAGTTATGAGAATCATAAAAACTGGAAGAACTAAATCTAGAAACAATGGTAGAATTAAAGTGACATATTTTGATCGAGCGACCAACATAATTAAATGTCTATTTAAATACTACTGGGTACAATACTCACAACGGATCTTTGTGTCTCTGAAATGGCTGCAAGACGCTGCGCAGTAGCTATTTTTAACCGACTTCCCAAAAAAGAGGAGGTTCTATGTTCGACATTACTGTGTAAATGTTATTATTGTGTTGGTGAAGATAGCATTGTAAAAGTGTCGCTGTTGGTCGCTTACGTTTGTCCCATCGTCTTATCTCGCTTACTCTATGCAGTATACTCAATAACAGTTTCTTGCGAAATGGTAAGCAGAGGCAACTTCAGAGACACAAAGATCCGCTGTGACTATTGTATTCATCGTTATCCACAGCGTGACTTCGGCCACTGCTGAGTTCAGCAGTGGGTATACTGTGGATATACTGAGTATCTCTTTTACACCGACTTCAAAACGGAGGAGATTCTCAATTCGACTGAATTTTACAAGCTTCAACTTGGTATTATGTAAGTGAGTTCGGGTAAAATCTTGCAACTGAATTTTAAAGCAGTTATCCTCCACCGATTAAGATGAAATTTTGCATACACGTTTAGATATGGCGGACCTGTTATTTTTTGTGTACTGCCATGATATGGGTATCAAATGAAAGGACTTACTAAGAAGAATACGAAAAAAGCTTTTTTGATGATTCATTTTTATTTGAATGCTGGTGCTTCTCAGGCTTCGGCTTCGAACTTCGGCGATATGCAACAGAACTCTTTAATAAACAACAGCAAATCTCTCGGTATTGCTGCAATCGTATGTCTGTTTATTATTTACGCCATTTCATAAAAGTTTTCTTGAACCAATCCCCACGTTCCCGAGTCAACAATTACTTGAGATGGCAGCAATGTCCTTCGTCCACTTTGCCACCAGACTACCAACACTTCTTCTTTGTAATGCCTAACAGTTATTCTATTATACCGAGTTATTCATATACTCTTTTAAAGGAAGAAGTCCCGTGTCCCAGCATTGAGTGATTTAAGTGATTATAGGCTAAACCATGCTCGGAGTGTCGTGGACCGAGTTCCGCACAAATGTCTCGATACTCCAAAAACTCCACACCAAGCAGCGTCTGTCCGCAATAGTACAGTCCCGAATACTGACTTTCTTCGGACACATTTCAAGGCGAGACAGTCAGTCCATAGAGCGGATAGTCGATCAAGGAAAAGTTAAAGGACCAGATCATGTCTGCTGTCGGCGGTCCCGTGCACGAATGTACCCGGATGACTTCTAATCGGGAAAGTTGGCGAGACATTGTGAGACATTACATCTGCCAAAAATACTTACAATACTTCATGACGACCACGAACATTCTGTCAAGAGCGTAACGACTAAGAAGAAGAAGGCTGAAAGAGGCTTTTTTAAATCCCATGAGAAAATAGCTTATACAATTAATTGAAAAAGCAAATAATCATAAAAACCACATCGTATATTCATCCCGCCGAAAGTGCATCACCCGACACGTGACGTCACGGGAAATCCAACCGGAAGTGACATCATAAAGGCTTAAGCGTCGCGTCGGTGGAAAAAATTACGCGGTGACTTCCGGATCCGGAACGCCCTTAGAAGGAAAGGTGTTGAATTGTTAGATTTGTGTTTCCGAATTATCGTGGGTCATACAGACAAACTTATTATGGAACAATGTTTTATAGTAAATTATCATTGTCCTGACTGAACGTCAAACAGTTGGCCACAATATACGTAAACATAAGACACAAAATCTGCCTTTGGCTTTGGTAATATTGGGTATCGTTTTAACCAGATAGAGGTATTTTATTTTGCAAATATGGGTGCAGCCTATTCATGCCTATTAGTCACCGAAGGGTTAGGCAGCAGTGCAAATAATAGTAACCATATTTCGCTAGTTATGCTAAAGTCCCATGTCATAGTGGTCAAGCGCGAGATAAAAGTTTTTTTTTTCATCTATGCCATTAAGCGCCACTTATGAACGTCAACAATTAAAATATATAAGTCATAAAAATTGATTCTACCGTGCATTCGGCAAAGTAGCTTGTTATGGAGAAGAAGGCAAAATAAACTCCATAATTACCCTTTAAAAAAATAAGTGTTTTACAATATTTACACAAGTACGTACATTAATAAATTCATATGCGTGACGATGCACCCAGCACTACTATTATTCTACATATAGGTTGTACGCGCCTGCTCATATTTTGAGAGCAATTCATAATTGTGTGTTTTGCGTCGCAGGCATTTTATTTTTTTTATATAAAATAATTTGGCGGTAGGTGGTTGGGCCAGAGAAAAATTTGTACTCATCATTTCGGCTCCGAAAAAGAAAGTTGTAATTAATCAAAATTATACGTATTCAAGTTATCCATGAGTTTTTCTTAAAGAAATTCCAATATTGTGCGTAAACAAGAAATTTGGCGACCGTGACAGGACAATTATTTCAAAAATTCAGTACCAGTAACGTAGTAAACGAGTTGCATCATACTCGGCGTTATAAGAAGACCGAAAATTGAAAGTTACTACAGTAACAGCAGCCAGGCTGGTGTTCCGTGCCAACGAATCAGCTAAAGATCGTGCCGGAGTTCCATCGAGTCATCATATCACGAAGTTAAGTGCCTTCCTTTGTTCCGTTATATCCACCAAAGTACAACCAATTACCAAATTCCACACATAATCCGTTCCTAAAACACCTCTAGTCCAATTGTTTGACCTTTACTTGTGCTTAATTCTTAAATTTATAGGTTTTATCGTGCTAAATAAGTGTATGGGTAAAGGTACCCACATAGACCGTTCCACTATAAAATTGTTGAATTTATTTTTCCAAATTCATGTCTTGTTCATTAAATTTATTGTCAAAATAGCGTATTGCTAAGTAAATAAATCATAATCCTAATTGTCATACTCCTACCTCGATATATTCGGTATTTTCCCTATATTTAAGCCGATTTGCCGAAATTTTCAGGCGTTATCCTGAGGCCCAATTCGCTTGATTGAGACTGCAGCCATCATTGCCCGCTAGCTGAGTGAGGCACTGCAGCCAGCCGAGACCAGTTTCCCAGGGATTCGCCACCGAAAGGAGGAGCGTGAGAATATCATTGTTTTATTCCTTTCTCGAATCGTTTGAACATTGTCGATATATTCAATTCCGTTAGTTAGTGAAGTAGGTATAATACTAAAGTTATACGCTTGATTTATTTGATTTACATTTCAGAATGACGCATGAGGGTGGCGATAAATCCTCTGCCAAGGGGTCTTTAAAGGAATTACTAGTAAAACGTAGTTCAATTAAAGGACAAATTACAAAATTTAAAAACTATTTAGATAAAATTAGTAAACTACCTGATTTATCGAATATAGAACTTGCGGAATTGAGTCTTAGATTAAATAAGCTTCAAGGATTGTCGACAAGGTTTGATGATTTGCAAACAGAGATTGAAGTTCTAAATGCTCCAAATATTCTAGTAGAACTTGATGAGCGAGAACGCATTGAACAAGATATAGTTCAAAATATAGCTATAGCCAAAACAGAACTACAACAATATAGTAGTGATGATGATGGTAAGCGCCGTCAATCTATTCTTGTAAATGCGGACTCGGAGCATCAAAACGTGGGTTTTAGATTACCTCAAATACAAATTTCTAAGTTTGATGGATCACACTTCCGCTGGCTCGAATTTCGGGACACATTTCTTAGTTTGATTCATAAAAATGAGCGCATTCAAGATATACATAAGTTTCATTATTTGGTTTCTTATCTGGATGGTGACGCTGCGCGTGTTATATCAAATCTCGAAGTATCTTCGGCTAATTACCAGGAGGCTTGGAAACAGGTTTGCGAGCGTTACGATAACAAAAGAATTCTCATAAATCATCACTTAGATTCTTTAATCAACATTCAACTAATCACGCGTGAATCAGACAGTTCTCTTCGATGTTTTGTTGATAACGTCACTAAAAATCTAAGAGCTTTAAAGAGTTTAGGTCTACCTACAGATCACTGGGACATGTTGCTGATATTTATTTTCTTGCTTAAATTGGATAGTCGTACCATATTGAAATGGGAAGAATATCGCAACACGATAGATTGCGTAAATGACGTGCCCACTTTAGAGCAATTTAATAGATTCTTAATTGATCGCGCTAATGTACTAGAATCATTTAATCAGAATAAATCTATAAACAATAACAATAATTATAAATCACAACAAAACCCACGTGTCTCGTCGAATCAATCTCAACCAAATATTAATAAATATTCTTCTTCTAAATCAAACCGTAACCAAAATACCAATGTCTTTACATCTACTTCACAAGCTCGTAATAATTCTTCAACAGTTTATCTGTGTGTAGTATGCAATGGAAATCATAGGATTTATGATTGTCCAACTTTTAAATCAAAATCCTTTCAAGAGAAAATGTCATGCATATCCCAATATAAATTGTGTACAAATTGTCTGCGCCAAGGTCATCCTGCGTCTGGGTGCAGCATGGGTTCGTGTCGGCATTGCAACCAAAGGCATAATACTCTTCTCCACGATCCTAGCGTATCAGCTAACTGTAACACAAAAAATGCTAATAACGATGGTAAAGGGGAGACTGTAGTGGTTTTCTCTCAACAAGGTAATAATGGTCATGTATTTTTGTCTACGGCTATTATAGAAGTTCACAATCCTCTAAATAACAAAACCGAAAGGGTTCGCGCGCTGTTAGATAGTGGCAGTCAATCCACTTTCATTACAAAATCTCTGCAACAAAAATTAGGTTTAATGTGCAATCCGTTAAATGCATTAAATGTTATAGGAATACGAAATAATCAATGTGACACAATATCAGAAAGTTGTGTTACTCACCTAAAATCAATCCATGGCACTTACCAAGTTAAGTTGTCTTGCTATGTTCTAAACCAACTTACTTGAGATATTCCAAAGATTTCCGTCGATATACATCATCTGAAAATACCAAAGGGTATTATATTAGCTGATCCTAAATTCAATGAACCTGCCTCCATTGAGATACTCATTGGTGCAGATATCTTCTGGGATATAGCCTAGCTTGCGGACAACGCTCGCTAGGCCCGAATAATCCTAAATTACAAAATTCTAAATTAGGTTGGCTTATAGCCGGCCCTATTAATGCACAAAAATACACTCAAAATATTCAATGCAATCATGCAATTGTTCCAAACAACAATTTGGATGAAATGCTCACTAAATTCTGGGAACTCGAGAGTCTTCCTCAAAGAAGGATTCTCAGTCCCAACGAAATAACATGTGAAAAACACTTTCACCAAACCACAACTCGTTTGAGTAATGGCAGATTCAGAGTGAAGTTACCACTAAAGGCCTCACCCGACTGCCTCGGTGATTCTTATAATCAAGCTAAAAAACGTTTCAAAAATCATGAAAAAAGATTTAGCAAAAACCCGACACTAAAGTCGCATTACGTAGAATTTATACGTGAATATTCACATCTAGGACATCTCTCAGAGTCACCTGTTGCAATACCCAATCCTTCATATTTTTTATGCCATCATGCTGTATTTAAAGAGGACAGTGAGTACACCAAGATTCGAGTAGTATTTGACGGCTCAACTCCTACAACCTCGGGCTACTCTCTAAATGACATCTTAATGGTTGGGCCCAATCTGCAAAATTCTCTATTCTCCATTCTAATAAGAGCACGTCAATATAAGTACATTTTGACTGGAGACATAGCTAAAATGTATAGACAAATTGCTATGGATCCAATTGATTGCGATCTTCAATTAATATTATGGAGAGAAGATGAGTCGCATCCCATCCAAACGTTGTGATTAGATACTGTCACTTACGGTACTGCAAGTGCCAGCTATCTTAGCACTAAATGTCTGTGGCAGGTAGGAGAAGAGTGTGATGACGAATTAATTAAATCCATAATACAAAATGACTTCTTCGTTGATGATGTCATTACAGGGTCAGACAATGAAGATCAATTAATATACATACAAAAGGCACTCTCTACTGCTCTAAATGCAGCTTGTTTTCCCTTACGAAAATACAAAACTAATTTACCTAAACTATTCAATAACATAGAAATTAATACAAAAGAAAAACTTACCTTGAGTGAATCCTCCAGTACGGTCTAGGGTGGCATCCAAGTGATGACACGTTCAGTTTTCCTGTAAAAAATAATTATATAAACAATCCCATAATTACAAAAAGATTTATAATGTCGCAATCACTTCGTACTTTTGATCCACTTGGATTAATAAGCCCCTGCATAATTCAATCTAAAATATTGATTCAAAGGTTGTGGATCAAGGGAATTGATTGGGATCAACCTGTACCTGAAGATATACAGAAAAACTGGAATGAAATTTCAAAAAACTTACCATTACTTGCAGATCTTCATATTCCACGTCGAGTAATCGGTGACTCACCAAAGTCCATAGAACTGCATTCATTCAGCGACGCCTCACAAGTTGCCTATGGAGCTTGTATCTACATGCGAACGCTGAACGAAAACGATGAGGTGACTGTGAGGTTATTATGTTCGAAATCCAAGCTGGCTCCTATAAAGCCCACCACCATACCTCGCCTCGAACTTTGCGCAGCGTTGTTATCAGCTAATTTGTGTCAGTCAGTTACTGAGTCTTTAAGACTTAGAACTACAAAAATTACGCATTGGTGCGATTCTAATATCGTACTATGCTGGATAAACAATGACCCAAGTAAACTAAAAACTTTTGTGGCGAATAGAATAGCTGAGATTTTAGATCTTACTAATCGCAAGGATTGGCGTCATGTTCCCACTGACGTTAATCCCGCTGACCTAATTTCTCGAGGTGTAAATGCTCATCAGCTTCGCGACAATTTGATGTGGTGGCAAGGCCCGTCATTCTTGCACAACGATGAAACAAAATGGCCTAAACTGCATCAAAATGAAAGCATTGATTTACCTGAAATAAAAGTTCATTATATTAATTTACCTGAATCTACATTCGATTTCAAGGTATTTTCAAAATTTTCTAAATTACAAAGAATCTTTGCGTATGTTCTACGCTTTTTACACAATTCAAAACGATCAAATAGGCTTAATCGATTATCTGGCTCTTTAACAGTCCATGAATTAAGTAATTCCTTTGTTTTTATTTGTCGAGTTTCACAGAAACAATCGTTTCCTCTTGAATATAAAAGAATTCAATCAAAATTATCATTATTGCCTAAATCTAAATTATTATGCTTGTCTCCATTTTTTGAACCCACAACTAATCTAATAAGAGTTGGGGGGAGACTACATAATTCTAATTATTCATTTAATAAAAAACATCCAATACTCTTGGATTCTTCTCATTATGTAACAAAACTTTATTTTGTACACGAACATTTACGAAACTTACATGCTGGTCCACAGCTATTGCTAGCAACGGTCAGAGAATCTGTATGGCCCATAAACGGAAGAAGATTAGCTAGAAGCGTTGTAAGGCAATGTGTTACTTGTGTGCGTGTTCGTGGGCAAACCATAGCCCCAAAAATGGGCAACTTACCAACAAATCGTGTTTCCGTTGACTTTCCTTTCAAATCTGTTGGAATTGACTACGTCCATTTTTAATATTAAATCGCAAAGGACGTGGTGCTAGGCTAGTAAAATGCTACTTATGTCTATTTATTTGTTTACGTTTCAAATGCGTTCATTTAGAACCCGTCACTGACATGACAAAAGAAGCTTTTATTATGACATTTCGACGATTCGTCGCCCGCCGTGGCAGACCAGCGGAGGTTTACTCTGACAACGGACGAAATTTCGTTGCCGCTGCTAAGGAAATTAGCAATTTTCTAAAATTAAACAGTGAATCTCTTTCTCAGTTTGCAGCAGAGGAAGGAATAAAATGTTCATTTATACCTGCTTATAGCCCTCATTTCGGTGGAATTTGGGAAGCTGGAATAAAAGCTGCTAAATATCATGTCAAAAGAGTTTTGGGAATTTCCCATCTTTCGTTCGAAGAAATATGTACTTTATTCGCACAAGTAGAGGCAGTTTTAAATAGTCGCCCCTTGTGTCCAATGTCTTCATCCCCTGACGATTTCCTGTCCTTATCCCCAGGGCACTTCCTGATTGGCAGACCACTGAATGCGCTGCCAACTCCAGTAATTCAAGAAGACTGCAACACAACCCATCATAACCGGTACGCTCGCCTTGAGCAAATAAGGCAAAACTTCTGGAGGCGCTGGCAAAAGGAATATATTTCCGAACTTCAGCAACGCACCAAATGGAAAATTGATGATAAGAAGCTAAACATCGGAGACCTTGTCATTGTACAAGAGGACAATACACCACCACTAAATTGGCGTCTCGGACGTGTTACCAGACTTTTCCCTGGACCAGACGGCATATCCCGAGTCGCAGACATCAACACCACCAAGGGCAGCGTGCGTCGATCTCTAGTTCGTCTGTGTCCTCTACCTACGTGTGAAGATTTTCAAGGTTGAAGATCTACGTTCTTCAACGGGGGGAGCTTATGTACGCGCCTGCTCATATTTTGAGAGCAATTCATAATTGTGTGTTTTGCGTCGCAGGCATTTTATTTTTTTTATATAAAATAATTTGGCGGTAGGTGGTTGGGCCAGAGAAAAATTTGTACTCATCATTTCGGCTCCGAAAAAGAAAGTTGTAATTAATCAAAATTATACGTATTCAAGTTATCCATGAGTTTTTCTTAAAGAAATTCCAATCTTGTGCGTAAACAGGTATAAAGTATTATATTATAAGTACTAACAGGTAAATTCCATCACTTGATAAATAGGAACATGGTTCTCACATACTTACAAATATTGCAAACATAGGTAAATTTCTTAATTCAACAACATCAACGGGGCAAATGTGTAAACTCCAAGCTGTTACTGGAAAATTCTAACCGAAAAACCCAATAACATTTTTCCTAACCCAGCCATCGAGCCCAGGACCTCATGCTCAGCAGCCACTAGTCCAACGAGCCAGTTCGACGAGAGAATAAAACCTAAACAACTAACTAAATATGAAGAGAAAATAAACTTTGAAACTATTTCCTAATGATTTTCTTATATCCAAGGACACTGTTTTTGAATGAATATTTATAAGTATTCAAATTGTTATGTTCCGATACAGTTTTTAAATAAAAATTAAGATAGTAATGTAAGAAAGTTAGTGAACAGCTGGTTTGTAATGTTTTGTTAAGTATGCATTAATTTACATTGTAAATAATATCAACCTTACTGTCCCACTGCAGAGCTAAGGCCGCTTCTCATAAAGAGAGGAAACGAGGATTAAGCACCTGACCTGCCTTTATTGCTCGAGGCGGGTGATTGGCGATTTCATATTTATCGAAATGAACTATATGCCCTGCACCCGAATTGCGTGTGTCTAATTTAACAGCACAGAGCACACTCATCATATCAGCCGATAGACGTCCACTGCTGGACATAGACATCCCCCAAGCGTCGCCACATTGACCGGTCCCGTGCGTATCGCAACCAGCGGATCCGCGCAACCTTCACCAGGTCATCGGTCCACCTGGTGGGAGGCCTTCCAACGCAACGTCTTCCGGTTCGCGGTCGCCAATTCAGAACCTTTCTGCCCCATCGGCCATCCTTTCTGCGAGCATTTTGCCCTACCCACTGCCACTTAAGTTTGGCAATTCTTCGATTCTCTTGCGGATCTCTATATTTCTGATTCGATCACGCAAGGAAACTCCGAGCATAGCCCTCTCCATTGCCCTTTGCGTGACTGTAATCTTTCTGATTAGGCCCATTGTAAGCGACCACGTCTTGGAGCCATATGTCATCACTGGCAACACACACTGGTTATAGACTTTCGTCTTGAGACACTGTGGTAAGTTGGACGAGAAGATACCGCGCAACTTTCCGAACGCGTTCCTTTCAGAGCACACTCCTTCACTTTCAATTTGGTAACTCAACAATTTTTCATTGCGTGTTTTACACTGTCAAGAAAACGGATTTTTGAACATATGATGCAAGGGTAACAATCCGTAGCCTACTCTTTGAACTAACAAACTTAGGGTGCAGGATTTTCTCACGATGTTTTCTTTCACCGATGTCAGCAATGTCGAAGATAAACTCAGGCAGCACACTTGCTCGCATTTGAACCCACAACCTCCAAGCACCCGAGGAGGTTTTAGCCAGTGGCCAATTGTGGTAATTTCACTGCTATTAGACAACTTGCCAAGTGAGTAGTTTCATGTGTTAGCAAGTTTCGAAACATACGCTTTCAAACAAAGAATTTTTAAAATCGGTCCAAGATTGACGGAAATATAGGTGAACATACATAAAAAACGAACATAGAACCTCCTCCTTTTGGGTAAGTCAGTTAAAAGGGATGAGGTTGGAATGAGTAAGCTGATGGTTCTAATACAGCTCTTTGTCTTTAAGTGAGAAATGCGCTCGCTCTCTTTAAATTCCTAAACATTCTACGGCACGCGCCTACTCAAAAGTGAATAGCACGTGGGCTGTGTGTGTAATTGCTCTTATAATATGTTTCTCAAAGGCGCGCCGCGGGGCATATATAACGCACTTGACACTAAGACCAGATGTTTATACGTCCCGATGGACTAGTGGACGCAAACGCAAAGCGTGGTGTCTTTGGTTCAATTACCAGGTCTGGCAAAGTGGATTTTCTATCCGATTTTTTCAGTAATAATCCGGAATCTAAATTTGTGCTCAGTTGATGTTAATAGGCTCGTGGTTCCCCCTTTTATTATGGGACTTAAACATAATTGTCGATATGTGTGTTATAGGTAAGGCCTTACCCTTCGCGTAGACGTGATGCTATATTACAAAGTATGACAAAAAGAACGAAAGAAGAAAGTCGATTTGATGGAAGTTGATTTTGATTAACTTTTCATGTCAAGCTTTATAAACATTGTAACAGAACCCTAAAACAAGATGGCGGACACAAACTTCAATCATTACCCCCTACACTTGAATACCATCATCGCTCCATAAAATCTCATAAAGACCGAATTCACTCACTAAAAAATAAGGTACGAAAAAATGGCGGCCCCAGCCGCCTTTATAAATCAAATTCGATATAAATTGTAGAATCAAAGTCAATAATCTGAAGTTATGAGATAACTTTATGATAGGACTGATCGTAATTAAAAAAATGAGCGAAAAGTAGATGGATTTCGAAAACTTTCGCGGTATGTCATTGCGCCCTAGAGGGCAGTTGGTCCTTGATTTGGAAAATAGTATGAGCTATGTGATTTTGAACGGTTTTTGAGCCAGACAAAAGAGACCACTTACTTGGTACCTTTTGAAGGGGTTGTCCCTCTGTTTCTTCTAGAGCAGAAATGCGTCTGAGCAAGTCGTTGATTACGTTCGGTTACCGAGACATTTGCGAAAAACATTAGATTAGATTATTGTAGTTCGCAATCAGACATTCAATTTAAGAAAACTTAAAAAACGCGATGATAAGAAATACTGATTGTCTGACATATTCAAGTCACATATTAGAAAAAAGTATTTAACCTGTCTTAGTATTTATGCATTCGAGATTTCTATCTGACCAGGGGGGTGACCATAAGCAAGAGCTCTTAGAGAAGGGTTATTTTTAACCTTACTCTAAGAGCTTATGGTCACCCTCTGGATACCAAATAAAACCCCAATTGGTGTCTGTTTAATCTCAAAAATTAAAGGGGACTGTCATCCGGCAGCCGTATTGCGTAAGTGCGCTAAGAGTTTGAACTCTATCCAAACGACCAAATCGGCCAATCACACTAGATGGAAATCTACATCGAGTCATTCATCTCGCATGTTCATCGTTCATCCCGAATTTAGAATTTGATGTTGAGATTTTTCTAAATTAATCAAAATCAAACATTCTTTATTCAATTAGGCCATTAAGCGCCACATTTGAACGTTGAAAATTAAATTAAAAAGTAATAATAATTGATTCTACCGTATATACCACAATGTAGCTTGTTATGGAAAAGTATGGACAAGAAACTCCACACTTACTCTTTTAGATTTTTTTCTTTTTTTAAATATTTAGTTACATATTGTTCTTGTTGGAAAAATACATTTATGTGAGAATGACGTAAAAAAAAATTCGTGCACGTAAAAGCATCTAAAGTAAAACGAAAAATTAAAAATACAATAAATAGGTAATTAAAAACAGGCCGAGGCAGCTAAGTTATAACCAATCCCAACTGATGGCGCCCGTTCACGAACATGACACTTGGATCAGCACCACCCAGGTCAACCATCATGAAGGGTACCGAATGATCCAACACATGTGCCACCATCAGAGAGACATTAGAGAGAAATGGTAGATTTACAGTTGGTACATAGTACTCACATATGTGCTGTGCAGTTATTTAACACTAAAATAAATTGAGTTTATACAACACAAATATATTCAATATATACAATCTTCAGCAGGTCCAACAATACTTCAGAACTTTTCTGCTTATCACTTGTTTTTGTGCCCTAGTGGCTGTGGAGCAGGACTAGCGTTGAGCCAAGCATTTTTATCAGTGATGTAATCCCCCAGCCTATATATGCCTGCCTGCTTAGTGCTGCGTTTTATACAAGTTTTGAATTTCGCCTCATTCAGTTCTAGAATGTGGGGAAGCATTTTATTGTAAAATTTTATACAGTACCCCATAAAAGATGACGCTACTTTAGAATTCGCAATTGAGTAAACATATACAATTGCATGACAACCAGTTTGGCTTTCGACCTGGGTTGTCCACTGAAACTGCGATTTTGGGATTTAAGCACGCTGTGGAGTACTATACAAGCCGTAGCACGGCGGTGTATGCCTGTTTCCTCGACCTATCGAGTGCTTTTGATTTGGTTTCCTACGACACTCTTTGGATGAAGCTAAATGATGCTAACTTACCACCTGAAGTAATTAATATTTTAAAATTTTGGTACGGGAACCAGGTCAACAGTGTTAGGTGGGACGGGGCGTATTCGAGTTCATATGGTTTGGAGTGTGGTGTGAGACAGGAGGGTCTAAGTTCTCCCACTCTCTTTAATCTGTACATGGACCAGTTGATTGTGGAGCTGAGCAGCACCTGAGTCGGATGTTATATTGATGGCATATGCGTCAACAACATTAGCTACGCAGATGACATGGTGCTGCTCAGTGCCTCAGTCTGTGGCCTTAGAAAGTTGGTGAGTCTGTGTGAAAGTTACGCCAGTGCCCACGGCCTTTTGTATAATGTGCGGAAGAGTGTCGTTATGGTGTTTGAGGCTGCTGGAAAATATCCAGAAACGGTACCTGATGTTAAAATTAATGGTGTACTTTTGTCGAGGGTACAGACCTTTAAGTACCTTGGGCACGTATTGACCGCTGGCCTCAGGGACGATGACGATATTGAGAGAGAGCGGAGGGCGCTGTCGGTCAGAGCGAATATGATTGCCCGCAGGTTTTCACGTGCTTCTGCGGGGGTTAAGAGGACTCTGTTTAGGGCCTTCTGTACCTCGTTTTACACCTGTAGCCTGTGGGTTCATTTCACAACTCGTACACAACATTTCAAAAATCGTACAGCGCCCTTCGCGTTCAGTATAATAATGCCTTCAGGGTGCTGATGGGGCTGCCTCGCTTCTGTAGCGCATCAGGGATGTTTGCGGAAATGCGCGTTGATTGCTTTTATGCATTGATGCGTAAAAGATGTGCATCCTTGGTGCGCAGGGTGCGGGCCAGCTCCAAACGGCATCCTGGCCATGATTGCTGACAGGCTGGACTGTATTCAAATGAATCGTTGCTCCAGTATTGCAGCTGGAATGCTGAAGCAATGATCATTGAACCTTTGTGAAATTGTAATAGTTGTTAAAATTGCTACTAACATAGGTATAAGTTTGTATTGTTACTAACACTATTCTTATGTATGTTTAGGTTTAAGTTATTTTATATGGGCCCTGTAGCCTGAAATAAATGGATTAATAATAACAATAAGGCTGTCAGTACTCAACTGCCATATTCTGCAATCGCCACCACGCAAGCGGTTAGAAAAAGCGCGCCAATGCGTAGTTGTTCTCGCTTCGCCGCCAGATGGCGTGCATGAGATTTGTTTTGACGTCCGTACTATTGACTAAACCCGACATATAGGTCATATTATGTGATAAAATTATCTTTATTGGAGGCTTGTCAAGCTTACAGCAAGTGTGTAGCCTAAAAGAAATTGGAAAGTAAAAGACTGGACGAAAATAAAACAGTATGCAATCCGGCAATTTAACTTCAATAAGTAAATGGCGTTTCCAGTCCAAAGGTTTATGGATCGCTAATTCCTTTGCATCCGACCAATGAAATTGGACTTTTTATTTCTCATTGATTTACATTTTTTGTGTAAAGTCTTATACTTCACTGAGTTTAGTGATGGATATTTTTGGAAATGAAGGTCAAATTGTGTTGTTTTTAGAAGGGTTTTAATAGAAAAAAAACCTTGTGTATATTACTGTCTGGTTATTAACTGGCTTTAGTAGAATAAGCTAACAGTTTCAGCAGTTAATAAGAAGGCTTTAAATGCTGTTTGTAATCCTGAGGGTCTATATAAAGGGAAAATAGAATATCACTTAGTCTAGGCCAGGACTATACCTCCTCATCCCTCAGGATTAATATGTCTGAATTGACCAACTGGCAGTAAGTATGCGATCAGTCAAAGCTTTATTTCTTTTAACGCCTTTACTTTTTACTGTGACTTTGTTCCCTTCCAATATTCAGCTAGTCTTTTAACCCGGGGGTATCTTTATCTTTAAGGGACAAACATGCGCCTACCACTTATAAAAGAAGACCCCTCCTGAATAACACAATTATTATTTATTTATTTAATTAAGGACAACCAACAAAGCCTACATCAAAAAACACATGTTAAAGTTCTCATATTTTTACATTTTATAGTTATACTAGCTTCTACCAGCGGCTTCGCCTGCGTGTATTATACATATAAATCTTCCTCTTGAATCACTCTATCTGTTAAAATAAAACCGCATCAAAATCCGTTGCGTAGTTTTAAAGATCTAAGCATACATAGGGACAGACAGCGGAAAGCGACTTTGTTATACTATGTAAGGATTAAACAAAGGAGTAGGAAATGTAGAACAGTTTGAAAACAGATTTTACTTATTTATATTGATTGTTTCATAAATACAGGTTATTGTAACATAAAACCAGCATACAAATACAAATGAAAATACTCATGAATTAATGCTGGTTGCGCTTGAATAATCCAATCAATTTTGTTGGAAGTAGTGCCAACTAACAAAAATAGAAACAATATATTCCAAATCATTATGTTTATGTAAGTGAAAAAGACAAAAGAAAAAATTAACTACAATATTCTTTTCACTTTTGAGATAATGCCTTATGCAAGACAGACTTGACTTTATGTTGTCTTCAAATCGATAGTCCATTCCATGACATTTATTCAAAGCGATGCGACAAAATATCATAGCAAAGTCGATGCACCGATAACTAGTAATGTATTCGATTTGAACTTCGCTATTATGCGCATAATAAACGATCTGTTTGCAATACCATTATCAACCATTTTCCATCTTTTCAAAACTAGCAAGGGTTGACGAAAATTGTTACCTTGTTATTTCATACTAAACAAATTTTATAAAGAGACTAGCTGACCCGGCAAACTTTGTTTTGCCATAAAAACACCAAACATTCACCTACACTACCCTACCCTACCCTACCCTAACCTACCGGGTCTAAGGGGTATGAAAAATAGATGTTGGCCGATTCTCAGACCTACTCAATATGCTCACAAAATTTCATGAGAATCGGTCAAGCCGTTTCGGAGGAGTACGGGAACGAACATTGTGACACAAAAATTTTATATATAAGATTTTTCTTATGGCAATAATGCCAGGTAATGTAGGTAGGTATGTAGGGTACGGGTACGTAGATAGGTAGGTATGTAGGATAGGGTACGTGTATAGTTAGGTGGGTACCCATTTGACGGGAGCGAAGCCGCGGTGGACAGCCAGTCACTAATAAGTGTCATGAAGAGGTAAAATTATTTGTTAGTCAATAAGTATCTGGAAATACCGATCCCAAAGGGAAAATTTCTTCAATGATAAAACCACGGCTTCATTACATACTATACCACAGAAACTGTGTATTTTAAACCGCGATAAAAAGCATATGACACTCAACGAATGTGTAGCTTTATATCAGTGATAGATCCTTTTAAAAGGTTCAGTACTTCCCGAGATAATTCACTTAATAAAATCAGATCACTACACATTATAAAATATTAAACATCAAACTCAACATCAAACTAAACATCAAACTCAACATCAAACCCAACATCAAACATCAAACTCAACATCAAACTCAACCTCAAACTCAACATCAAACTCAACATCAAACATCAAACTCAACATCAAACTCAACATCAAACTCAATAACAAACTCAACATCAAACTCAACATCAAACTCAACATCAAACTCAACATCAAACTCAACATCAAACTCAACATCAAACTCAACATCAAACTCTACATCAAACTCAACATCAAACTCAACATCAAACTCAACATCAAACTCAATAACAAACTCAACATCAAACTCAACATCAAACTCAACATCAAACTCAACATCAAACTCAACATCAAACTCAACATCAAACTCTACATCAAACTCAACATCAAACTCTACATCAAACTCAACATCAAACTCAACATCAAACTCAACATCAAACTCAACATCAAACTTAACATCAAACTCAATATCAAACTTCTCTATTCCCCCGTCTCTATTTATCTGTCTGTGCGCGATGAACTCAAAAACTACTGAACAAATTCTCATGTGGTTTTCACCAATAGACAGAGCAATTCATTAGGAAGATCTGAATGTATAATTTGGTAAGGTTTTGTGTAAATTGATTGAAATATGACGATAATTGTTGAAAATTTCGGAAAAAGATAAGCTCTACTATCCGTACGAAGCCGCGCTGTTTCGCTAGTTTTATATAATGAAAGAAGAAAATCAACGGTTTTATTATAAATATCGCATTTTTATATGCAATGGATTGCTTCACGCGATGTGTAATGGCAACATTTCGGCCTTCGTCTCAAAATTTTAATTGGTCTGTACCTCAGAATACCATGTTGTGAGAAAATATCACCATTTAAGTCAAGAGTGAATAGATTGCTTTTAGTCAAGTGTGCTTCATCGTCGACCACATCATCACTTACCATCAGGTGAGATAGTGGCTAAACACGACCGCACTATCAATTAGGACCGAAGGAGTCGTGCTGTTACAAGTCCAGCCCGAGAACTAGCTTCCAATATTGCCAGATTTCATAAATATAAGCAAACAAATAATATATCCTCTTTATCATCGATATAACTTTAGATTACAATTCTCGACTAGATAAACAATGAACTACATCCCAATTATAAAGTGTGCAAACGGCTAACTGGCTTTTTGATTACAACTTCAAACTCAAAGCATTTAGTTACGAAAACTTCATGCAACATGAAGGTACACATACAAAGGCGGACTTTATGTCAGTTAAACTATTTATATATGTTCTTATGTATTTATATAATTTTATTTATTCGTATATCCTCGCACTGGAACATCATCATCATCATCAGCCTTTAACAGTCCACTGCTGGGCATAGGCATCTCCAATTGCACGCCATTTGATTAAATTTTCGGCAACTGGCATCAGACATCATGACATCTAGCTGCTACCAGCCACCCTGCTAAGTTCGTCGCTCCACCTATGCTAAGGACGTCCTACCTTACGTCTACCAGTTCGCGTTCTCTACTCAAAAACACGTTTATGCCAATGGTCATCGGTTCTACGACTTACATGGTCGGCCCATTGCCACTTCAGCTTACTTATTCTGTGAGCTATGTCGACAACTTTGATTCTCTGCCGGATCACCTCGTTTCGGATTCGATCCCTTAGAGAGACCTTAGATAGCCCTTTCCATAGCTCGCTGTGCAACTTTGAACTGATGATCCAGCCGTATTGCGAGTTGCCACGTCTCGGGATCGTAGGTCATAAGGGAGGACGCACTGATTGGATTGCCTTTCAGAAATTACACCGATGGAGCACAAACTTATACAATTATAGGTTTAGGTCTACTCACGACGTTTTCCAACACGACAACGTTATTGGAAAACGTCGTGATGGCCAATATTATCTTGGATAGTATATATATGAATTGAAAAAGTTACATTGGTACTTGCCCGCATTTGAACCCACGACCCCGAGCATGAGAGGTAAGGTCTTAGTAACTAGGCCACCACGGCATTTCAAGATCCACTAAGGTCGAACCATAGTGATTTTCAAAACAATAGCTTGGAATTCTTCACTCATGTGCTCAAGTTTTACTTACTGCCCAAACATACCACAGAGGAAGAAGGCGTTTTTTTTTTTGCGGATCAGCTTATGCAATGACGTCACATGTCGTGACATAAGGCGCAAGGCAGATATAAGGCTTAAGGCAGATAACAGTCTTCCGGAACATCGATGGTTTCGATAAACGCACATTCGTATACGGACACCTAATCAAAGCACGAAAACAGATTCATTTCTGATATTACATCGAGTTGCGTAAGGCTGGCAGGGAAAGGATTTTTCATTGAATTTTTATACTATCCAAAATTTAAAACAGTGGTGGCCCAGTAGATACAATGACGACTGTGTTACAATGATTTTCATTAGTACACCTACCAACGATTCTGATTTGCCGCGTTTACTGGTAAACATTTATTTACTTTTTGATCCTGTGGATGTGTATTTTTTCCGAATAAACGATTATTGTATAGAAGTAGCTGCGACTTAGGAGGAGCTCATGGCTAAATAATAACAGCCGCACGGGACGATCTTCAAGGTTAAGCAACGCTTGACGATGTCGGTCTGTGGATGGGTGACCATTTCAACATACCCTGTTTCCTCCGTGCCTCGGAAAGTACGCTAAGCCGTTTGTTCCCTGCTGTCATTTGAAGATCTTTGACAGTCGTTACGAGTAGTCAGAAGCTTGAGATCTGACACCAGTCTAGCCAAGGGGTACCGTGTTACCCAGTTTCTGGGTTATGGTGGTCAGATAGGCAGTCGCTCCATGTAAAACACTGGTACTCAGCTGAATCCGGTTAGACTGGAAGCCGACCCCAACATAGTTGGGAAAAGACTAGGCAGATTGATTGAGTAGCTGCGATTTACAAGTTGTAAGTCGTGGGTTCCAACCCAGCCAGGCACTTTACTTTTTCTAAATTATTTCAACACCACTGTTATCAAAACGGTGAACCAAAAATTCGAAGACATGTGACATCCACCAACGCGCATAGGGCCCGCGTGGTGGATTACAGCCCATTCAGCAGTGGGAACATTAAAAAGCTGATGATGAATAAAAATAATAATATATTGATAAACTGGATAGTCTCTTAGCAATTAGAGGAGCTCGCTAAATAATAAAATCCGCACATAAATGTTCAAGGTTCAGCAGCGCTTGCCAACAATGCCGACGTTGGTCCGTGTTGAATACCATGATTCATTCGTGCAACGGGCAGCAATTGTTGTTAACGGCTGTCTTTTTTCTGTCTCCAGTCTTGCCATAAAGATACAGCCGTCCGAACGTTTACATATACGCGTTTACCATATAAGAAACACGAAGTTTTAATGTCTCGCGCACACGGTCGCGCCCGAATATAGCCGACCGCGAGGCAAGTACGTTTAGGTGTAGTATGAACTATGTGCAACACGTTCAATCTGACTGTGCACCTGGTGCTGTGACGTGACGTTCGACTACTGAAAGTAGAAAAGTTATTCCCAAAGTAACGAAATTTTGTTTTGATATTAATACCAGGAAGAGCTGTTCTATATCAATAATTGAATCAGGTCATCTAGAAAATCCCACTAGTTATCAAAAGGAAGTTCATTCTGTAAATATTCTCTTGTACATTAAGGTTTATATTAATAAGTTTTGCTGCTGTACAACGTCGATACCAAAACCTCCAAAGAAAGTGGTTGATCTCCTTTGAACGACTGTCGTGCCGTCGACACGAAGATGTAGAAGAATGGTATTCGAACTTAATAAGTATTTACCAATAAAAGGAGGAATATAAGGAGTATATGAGGATCGTAGCAGGTGGCGTGCTGCAATTACTGCCTAACCCCATAGAAAAAACATGAGTGTATGTAAAAATATATTAAATAAACACCATACATTACTCATAATCAATTCCTCGTTTGACAGCCCTACACAAGATTCGGCAGCCATATTGCAACAATTCTAACATAGAGACGTTCACAAATATTATTATTACAATTTGTTGTGTTTTATGATATCTGCCATTGCTCGAGACTCGGATATAACGCTACATTCAATTACGAAGGAATTTGACGGGGTAACATTTTTAGGGTAGGTATGTTTGTTTTATAAGTAGGTGTTTTGTATATGCCTACTTAAATAAGACGTGGAAGGGAATAAGAGGCTTGTCAACAATTATAATATGCACTTAATGGAAACTTATAGGATGACTTCGTTGTCTGTCTAACTGTCTGTCGTTGAAATTAAGTTGAAATTAAAATCATATACTCAGGTCAATAACTCCTTGGAGCTGTGAAAAAATCAGACTTCAACGCAATGAGGGTTTTCAGGAAAATTCACGCCTCCAGTTGGCGCCACTTTGGCGAAAGGTCCTTCTCCTGAAAAAGGTAACGAATGACGGTAACATGACGTTTACTTCAATTTATCTAATGACCTGGACCTTACGTCTCAGTGCTGCCACCTAGTGCACATCATTTCAGAAAACCCTCCGCATATTTTACAAGGGCATCAAAACCTATAGGGTATTTCCAGTTGATGTTCACTTATATCAAAAGTAAAGAAAAAGTCTGAAAGCTGCAGTAGTTATATCACAAAAAATGCAATCATAACCTTAATTACAGCTAGTAAACTGATTGCGATGTATGGGGACAACAGTTTTACAACGGAAACTTTTTCATGTTTTTCTGAACGGATAATTAAATCACCTGCAGGGTTCTGTGCGTGTTCCGACACGTAATTGGCCGGTATAAAAAATACCGGCCAATTACAATTATATTTAGTAACCACGGAGTTTTTGCCAGTTCTCCTCCAAAGGAAAATACCAATTGGCATCATGCACAGTTTCTGAGGTATCAAAAGTGCCTCAAAGAGACGTCAGCAAAACTGACGGGGTCCGCTATGACCGAGTTACCGCGGTCCTGGCACAAGCAACTGAAGGAACACGGGTGGGTTTTACTCAGCGAAAGTCTGACAGGCCCTGGACCTGTTATTTCGTTTTTAAATTTAATTAAATTTACCATAGCAATGTATTGTTTTTTGTACACCGACTTTTTTAGACAAGCAGTCATTTTGAAGTGCGAATTTTTTATTAAAAATTAGGGTATTTTTTTCGATATTAAGTCAAAATAAGGTGAAAACTTCACTTACTTCACCGTTGTCTTGGGGGACTTCAACGCGAAACTGGGCAAACGAAACGAGGATGAGCTGCAAGTGGGGCAATTTGGAGTTGGACGTCGGAACCATCGGGGTCACCTACTGGCCAGTTTTATGGAGAAGGAGGGCCTCTACATGATGAACTTCTTCTTCAGAAAGCGTGAGCACAGGAAGTGGACCTGGCAAAGCCCCGATGGTGCAACTAAAAACGAGATCGACTTCATAATGTCAACCAAGAAGCAAATGTTCAATGATGTCTCTGTGATCAACTCTGTGAAAACCGGGAGCGATCACCAATTGGTAAGAGGCACATTGAACATTAATGTCAAGCTTGAAAGGTCTCGACTGATGAAGTCCACGCTCCATCTAGCACAAATCCAGGTCCCAACAAAACGATACTTTATTAAGCGGATGTATCGCGTAGTACGACTGCTGCTTCTTGCGATGAGTTACTGATTAGACCAGGGCTGGGGCCTTTGAAAATGGTTTGGCAGGTTTTAAGTCGAAAACCTATAAGGTAGTTCCAGTTGACCTAGAATCACGAAATTTGGCAAAGAGTAAGGTCTTAACAGCACAAATAAAGGAAAAATTCAGAAAAAAATATGAAATTGGAAATTAAGGTAAATTATAGTACTTACAAGTTTTCGCGAAAATCTTAATTTGCTCATATCTTTATAACTTAGCCACCAATAAAATTATACCAATTTTATTATGGCGGTATAATTCAAATTCTTAAAACTTTCTTTCGAGCGAAGACTCCTATAGGGTTAGTGACAATGTGCATTAAAACTAAGTATTAGTAAACAAAACGATACGGTGACACATGTAACTGACAGCAGTGAACTACGAGTATATACGGACAGTCCAGTCTGTCAGCAATCTTTTTCAGAACCCTTGTAACGCTTCTTACTGGTTTGCCTACCTACTAGGTAGCTAGAGGGTATTAATGGAAAAACCAACTGAAGGTTAACAAATTTTATTAGACCTCAGGGTCGGGGTTGTCACTCGCGGTCCGAAGTACGTTGCGTAGCCACAAAGTAGTGTACCACTGGCCTTAGCGTTAGAGGCTTCCGGCGATGTGCAGGAACAGTACAGTTTCCACTCGGGGGTAGATCCCGGGAAGCTGTGGTGCAGAGGAGATGGGTAGGTAGTCACGTAGCTCGGCGACACGGAGTAGACAGCTAACACTGCGTTGGAGTAGGCCAACACACGCGCTTGGTAGTATGAAGCCGATCTGAAGGCGGGGTAGGAACCCTGGAATTCATTTCCAGACGTGTTAGGCTGTAGTGTGGGTGTCATAGAACTATGTCTATGTTTGTATGTGTAAGTAGCCTAAGTCTATATATTCAATGGTTTGCTAATAAACACGAGTATTATACATCAATTCGTGTACTCAATTACACCTATCCCTACATGGCGACCCTGCCTTCGGGCAAGCCGCGCATAATGGTCGTGTCGCGTTACAACTGGCTTCATTATTAATTGGTGCGAAATTGTTAAGAAAGGCAAAATGTGTCAATCATATCAGACCAAAGAAGAGGTTTTTCTAGCTCAAAACGCAGCTGGTGCTGGCAATAGTGCGAATTTGCAAGAAATTGGGCAACATTTGAACATCCAGACTATTATGACCACAATAATTATCTGTTTCATGGGCAGTGCTTCTATACTTGGGATTTAAGGCATATAAAAAATGCCATACTCGTTGGATGCGTCAGGAGATCAACCACCAGGCGTTCAGGGGCATGCGATTGTCCGGACGAGGTCGCGGCCAGGCCACTCCGAAAGCAGCAGAAAGTGAATGTCAGTGTAAATCAGTGAACTAAAGTGATTGTGTACGCAAGATATTCGGGAAGAAATTAAGTTAAATGTACTGTTATGTAGAGACTGTTTAAGACAAATTCTAAAGTATGCAGTGACGTCAAAATCAAAACGATTAAAATAGTGTCTTATGGCTAAGAAATTTGATAACATATACAGGGTGTTTGGAAGGGAGCTGTACATACGCCTAGGGTAGAAACTAGGGATAGTCTGCTACCTACCCCCGCCCATTATATTGACCTTGGCCTCAAGGTTTTTTTTTAATTTATTATTATTTTTTATTTGACTTTTTTATGATTTTTTGACTAAAACTACCTGTAGCTCAAAATCTATCCATGGGACCGGTCGGCTAATGGTCTTGTTTTAATCGTTAGAGTCTTAGAGTCCTGCAAAAAATTATTTTACACCAGAAAATTGTGGAGAAGAAAAGTTATGGGGCCTGAAGTACCGTAGTAAGGTAAAGAAATAATTTTAAGGGCAACTTTCTATGGGGTTTAAAAAAAAACTAACAGGGTTGGAGTTCTTCTGATTTTTTTAAAACATCCTCAGTCCATGCCCTTTCTAACGATATGCTAAAAGTGTAATTATCACTTTTAGTTTTAAAGTTATTAATTAATTTCCGCAACTAGGGCACTTCAAGCAAAAATTTCAACTAATGAAAATTAAATGTGTTCGATCCACTGACCTCTATTATACAAGTACGCTGGACTAAACATACTATATGAAATGACAGTTGATTTTTGTGCTGATTCAAAGCGCCCCGCTCGAGCGTATCAGGAACTAAAATTGACACATTTAGAGATAGGATACTACCGATATTTCTAAAAATTAGGTAATACTAATATATTTGACTGGAAATATTATAATATTGTAACTAATATATCAGTATTAGTGATATTTTTAAATTACACTAATATCAAAATAGTAGTCTTGGCAAGGCGTATCACTCATTTACTGTATTGACATCTCGTAGTATGTTGGAACCACAGATTACCTCCCAATAGATACCGCATGCCTACTGTTTTGTTTGATTCCGAGTTCACCAAATTTGGCGGAAGGCACGGGTTGCGCGGGGAGTGACAAGTGCGCCGTGATTGGCTATTCAAGGTCACGGTACATGTTGTAGTGACGGGTCATGCGCATTAAATGTCGATAAAATATCGATATTTGTCAAACAGAATGGTATTTTATGTAAAATTTCTTAACTGACGATTTTATAATTACTTTAATAATGATAAAGAAAAACATCGATCGAGAAAAGATTTAGATTTTGGCCGAAAGTGATTTAATTTAATAGTAATCCTATGTAAACAGGACCACTCTGAGCTCTGGTTATGAGTAGAGCACAATTAGTTCAAAGTAAAAATAAACTAATTTGTTAATTTTTAAATAATCAATTTTAATAAAATTATTTTATTCTCCTATATACCTAATTTAACATCGATAATCGATACTTTTCGATAAGCGAAAAACGTATTGTTCTCAACATTTTTACTTCTGTGGGAAAAAGATAGCAATATAATAATTCCATAAGAGTGAAAGGGACTTTCACAAAAGACATCAACGAGCGCTACTGTAAAGTGTGCAATTTTGATTTGTTAACCATTATAACTTGACCTTTCTTAGATTGGTCAATATTTATTACTTTGCCTACTGGTGGAATGATATCCCATCTTTTTTTGAACTTGAAGGGCTGGTTGATTTTCCACACCATTTTACTGCACATTTCGTCATTTTTTTAAGGCAAACCGTTGATAACTATTTTTTAAACAGAATTAAAACTAGAAATCGCTTGCGTCCCTACAGCTCTAATGTCTGGTCGATACTAAAGAGATCATACCGTGTGCTGAGTTATATCAGCCTAAGTAGGCTGATGTGTGGTGCGCGTAAGTTGTCTTATATGCGGAATCTATTTTGAGGTAATCTGTGGTTGGAACTAAATATCACATATTGGTATTGGTGATGAATGTTAGGTATATGAATGCCTAATAATCAGTAATAATATGTTCAAAAGCGATGTGTAATACTAAATTCTGGAATCATCATCATGATCATCCACAGCCCGACTTCGCCCACTGCTGAGCACAGGCCTCTCTCTTGTACCAATCACCACGTTCCTGAGCCTGGAATTAATTCTGGAATAATATCATGATAGTTATAATTATATTAACAAATGTTTTGAAGTCAAATAATTTATTATCTGCATCTGAAAGAGAGTTAAAGTCTTCACCTTGCTGGAATGCGATACCACTCTTATTTGCACCTTAACACTACAGAGACAGGATCTCAGCGATGATAGCGAGAAATACGTCCGTTGTAAATGATTATCCATCTCATTTATTATTATTATTATATAAATGATGTTCCATTCACGAATCCGATGGGCATACAACTAGTGTACTTGAGCGAGGAGATACTTGCTCACATGTGATAGTTTTTAGGATAAGTTGTTATCCTAACCCCATATTTAAATCTCACTGATCTGACAGTAATGCGCTATAACTTTACTAGCACGCTATCCACTGGTTTATAGCTTGCAATCTGACTGAAAATATTTTTTAGTAACCTTTACAGCAATTATTCTATTACTTAAAAATTAATCATAATAAAAATAACTGGTTTTTTCTCTCTTACGTATTAAATTATTCTCACGATCGATAAAACCCATAAAAGTATTTTACCGAAAGCTGTGTCCCATCTCTAATATTAGTTCCATGCGACTCTCACTTTAATTCACGTTGCTATCAGCGCCAAAATGGCGATAATCAAATGTCTTCATTTTGTCATCGATAGTATGAAGTCCAGTGTACAATGTATGATAGAGGTCAGTGGTTCGATCGTAAAAGGATGGCAAATGAAACAAAAAATTTGGTAATGACTAATGTCATTAAATTACAAATTTTAATTAATTACTAATTTTAATTAATTACAAATTTTGTTCAAATTGATGACCATTGACCTGTAAACATGCTCGGCACCTCTTCCTCATCTCCACGGTCACCGTTCTAAGCAGCAGTTCCTCGCGCATTGTATCGAATGCGGCGTGGATCCTGTTAATTAGAACCTCCCTTGTTGGTACTTCTTCTGCGTACACCAACTCTTTCGCCCTTCCCCAGACGTAGAAGTCGAGTGGGGTAAGGTCAGGCCACCTTGGGGGCCAGGGAATTGGCCCACCCCGACCAATCCAAGAATTAGGAAAGCAGTTGTCCAGAAGCTCCCTCACTGCTAGGCTCCAATGAGCAGGACAGCCGTCGTGCTGGAAGACTATGGGCCGATCTTCGTCAAACACTTCTTCCGCTAAATCAGGCAAATCGTTTTCGAGGAAATCTAAGTAGTTTTGCCCGTTTAGGTTGTCTGGCAAAAAGTGCGGCCCTATCAACCGATTACCGATGACGCCTGCCCATACGTTCACGGAGAACCTTCGTTGAAAACCTCTGTGCCTCTTGACTCTCGGGTTTTCATCTCTGGGTGCCCAGTGATGGAGATTGTGGTAATTTACAATTCCTTCCTTGTCAAACTTGGACTCGTCAGTCCAGAGAATACTCCGTAAAAAATTAATATCTTCCACGTCCGTATGGAGCAAGTGGCGGCAAAACTCCACCCTTCTTGCATAGTCGTTATCCTCTAAGCCTAAAACAATAAAAATATCAACGTTAGCGGTTTCCTTATGAATTAGTAGCTATGTAACATTGATTGCTATCTCTGTCTTTCCATTTCTCTCTCTCTCACACACATGCTCATGTTAATTTAAAAATTGCCTATGAAATTCACATGCTAGTTCATTACATAAGAGCTAAAAACAAAAACTTTATGTAAAAAATTACCTTGAACAGGGGTGTAGTGGAAAGGATGACGTCCATTTTCGCGAAGAACCGACCAGACTTTCCACACGCTTAAACCAAGCGTCCGGGCTACGGTTCTTACGCTTCTGGTCGGATCTTCCTCAAATTCAGCCAATATGCGTTCTTCCGCAGCCAAATTTGGTTGAAATCTGTTCACGGCTGGTTCCCGGAAATTTAAATTTCCGGTTTTTCGCAGACGCCGATAAGTTGAGCCAAACGTTTGGTGGTTAGGCACTCGCCGGTTAGGATACCGTTCTTGATAAATCCTCCGTGCCTCGCGCCCATTGCAATCAGCCATTCCATACACCACCAGCATGTCGGTGTACTCTTCACTGGTAAATCCAGCCATTTTGCCAACAACAAGGTAACAAATAACAAAACTTAACAAAAACGAAGTAATAACAAACTCAACAAAATTAACGAAAACAGTGGAGCGTCGTAACGGCAAGTACGTAAGTTAGCTAAGATGGGTAAATCTCGACTGACTAACAAAGACCCCAACGAGTTACCTGCCCGGCCCCGTCGACCCAAGAGCGAAAGAGACATGACATGACATGTTTTGTCTCTTACATGTTGCTCTCGTGTAAGAGTGAGACAACAAATTTGCCAACTGTAGGCCAAACTGGTTTAAATTCTGGAAATTACATTTGTCTTACAAATGTCGACTCGTGGTGGTAAAAGTGCCCTAGTTGCGGAAATTAATTAATAACTTTAAAACTAAAAGTGATAAATACACTTTTAGCATATCGTTAGAAAGGGCATGGACTGAGGATGTTTTAAAAAAATCAGAAGAACTCCAACCCTGTTAGTTTTTTTTTAAACCCCATAGAAAGTTGCCCTTAAAATTATTTCTTTACCTTACTACGGTACTTCAGGCCCCATAACTTTTCTTCTCCACAATTTTCTGGTGTAAAATAATTTTTTGCAGGACCCTAAGACTCTAACGATTAAAACAAGACCATTAGCCGACCGGTCCCATGGATAGATTTTGAGCTACAGGTAGTTTTAGTCAAAAAATCATAAAAAAGTCAAATAAAAAATAATAATAAATTAAAAAAAAACCTTGAGGCCAAGGTCAATATAATGGGCGGGGGTAGGTAGCAGACTATCCCTAGTTTCTACCCTAGGCGTATGTACAGCTCCCTTCCAAACACCCTGTATAATGAGTTACGCAAAATACGTATATATTTAATTAAAATAGGTCCTGAGCGAAGATTAGAATCTAAGGTATGTAGTAGGAAATTAGAAGAATCGATAAATTTATTTTATTCGTTTAAAAATTATTGTAAAGAAATAGAAGCTAACGTAAGACTTCAAAAATGAGGAGTTAATACTAATAAATGAGTTACGTTATAAGATAGATGAATTATTCGTAGAAATAAAACAGTTATGTGAAAAAGGAAGTAGTTACAGTAACTCAGAGTTAGAAAGTTTAAGTGAGGACGAAGGAAAAATAGCTAAAATGGCCAAATTTGATCTTAAGATAGCACTGAATTTGTTGCCCGTCATGACAAGTGACGAGTTAGGTATTAAGCAGTTAATCGATGGGATCGATTATTACAGTTCTATTTTAGATAGTCAGTCGCAAGAACAATTAATTACATTCGTTTTGAAAAGTCGATTGTCTCAGGCTGCAAAATTGAAATTAGCATCAAATTATGACTCAGTTAAGGATCTATTACACGATATGCGGGTTCAATTATTGCCAACAAAGTCTGCTACGGCAATACAGAGCAAACTACATTCTTTCTGCCAAAAGCAAATGTCAATTGATGAGTACGGAAAAGCCATTACTGAGATGTTTGTGGACTTGACGATAGCGCAATCCGAAGGGAAATCCAGTAATTACCAGGTATTGAAACCGCTTAATGAGAAACAAGCCATCAAACGGTTTGCCGACGGATTGCGAAACCGTCGATTAAGCACTATCATAGCCGCAAGAAATTTTGAATCCCTCAAAGATGCAGTTCAAGCAGCAGTGGATGAAGAGACTTCGATGCCTTCGACTTCATCAGGTGAGATTATGGCTTTTAATCAAAACAATCGACATAATTACAGGCGTGCTTCTAATAATTATTTTAGAGGTCAGCATGGACGAGCGTTTAGAGGCCGCTCAAACCAGGGTCAAATGAGTTGGGGTGACCGTAATGAGACCATCCAGGACCCAGGGCGTGGTCGTGCACCACGAGGATCGTGGCGGAATTCGAGAAGATCGAATCGAGGTAGGTCTTCTTTTCATAATAACCGAAACAAGTGGACACGTAATTCGGAAGCTATGCATATTATGACCGAGGATGCACCTAAAAATGAAGAATCCAAAAATCAGTTTTTTCGTGCCTAAACATTATATTTTGTCATGTGATAATAACATGGTTGTCGAGTTTTCTGTAAATGGTAGCCCATTCCGATGGTTACTTGACTCGGGTGCGTCAATTTCAGCCATCAAATATAAACATCTTGTCGAACAAAATATTCCATGCCATTTAGAGAGTATTGAGATTAATGGACTTGGGGGCAAAGTTCAATCTTTAGGTTACGTTTATTTAGACTTAGTAACAGATTATGCAACGTTTAGGCATAAGTTTATTGTTTTTAATTCCTTGCCATGTAAGGCGCATGGAATCATCGGTGACGACTTCTTGCGAAAACATAAAGCGTTAATAGACTACAAGAATAATATAATTAATTATACAAACTAATATAAAAGAAGAATGTGTAGTTTGTACTTCTGAATGCAGCGAAGGTGTTTTTATAGCTAGCACCTTAGTAAAGCCCACTAGTGGAAAAATACCTGTAAGAATACTTAACACAACTGAGAATGAGTTAACTCTAGATAAAATAGACCCCATTATACACAGCGCGTCGGATTACAATATTTGCAGTTTTGATAAATGCGAAAAAAATGCGGCCCGCGTTAAAAAAATGTTTACACTGCTGAATATAAAACATTTAAATGAAGAAGAGCAGATAACAATTGAAAAAGTATGCGCCAAATATGCTGATATATTCTTTTTACCGGGGGATAAACTGACAACTACGCATATTTATCAACATTCTATTCGCGTAAAGCCTAATGCAGAGCCCGTATTTGTTAAACCATATAGGTTACCTCATTCACAGAAAGATGAGGTACATAAACAACTCCAAAATATGATAGCCGACGGCATTATAGAGCCATGCGTAAGTGATTGGTCTAGCCCAATTTTGCTGGTACCCAAGAAATTAGACGTTAATGGACAAAAGAGGTGGAGATTAGTTATTGACTACCGCAAACTGAATAATAATATTGAAAATGATAACTTCCCTCTTCCTAACATTACAGAAATTTTAGACTCGTTATCAGGATGCATCTACTTCTCACACTTAGATCTCCATCAAGCATATTATAATGTAGGTTTAGACCCCAATAGTAGGAAATATACAGCATTTGGTTCTGGGCAATATCAAATGACTAGGATGCCCATGGGGCTTAAAACAAGTCCTAGCTCATTTTCAAGGATGATGACAATGGCAATGGCAGGTCTTAATTTTGAAAAGTGCCTCGTCTATCAAGACGATTTAATTGTGTATGGAAGTTGTCTCAGTCAACATAATAAAAATTTAATTGACGTTTTTGAAAGACTTTGGAAAGTGAATCTTAAATTGAATCCGTCCAAGTGTGTATTTTTGAAAAAGGATATGTTATATTTAGGTCATGTGGTCTCTGGCAACGGAGTTTTACCAGACCCGGACAAAATTAGTGTTATGCAAAATTATCCCATTCCAAAAACGGCAGATGAGGTAAAACGCTTCGTAGCGTTTGCCAATTACTATAGAAAGTTTATTAAAAATTTTGCAGATATAGTTCACCCCTTGAATAATTTGAGTAGGAAAAATGTAACATTTAAATGGGATAAAGACTGCCAAGTGAGCTTTGATGCATTAAAACAGCGTTTGATAACCGCCCCAGTTTTGCAATACCCATGTTTTTCTAGTGACAATATATTCAACCTACAAACAGATGCATCAGGATACGCGTTAGGCGCCGTATTGTCTAATCGGGATGGAAGGCCAATTGCTTATGCAAGCAGAAGTTTAAATAAAGCTGTAAGAAACTATCCCACTATAGAAAAAGAATTATTAGCTATAGTGTGGAGTATTAAACATTTTCGTCCATATTTGTATGGTCGCAAATTTAAGATTTTTACAGACCATAAACCTCTAATTTATTTATTCAATTTGAAGGATCCTTCTAGTAGATTATTAAAGTTTAGATTGGTTTTGGATGAGTACGATTTTGATATCGAATATGTGCCAGGTAAAAGTAATGTGGCTGCAGACGCATTATCGAGAGTATGTGTGTCATCGAAGGAACTGAAAGAAATGCATGAGTGTGTTGTAAACATTATGACTAGAGGACAAAAGCGGAAGTTATTGGAGAGCAGTTCTTCGGAAGATATGGTTAACACAGACATTTGGCCTGATCAACCAAAAGTTGTGGAAACTCATAGTAAGCCGAAGGACTCTGTTGAGATACGATTTGTAGATAGTAATAATTGGGCTAAATTAAGAGACGAAAATAATAATGTAAGGTTAAGTAGTCAGAATACATTGTGTTATGTGCCGGCTCGGATGACATTGTTTATAAACCCAGCATCCCGATCGCAGATGACGCCAGCCGCATTTGCGAGGGAGTTCAGGGAATATTGTAATATTAATGATATAGAGGAGATATATTTCATTAAAAATGGCACAAATAATTATTTTATTGAGAAGTTGATATCCGAGGTAAAGAAAGATGCAAAATGGTCCGAACCAAGGTTATGTGTATTAAAAGACGTAGAAAGAATAGATGACAAAGATGACAGAAGAGTCATAATTAACGACTTTCATCTTTTACCCACGAGTGGCCACGCGGGTATAAGACGGATGTTAAATAATATTCGTAAATATTATTTCTGGCCTAGCATGGAACGAGATGTCCATGATTTTGTGAAGAAATGTCATAAATGCCAGATTCAAAAATATAGCATATACAATAAAGAGCCGATGGTAGTGACGACTACTGCTCATACATCCTTTCAGAAGGTATATCTAGATATAGTAGGACCCTTAGATAAGGATAGGTATAATTTTTCGTATATTTTAACCACACAATGTGAATTATCCAAATATATTATCGCTTGTCCACTTGTTTCTAAAAAGTCAGAAGAGGTTGCAAAAGCCTTTGTAGAAAATGTTATCCTAAAGTATGGTGTTCCAAACACTATAGCGACCGATCGAGGAGCAGAGTTTATCAGCGCAACAATGACGGAGGTATGTAAATTACTAGATATAAAAAAGCTTAACTCCACGGCATACCATCACGAAAGTATTGGTGCGTTGGAGAATGCTCATAAACATCTAGGAGCATTCTTGAGAATCCAGACGGATAATCATCCTGAAACATGGAGTTCATGGTTACCCTATTGGTGCTTCTCATATAACACTTCGGTGCATAGTGCAACAAACCATACTCCATTTGAATTGGTATATGGGAAAAAATGTAATTTGCCTAATAATTTATCAAAGTCAATTGAACCACTTTATAATCATGAGAGTTACCCGCTTGAATTGAAATATAGATTACAGGTGTCACAGTCTGAAGCACGAAATAACTTGATTCAACGAAAAACATTGCGCAAGCAACATTATGATTCCAATATGAGGCCTATCACTTATACACCAAATGACCAAATCCTTGTAAAAAAAAGAAACTGGAAACAAATTCAGTCCCATTTATTCTGGACCCTATGTAGTTGTAAGGGACTTAGCACCAAACGTAGAAATAATAAGAAAAGGTAACATTGATGTAGTGCATAAGAATAGAACTAAGTTATATTGTACCTAGTAGATATTGTTATAGTGTCTGTATACCTAGTTTAAAACATTAGAGTATGTGAATAAAAAAAAAAACATTTGTATTTTTTTTATTTTATTATGTGGGAGGTGTAGTGTGGGTGTCATAGAACTATGTCTATGTTTGTATGTGTAAGTAGCCTAAGTCTATATATTCAATGGTTTGCTAATAAACACGAGTATTATACATCAATTCGTGTACTCAATTACACCTATCCCTACAAGGCAAAGTCCACATTCCCTGTTTGACTGCGTCCTCAATGCAAAAGCGCAATGGTAACTAACAGCATGAAATAGTGATCTATGATGAGGCAGTCAAACAGTGATAATAATACAATAGTAATGTAGGTAGGAATGAAAATGATAATAATATGTACATGAAAGGCAATGACAATAAGATGTTTGGCACTAATTGTTACTAATTAGGACTAATTAGTACTTGTAGTTTTAAGGCAGAGAATAGTTGTTACAATTATAATTCTAACGAAACACCAACAATAGAAAGAGTGGTTCCGCCATGTTAACGCACATCCACTTTGCTTACGTTCTAGCAAAATTTTATAACAATAAGAATATTCTAGTTAGTTGATAGCATACTATTATAAAAGCGGTAAATGTCTATACAGTTCTTACATAGCCATAGGTGATTATAAAATGTAACATTCATCAATATTTTAGTGAAAAAAATATGATGTGGGTAGTTGTGTGGGTTTATGAATGTGATTTAAAAGATGATCAATATGTGACCCAACCAACTACGATGAGAAACAATAAAAGCAAAACAGCTTAATTACAAGACAGCTGAGTATTTGGCCGTTAGGTACAAAGTACAAGGCTACTCACCCATATCACCACTAAACATAACACAGAATAAGATTGAACACTCACCCAACACTTTGGGGTAAACTTCGCGTACTTATGAGAAGGAAGAGTGCCAATAACTGTTGGCTTTGTTATATTTTAAAATAATTATTTTGCATGGATAAAAATGTGAGTAGAATGACAGTGCAACTTGTCTGCTCGCTCACCGTCGATGCAAATCAAAAATCCTATCCTCGTTCAAGAGCTTTAGTTCCGGGCGGCTCGCACCAACTTCACCTCGCTGCGTTCGGATACTTAGTTTGCGTTGATAGATAATTAACTGTAGGGATTTTATTATAATTAGGATATTATTAATTACATATATAAATAGGATTAGATTTATTTTATAAGTATTATATAATATAATAGTCAATTTCAGGTTGATTTTATTTGTAATTTGATTATTTTGTGTTATTAGTTTAAATTAGAAGAAGTTAAATTAAGTAAGGAAAGATTGTAACGAAACCGTTACATACCCCCCCTTTTAGTTCAGGATTTTTCCTAAGAAAAATCCACTGTTAAAACTAGGTTAACTTAAAATCCTTGACGTGCCATGTCCCTATATTGTGACCTGTCATGTCTTCTAGCTCATAAACAAGCTTGGACTTTTTAGCAATAATTTTACATTTAATATATTTTGGAAAATTTACTATCTTTGTCACTCTGATAAAATGTACGCTTCCACACAGTATCGCCCACATTAAACTCAACGTTTTTACGGCGTAGGTTATAATGTGTGCTATTTCTATATAAGGGATAGTTGCACTTTATCAAAGATTTTTTGAAGGGCGCCTAAATTTTCAGCGTAGCTATCCCGAGGTGTGAAAATGATATTGCCTTGCAGATCTGGGTCGATGTAATGAGAACCGCAGCTTATCAACTCACGACCGAATACCAAAAACGATGGTGTGAAACCAGTGACCTCGTTCACAGCGCTGTTTAAAGCAAATTGTATCTTGTATATGTTGGTATCCCATGCCCTATGATCATTTTGAATAAAGGTGGATACAGCCGTCATGATGGTTTTGTTATAGCGTTCTACGGTATTCACCTGAGGAGTGTAGAGAGGAGTATAGGACACATTAGGCACGTTATAGTTAGTAAATAAGTTCTTTATAATGTTGCTAGTAAACTGTTTTCCATTATCCATTAATATAGTGCATGGAATTCCGTGAACTAAAAAGACATTTTCCTCAAGTATCCGTGAAATAATCTCAGCTGTAGCTCTACGGATAGGAAACAACATGCAATATTTAGAGAAACAGCATGTAACGACTAACAGAAATGTATTTTGCTTCCTGGATACAGGCAAGGGACCAACCAAATCAACGCTTAACATTTGAAAAGGACGGCAGCAGTCCTTTGGTCGGCCCATAGTACCAAGAGTAGAATGAGTAGAGTGTTTATGTGCAAGACAAGCATCACAACTAGAAATAAAATTGGAAACTTCTTTGTGCATGTTAGGCCAAAAGTATTTTAAACTTAAGCGTTTATGTGTTTTGAAAATGTCAAAGTGGCCGGAAGTAGGTTCTGAATGATTTTGGGCAATGACTGCATTGCGAGCCTCCATTGGTATGACTTCTTTCCATTCGAATTCCCGAGTAAGCGGGTTGATGGACTTCATATACCGGTATAACTTGCCATTGTCGACCCTGTAGTTTAAGAATGACGTTGGTGAATTTTGGCAACCGTTGAACACATTTAAGTACCACTGATCACTTGTATTAAGTCTCGGTGTGTTAGGTACAGTATCAATTGCCGTGATAGGAACTGCGCGAGATAAACTATCTGGAACTACGTTTTCAGAGCCCTTCCTATGCTTTATTTTAAAGTTAAAGGTTGAGAGACGTACACCCCATCGGGCCAGTCGGCCGGTTGGGTTATTCAGATTTAAGAACCATATAAGGGAAGAATGGTCGGTGTACACGGTGAAAGTAAGGCCATTTTCCAGGTAACACCGCCAATGTTCAACGGCGGTTAGCACAGCTAAAGCCTCGCGCTCAGTTGCGCTGTAGTTGCGTTCCTGATGCGACAGGGACTTACTCATGTATGCGATCACTCTCTCCTGTCCGTCAAGCATTTGAGCAAGGACTCCAGCGATTCCGTAGTCACTAGCGTCAGTGTGGACTTCAAATGGTTTTGAGTAATCAGGGCAGGAGAGAATAGGCGCAGACATAAGGTAAGTCTTAAGCTTTTGGAAAGCGTCGTCAGCTTCGGAAGACCAGGCAAAAGGAGCGGCGTTCTTCCCCTGAGAAGTGAGCTTGTTCAAGGGGCTGGCCAAGGAACTAAAGTCAGGGATAAATCTACGGTACCACGATGCCGTTCCTAAAAAGCGCCTTACTTCCTTGCGGTTTGTAGGAGTAGGATAGTTTACGATGGCATTAACCTTTTCGGGATCCGCATGTAGGCCATTAGAGTTTACTATGTATCCCAAATATTTCAATTCCTGTCTAAAGAGTTTGCTTTTTTTTTTAAATTGATAGTTAGATAGGCAGTTTTTAACTTTTCAAGCACCCGATTTAGTAGATATATATGTTGAGAGAAGCAATTTGACACTACGATGATATCGTCGATAAATACAAATACTCGGTGCTCGAATTCAGGGCAATAGAATAGTGCGTCAACCAGCCTTTGTTGTGTAGCAGGAGCGCCAGTAAGCCCAAAGGGCATAGTTTTGAACTGATAGGTTCCCCGTGACGGAATATAGAAAGCTGTCTTCTGTCTGTCTTCTTCTCTGATTAAAATTTGCCAAAAACTCTTACTTAAATCCAAGCTGGACAAATATTTAGCGTCTCGCAAATTGTCTAAGATTTCCGAGATATAGGGTAGATTATATGCATCCTTCTTAGTTACTGCATTGAGTTTCCGACTATCTAAGCAAAAACGAAGTTCGCCGTTCTTTTTAGGGGTGAGAAGTACTGGGGAGGACCATGGACTCTCACACGGTTCCACAACGTCATCTTTGAGCATCTCATCCAATTGCTCGACTAGGATACGCTGTTTTTCTGCTGACATTCTAAAGTAACGTTGACGAATGGGAGCGGCATCTCCAGTATCAATTTGATGGGTTATTAAACTGGTACGACCCAGTCCACGTGCCTTGTAAGATATGTCGCTAAATTGTGATATTATGTCGTCGGCTTTACACTTTTGTTCTTCCGATAGATGCTCGTAAGCACACACATTTTTAGATACAGTGTTTGTAGTCACAACCGTATCTGAATCCTTATAGAAGGCAATGCGGTCAAGGTGTTTGGGAAAAAGACCAAAAAGCCGCCAGAAATCCATACCTAATATAAGTGAGTGTTTTATACTCGGGACAACGAACACTTTAAGGTTATGAGATTGGTTTTGAAACTCAATAGGTAAGTGCAGAAACCCAATAGAGCTGAGTTTCTCGCCGCCTGCAGCAACAAACTGGAGCCTATCACATAGTTCTAATACGAAACCAGCCCTTAATAGGTACTCATGGCTTCCGTTATCCAGTATCGTAGTAGAAGAGCCAGTGTCGAGCAAACATATTAACGATTCTCCCTTAATAGAGACACGGACATAAGGATTGGACCTGTCTATGTTAGTTTTATTATTACGGATTGAAGATACAGCGTTAAAGTCTGAAAAAGACGATATAAATTTTAACCAGTCCTTCCAATCAATAGGATCAAAGTTATCATGAACATGGCAGATCTGTAGCACTGTCTCTCCAATCCTGTTTAATTAGTTTTTTGAACTATCAGAACGTGTTGGATTACAAACGGGACATTCTGAAAAACGGACGTCTTTTCTTCCACATTTGAAACAGATAAGGAACTTTTTCTCTTTGCAGTTCCTCAACGTGTGATCATTTGTTCGGCATCGCGGGCAGAATAAAGGCTTATGAGCAGTAGGAACCAGAGCCGCAACATTAGTATTTGTGTTATTGAAGGGCTTTTCTGCTTGTTTGTTGTAGTTAGCGTTATTGTACATACCAGGCTTAGTATTGACAAAGTTTTCTGATCTATACGCAAATTCAGGGGCGATTGTGCTGCTGGATGCTTTAGGAGGCTCCCGAAATTCGGTGAATCGAGCCTGAATATTCTCAAAATTACGGCACACTGACTTTAACGTATCAATAGTTTTGATGTCTGGAGAGGCAGACAATACGCTAGCATAGCATGGACGAATATTGTGTAGTAAAATGTCTAATTTATCGTTTTCAGAAAGAGGTTTATCGAGTCGTGAAAACATGCCGTGCATTATTGACAGGTATATGGTTATATTCTCTTTATCACCTTGAGTGCGTGAGCGAATTTCCGCAGCAAGCTTGTAATCGTAATCACTGCTACTAAAATCCTCCTTAAGCAATTGACGCAACTCATCCCACGTATTTATCCTACTAGCGTTACAACGATACCAGTGCAGGGCATCATCATTAAAAATTTCGTAAGCCAACGTTAGAATTTTCCGACTTTCTGTATAAAAGAGCGTACGCATGTCTTGCCAGAGAATTTTAATTTGCCTATATCGCCTGTAGGTTGCGCTCACATGTAACAGTGACAGTACTAAGCTCTGCAGCTGAATCTGTATTTGAAGTTGATGACTTATTTCCGGTATTAGATGTTTGTGGTTGTAAACCACATAACTCCTTGTATTGAGAGTTAAAGTTCGAACAACAGATTTTATGTCATAAAAGTCGGAATTACCTAGTGTAGGTATGGTAGGTCCTACGCAATCGTTTGTTAATCGCTCGCTGTTTGTAAAATGAACTAATTAAAAAAAAAAGCCGCCTACAACTGTGTATTGAAGAGCAATTATTGCGCATAAATCGCTATCGTTTTTCTCTTGAAAAAGATACGTAATAAGCCTGCCGTTCCCTTTCGTTTTAATTGAACTTTGAAGCTTATTATTGACACAGACACCGTCAATATGACAACCGACATGTTGACTGCTTAGCGCCTCAATCAGGGCAATCATATACAAATTCAAGTGGGCAGGGGAGGTCAACCCAAGGTGGTCACGGCGCACAGTGTGTTCTGGTGCACCGGTTATGGGGGGTACTCCCCAGAGGAAGGTCCGGTGCTGGACAGCCGCGGCGGGTTCGCGGTGAGTGCTAACGCGTGCCCGTGTTTCCGCCATAAGCGGCACAGGAGGACACCGTGGAGTGGTAGTGCAGTATGCATGAGCAATTCTTCACGATAATAGAAAAATAAATAAAAATAGTGAAGTTCAACTACCCCTGTCTCACTCTACACGCCAAATGATAAGGCTCCGACAGCACACCCGCCCACTGAACACTGTTGACCTGGCTTCCATACCAATGCCTAAAGATACTTATAAGCTCGATAGGCAAGCGTATAGCTTCAAGTATCCTCCATAATATATCGTTGGAAACCAGATCAAAAGCCCTAGACAGATCGAGGAAGCAAGCTAAAACAGGTGTACCTCTTTTTGTGTAGTACCTGACGGCCTGCTTGAGACACAGAACTGCACTCTCTGTAGAAAGTCCTGACCGAAACCCGAACTTTAAGTTTAGAAAACCTTAGTTTTTTTGGAAATTTTATTTTTTTATAATTTGTGGTAAAACTGAAAATACTGATTAAATTTAGATTAGTACTTAGTCTACAAGAGCAAAATTACAAGTACTTACGTTTGTGGCGCATTTATGTGATATAATCATATAATAATATAAACACCACCTACCAGCTGATCACAGTACTTTTACTACACCGTAATCAAAGACAATGTCACAATTCGCTGAAGTTCTTGCTGCTCAGAGGACCCTGGAGGAGAACTTTCTGAAGAAAATGGCTGAACTCGAATCGCAGATCCAGTGTGCCGGGCCTGCTAAGGCAAACACAGTGGCGAAGATAGCTGAAGAGTTTCGCACCTTCCGGGAGCTCATTTTCTCCATGTTTAGTCTGCTACGAAGCCAGATCATTGAGTGTGCCAAACAAATTGATAGCGTGGAGACCAGGCACCGGCGGAAGGCGGTTTTCCAAGGAATTGCGGAAGTGGAGAAGGAGGATAGCAAGGCAGTTATCCTGGATGTCTTAAGTGCCAAGCTTGAATTCAAGAATGTCACAGATTCTTCAATTAAGGCCTGTCACAGACTTGGGGCTACCAGCAGGGAGCATCACAGGCCCCTTCTCGTCTGGTTCACCAGTGCGGACATCAAGGCTTCTGTTTGGAGGGTGCAGACAAAATTGAAGGGCTCCAAAATATCCATCAAGGAGTTCTTGATGAGAGCCAGGCAGACTGCCTTCGTGAAGGCGCGCGTGCACTTTGGCATGCGGTCGTCATGGACTCAGGATGGCGTCATCGTCATAAAGGCCTCTGATGGAAGTCGGCATAATGTGACTTCCACTGACGAGCTGAAGCCCCTGATAGCCAGGTGCTCCAAGTCACCGGCCGTTATTCCATCCACGGGCGAAAGAAGTGTGGATGCAGCCGGGAGCCTGAGAAATATATCACGTAAATAGCTGAATTATTTTTTATTGACGTTGTGTTGATATTGTCCCAGTCGCCCATGAATCCATTGTTTTAAAATCAATCTGTGCTTACCCTTGTATTTCCCCTTCTCATACTAATTATTTTGTGTTGTTCACTGTTTCCGTATTTTGTTTGTGTCATGGAGGTGTAGTTGTATTTGTTCTATTCTATTCTCTATTTTTTTATGGCAAGCAAAGCCGATGTCGACTATTCTGCCAGTGTCCAAAGTAAATTGGAAAACAAGTGTGTCTGAGATTTGTAATTCAATTATAAGAGGAGAAACTGTAGACGAAAACTAAGTTCTTTTTGATACAGTTGAACACTTGCTGAGTTAGTACGGGACTGAAACAAACAAGAAATAAGAATACATAAATATTAAAATTGTTAAAACATTAAAATACATATACCACAACACCATAGAGGCAATAATCGGAGTTAGAATTATAATTTGATATTGTTGTGGCGGATAAAGCTCATCAGCGCCACAAGCAGATCTGGGGAAGAATATGTTAGGAGGGATGGGAAATTAATTGGAAGAGGGATCTTGAATTTAGGGAGACGGCTCTATAAATCTAAAGGAGGGATGTTATTGGGGCATTCAAAAAATATGTGGTCTAACGTACCGTCTACCAAACCGCATTCACATAGAGAGGAGTCACGAACGCGATTTTTTTCTAGAAAAACTGGAGTACAACAAAAACCTAAGCGGATTCTACAGAGTACGGATACGATATGGGTAAAACCAAGGTTTTGGTTTTATAGTAGGTTGTACTGCATAGTAGAACCTACCCTTCTTCCTACCAGTGGAATTCCAATGTTCCTGCCATGAACCTAGAAGCTTGACTTTTGGCATGTTCAGTAAGTCCCTGTAACCCCTGGTAAGAATTTTGGGAGAGATTAGCTGTAACTGACGAGCAAGCATCCTTGGCTAAGACATCAGCGCATTCGTTGCCCTTAATACCGCAGTGACTAGGTATCCAAACTAACTGAACCTCTTTTTGACTATTAGCGCACGAAAATAAGCAGTTATTAATTTTTTAAATTAGGGAGCTGTGCAATTTACTTTTGAAGGGGCTTTGAACCAAAACCTGTAGGCAGCTAAGGGAGTCAGTGAAAACAACGGCTTTATCAATGTTATGGTGTGACTCTATAAAAAGACATGCTTCCAATAAAGCCACACATAGTTGTATTTGATAATTGGTTGTGAAATTCAGTACCCTCACTATTGTTTTGTTGATACCCTCAAAATTGTTTTGTTTGTTTGTCAAATAGATGGAAAAATATTTTGAAATTTGTAATATACGTTTAGAAATTTTTATATAGAATTAGTATAATCTTTAAATCGACTTAATAACGAATAACGATTTTTGTTTTTGTTTGTTTACAATATCTTCATATTTATATGTTTGAGCTTTCAAATTAGTATTTCGTAGCGGTGTGCGACTGTTATATTTTATATTTACCTACGTATTTTTTTTTTAATGTATTGTGCTTGTTTGGGCACACCGCCTTTATGTTATTTTTTTGTTCCAATATGTAGCTAATTTTGATTTTTTTTTCCGTTGTCGTGATGGTGTGCGTTTAATTTTATGTGTTGTGTCTGTTTGAGAACTACAGCTTTCTTAAGTTTTTTTTTTGTTTTTCTTTTTGGAATAATGTTTTTGAGAAAGTGCCGTGTTCCGTATTTTTTATTAAATAATTCTTTTAGTGTCTGTGTTAGCTGGCGGGTGGTGCAGAGTGGCACCTCAGTAGCAATAACATACTTATAATTTTATTTATAATAATACATTTTAAACATATTTACTACTTCAATTTATGTCAGACAATGAGTCTTTTTCTCTGCTAACGAATCTGCTGCATCTTCAAGCGACGCGAGTTTTTGTTCTCTGGGTGGCACCCTTGGTGACTTTTTGCAACATAAATTCAACGATGAGTCTAATCGGTTGGTGAATGTATGCCACATTAACGCACAAAGCGTTGCCAGTCATCACAGCGAGTTGTACGATGCGTTTAACAAAAAAACGTTCACGCTATCCTGATTTCCGAAACTTGGCTTAAACCTCATCTTCTGTCCATCACTTACCCTCTCACCGGTTTCGTTCTTGTACGGAACGATCGGATTGGTAAGGAAGGGGGTGGTGTAGCCATATTTCTTCGCAGTGATTTTCCTTATAAAATACTTGCTACTTCTTCTTAAACTATTCTGCCTCTGCGGGGTTTATCTTCCTTGAAGTTTGCGTCAAAGGAGCCAAAACCATTATCGGTGTTGTCTACTGTCCCCCCTGAGTTCTTGAATCTTTGGGTTCTGAGTATGCGCACCACATCATCATGGGTGATTTTAATACAAACCTCCTTTCCCAAAACTCCCCTCGATCCCGTAGACTTCTCCATATTATCGAGTCAGCTAGTCTGTACGTGTTGCCGCTCCAGGCTACCCATCATAATAAATGTGGCAATGACACCTGGCTCGACCTTATAGACACCTGGAATCCTTCCTTTGTCTCCTCCCATGGTCAACATGACGCTCCTGGCTTTTCCTATCACGACATGTTTTTTTTTCCTATATCCTCAAACCTCTTAAACCTATACCAAAGGTTCTGTACAGGCGTTGTTTCGCGAGGATGGACGTTGAAAAACTTAAGGAGGATGCATCTGCGATCGATTGGGAGATCACGATGGTGGCGACTTCGGTTGACGATAAGGTAGCGATCTTTAATGATTTTGTGGTCAACCTTTACAACATACATGCTCCCGTCAAAAAAGTAAAACTGAAACGTCCTCCTGCACCTTGAATGACTATAGGTATACAGATGGCTATGCAACGCAGGGACCGCACGTTCCGAAAATATAAAAGAAAACGTACTAACGAGAACCGGACGTTATTTAAGACTTCAAGGAATAGATGTAACCAGATGATACGCAAAGCTAAACGTCGCCACATTCTAGAAAGTATTTCTTCTTGTTCTGCTCGATATTTGGAAGTTCCTTAGAACACTAGGTATCGGCAAACCGCGACATTTAGACCGTCCAAATACTATTGACTTAGACGATCTCAACTGTCATTTCTCCAATGGGCCTTCCTTGAATCGTCTAACCAAGCAACAAACTCTATCTCTAATCTCTGGTCTAACGCGTCCTCACATAAATCCTTTTCGTTTCATTCCAGTTGAACCGGGAGAGGTCAAAAAGATCATACTCTCCATCAAATCCAAAGCGGTGGGATGTGATAATATCACTCGTGGTATGATAATCACTGCTCTAGATCACCTTTTACCTACTATCACGCACATTGTAAATTTTTCATTGTTTTCCGGAGTATTCCCCTCCCAGTGGCGTAAAGCCCTTTGTTCGTCCACTACCCAAAGTTTCCAACCCACTTCCATCCAATTTCTATCCTTCCCTTCCTATCCAAAGTGCTTGAGGCCTGTGTCCACAAACAACTTTCAAAGTTTATGCACAGTAATTCGCTCATTAGCCCTCTACAATCTGGATTGAGGCCCGGGCACAGCACTGTGTCCACCCTCCTTAAATTGACTGGCGATATAAGGGCAGGATTGGAAGGCATCAAAGTTACTGTACTAGTATTGGTCGATTTCTCGAACGTCTTCAATACCGTCAGTCACGACATCCTGTTAGCCATTCTGTCCTATTTAATGGTTTCTCCTGAAGCACTGGAATGGTTCAACTCTTACCTTCAGGAACGTCAGCAGTCGGTTCAGGTTGGAGATTCTTCATCTCGCTGGTGAGACTTGGAAACTGGCGTTCCTCAAGGCGGCATTCTTTCTCCTCTTCTATTTTATATTTTTATAAATCTCATTATTGCCGAACTTCAGTGTGCGTATCATCTATATGCAGATGACCTGCAGTTGTACCATCAAGGGAATGTCGACGAAATACCTGACGTTATCAGCAAATATAACAGGGATTTTTCGGCTACAAAAATCTGGTCCAATAGATTTGGTGTTGCAGTAAACCCCAATAAATGTCAGGCTACCATCATTGGAAGTCATCGAAACATTGCTGAAGTGGATGGTGCAACTTTGCCGCCTGTTTTCTTTGACAGATGTAAAGGACCTGGGCTTGCACATCGATAATACTCTTAATTGGCGTACTCAAATCGCTAGTGTGAGTCAGAAAGTCACTGGACCGCTGCGGGCTCTGTATCGTTTGAAAAATTTGTTGCCAATCAACACGAAGGCAATGCTTGTGCAGACCTTAATTTTTCCTATCATCGATTATGGCGATGTGTATCTGAATGCAGATCATCTCAACAAACTTGACCGTCTTCTAAATTACTGCATTCGATTTGTTTTCAATTTACGTAAATATGACCATGTCTCTGCGCATCGATCACTTCTAAAGTGGTTGCCCATACGCCAGCGCAGAGAGCAAAGGGCACTGACTACCTTGTTCTCATTTCTCGACTCTTCCAATTTCCTTACATTCAATACATTTGCGCCAACCACAGTAAAAATCTACGGTCATCACATAACCGCCTTCTTCAATGTCCCGGTCACCGCACAGACTTCATTCACCGTTCTTTCTTCGTTCAATCTATTTCTCTGTGGAATGCGCTCCCTCAGGAAATCAGGATGGCAACCAACCGGTTGACCTTCAAAGTTAAAGTTCGCGAGCATATCCGTAAGAAGTTGGCAGTAGTATCGTAACAGCGCTAATGTTTTTTAAATTATTTATCTATTACTTCTAATGTTTAAGTATATTTATGTATTTAGTTTATTATTTTGAATATATATGGTATAATTATATTGTATTTATAGATTATATTTAAATAATCCATTATATAACTTTCTATATTGCACCTACCACTGTTTATCTCTCCATCACCCAAAGGTCGACTGGTAGAAAATGCCTCAGGCATTAAGTCCGCCTCTGTACTTGTGTGTGCATGAAGTATTAAATAAATAAATAAATAGTGTACTAAAACTAAAAAGAGAGAAATAAAAAAAACTTCACAAAAGAAAACATTAAAAAGTGCAAAATACTTTCGTTTCGGAAGTCGGTGGCGAAAACTTATAAAAATATATTTATATAAACCGACTAATCCGAATTGACAACCTCCTCCTTTTTGGGAAGTCGGCTAAAAAGAAGTACCAAAGGCACCGACTTCCGAAACGAAAGTAATTTTACACTTTTACTGTTTTGTTTTTGAAGCCGGTTAATTTTTTTGTGTAAAAGTTAATTTTACAGTGTCTTCTTTGCTGTGACTAAAATCTAAAATATCATGAGAAGGTGTTTATTTCATGCTACAACACATGCACAAACATGTCAGACATTCCAATTATTATTTTCTTAACTGCATTTTACAAAAATATCAATATTTTTTAAATAAGTAGTATAAACAAAACAATTCGTATTATTAAAACCAAAATCAGTAACCGTTATTAAAGAGTGCTACAAAAGTTAATAATTTGCGTTGTAAGATTGTATTTCTAAAATTAGTCGGATTGTAACCGATCGACTTTTGTTTTTTTGCCTTTTATTTTATGCTCCAGCGAATTGAGTAAAGCAAGTTTAAAGTAGGAAGTAAGATTGTTGACCAAGTTGGTACACAATGACTTTCCCTTGCTTCAAATTCCATTATTAGACACAGATGCTACATCACATAGCCATCACAAAACGGCCAACCCGATATCGAAAACCGCGAATCGGCAAACTTAATATCGGACGTTCTAAACGCCTCTCGAACTAAAGGATGCCATAGCCACTCAGCCGGTAGCCTAAAGGATGCCTAGACAAACTTAGAACAAAGGTGGCAAAACCTTTAGTGCCGGAAATTGGAAGGTTTATGTCCTAGAGTAGTCTTTGAGGCAAGAGGCCGAAAGTTTCGAGCTCCTAGTTATGTTGATCTGCAATGTTTTAGTTGAGAGAGGAAGCTGTGTCTGTCGTGTTAAACGCTGCTAAGAGTGCATTTCGTTTGTTATATTAAACTGTTGAGTGAGTGTTGTGAGTGAGAGTTGAGTGAGCAGTTAGCAACTTATAAATTAAAGATCGTGGGTTCGAAGGTAGGTGCTTTACTTTGTGAAAATTATTTAATCACCACTATATATACTCTCAAAACCTTCTTGCTTTGTGGAATAAGGCCAATTTCCCTCGCTCACAAAAAGGAGGCCTGTGTCTCAGCAGTGGCAACTTTATAAGGCTGATCATGTATGACATTATGCATTCGATTAATAATACACTAGATACAAAATCTTATACAAAACTTCTTTGTAAAACTGTCGACAATTTTGTTCCGACTTAATTCTAAGAATTCTAGTTGATATAAATATACATTAATGCAAATTCAACCTTAAAAGCAATGATTAAAGTTGCATTATTCACAAAGCTATGTACAATTGCATACAATTGCATTTTGACGTCACAATGTTGGCTATGACTGGACCATACTAATTTGAAATAAGACTACAACCGTATATGTGGCATTAATTTTCTTCACGTTTTGGAAGCGCTTACCGGTCATCTAGTATATTATTGATCGAAGCGTTAGGCAGTGCTGTTCTGACGTGTCAGCTCTCTGCTCGGAGTTTTTTGGTCAAAGTTGGATATGCAGGTCACATAAGGGGCAGAAAAGAGCTCTACGGCGCACACGTTCAAGCAGATGCAACCCAAGCTAAACTGGCAGAGGGTTGGACAAAGAAGAACAATATGAGGGCACATAACAAAGCAGGCAATCTGGGTTTTAAATCGCATTTAGGTGCAAAGAAATACGGTCGCTGTAGCTGAAATCGCCTAGATGCCATCGTCACATAACAACGTCAAACATAAAACCTACAAGCACCAAACACTAACCAGCTAGTCGTGACATGACGTCATTGCACAGCATTCGTTTTATTTTCCCGTTTGCAGCGATCGCGAGCGTTTAATTGTCCCGAACGCATGACGTCACCCAGCGTAATGTGGACATGACGAATTTATGGTTAGCCGGCCTTTTTAGAGAGGAATGTGCGAATTTGTGGTAGTTTATGGTTTGGGGGAAGTGTGGTAGCTGTGTGATGTCTGTGGAATTGGGAATTTGAAGTGAGAGGTGGTTGAAATAAAAATTATTGATCAATTTTACTGGGTAGGCTACAGGCGAAAAAAAAAAACTGTTCTTAATATTGTTTAGAGGCTCTAGGTATGTGTCTTTCGATGCCTTGGCGATTGCCAAGATGCCAAAAACGCCAAAATGTAAGGGATTGATCACGTGACATTTTTATAACCCTTAGTAATCCCATACTTTTTTGACATTTTACTAAACGCTATCATAACATTTTCGATGTAGAATGTCGCTTGTTTAGAGCTTCAAGTCATCTTCTATATGTCTATACATTCATACACATTTACATCTTTTCATCTATACAACTATGCATCTATACATTTGTGGCGACTTGCGCGCCACCTATTTATATACGTACTGGCTGATTGTAAATATTTTATAAGTAAGATTTTAAAAATGTTATGTGTTTTGGATAGGTCATGAATTCGTCTGTTCTGAGAGTCTTTTGTTCTGATTTTCTAGTCGAGTAATCCATGAGCGATAAAATATTAATACAAGTCCATTATTGTGCAGTTTATGTCTAACCATGTGAATACTGTAAATATACAAGAGTATTGAAGTTGTGCAGTTTTTCCTTCTGGTATCACATTATAAAAACAAACTGAAAGGTATAAAATTCCTTCACATTGATACATCGATACAAATAAATAAAATTGAAGAGCCTCTATGTAAAAGCAAAATAACAACGTTTTATTAAAAGCATGTGAATGTATATACTCGTATGAACTTCAATAACAAATACGCATTTATTTTTGTCTGAGTCTTTGTTCCAGTTATCTCCGAAACGGCTGGACTGATTTTGACGGGACTTTCATTGGCAGATAGCTGATGTTATAAGGACTATCATATGCTATATTTTATCCAGAAAGTAACAGTTAATGTGAAAAAGAATACATTTTTACTAGTTTAAGGCGGACGATGTCGCGGGCAACAGCTAGTGATTGAAAAAAAAATACTCAATAGTTTTACATTGAGTAAGTTTTGTGTTGTTTTAGCAAAATCACTGGTAAACATATAAGATAAATATTATGTTCGTACTTCGCTTTGAAGAAGAGCAGGGCTATAATAATCAAAACGGATATTACTGTCTCTGAATTGACTGCAAGACCCTGCGCAGTAGCTATTTTTGTGTCAATGTTGAAGATGAAGATAGCATTGTATAACTGTCTCTTTCACTCGCTTACGTTTGTGGAATCGTCCTATCTCGCTTACTCTATGCAGTATACTCGATGACAAACTGTTTCTTGCTACTATACTTGGGACAGTGCTCTTTTCTGTCCTGACTTGGCTCGTTCGCCAGATTGCCCGACTTATCAAAGGGGTTTCTCTGAAAATTTCCAGGAAAATCATCTCTCATGTTTTTCCAGCTCTCTTAATCTCTCGCCTTCTTCCCCAAATCTGTAAGTAACGAAAATCTAATAATAACACCAGCGTTTTTAAGCCAAGCACAGACGTTCTTGACAAGTGTCATTCTAAGTCAGCGATGGCGTTGATCAAAATGTCATAATGTAAGGGATTGATTGTGACATTTCGATAGTGCTTGGCATTACTATGGCATTATCAATTATATTTTTGTCAATTTTCCAATCGCACTCCTCTCAATAATTAAATTTGTTACAAGCTTTTATTTCTAACTTGCAATGTATGTATTTAAGTGTGTTCGGGTCAAATCTTGCACCTGAATTTTAAAGCAGTTATCCTCCACCGATTAAGATGAAATTTTGCATACACGTTTAGTTTGGATGACAATGCATGGTTAGCTAAGTGACGTCATTCTAAATCCAATATGGCAGATGGCCCAAGATGGCGGACTAGGTTTTTTATGCACTGCCATGACATGGGTATCAAATGAAAGGGTTCGCTGAGAAGAATACGAAAAAAGCTTGTTTAAAAAATATATTTTTATGTAATTATTTGATTTTTCGTCATATTAAATATCCAGCATGTCCACGTTATCCTGCCATGTCCCCACCATTGGGAATTCAAATAATTTCGTGAAAACAATAGTCCCTCTCTAAAGTAACAAAGTTAATGTTTTTTTCGCCGTATCGATGAAAATGCAATCAAAAAGAATTTTCAGCACCAATTATTTTGGTAACCATGTATTGTTTTTTTTCCAATTTTGTAATTGAAAAGTACGGATTTCATTTTGAAAAATAAAGCTGGATATAAATTTTGTGTATGTTTTGTCACAATAATTTGAATGCAATAACTACCGTGTTGACCCAGTGGCTAGGACCTCACCTTTCGTGCTTGAAGTTATAGGTTCCAATCCAGGCAATACCAATATGACATTTTTAATTCATGTTCTTTTTAAGTTTGTCTTAGAAATTGCCGACATTGGTGATGAAAAACATCGTGAGGAAACCTGGACTTATTATAGTTAGTATAAGTTGGAAATCGCTAACCCATTTTGAACAAAGTTTTCTTTCTTTCTCTTAATGGACGAGGTACATAGCTAATAGCTATCGCTAAAGGCTATAGGCTACTTTTTATCCCAGAAAATAGTTACCAAGTTAGGCCACAGGAACTTAGAAATAGCGCATTTACAGGTTCATACAAACGAAAATCTATCTACAACCAACTTAGGAATCCGTATAAAACAAACAAAATCGCACACCAAACACTTTCACTTGCAAGGCAGTAAATTAAAATGTAAAAAATTCATAAGTACGAGATCTCCCTGCAAGGTGGAGGGCGATAGAAATTATATATTAACGAGTACTGAACCCTGTGTGCTATTACTGTTACTTTTAAGATACTATATTATTTTATCTTTAGTATAATATTACGCAGATCTTAGTGTTGATGTTCCCCAGAAATGCCAGGTGCGCAATACTCGTTGTTCGTGTATGACTAGATGTATGAATGTAAAAGAAAAAAAAAATACAAAAATGACAACCAACTTCTCATTGAAGTAATTTTTAACCGACTTCCCAAAAAGGAGGAGGTTCTATGTTCGACTTCAAGTTTGTTTTTAATTTTTTCTGTATGTTCACCGATTACTCCGTCAATTGTGGACCGATTTTGAAAATTCTTTTTTATGTTTGAAAAAGTATGTTTCGAAATTGGTCACATTTAAATTTGGTGAAGATCTGATGAAGAACTTCGGAGATATACAACAGAACTCTTCATTAAATACCGGCAAATCTCTCGGGATTGCTGCAATCGCATGTCTGTTTATTGTTTATACCATTTCATAACATAACATCACGCCAGTACGCTCTTAAGGGGTACGCAGATCTCTCATTTCACCGGATATGTTCAAGTTTCATGAAATCTATTTTGGCGTTAAAGTTACCTTACTAACTTGCCTATTAGGTACGCACAACTAAAAAGTGAAAAATAAAAAAACTTTTTGCAATAAAATACTACCTACTTCCAAATACAAAACTACAAAGTGAAAAATAACTTAATTTTTTGAAGTCGGTGTCCATAACGCAAAAAAATGGTACCTACGAAAGACACCGACTTCAAAAAATTAAGTTATTTTTCACTTTGTAGTTTTGTATTTGGAAGTCGGTAGTATTTTTTTGCAAAAAGTTTTTTTATTCACTTTGTAGTGTTTTTGTTGGGAAGTCGGTTGTAATTTTTGTAATTTTTATTTTTGTATTTTTCACTTTTTAGTTGTGGTACATTATGGACCAGTTCTATAGGCTAGCTACCTATAATGCCCAAAGTGAAGCCAGAATAGATTAACCCAATAACATCAAACTTAAACAAAACTGTGGAATGAGAGTATACCAGGGTGAACTGTTCACACCGGCGTACCCCTTTAGAAAGTACCAGTGTGATGATGTTATGTTATGAAATGGTGTAAACAATAAACAGACATGCGATTTCAGCTATCCCTAGTGATTTGCCGTCATTTATTGAAGAGTTCTGATTTATATCTCCGAAGATCTTCATCAGATATTGATGTATATCTTATATGTTAAACTGGCTGGTACTTTGGCTTTCTATCTACAAATTTATGAAAAGTAAAATTGTTATCTTAAATATGTCCAGAGTATTAGCGATTCTTGCGGACCTCTATATTTTGGGACATCTATCCCAAGTAGGGGATAGTTGCGTTGAGTATCGTTGAGGACAGATGCCCCACTGAGAAACTACAGCACATCTATCCCACAAAAACTTTGATTGCATTTTGCGTTACGTGCAATCGAACAGAGACATGAGATACGGTCAAGTTATTGATAGTTGAAGAATCTTTTGATAGATTAATAAAATAGCATGATATTCATCCGTGAAACTAGAATAATTAAAATGGGGGCAACTATACCCCTGGGGAAACTATCCTGGTTTTACACTATTGTAAGGATCGTAGTAGATGGCGTTCTGTAGTTTCTGCCTACCCCCATGGAAAAAAGGCGTGTAAATAGTGTATTAGTAAAGCTCCTCGTGGAGAAGTGATGGCACAGTAGTGCAGTACCGACTTATGAATTTTGGGTTCGACCACAAGAAGGCGCTTAACTTTATGTAATTTATTTCATCGCCATACTATTCTCAAAAACGGTGAAGAAAAATATCTTAAGAAAACCGGCATATCCTAGAAGCAAACATGTGAAGACATGTGATATCTACCAATCCGCATTCGGGCCGCGTGGTGGATTATAGCTCACTCCCCCTCTATGATTGGAGGCCTGAGTCTAAGCAGCGGGAACGTTAAAAAGGCTTATGATGATTTTTGAATCGGTGAAGGCAAAGATTGTAAGGAAACCGGCATGTTCTACTTAGAACTAAAATATCGTAGACATTATGTGAAATTAAGCAATCCGCATTGGACCTGCGTAAATGATTCTAGCCTATTCACACTCATAGAGAGGACACTTGTGTCCCAGCAGTGGGTAGATTATAGGCTGGTTATGATTTATGAAGAACTCCGTGATACGCTTGGCCAGCTGTGGGTCACAATTTTACCACTGACTTACGGTCTACTGTATCACAATATCTATTTTTGCCTCCCAACCAACATTGCTTTGTTCCAGTTTAAAGATTGCATCAGGAAAGTCAGAATATCGTGTTATAAAAACAAAGTAAAAAAATTGACTTCATAAGACTCGCAATATAAACTGAAACTCTATACAGACTATTAAACACTACAATGTATGTTAACTATTATTTTACATCTGCCTACCCCTTTCGAGTGTACTGGAGTAATATTGTGTTATGAAATGGTGTAAACAATAAACAGACATGCGATTGCAGCAATCCCGAGAGATTGCCAGTCATTTATTGAAGAGTTCTGTTAAATATCTCTGAAGATTTTCATCAGATCTTCACCAAATTTAAATGGGATCAATTCGGGAACATACTCTTTCAAACAAAAAAAAAAATTATAAATCGGTCTACAATTGACGGAGATATCGGTAAACATACACAAAACAAACATACAGTCGAACATAAAGAACCTCCTAATTTTTGAAAAGTCAGTTAAAAGGAGTTAAATCAATCTGTTAACTGGGGAACACGGTAAAGTTTGGCAAAATTGGTTTCAGATTTTCTAGCGTCTGTTACCCGTTACGAATGTCTGGCCGCACGGCAAGTATATCAGAAAGCACCGCGTTTATTATGCAAATTTGTTCGTCCATTTGTCACAAGATGGCGTTGTACAATTTCGAACTATTTCTGAAAACATATGTATCTAGGATTAAGATTTTTGTAACCACATTCCGCCCCCGGCCGCCGTCGCGAACGCACGCTTGTCTGCGCTCCCCCCGCCGCCCGCACCCCGCTCTCCGTAGTCGTCGGGTTCTATGCTCCGTGTCCGCGGTCGCGCAAGGGACCTGGCCTTGGTGTCTAGCCTAATCAACCCTTGACTCTGCTTTCAGCAATTACCTGGCACGGCTGGGTGTTTGTACCCCTACGTGCCAGACAACAGTACACATCCGACGGGTGCCCACCTTCTGTGGGTTACCCAGTACCTCAGGGCCTTGTACCTATCACCCAATAAGATTGGTGATAGGTGCAACTAGCTTAGGGTTCACCTAGGTACCTATAGGTCCTACCCTCCCAGTCTCACCCCCCGCCCCCGCCCCCCTCATGTCTACCCCGCGCTCTAGCCACTCTAATAGTCCTATGACGGTCGCCGACGCCTCTCAAGGGTCGAGCCGCGCCTCCAGCCCCGCTAAATTCCCCAAGCCCCCGCCAGTATTTCTCCACGATAAAAATAAGTGGACAGATGTATCCAAATCTTGCCTAGAACGCAAGATTAATTACACTTATGCCGTCGCCTGTCAGATGGGCATTAAAATCCAAGTTCCGACATCGAATGATTTCAGAAATCTTACTCGATTTCTAAAGGAACTTAGCGTTCCATACCTATTCGTTACCCGAAGAAGCGCCGACGTATCCCTAAAGAGATACCTGTCGAAGATATTCGTGCCGACCTCATCGCACAGAAAGTCCCCGTTCTCGCTGTACACGGCATGCCTAAAGCACGCAGAGGTAAACAGTACGATATGGTAGTGGTTGAGTGAGTAGGGCTGCCTACTGAATACCGCAACTCGATTTTCAGAGTTACCTCTGTTTGTTCTCTGTCGGGTATCTCAATTGAGAAACCCTACCGTCCCTTCGTAGTTGGTCAGTGCCACCGCTGTCAACTTTATGGACATAGCCAGAAAAACTGTTATGCCACCCCCAGATGCGTAAAGTGCCGAGGGGATCATACTACGCAGGATTGCCCCCGCCCGAAAAACCCGCCGAGTGCACAGAGTCCCCAAGCTGTGTGCTATGTGATCAAGTCGGTCACACGGCCAATTACAAGGGGTTTCCCCGAGCCCCCAAGCTGGCGCCTAAAATGGCTAAGCGTTCAGGGGACCGCGAATCACGCGCAGCTCCCCCTCCCCCCCCCAGGGTCGTCAGATGGCCTCCACCACTGCCGCAGCCGCGAGCCCGTCCCCAATCACGCCCAATACCGGACGCAGCGTCGCCGACATTATTATCGGTGCGTATGCGTTCTGGATGACTGAAGAGTCACGATTGTTGGCCGCTGAGATCACTAAGTTCGAAGCCACAGGTATTAGACCTAACCCAGCCGAGTCCCGAGCCCTATTCAGTAGATATCCGTCTGTTACTAGGGAGCTAGACAACCTAGTACTCAGAAACGGCCAATGGGTACGCAAATAGGAGTGCAACCCTTACCCTTTCAATTGTAAGTTACGCAATTAGGGCGTAATCTTCAAAATTCCGAAATTTCGCCAACTGAGGCATATCCTCTAACCCCATGGGGTTAGAGGATATGACCCCTGCACAACGCTCCTTAAGAGCCTTAGGGAGTAACATACATAATGTAAATAACAAACCGATTCGTACCTACCTCGCCGCCGAGGTCCATCGCGTGTTTTTTCAATAAAATCACGCCAGCCTGCGTCAGCTGTGCATTAGTTAAATGTTAGATTTAAAAGGAGTTTCTTATCCGTTCTTCTCCAAGTAGGTAGTTTACGAACGGATAGTAAATTCATTAATCTAGATCCAGCCTTAGTTGTCCCACCAGCGATGCCCTGAGCCGAGATCCGACCCCAACTGGGGTAGCCCTTAGCGCAATTGCTTTAGGTTCTAGAAAACTTGTTTGTGCCTTGGCTGGAGGCTATAATATTATAGCTTAGTCTCCACAGGTTAGCCCGGTTAAACAAGAGCCCAAAAAAACTAAATTTGTAACCACTACACTACTACTACTATAACTTGTGTTCTACGGTGTAACCACTACATCTATGAATAAATCAGACTGGGGGTCAAAGTGTTGGCATCAGTGATCCACACTCCCAAGTACAGACTGAAACCTTTTTTCATTCAAACCCCAGTTCTAACCCTCATGAGTTAGAGGGTTCTTCATGGTCCTTCGGAGCCGAATATGGCAAGGGCTGTACAGTTCAGATGTGTTCTCCTAATTGGACGGAGAATCATCAACCCAATACGTTCCTGCCGAGTGGAGTCTTGGATGGTGAGAGAAGGAGATAGCAATACTGGATCCAGAAGCGGGGAAGTACGGTGGAAGGCGTACAAATCCAGCAGCAAGCAAGCTGCAGACGACTGAGGTAAGGAAGTGAGTAATAGTGCCGAAAATCGTGAGTACTTTGTGATTTCTTATGTGCCAAGCAAAAGTGAACTTTATTGCCTAGAAGATTTTAATTTTAACTTTCGAGTAGTAAATTGGACTTATAATAATTGTATGTGTACATGTTAGACTTAGTTAGATTTAAGCCAAATTAGGTTTAGACGGGGAACCTATGCCCGATTTTTAGTAGATTTAAATGTCAAACGTAGTTTGCACAAATTTGTTGTTTACATTAACTTGTAAAATTTTCGAAACTTTTAAGAACTTGTGAAATTTTAAGAAATACTTGGGACTTAGAAGAATTTCTTTGTTTACATTGATTTGTAAAATTTTCGGAAATAATTTAGACTTTGTTTTTTTTTGTTTTACATCGACTTGTAAAAAAAATCTGGAACTTATATTTTTATTATTTACTTCAAAATGTCTTTACAATCACATGTTAAGGTGCAAGATGATATTTAATCTCGATTGTCACGAGCTAAAACTAATTTAAAGAATTCGCCAAAGGATAGAATAACCGAACAATATTTAGAAACCAGATTAGAAAATGTGGAAGAATTGCGGGCGGAATTTAGTTTAACATATAAACAAATTATTAAAGATTTTGAACCTAAGGAGTTTATATCTTCACCATACACTATAAGTGAAGTTTATTATAATACTGAGGAATTATATTTAAATTTGAAATGTGACTTAAAAACAGCATTAAATTAAACTAAGAATAGTGATTTTTCTCCAGCTACGGGGTCATCATCAAATAATTGTTCCGTAGGTAAAAGCGTGTCTATAAAGTTACCTAGAATAACTATCCCAACATTTTCGGGGAAATATACCGAATGGCTGACTTTTCGAGATTTATTTGTATCAGCAATACATAAAAATAGCACTATTGATAATGTAAAAAAATTACATTATTTAAAAAGTTATTTGACTGGCGAAGCCGAGCAGCTCCTTCGTCATATACCAATTTCAGAATCAAATTATGAAATATGCTGGGCTCAGTTGGAGACCAGGTATAACAACAAAAAATATTTGTCTCACTGTATTTTGGTAAGATTGCTCAGTCAGAGGAACATAGTACAAGAGTCAGCTAGGGCTTTAAAGGAATTAATGGATTCAACATCAGACTGTCTGAATGCACTCACTAACCTAGATATTGAGATAACTTCATGGGATATTTTAATCATTGATATCATAACATTAAAACTAGATCCAGACAGTAGAAAGAATTGGGAACTTAAGGTAACTAGTAATACTGATTCAGATAAGCTGCCTACATTTGAACAGTTTAAGGAATTTTTAACAGGCCGCTATAGGGCATTTGAATTCTTAAGAACTAATCCAATTAAAAATAATGTTAATGTTAGTAAGGCAAAGGTTTTTCACACGGCGGCGGCCAATGCAGCCATGGTTTGTCCGTGTTGTAACAGTAACGAGCATAAAATAAGAAATTGCAAACAATTTGTTAACCAGGATGTGGATCTTCGGCGTAACTTTGTGCAGGATCACAATTTATGTTTTAATTGTCTGGGGCACAACCACTCTGCCAGATTTTGTAAGTACACATCCTCTTGTCAAATATGTAAGCGGAGACATCACTCCTTGTTGCACCCTAAAGGTGAGCAGGAATCAATAAGAGAAAGGGGAGATTCATCTATGAAAGAACATACAAACACTGTAGGATTAGAATCTGTAAACAAATTAGTAACTTGTTTAGCGAATAACCAAGTGTTATTAGCCACGGCCCTAGTGAGAGCTGTATCGAAAAATGGTGTTATGTTTACAATCAGGGCCCTATTATACCAAGGTTCTCAGGCGTCGTTTGTTACAGAGCATACTGTGCAAAGTTTAGGGCTTCAGAAAAAACCAGCTAAAGGTTTAATAACTGGTATAGATGTTAATAACAAATTATCCTTAAATTCGGTTGTTGAGGTTAAAATTCAGTCCAGGATCGATCCATCATTTGAACTTGTAGTCAAATCATATGTTCTCAAATCTCTTACGTCATTATTACCTGGTAGGGAAACCGTATATTTAGATTGGGCTCAAGCTAGCGACATCAAATTAGCGGATCCTAGATATCATACACCGGATAGAGTGGAAATGTTGTTCTCCTGATGGTAGCACTGTAGCTCAGTCTACCTCATTAGGATGGATTTTATCAAGAACAGTAGCCTCTGTTGCTCAAAATACATCAAACATTACCTTAATGCATGCTCACCTTGGTGATGACGAAATCCTGAAAAAAATCTGGGAATTAGAAAAGGAACCAAATCAAATTAGGAAACATGTACTTACCGAAGATCAAGATGCGAAGAGATATTTAAAGCTACAACTGTAAGAGACGGTGACGGTCGTTACGTAGTAAACTTACCATTTAGAAGTCCAGATCCGAGCTGTCAATATGGTGATACAAGAAAGCTAGCAATTAATAGGTTTTATGCATTAGAAGCTAAACTCAATAAAAACACAGATTTAAAGACAAAATATGAAGAAGTTCTCAATGAATACTTGCAATTGGGTCACATGAGGCAAATAACCAAAGAAGAAGAACAAAATCAACATGCAGTGTACTTACCTCATCATGCGGTTATACGTAACGATAAAATCACAACCAAGGTTCGGGTTGTCTTCGATGCTTCCTGCAAAGGAAAAAATGCAATATCGCTCAACGATGACCTAATGATTGGTCCGGGGCTGCAACCAGATTTGCGGCATTTATTGATTCGTTGGAGAACTCACCGCATTTGCCTCGTTTCAGACATTGTCAAAATGTACCGAATGGTGCGCGTGGCCGACCATCATACAGATTTTCAACGCATCGTGTGGAGAGACACCAAACAATCTGCAATAAAGGATTATAAGTTACTTACAGTGACTTTCGGAACCTCTTCAGCGCCTTTCTTAGCAGTTCGATCGATGCAGCAAGTAGCATACGATGAAGGAGTCAACTATCCACTAGCACCTGAAAAGGTACTTAAAGATTATTACATGGTCGATCTTATGACTGGTTGTGACTCAATAGAAGAAGGCATGCAAATCCTTAATCAAATGAACGAGTTATTAGAAAAATCAGGATTCACTTTACAAAAATGGTCAAGTAACAGCAGTGAATTACTGGAGGAATTAATCGGAGGAAGACACTCGTTCAAGGGACAAGATGGTGTAGAAAGAGAGATCAACATAAAACAAGATGAGATATTTAAAACGTTGGGACTTACCTGGAACCGAAGCTGCGACACCTTCCAGTATTCTGTGCAGTTGCCTCCGCTGCAGGAACCTGTTACAAAAAGAAAAATATTATCAGACATAGCAAGACTATTTGACCCTTTGGGATGGGTCGCACCCGTAATCATTATTGCATAAATGCTAATTCAAAAATTATGGGTTTCTGGGATTGGATGGGATGAGGAAATTCCATATGAAAAAAGAAAATAATGGTTTACTTACCGACAAGAATTGCAAAGTTTAAAGAATTTTTCTATACCTCGATGGTTAAGCATGAAGCACGGTGACAAGCAGATTGACTTACACGGATTTTGCGACGCGTCAAAATCAGCATATGCTGCGGTAGTGTATGCACGGGTTGTCGATGCTGACGGTGAGATGCATGTCACTTTGCTCACGGCAAAAACTAATGTTGCTCCTATAAAAACGATTTCAGTGCCTCGACTGGAATTGTGCGGAGCCTTCCTCTTAGCAAAACTCTTATCCGAAGTCTCAGAAGTGATGGGAATAAGTAAATTTAATTTGTACTACTGGACCGATTCAGAGATCGTGTTAGCGTGGTTAAATAGCCACCCCAACAGATGGAAAACATTCGTGGCAAATCGGGTTTCTGAAATTTTGAGCTTAAGTGAACCTCAGCAATGGAATCATGTTCATTCGAAGAGCAATCCTGCTGATTGAGAATCGCGGGGTCTTTATGCATCAGAATTTGTAAACTTTGAATTGTGGTTAGATGGTCCGGGGTTCCTAAAGGATAAAAATATTAAAGTCGACAAACGCAAGACGTTATCAACAAATATAGAAGAAATAAAGGTACACGTTGCATTAGACGATAATTTTATTTGGGATAAATATTTATCACTTACCAAACTTGTTAGAATAGTAGCATATTTAAGACGTCCTTTAGAGTTGAGAAAACCGAAGGCTGAAAGAAAGCATCATAATTTTATAACTGCAGAAGAAATGAGATTAGCATTGGAGACATGCATAAGGGTATGTCAAAGTCAAAACCTTGAAGCGATAATTCTAGACCTGCAAAAAGAAAAGCCTAAAAGAAATTTGTTTAAATCTTTACCTCGATTCCGTTAATATCCTAAGGGTGGGCGGCAGATTGGAACGTTCCGATCTGGCCAGGGATCCTAAAAATCCAATGTTGATTCCATGTAATACTCATTTTACCAATCTTCTAATTGCCGACGCACATTATAGGAATCTTCATGGCGGTCCTCAACTAATGCTTAACTACTTAAGCACAAAATATTATATTCAGGAAGCTAAACGGTTGGTTACAGCATACGTGCGAAACTGTGTATTTTGTTTGCGTTACGCAGCTTCTACAAATCCTCAATTGATGTGCCAGTTACCACCAGCACGGGTTACACCAAGTTGGTCATTTAAGAACAGCGGGGTAGATTTTGCTGGTCCTATTAATTTGAGGACATCAAAGGGTAGGGGTCACCATGCATATAAAGGATACATTTGTTTATTCGTCTGCATGGCGACTAAAGCTGTCCACATTGAGGTCGTTAGCGACCTAACAAGACAGGGGTTTCTTGCCGCCTTAAAAAGGTTTGTGGTAAGACGAGGTCACTGCAAGGATATATGGAGTGACAATGGTACAAATTTTCAGGGCGCTTCTAGGGAATAAGATTTATTACTTCGCTCCGAAAATTCAGGTACAGCTAAGGATATTGCTGCGACATTGGCCAGTGAGGGTACCACATGGCATTTCATTCCACCACATGCTCCAAACTTTGGTGGATTATGGGAGGCTGGAATAAAGTCATGCAAGAAACATTTAAATAGAGTAATAGGCAGCACTACTTTAACTTTTGAAGAGATGTCCACTTTATTAAGCCAAGTAGAAGCATGCTTGAACTCACGTCCCTTGTGTAGGCTGACGGATTCGAACACTTTTGATGCATTAACGCCAGGGCATTTTCTTGTGGGGGAACCAATTATAAACGGGCCCGATCGTAATTATGAAGATGCAAATATTTCTAGCTTGAAGAGGTGGCATTTAGTGCAACAGATGACGCAACACTTCTGGCGTCGCTGGTCCAGCGAATATTTGATTACACTTTTCCATCGTTATAAATGGGCTAAACAAACTCCGGAACCCAACGTAGGGGATGTAGTGTTAATTAAAGAGGACAACTTACCTCCTTGTCGGTGGCTTCTTGGCAGAGTGGTTGAAAAGCATCCAGGGTTAGACAACCTTACACGAGTAGTCACACTTCGCAGTAATAGTTCTTTATTTAAAAGGCCAACATCAAAACTGTGTGTCTTGCCTATTGCCTAAGAATGGTATTAATAGATTATGTGATAATTTTAAGTACTGTTTAGTTTAAGTTATGATTTTAAGCATTGTTTAAGTTAAAGTTAGATGTATAAGTCATATTAAGTATAAGGGTTGTTAAAACTGTTTGACTTACAAAATATAAATTCGCTTTGTAACATTTAACTTTGGAAGGACATAATGTTGCACAAAATGTCCTTGGTGGGCGGAATGTCTAGCCGCACGGCAAGTATATCAGAAAGCACCGCGTTTCTTATGCAAATTTGTTCGTCCATTTGTCACTAGGTGGCGTTGTACAATTTCGAACCATTTCTGAATCTCGATGTTAAGATTTTCCGCCGATAACATATGTATCTAGGATTAAGATTTTTTGTAACCACTACACTACTACTACTATAACTTGTGTTCTACGGTGTAACCACTACATCTATTAATAAATCAGACTGGGGGTCAAAGTGAACCTTTTTTCATTCAAACCCCAGTTCTAACCCTCATGAGTTAGAGGGTTCTTCAACGACTGTAAAAGATTTACAGATAACAGCCGGAACCAATGAGATTTTATCAATAGAGACGTCATACTCATTATAAAGATATAAAAACATGGCGATATTTTCCTATAGCTACCTACATAGGACCTATTATAGAACTTAAAACTTTATTTCTATTAGTGAGTAGGTAAAAAGATCACAGAGATATAAATAGGAAGTTGTCAGAAAGATAATTATAAATCATACTGTTCAAACATAGGTCCGTATCGCGGCCAGAGCCAGACGCAGGACGGACAGAGTTCACTCAAGCTGAGCTTGTCATTGCAGCTTGTGTTTGTATTACATCGCAGACGTCGGCAAACGTATCTACCTTAGTATATATAAATCATTGGCCGGGAACATCTAGCTTAACTTGCTATACGAGGCATGGAGGCATCTGGGTGTGTAATGAATGTTTACCCATCCACAGACCAACCTCGGCAGGCACTGCTTCACCTTGAAGATCGACCCGAGGGGCAACCATCACAAGCCACACGAGGGTTAAAAATATCAAAATCTAATTTTACTCAATATAACATTTAACCCCCAATGGGGGGTTAAAGTGGAACCCTGCACGGATACCATAGGGGTTGGGTGGAGTAGACGTATTAGTGAAATTCCGCTAGGGGTGAGGTTGTCGACTTTCCGAAGGTTTAATGGGCTAAATATCTTGAGCCCAGATAATTCGGAGATAGGAGGGTTGGCAAAAAAATTCTACGGAGTTTTTTTTATTGTTATCGTTCGTATTGTTTTTGGGATAGGCCTATTTTCAGCAATAGATGTCTTTCGACTGAAGTTAAGATGTTGATGTGTAATAAAAATTATAAAGTAAAAAAAACTTATTTAAAAAAAAAGTGTTTTCGTATTCCTCTCAGCAAACCCTTTCATTTGATACCCGTATCATGTGGGTGCATTTGTCCGCCGGTTTTGGGAGAACGCCACTTTGAATTTGTTATGTTGTCACTTATCTTACCGTGCATTGTCATGTAAACCAAATAAGAATAACTGTTCTAAAATTCAGTTGTAATATTTAACCCACACACACTAAAGAATTTACACACACAATACTTGTACTTAGCTGAATCTGGTTAGACTGGAAACCGACTCCAATGAAGTTGGGAAAAGGCTAGGCAGATTGATTGACACACTAAAGAATTTACAAGGCAAGTTAATAAAAAGTTTTGAAAGAGGCGATGTTTATTATTAAAGACAGACCTCTCTTCCAGCATACCTGTCAAAGGAAAGTTGAAACAAAAAAAAAAATAAAACAACAAACTCCCGCTTCCTTTTCTAACCGTACATCGTTGCCTAAAGTATTAGTAAAGATTGTGCGTAAGTCGCGCCATTTGCCGAGACGCGCGCAATCGACGCTACAGATACAAGCAACTGATTGTTCACTATTAAATGTGTGGGATACTCGATATTATGACGGTTCGAAACGACATACTATCGAACTAATAAATTAGCGAACTAATGAGCTATCGCTGTAGGATTCTTCGCAACGGGATTTTCGCACAAACGTTACATCGCACCAATAAAGCATCGATGGAATAAAACATCGGTCAACTGAATTATCGACACACCGTGTTCGATATAATAAAAATCGAAATCAAGTAGGGAACCCGTTATGAAATTCCAACCAACCAACAATAAACAGACATGCGATTGTAGCAATCCCGGCCGATTTGCCGTAATTTATTGAAGAGTTATGTTGTATATCTCCGAAGTTCTTCATCAGACCTTTACCAAATTCAAACGGGACCACTTCGGAATAAAATACTTTCGAACAAAAAAATAATTTTGCAAATCCGTTTATATATGACGGAGTTATGCCTGAACAATACATAAAAATATATATACTAGCTGACCCGACAAACTTTTTTTTGCCATAAAAACACCAAACATTTATCTACCCTATCTACCCTACCCTACCCTACCTACCCAACCCTACCCTACCCTACCTACCCAACCCTACCCTACCCTACCTACCCTACCTACCCTACCCTACCTACCCTACCCTACCTACCCTACCTTACCTACCTACCCTACCCTACCTACCTACCCTACCTATCCTATCCAACCCACGCTACCCTACCCAACCTTACTCTAGGTACCCTACCCTACCTACCCTAACTAAAAATAGATGTTGGCCGATTCTCAGACCTACTCAATATGCTCACAAAATTTCATGAGAATCGGTCAAGCCGTTTCGGAGGAGTACGGGAACGAACATTGTGACACGAAAATTTTATATATAAGATATAAATACACCAAAATTTCTAATAGTGGATCACCATTGTCGCACCACAGTGACCCATGTACTATTTCGTTTGTAAATTTAGCCATTAAAGCTCGGCGCAAACGAGACTCCGACCACTGCTACCGGTGGCCACTGAAATAACGCACCGCACACGTGAAGACGGTAACGACTACTCGCTACAGAAATGTTACTGTTGACTTGCCACTTGTGGTCGCTGCGGGCCACAAGACGCCGCCGACAACCGCCACTGCTGCACTGCTCCGTCCAATGTCCATTAAGGCGTTAGGTACCCAACGCGTCGCACGCGTCGCCATGGAGTACGACGACCTATGGGACCAAACGGTGTGTTCCATCTCAAAAATCTATGTCTTTTTGTTTCATGACATTTCGAATTGAAATTCCTGAATACTTATGTTATTGGATAATTAAAACACTGCTACTTTAAAAACTACTTTCATTAACTTGTACAAAAACAATGAAAAAATTTATCAAAACAGTTCTCACAGGAATGCTGTAACCAATACTGATTATAATTACCGCAACAGATAAGAACTATGCAACATAATTTTTATCAAACGTGTGGTTAAAATGGTCACCGCAAAAAAAATATCTCATGTGAAAATATTTTTCGGTGGACATTTTTGCTTCAAACTCAAAATTGCGCAGTAATGGCGCATACTTTTTATTTCCTTGTATTACTGCATAGAAAAGGAATCTAAAATGTCATTAAGTCGACATCAGCAGCCATCGGTAACAAAGAAACCTCAACTTAAAAATTTAAAAGACGGAAAATTTACTTGTGACATATAAAAAATAAAATATCTTATACAACATGTAGTTGTAAACTACATATCTTGAGCAATCCAAAAATGTATGATACTTAAATATTCCCTTGAAGAACATAGAAAATATCTTAAGTTGAACTTCCATAATGAGTAATCTGGTTAGTATAAAATTATCAAAGTATAAAGTTTGGGTGCAATTTTATATAACTACTAGCTCTACTCGCGGCTTCGCCCACGTTCAAAGTTAAAAAAAAATGCTCCGATCGTCACCAAACTTTACAGGATTATCCGCTGGGTCAATCTAAAGATTGTCTTAAAATTTCATTAAAATCGGTCCAGCCGGTTTCGGAGTCTATAAGGATTATACATACATACTTTCTCTTTTTAATCGACTTTCCTAAAAGGAGGAGGTTCTATGTTCGACATTATGTTTGTTTTTTGTATATTCACCGATATCTCCGTCAATTGTGGACCGATTTTTAAATTTTTTTTCTGTTTGAAAAAGTTTGTTCCGAAATTGGTCCGATTTTAATTTGGTGAAGATCTGATGAAGAACTTCGGAGATATACAACAGAACTCTTCAATAAATAACGGCAGATCCCTCGGGATTGCTGCAATCGCATGTCTGTTTATTGTTTATACCATTGCATAACATAACATCACGCCAGTACGCTCATAAGAGATAAGAGGTAAGCAGATCTCTCATTTCACCGGTTATGTTCAAGTTTCATGAAATCTATTCTGGCGTTATAACCTTGCTGACTTGCCTATTAGATAGGTACAACTAAAAAGCGAAAAATAAAAAAAAACATTTTGCATAAAAATACTTCCAAATACAAAACTACAAAGTGAAAATAACTTTATTTTTTGAAGTCGGTGTCCATAAAAAAGACACCGACTTCAAAAAATAAAGTTATATTTCTCTTTGTAGTTTTGTATTTGGAAGTCGGTAGTATTTTTTTGCAAAAAGTTTTTTTTATATATATATATATATAGAAGGTAGATTACTTTCTTTTACTATTATTTCGGATAGCTATATCATCTTAGAATATAGAACAATCAAAACGGTTTCAGTAACACGACTTTTGTCTCAAGCATTTTTGAGATGGATAATTCCGTTTGGTCCAATAGTGCGACGCGCCGCCTTATAAATTTATATTCGCCGCATATTTTCATTTCGGCAATCGAATAACATCCCACCTTTTGGGACTCACATTCTGATCTATGCAGCAATACAAACGTGGCGGCTTCCGTACACCGGTGGCTGTGGTCGGTGGCCCGTTTGCGCCGAGCCTAAATCCAAATTCAGCCTGTATTTCGTAGTACTTCCACGGACAAGCTCCTTCACTAATAATATCACCCTGTAACTGTCCCACTGCAGAGTAAAGACCTCTTCTCATACAGAGTAAGCCTGAGAATTAATCACCACGCTTGCTCGAGAAGAGTTGGCGATTTCAAACTTATATTAACAAACATTAATTTGTTCGATCTCTGATCAGTGCTTCAGAAATCCTACCATTAAAACAATATTTAACTACTTACTATAACAAAGCAGCCAATCGTAGCGACCAAACCAATCGAATTACAGAGGCTTAAAGAGGACTATAGGAACTAATAAATAATTCATAATATTCCGCCATTTTGATTGTATATCTGACGGGTAGACCGACTTGCAGGTTCCCCTCTACAGATGCGCTATGTAGAGATACTGAAAAAAAAGAAAGAAAGAATATAAGTTCATCCAGTACAAATTTCAAGGTATAATACAAGTTTAAAATAAACGAAATCAAATGTAGTAAAAAACCGTTTAATAAAAAAAAAAAAAGAAAGTGCGCGAAGGTGAGTAGTGAAGCTTTGAAAATATAATTATGACGGTTTCCATAAAAACTATGTGAGATAGCGAGGTGGCAGTCGCGAGGATGCGTAGTGAAGTTGTGAAACAATATGTATATAAACTAATGTCTCCACAAGTTACAAAAAATAAGTCATTGATCCGACTTGTACCAAAAATTTTATACTTTTTGTTACCAAAAAGTTTGGTACAAAAAAGTACAGGTTATAATTTGGGATATGAGTTTCAATATACTAGTAATGTTCTCGTCAAACTTCTTGGCCATCCTGAAGTTGGCTACAGTAGTAGTAAATATCATACAAAAATAGCACCGATCCGCGCCTTACGCATCGGAAAGCCAACTTCAGGGTGGCCCAGAAGTTTGGCTAGAACTATACATACATATATATACGACTGAACATGGTTTTGACCAAAAGGCCAAGTGAAAGGGTCAAGGACGCCCCTTACCACGATACCTTTGTTATGATCATGTTAGCGACACTGGATTTACATTTTTTTCTTAACGTTTTGAAATACTGGAATACATGGTAGACGGTTAACGACTTTTTTTTTTTTTTTAATTGGCGGTGACTTTACGTGGTGCACACATCCCGCGCATGTAGCTCGCGCTCACGCTTCTCTTCTTCTTGTTTAAGGATTTTGTTTTTGAATTTAGTCCTTAGTGAGGACCGTTGTGTGTCTCTCGTTTTTTTGGATTTAAATTACATAGTTCTAGCCTTTTTACTGGCTTGGTGGAGCGAGGATCTTCACATGGTGACTGGTAACAGTTGGATCAGAGTTGCCGAAGATGAAAGCGATGAATACAAATATCATGCAATTAGAGCCTTATGTCCAGCAGTAGACGATGATAATGTTGGTAATTTCTACCAGAGCTGCGGTAAGTCCGGCTAAGACAATGAAATGATCCCAATGGCAGATATTTTCCTCGCGCACTGCCTCACTATATAGCGCACTTTAAGTGGAAAAGCACCTTTATCCACCTCTTTTGCTCCAGAACTTATGTCTTTAAGACGGTTAAGGATCTTTGTGAGAGAATTCGTTCGGGTTTATGATCTAATGCTATTGTTTTCTACTGTCCTTTTTCTTCCCTTTAACTAAGGAGATTTAGAGAATAATAGCAGCCCTTAATTGGTCTAGGCTAAAGGCTTTCTTTTCATTCAAAAGGAATTAGCATTTATCACATCACATTACTTAACATCGCACCTGTGTGACATGAAGGAGTTGGAAGAGATTGTGTACTCATTTTATCCTGTATGCTTTACGTCCCTTGTGATAGGAGTGAGGGACAATCCCATCGCACTATTCCTAAACCACTGCAACTCCTGAAAGCCAAAATCATCAGGGACGACCACTAGAAAAGCACCGAGGCAATGAACCTTGACGAAGTCCCAGAGAATGAATTTAACTATCTTGCATCCTGCAAAGAAATTAATAATAAAAGAATAACAGAGGAGTAGGAAAAAAAACATGTTTCTACTTCCCTCCATACCAAGCAGGAGACAGAACAAACAAGGCCAATAGAATAGAATAGAATTTTATTTTGCAAATATGGGTAACATACAATAGTTTCAAAACACAGCCACCTCGAAAATATAAATACAAGTGTCAAGATTTTGTATTGCTTAAAATAGGGCTTGCAACTGACTGTAGTTTTACGTTTAAACATTGACCGGAGACATCGTTTTTGGGCCTTAAATGCCGTGTCTCTATCAGTTGAGTTCCCCCAGAAAATGATGCCGTAGCGTAAGTGAGATTCAACTATGCCGTAGTAAGCCGTGAGAAATGTTTTGCTATCTACTAAGGAGGATAATCTATATAAAACATATGCAGATGAACTCAGTTTTTTACACAAAATATATATATGTGCTTTCCAATTTAAGCTGTAATCTATTTGTAATCCTAAAAAATTCGTATCTCCTGCTTCCTCAATATTGTTATTTGTGTAGTGTATATGAAGATTAGTTAAGCCGGGAGTACGCTGTCTAAAGTGCATTATCTTTGTCTTATTTAAATTTATAATTAAATTATTCTTGTCTAGCCATTTAATCAGTGAGTCAAGAGAATTATTAATGTCATTTTCATACGTAATTACGTTTTTACAAGGGATCGTTACTGTGCTATCGTCTGCAAACATTGTTATAGGTTGTTCAAGGGACATGGGCATGTCATTGACATATAATATAAACAAAAACGGGCCCATAACGGTTCCTTGTGGTACACCGTATGAGATTTTACGTTCTCGTGATCTTGTTATCTCTTCATGTTTATTAACTACATTAATGCGGCTAACTTCGGTTATTTCTGTTCTATTTTCCAATAGGCACAAAGGGTCGTTTACAACTGGGATAAGCCCAGTTGCCTAGAACCACGGATAAAAAATATCATTAATATTAGTAGGTCCTAACATTTTGAGCTTTTATATTTGATTCCAATAAAAGTTAAGGCAAGGTATGATAGGGGTGAGTGTATTGCCATCATCTGAACACAAGTTGGACTCCAAGATGTTACCTTAAATTTCCTTGTGTAAAAACTTAATAAATAACACTACCCGAATTGGGGATTGAACCTTGCAGCTACACCACAAATTCACATAAAATAATTTCACGGGCCATCCAAATTGATAATTCTATCCAAGTTTACTTGAAAAAATAATTTCAGTTGCATAATTTCAGCTTATTCAAATACCGTGCAGTGAGTCTTTAACTTGCAAGTTTTGATTACACGTAGATACACTGACCGTGGGACAAGTAAAATTAATTAAAACATTGTGAAAAGAATCGAGAACCGTCTTCTTCAGTTAGTGTCTCCTGAAAGCCTACAGGTACCGCTCGTTTTGAGATAGCCTGCCCCCCTAGCAACTTGACAAACGTTTTGTATCGAAACTCGTTCCACATACAATCGTTAACACCTTTTATTTGTATGGTCTGACCACGTGAGTTAACGTTCAGATGTGTCCTTCCCATACATTGATTTGTTTTCTATTAGCGTTATCTATTGTAGATTGTCATCTGGACTACAGGTGCTGGCCTCACACTTTCTTTATAATTGTTTTGTTTATACTTCCTGCAAATCTTGTCATTCGATGGCAATCCTTACATCATCATCACAGAGTGGCGTTCGTCAGGTCCTCTATACTGCAGGTGTATGGGCACTTGGGACATCACACTCTCACTGGGTATCAGACGGTTCTATGATACTCCATTTTGCTATATCGTGTTCGCAGTGGCCCACCTAGGTACGCAACCGATTGAGTGCATTCCATAAATAGGACACTGGCGCTGTTATTAACGTGGCAATCTACTGGGCGCAAAATATTTAAAAGTTACTATCTACTCGAAAAGTTAAAAAAGAAAACAAATAACTTTATTTAGCACTAACCTAGTGACACACAAAACATTTTCTGACAAAAGAAACAAACATAAATTTAGTAAAAAGCAAATATTAAAAAAAAAATCCCCGACAAAATAACCCGATTCAAACAGTAAAACGCCCATATCTTTTGAAAGTTTGGACCGATTTTAATTAAACATACCTAAGAACACTCCTGATAAAGTCACCTTTCAAAAAAACCGTCACACATCAAACTTATAATACCCCTCTTTTTCCGTCGAAGATTAAAAACGAAAACATGAGATGCATGACACACGGCTATGCCAGCGTACAGTTCATCAAAATGCTAGACAACTAATACATAGTTGTATGACGCTGTTTTATAACTTTAAGTGAAAAAAAGAAAAGAAAATCACAGCGTATTGAACAAATACTCCATAAAACCTCCAAAACTTCAAAGCGAACATCACCACATAGCCCAACGTCTCCAAACCAAACATATCGACATTCTCTCCCCACAGAGCTCGAGATAACCCCACAGCATCCCGTATGCGCGCTCTCAGCGCGTAATGGTGGACTTTATAAAATTCCCTTTCAGAGGTCAAGTCAATTTGAACTGGTGCTGTTAAACCAATAAACTGGTTACATCCGGTTTCACGGATACCGTAGGCGGGAAAAGGCAGAGGATATAGCGGGTGATTTATTTGGTAGCACAGAAAAAAAAAACTTAAATCTCTAATTCTAACAACAAAAGGATCTCTACAGCATAACATTTTTATTTGTGATTAAATTAATTATTAAAAATGATTCCTAATATTTAGAGTAAATCGCGCTTAGACCACACAAACAATTGACTTTAAGAAATCACGCAATTAGTTTTTCACGACGTGACGTGACTGGTCGTTTCTGGATAGCAGGAAAAGAGATCCCTCTTTTTTAGACCCACTATCAGCAGTATAATAACTTTTAAGAGACTAAAGTGGATTTTCAAGTGGCCTTGCCAAGGTTCTTTTTAGGGTTCCGTACCCAAAGGGTAAAAACGGGACCCTATTACTAAGACTCCGCGGTCCGTCTGTCTGTCTGTCACCACGCTGTATCTCATGAACCGTGATAGCTAGACAGTTGAAATTTTCAAAGATTATGTATTTCTGTTACCGCTATAACAACAAATACTAAAAATATAATAAAATAAATATTTAAGTGGGGCTCCCATACAAAAAACGTGTTCTTTTTGCCGTTTTTTTGCGATTATGGTACGGAACCCTTCGTGCGCGAGTCCGACTCGCAATTGGCCGGTTTTTTGTATATTCCTCTCATCATCATCATCATCAGCCTTTTTAATGTTTCCACTGCTGGGAAACAGGTCTCCTCTTTGTGAGAGGGAATGGGCCGTAATCCACCACGCGGGCCCAGTGCGTGTTGGTGGTGGATGTCACATGTATTCGAATTTTTGTTTCTAAGACATGTCGGTTTCCTCACGAATTTTTCCTTCACCGTTTTGAGAGCAGTGTTGGTTTAATAATTTTTACAAAGTAAAGCGCCTTTCTGGGTTTGAACCCACGACTTACAACTTATATGGCGCGGCCGATACCACTAAGACACCACTGCACTCAAAATTGCCTTTACCTGACCAAAACCAGTGTCTGTTAAACAGACATCTGAATTAGAAGAGTATGCAGGCATTTCAAGCTAAATTAGTATTTTGAGAACCAAGGAGGAGAACGACCAGGGCATCTGACACAGACCAAAGAATTGACACCTTTTTGCTCGTAGAACGGATGGTCGATAGGGCCGAAAAGTTCTGCAGTGCCAACCAAGTACCCGAAGATTTGGAAGGGCTCCCACTAGGTAGACCGATGACCAGGTTAAGGCTGCTGGAGCCCGCCAGATGCAAGATGCACAGGATCAGTCGATATGACGATATTTGGGGCAGGCCTAAATTTTAAAGTGGATTTCTTTCGAATTAAATCTTGATCAATATTTTGGGAAGATCTTTTACCATACATGAGCAAAAGTTTTCCCTAGTCTACCCGCTACCTCTTACGATTCAAACCCCAAGCCAACCGCACAGGGAGTGATTGGATATGAAAGTTTAATGCTTTTGTAGTGCAGCCGCCCAATCACTTACAGCGGATAACCGACTGATTAATACATCAATCGTTAACTATGTGATCGTTATATGTACACGGCTTATGAGGGGGATCTTTTTGTAATTGCATTTGTGAACGGATTGTATTTGACGCGTAGTACAGAAAAATTTGGATGATTTTGATTCTTTTTCTAACGAAATAAGGAGGGTACTATGTATGATTTTCATTGTTTTTAACCGATTTACCAAAAGGGAGGAGGTTCTATGTTCGACTTTATGTATGTTTTTTTTATATCTCCGTCAATTGTGGAACGATTTTGAAAACTCTTTTTTTATTTGAAAGAATATGTACCGAAATTGGTCCCATTTTAATTTGGTGAAGATTTGATGACGAATTTCGAAGATATACAGCAGAACTCTTCAATAAATAACGGCAAAACTCTCGGGATTGTTGCAATCGCATGTGTGTTTATTATTTATACCGTTTCATAACATAACATCACGCCAGTACGCTCTTAAGGGGTACGCAGATCTCTCATTTCACCGGTTATGTTCAAGTTTTATAATATTCGGATAATATATTCTGGCGTGGCTTGGTATAGTTACCTTACTAAAAAACTTGCCTATTAGGTAGTACAACTAAAAAGTGAAAAATAAAAATCATTTTTGCACATTACAAACTATAAATACAACATAAAGCGACTGCTTATCAGTCCGCCACTACCCAGATACTGGGTTTTTTTTATACAGTTTTTTTTTTTAATCATCTTCATTTCAGCCAAAAGACGTCGACTGCTAGACATAGGCCTCCCCCAAGCGTCGCCACACTGATCGGTCCTGTGTTTTTAGCATCCACCGGACGCGCGCAGCCTTGACTAGGTCATCGCTTCACCTAGATGGAGGTCTTCCAACGCTGCGTCTGCCGGTACGCGGTCGCCATTCTAGGACTTTTCGGCCCCAACGGCCATCTGCACTTCGAGCAATGTGCCCTGCCCACTGCCACTTAAGTTTGGAAACTTTTCGGGTTATTTCGGTAACCTTGGTTCTGGTTGAGTTTTTTTAATAAATATTTTTATTCTTTTTACATAAAACTTTTGAGACTGATAGATAGATATTCGGGCGAACTCGTAACAATTGTCAGAGTTCTACGAATCTTTGACATGGTTTTTCACCGACTTCACTTTAACCGAATTGTATTTAAGTGATAAAAATCTCTATCTGTGTTAGGTGTAGTATGTTCTGTGTGTCTGTATTTCAGTAATCGCACCGCGCGCCGCTTTCATACTTTGTAGTAATATGCAGTAGATGATAAATAGCAAATCCTGAAGTCGTTTTTATATTCGTGACCATACAGCAGCAACTTCTTTTTTAGAGACAAATAGATGTATTTAACAAAACAATATTTGGATTTACATATATAAGATATTTGTAAATAAACTCGACTGCGTTTCTGTAAATAAAGCTTTTTAATTTTTTACAAAAGATTGTTTTATAAAGTAAGTTGGTACTAACTGCTTTACAAAATATTACTTAACCTGTAAATAAAGAAACAACATTCACAGCTTATTATTTCACGAATATCGTCTCCTTTAAATCCTTCAGGTATTTTATAGTTTTTCATAACCTCCAAATCACAATGACAGGCAGAACACTTGTAGTCTCAGTTCACCTCAGTCAGTCATTCATTCCTACCTTCATACAATCTATGTTATCGGTCATTCTCACTCGCGCCTGAACGTGAAATTCAAATTAAGGAAATGATAGGATTTTCAGGTGATCATTTCCTTACACATATTTAAGTAGATAAACAGTGCTGGACGCAGTGGAACATCAAATAACTACAAAAATATGACTATATTTGCAATAGGCTCGCTCTAAATTATACGAGACTCCAACACAACTGGCGAAATAAGGACACACACACATCTGAAAATAAACGTATTGTTATGCAATAAAATGTAATACCATGCCCTGGCAAATTATTAAGGGGTCCCAGAACGCCCTTATCAGCACTCTTTACATCCCTTTATTATCAAAACCCCATATAATATAATTAAATCGTTTAAAAGAGTCTGTTTACTACAAAGTATCATACCATGACTGTGTTAGGAATGAGTTAGGCAAAAAATTTGCTAGATTTCGGTTGATGTCCAGTGCCGATAACGCTTTTAGGAGTTTTGCCCATCGTGGTGATGGGAAAAACTCCTCCCGACGTCGTAAACATGGAATGTTGTGTTGCCGTTACGTGCAAAAATTGTTCTATACCGCGTCGTTAATATGCACGTCACGATGCCACAACGTTACACGGTGTCGTGCCTTGTATAATGCCACTAAGTTTTTCACTCACGAGCCTGTGAAATAGCAGTCTATTTCTAGAGATTTCTCAACAAGTGATATTAATAAATCAGAATCAATAATATCTGACATACAATATTTTTTTGAACAATTTATCGATAATACAATTAAACATCAACTGAGCGAACGCATCGCCACGTACCACTTCCGATGTCGTCCGACGCGTCGTTCCACGGCGGTATTGCCGTACCGGGCATTGGCAGTTTGGCACGTCACGTCAAAGATCCGCGCCGCGACACCGCTCCGTTTCACGTTGACGACGTCGTGACGTCGTGACGTAGTGATGGAGACAAGTCCTTACTCCCTTTTTTGAAACGCGATGTGCATTATTAGCGTCATCTAAATAGTTTGATTTATGTCAGTAAATGATGCGATAATATGAGCGGTGGTGGCCCAGTGGTAAAAGCGTAGGTCATAGGTCGAACCCTGGCAGATACTTAAATTTGTGTAAATTATTTCATAATAATAATAATATAGCCTTTATTTCCAATCTTACATAATAAAGTTTTACAAGTAAACTAACAACTAAAATAACTTAACTATATAACATAAGGTACTTAATTATTTACTTATCTACTAATATAATTTAATATTTGACACCGGTATTAAGATTGTCTTGCGTTCTCGGGGTTGATTCTCGTCCAGAGTTCTTGTTAAACGGTCTAACAGTACTTTAGAAAATATTTTGTAGATGTTCGACATAAGGCTGATAGGTCTATAGTTGGCTATGTTGTCTTTATTTCCTTTTTTATGAAGTAGTATTATGTTTGATATTGTCCACTGTCGAGGTATGTATTCTGTGTCTAAAATTTCGTTAAATAGATCCGTGATAGTGTCTAGTATTATATCTGATGTTCCTATAATAATTTCGTTGGATATTCCATCTTCTCCTGGTGCTTTATCTCTTTTTTGTGATTTAATTGCCTTTTCTACTTCTTCTTTCAGAATGCAGGGAGTTTCTTCGTAATTATTAATGTCTATTGTTATTGGTTGATTATTCAGCTCTAGTAATTCGTTATTAGTATACAGCTCACGGTAGTAATCTGTGGCTATTTCTAGTATCTCAATTCTGTTTGTCCTAGATTTTTTATCATTATGGTGTGTCATACTATCGATCCAGTATGTATTTTCTTTTAACTCTTTCCACGCTTTCTTAACTCCTCCTGATTTTTCTAGGTAATGGTTGATTAAATTGTTCCTTCTTTTCTGTCTATGTTTCCTGATTTGCAGATTAATTTCTTTACTTAGGGTTGCTATCTTCTTTTTGTTGCTCTTTCTGTCTGTATATAAACCATTTCTCTCCTTGATCAGACTTCTTGCTTCTGGGCCTATTTTATCATTAGTTTCGTTATTCATTCTTGTTTGGTTTTCTACTTTCTTTAGTTCTTTTTCAATAACGTCGTATTTCTCCTGAACATCTTTGGCTTTTTTTGTTGTTTTTAAACCATTTTCCAATGTGTCTAGATTATTCTTTGCGATTGGTAAGGGTAAGGGCATTTTACTGCTTTGGATGTATATTCTCTGTTTTTTTGGTTCTGACATGTATTATTGTCCCCGAAGCATTCTGTGATCTGTACTGTAGTTGAGTTGATTAACGATAGTAGTATTCAAGAATATTTTTGGTTTATTTGTAAGAATGTAGTCTATTTCATTTCTTGTCGTTCCATCAGGACAAACCCAAGTCCATTTTCTATTATGTTTTCTATTGTAGTAGCTGTTCATTATGTGAAGTCTATATTTCATTGCAAAATTAACCAGTCTTTGACCGTTATCATTTCTTTTCCCAGTTGAGTGGGGTCCAAGAATATTGTCCTCATTTTTGTTCCTCTTTCCAATTTGGCTATTGAAGTCACCCATTATAATGACTATTCCATGCAAATTTGATGTGACATGGTTTAGTTTGTTGTAGAATTCTTCTTTTGTATCTTTGTGGGTAACTTCCGTTGGAGCGTATATTTGGACGATTGAAGTGAGTTGTTTATAGCCAGGGAGTTTTACTATCAAGATGGCTATTCTATCTGATATTCCTCGGCATTCTATGATGTCGTTTTTCAGATATTTTTCACCATAAACCCGACACCATACATCCCAGGCTTTTCATTGATGTGATAGAATATATATTTGTCACGCTCCTCAGTTTGCTCCCCTGCTCTCCTCACGTCACTCAAGTCTAAAATTTCCCAATTGACAGATTTCAATGCGTGTTCTAGTTCCAACAATTTTTCTTGTGACTTTAAGGATCTTGCGTTCAGTGTAGCTATATTGAATTTACTCCTAGACACTTGTTTTATACATTCTGAGTGATTCGTTTGGGGTACTGCTATGTTGGACTTATCTGCTGCAAGCTTTAGGGGGTGTTGGTCTATCACCCCACGGTGACCAGCCGTATTGGGGATCTGTTTGTTTTTTGTAAATGCTGTGTCTTCGAATTCCTACGCTATTTGCTGTTGGGTGTGTTTTTCCGTTAGTGACTGAGATCTGGCTCGCATATAAGCAAAAGCATCTGTTTTGGTCAGCATAGAAGGAGCTTAGATGTTTTGAACTCCTTCCTTAGGACGTGTTGGTGTTTGGATATTTATAGGTGACAAAGATGACGATTCCCTTTTTCTTTTTTCAGCTTCTGCTTTTCTTTCTATTATAAGTTTATTATTCTTAAAGAAAGCTACTTTGCCTTTGTCTCTTTCTTGTTTCATTTATCGATAATACAATTAAACATCAACTGAGCGAACTGTTATACCCCTGATTTACGAGCATATGGTATTTCAAAACACTTGTGCATTTCTCGAATTTGAAGTGTCAGCCAACCGCCGGCGCCACACCCCGTCGCGTCGCGGGTTCCGAGCACAAAAAAGGTCAATCTTTAACCGTCATCACACAGAGCCACACGTTTCTAAATCCTAATATTACTACTTCAAAATTACTATTTTTGTACTATTTCCAAATAAATAGTTTAGTTGTTTAAATTTGCTTTTTTTTAAACTCCTCCACGAAGGCACGGTCTAACAGAACGCATCGCCACGTACCGCTTCCGATGTCGTCCGACGCGTCGTTCCACGGCGGTATTGCCGTACCGGGCATTGGCAGTTTGGCACGTCACGTCAAAAATCCGCGCCGCGACACCGCTCCGTTCCACGTTGGCGACTTCGTGACGTCGTGACGTGGTGATGGAGACAAGTCCTTACTCCCTGTTTTGAAACGCGATGTGCATTATTAGCGTCATCTAAATAGTTTGATTTATGTCTGTAAATCATACGATAATATGAGCGGTGGTGGCCGAGTTGTGGGTTCGAACCCAGGCAGACACTTAAATTTGTGTAAATTATTTAATTACTACTGCTCATAAAAATTTGAATGAAAACATCTTGAGGAAAATTCGAAGACATGTGACAACCACCAACCCGCACTGGGCCAGACCCGTGTCCCAGCAGTGAGAACGTTAAAAGGCTAATGATGATGATGGAACGTTACTGAGCATAGGTTATCTGTGTCGTGTTTTTTTAGTGGCTGATACGTTCATAGCACGATCATGGTACAGAAGAGTACAGCTGGGCTGGGCGGTGTTTGAAAATCTTCGTAATATTGCTTCTTATACACGCAGACCCTGAAGACCAAAGTCTTTAGCCAGAGCGTCCTACCTATTATGACCAATGGGGCCGAGACTTGGTCACTCACGATACGGCTGGTGCATCAATTTATAGTCGCTCAGCGAGCTATGGAAAAGGCTATGATCGGAGTCTCTCTAAGGGATCGAATCAGGAACGAGGTGATTCGGCAGAGAACCAAAGTTGACGATATAGCTTACAGAATAAGCAAGCTGAAGTTGCAATGGGCCGGCCATATAAGCCGTAGAACCGACGACCGTTGGGATAGACGTGTTCTTGAGTGGAGACCGCAAACTGGTAAACGTAAGGTAGGACCTCCCTCAGGCTTGGTGGGGTGACGATCTTCGCAGGGTGGCTGGAAGCAGCTGGGTAAGAGTTGCCGAAAATCGTAGCAAATGCCGTGCAATTGGAGAGGCCTATGTCCAGCAGTGGACTGCTATAGGCTGATGATGACGGTCATGGTATGATACAGTGTGGTGGCAAAATAAAATTGTTAAAACATTACAGGCAGTGTTTAACATAACTTCAAGTCGATATTCTCCGAAGGGTTGGGCAGAGATGCACTTGTACATCCACATTTTACCAGTAATGTTTAAGTTCCATGTAATAGGAGGCGACCTACCTATTGTAATCAACTGGATTCAAATCCAATCTCCGGACTGCTACTGAGGAATTCCAGATAGAAAATATCTAATGCAACTTTCCCCTACCCTGCAGGCTTAGCCAAGTTCACAAAGTTCAATCGAAAACGCTAATAGAAAATAGTCAAATGTATGGGAATGACCTCATCTGAACGATAAGTCACGTGGTCAGACCAAACGAATAGAAAATTCGTAGCCAAGTTTACAACGTAACGGATCGATCAAAATGTTAGAATGAAATGTAATCGTTTCTACAATGTTGATCACTACATCCCATAGAAATGGTAGCCAAGTTACAGTTTTGACAAGCGCTAACGAAACGATGTCGAAGTTTTTGAACGCTACATTAGCGATCACCGAGACCCAAGAGTTAACGCTAAAAAAATGGCGTCTTTATGATACAGCTGTGTTGAGACCGCGAAGTGTTTTGTTTATTTGCCATAGTTTTATCGCCATGGCTAGTAGGTTCAAACAATTTCAGAGAAACAAAGGGTCTATTGATTAAGTAAAGGGTCAAACACAACTATTTTGTTTGTATCATAAGTACCAATATATTAGTTCATGTCGCGTATCACGTCATTGTTTATGTTCCAAACCTTCAAGTGCCCGAGTATGAAAGATTTAGAAGTAACAAAGGAAGATATTTACGGAATAACTAATAATTTACGTACCTTTCCATGAATTCCAACAAAGCTGCTAACTGTTCTGGGCTTGCTCGAGATCTACATTCCATCCTTTAGAAGTTATCACTTAATTTAAGGTATCTTTCATTCATACAAGATCATAATATAATATTCCGAATGTTTAAAATTACATTCCGCACTGTGATATTAAAATAAACCAATTATAAGAAGATATTTAACTTATTTCACTTACTTTTATAGCACTTTTAACAATTTATTACTTACATAACAATTTAAAATAAAAGTTCATCCCGCGCAAAAAGTACATCACTGATAACTGTGACTTTGACATTAGAATAAGATTAGTTTGACGTTTGTAAAAACGCTCACCATAGACTAAAGTGTAGGTTTTATCTATCGAAATTGTAGAACAAGCGATTGACTCAGTCGTGTCAATTTGGCTACCAACTTTTCGTTTTCTAAAAACGCTAACGCCGAGGCGTTATCGAATGTAGAAATAGATTCGATACGAAACGAATGTAACTTGGCTAGGCCTGCAGGAATCGAATCCAGGAGCTCAGGCTAAGCAGTAGGGTTTGCAACCACTAGAACAATGGGGCAGTCTTTAAATATTCAAATAATTTCGTTAGCGTGATCTCCATTCAATTGCTAAGCATATGGAATTCGGTCGGCACTCCTGAAATGAAAATCTTTTGTTGACTCTATTACGTGTTCGTAAATAGTTGCTATGATTTGCTTTTGATTGCTTTTCAAAATTATTGTAAATAGGTAAAATACTTAAACTTCAAAAAAGCTACACTCAGTCATAGTAATAGCACAGATAATTAGCATACAGATGCCTAATCCCATACAAAGAAACTATGTCGACGTAACTAGCGTTTTCGGTTCGATTCCGTTCCACAGATATTTAAAGAGTTTACTCGGTTCGTGACTACTTTTTTCCTTTAAGTACAGTGAGGATTTGTTTAATAGTCTTTTATTGCACGTTTTTACAGTTTCATTGTTTTAAATGTATTACAATACAAAATTAAAAATCGAGTGGCATGCCTCGAAAATTTAAAATCGCGCTGTCTATTGGATTTAATTTCAAATGATGCGTTCAAATAATCTTTGAAATGTGAATTAAGAGCCATTCCATAATTTTGTACCTAGGAAAGTTGGTTGAACAAGAACATACAATATATTTGATCAATTCTTGAAAATGTTAATCTTACACACAATTCAATAACAAATTGATGCATATTACGCCATCTATTGATATGTATTTGAAACAAATTTGCTTTATTAGCGCTGGGACCTCGTGGTAATGGACTACTTTTTTTCCCAGAACTGTTCAGAATTGTTCATGACTCCTGAAGGTTGGGCCCTGAAACCTCATGCTCAACAATGCTTGCTTATTTTCATAAGCTGCCATAATATTTTATGTTTTTACTATAAAAATAATAAATATGTAAGTTATATACCAACAAACAAAATAAAACCGAATAAAAACATCAGCGGTCACACAAAACGGAACTTTGCATAGTACACGCGCGGCTGACCCTTTGATGTGCGGCAAACACGCTTTGACAAATGCCCATTGACATTACCTACTAGTACGTAATTTGTTTTTAATAGGTAGGTATTTCACTTTTCCCACCTAGATTAATAAATAAATAAGTGGATAGGGTGACAAAGTGACACACGAGTGACCTACCTACGCTCGCGTTAAAAAATACTACTTACTTATGTGCTAGCTTTTGTGCTTTTGCTATATTAAAACCAACGTCAAAATTAAAATAATTAAAAAATATATATTTTTATAACCAGGCCCGATAAATGATGGGCATTATTCAGAAAGCCCGATATTGCCTACTCATATTGGACATTTTTTCAATTTGCCTGGGCATTATGAATAATGCCGTATTAATCGCTTTGTCCATAACATATGCAACGAAATGAAAAGGAAAACTATCACAGCCAAGTATGCTTTACAATTTTACCAGTAATAGTCGACCAACTATAATATACTCGGAAAAACAAAAATAAATGTTTTCAGAGCAATGATCGGTGCTTTCATTGTTTATGAACTTCAGTATTTTTAACCCCCGACGGAAAAAGAGGGGTGTTATAAGTTTGAGGTGTGTTGCTATGTATCTGTGTATCTGTGTTTCTGTGTATCTGTGTATCTGTGTGTCTGTGTATCTGTGTGTCTGTCTGTGGCATCATAGCGCCTTAACGGATGAACCGATTTTGATTTAGTTTTTTTTGTTTGAAAGGTGATTGTATCGAGAGTGTTCTTAGCTATGTTTGAATAAAATCGGTTCAGCCGTTCAAAAGTTATGCGCGTTTTGCTGTTTAGATCGTGATGTTTTCGCAAGAAAAATGTGTCGGGGGTTTTTTAAATTTTGAAATTTTACTTTTTACCTAATTATGTTGGTGAATGTAGCTGTTTGTAGGGAAGCCTCGGTAAAGCTAGTTATTCTGAAAAATCTATCCAAGTGTGAGTCGGATTTTGCACGTTTAGGGTTCCGTACCAAAACGCAATATGAAGTTGGTTTTCATAGGAAAAAATATCGTACGGCGATGAGTCATCAGTACATGGTGGACATCCCACCCATACGCACCAAACGTTTTGGGAATACTTTTATTATGCGTACAGGAATTCTCTGCCGGAGTCTGTATTTCCTGATAGCTACAACCTTGGAGTCTTTAAGTCAAGAGTGAATAGGTTTCTACTAGGCAAACATGCTTCATTGTCGACCAAATCATCGTATACCATCAAACAATAAAAAAAAAAAACAATTACTTACTAACTATTAACGAATAATTTTATTTTTTGAAGTCGGTGTCTTTCGTAGGTACGAATTTGATTGCGTTAAGGACACCGACCTCAAAAAATAAAATTATTTTTCACTTTGTAGTTTTGTATTTGGAAGTCGGTAGTATTTTTTTGCAAAAATGTTTTTTTTTATTTTTCACTTTTTAGTTGTACCTCCTAATAGGCAAGTTAGTAAGGTAACTATAACGCCAGAATAGATTTCATGAAACTTGAACATAACCGGTGAAATGAGAGATCTGCGTACACCTTAAGAGCGTACTGGCGTGATGTTATGTTATGAAATGGTATAAGCAACAAACAGACATGCGATTGCAGCAATCCCGATAGATTTGCCGTTATTTATTGAGGAGTTGTTGTATATCTCCGAAGTTCTTCATCAGATCTTCACCAAATTAAAATGGGACCAATTACGGAACATACTTTTTCAAAAGAATTTTCAAAATCAGTCCACAATTGACGGAGATATCGGTGAACATAAACAAAACAAGTAAAATTTCAAAATTTAAAAAACCCCCGACACATTATCTTGCGAAAACATCACGTTTTAAACAGTAAAACGCGCATAACTTTTGAACGGCTGAACCGATTTTATTCAAACATAGCTAAGAACACTCTCGATAAAATTACCTTTCGAACAAAAAAATCTAAATCAATATAGGTTGAGGCGCTATGATGCCACAGACAGACACACAGATACACAGATACACCGATACACAGATACACAGATACACAGACACACAGATACACAGCAACACACCTCAAACTTATAACACCCCTCTTTTTCCGTCGGGGGTTAAAAACAAAAAAAAAATAAAAAACGTAATGTCGAACATAGAACCTCCTCCTTTTAGGGAAGTCGGTTAAAAAAGGGAATTTCAAAAAAAACTGATTTATCAATATATTGGTATTTGTTGGCAAAATTTACGTAATAATAAACATTATCATCAAATTACAAGTTTATAAAAAAATATAAAATTTTGTAAAAAAAGCTTCCTTTTTACCCGACTGCCGAAGGAGTAATGTGTTTATCAGTCTATGTATGTATGTTTGTTCCTATGTGGCGTTCTAGAGACCAAACGCGTTGGCCGATTTTGATGATTCTTACGTCAATCGATTCGTCTTAATCCTGCGAGTGTCATAGGCTATATAAAAATTGGAAAAGAAAAAAGGCGGATTTTGGGCGCCATTTTGTAGGAGGGTTTTTTTTTTTTTTCCAACCCCGTCGTGTGTGGTATCAAAATAAAGGGTTTTAAGAGGTGATTTCAAAAATATATATCACTTATATGTTTAAATGTACCTAATTAAAAATAAAACAAAAAAGGTTGTAAATAAAAAAAGTTAATTGAAAAATCAAAAAACCCGACTGTTTAAAACCGAACTAAAAAGACGTAAACAAGTAGAAAATCATGCTGTGCAGGCGGAGGATACATCTAGTTTTGGTCAGCCAGCTCGCGAATATGTCGGGTTATTTGATTTTTGAATTAACTTTTTTTATGTTGTTTCTTATTCCTTTGCTTGCCAATATTTAATTAAAAATATGTTATTTATCTAATCAACGAGCTGTCAACAATGATAACCCACATGATGAGGTAAGTCTAAATGTTTGTTTAGATATACGGAGACAAAAAAAAAGACAATTTGTATGGCTCTGGTCAACGTATAATATAAACTTTAAAAAGCTCCAACTGTTTGGCTGCAAAACCTGTGTGACAGACAACGGACAGACAGGCACGCGAGTGATAGCAATAGGGCTCAGTTTGGAAATTTTAAAAAAATTGTCTCCATTGGCACTAAAGTAACAAATCGCACCATAGAGATTCACCCCCATATCTTTTGCTATCACCCCGCTATCGCCATGACACGTAATAAGTCATGACACCGCCACCCCAGGTGGGAACTAATATCGCGCCAATTTTAATTACGCACACTTCAAACAATGGAACTGAGGAGGGCGTGAAGACTTCCACCGTGATTGTAACTTTTTGTACATTTTTATAACTTAAAAATGTTAGGCTGGAAAATGGTCAAGCAGTACTTAAATTTATGCTAAGCAGCGGAATCTTTGAAGCGTTGAAGTTAAGATGCGTAAAAGAATATTATGAATATGAAAGTTTGTATGTTTGTGCTTCAACTACGCAAAAAAGGCTGAACAGATTTGAATGAAATTTCGCACTCATACAGTTTATAACCTGAAATATCACATACGAAACTTTTTTATGCCGATAAACTACAGAGTTTTACTTACCGAAGTATAACAATCCCTTGGTATAATAAAAACTTCACGTATGCGAAGCTGCGGGCAAAAGCCATTCAAAATGAAATATGAGCAATCATATTATTTTATAAACAATGTGAGCAATAGTCAAGAGTATCAAAAAGTCAATTTTTACCAATTTTTCTCTGACCTAGACTAGAGTCAAGGGCAATCAAATCTTAAATTAAAAATTCAAAAAAAAACATCATTTCTGTGTAGTGTAGTATGAGAAAAAAAAATTTTGTTTGCCTTGGGACATAATGCAATTATGTGGGACTTCAACCCACTAAAACCCCAGGATGTCCTCCTGTCCCGCTTATGGCGGGAACACGGACACGCGTTAGCACTCACCGCGAACCCGCCGCTAGTTGGAGAAACTAGAGTTACTTTGAGGAGTACATTTAATATCAATGGTTCATAGGGACAAGCATTATTAACTCTATTTCTGGGATTTTGGTGCAGTTCTTTATTATAAACTAGAGGACGCCTCGCGGTTTCACCCGCGTAGTTCCCGTTCCCGTGGGAATACAGGGATAAAAAGTAGCCTATGTCACCCGGGGATAGAGTAGCTTCCTAACGGTGAAAGAATTTTTGAAATCGTTCTAGTAGTTTTGGAGCCTATTCGGTACAAACAAACAAACAAACAAAAAAATCTTTCCTTTTTATAATATTGGTATAGATAAAGCATCCAGTATTATAGTAGAAAAGACAGCAGGAGTTACAGTGCAGTGGTTAAGGCTGTCACTTAGGGGAACCTTTATTCAGCAGTGGTCGTCTTTCAGTTGGAATGATGGTGATTACAGTAGAAGAAATATACATAAGATTCTTTTAATCACAAATTAAAATAATCAAAAATTCATTCCAAAACGCGACTCCAGCCCTCTGTCCAACCACCGCATGTCTATCGGATCCCGCCTATGATTCGAGCTGAAAATTCACCGAAGCCAATAAAACTCAGAGCAGTTGGCCTGAAGCCAACCTGCTAATAGCCCAAGATCTGGGCTATTGTAGCCCATAATGAGATTTCAAACAATCTATAGTCCATTGATTGCGTTCAAAACTTATACGGATTTAAAGTTTGGTAGTTCTGTCTATTATTCTATTATCTTTGGTTTGGTTCAGAAATCGAAAATAGTACGCTTTTAGGATGTATGAAATACGGCTCACAAAAGGTATTTCCAAGCAGACGTGATCGGATATATCAGATATAGGAGACGTCCCCAAAAGAATATTATGACGTTCAATCTGCATATCCCAATGGAAAAACGGCGTGAGGTTTTGTGTAGTATCTTATGGTCTGAATGGCGTTTTTTTTTGGTGAATATGCTCATGCATACTGCACTGCCACGAGGAGATAGCGCAGTTATGTGGGACTTCAACACACTAAAACTCCATGGTGTCCGCCTGTGCCGCTTATGGCAGCAACGCGGGCACGCGTAAGCTCTCACCGTGAACCCGCGGCAACTGTCCGTTACCGGACCCTCCCCTGGGGAGAAACTCCCATCACCGGCGCACCAGAACACATTGTACGCCGCGACCGCCCCAGGGATAAAGCCAACACATGGGAGCCAGACACAGACTCCATGTATGGCACCCTTGGTCCTCCTGTGTCTGGTCAGGTCAGTGGCCCAGCCACCTACCATTTTTCGGCCGCAAGGGATAGGGAGAGCGGCCCAGGCTTTACCGACACTCTTCCTCCCCTGCCCCACCGCGTCCGCCATCAGACCCCGTCTAGGCCGCGGAAAGCAGGGAGAGCGGCGCGCCGCAATACCGGCACTCCACTCCCGCGAAGCCTCTTACCCTCCGCCGCGATGCCTCCTATACGACATCGCGGCCCGCCTTAGTTGAGATGTCGCCTCTGTTGCCAAGTGGCACCGCAACCTACTTGTTGGCCAAACGTCGTCGGCTTAATCGGCTTAAAAAGCAATGATAAGCAGCTCCTCCTCAGCTCCCTCTTCGCTTGACCCTGGGAGACCAAGTCACGGCTACTGAACCCCCCCACATCGACAATGCAGGAACATGCCTGTCTAGCCTTTTTATCCGATTTTCCAAAAAGGTTCTATGTTCGCCTTCGATTCACCGATATCTCCGTCAATTGTGGACCTATTTCCAAAATAATTTAGTTTGGTGAAAATCTGATGAAGGATTTCGAAGATATACAACATGACTCTTCATTATATAAAGGCAAATCTCTCGGGATTGCTGCAATCGCATGTCTGTTTATTATTTAAATACCATTTCATAACAAAACATCCCGGCCAGTACGCTCTAAAGGGATACGCAGATGTGTACAGTTCACCTTGGTACACTCTCATTTCACGTTCATGGTAGTTCCCGTAGACCTAGAATGACGAAATTTGGCAAAAAGTAAGATCTTACAGCACAAATAAACGAAAAATTCCAAAATATAAAAAAAAAAAAAAATTGAGGTAAATTATGGTACTTCGCAAAAATCAAGATCTGCACATATCTTTAAAACTTAGCCACCAATAAAAATGATACCAATTTTATTATTATGGCGGTATAATTCAAATTCAAAAACTTTGTTTCGAGCGAAGACTCATGTAGGGTTATTAACAATGTGCATTAAAACTAAGTATAAACAACATGATACGGTGACACATGTTAATGACAGCAGTGAACTGTATACGGACATTCCACTCTGTCAGATATTATTTTGAGAAACCTGTTTGGGTTGTCCGTAACTCGTGCCATCATTGATGTTGCGCGCTTGCGCATTATCGCGTAAAAACAATCCACACGCGCCGCCGACATCCCTGACGCACTACAACGCCAAGGCAACCCCATCAGTTTTCTGAACGCGTTATTATACTGGACACGAAGGTCTCCATACGACGCCCGCGAATCCTTCTTCCTCAGAAGTGCAAGTGTAGAAGGTGGTACAAAATGCTCTAAAGAGCGTGACTTTTACTTCTGCAGTACAACATGCAAACCTGTGAGCTATCATATTTGCACGCACGGAAAGAGCCCTCCGTTCCCTTTCAATGTCAGTATTGTCCTGTAAAGCTTATTATTGACACAGACACCGATAATATGACAACCGACATGTTGACTGCTAAGCGCCTCAATCATGGCATTAATATACAAATTGAAGAGGGCAGGGGAGGTCAACCCCCTCCTGTCTCACTCCAAACTCCAATTGATAAGGGTCCGAAGGGTCCTGCCTTCCATACCAATGCCTGAAGATACTTAGAAGCTCGAAAGGCAAGCTTATACCTTCAAGTTTGCTCCATAATATATCGTAGGAAACCAGATCAAAAGCCCTAGACAGATCGAGGAAGCAAGCGAAAACAGGTGTTCCTCGTTTTGTGTAGTACCTGACGGCCTGCTTGAGACACATAACAGCACTCTATGCAGAAAGTCCTGGCCGAAACCCGAATTGATTGTCGTGCAGCATAAGATGTTCGTTTAGCTGTGTATCAAGCAAACAATCAACCACCTTAGCGATTATGGTTGCTAGAGAAATAGGCCTATAGTTTCCCCTATCCGAAAGATCACCTGTTTTACTTTTAACTATTTCCCATTGTTAAAAGTTCGATCGTCCTCATTAGGTCGGGGCAAGTATGAATGATCAATACATCAATTGTACAGCAGTGCCAAAACCTTCGGTAAGTGAATATATTGCAAAAGCTCGAGCTACTGAGCCCGTCATGTCCAGAGGACTTAGCTCTAGACGTAGACCTGATGACCCTGGCCACATCTTTGGTACTGAAACGTGTGCCCACCTTGCCACAACGGGGCTCAGCATCCAGCAAAACGCAAGAGCTCCCAGTGGTTACTTTAAAACAAACTGATTTCTAAAAAGGTTCACAATGTCCTGCGCATCACTCACACTAACAGACAGGCCTGGCCGAATGCTCAATGTATTAGTGCTATTCCAGAAACCGCGAAAATCACGCTTTGAATGCTTTGAGGCAATTATGTCCATATTTATATGTATCTTTGTCTGTATAATGGTTAGGTATGGAACCCTCGGCGCACGAGTTCAACTCGCATTTGGCCGGTTTTATTTTATTTTGAAGTCGGTAGTATATTTTTTTAAAGCTTTTTGCTTAACTGTGTTGGGCTTTGCTTCTAGTCTATTTATTTTATTTTATTTAAACATCTATGCACACACACACATATACAGACAAGAAGGAGGAAGAGAAAAATAAGTACATAGGTGATGCTTATTTCTAATGAAAGCTCTTCCAGCATACCTGCGAAAAGAAAAATTAAAAAAAGAGATGTAGATATCGTGTGTAGAAAGGAAAAATAAACACATAAAAGAATTCAAAGCTAAATAATATACAATAATTATTAGATACAAATAGAATATACTGTCATATACATACATACATATAAATAAATATTATATCAATAAATACCTACCTACTAATATATATAAAAAGATAATAATACAGATATATATGCAACTATGATGGAATGGAAAGGTGTGTCTTTTCACTTCTCTTTTAAAAACTGTAAGAGTTTGGCAGTCCCTTATGTCAGGAGGAAGAGAGTTCCACAAACGCGCAGCGTTCACATAGAAGGAGTAAGAGTAGAAGTCGGTAATGTGGGAAGGGATATTAAGGAGATTTCTAAGATGCTTCCTGCAAAGTGCATCAAAAGGACGGAAGTAGGAGAAGAGTTCTTGGAGGTAGGAAGACGTCTTAGGGTTATGAAGGATGTTAAATAATAGACACAATATCCGAGAGTTTCTGCGAAGTCAAATAGGGAGCCACTTGAGTAACTTGCGAAATTCTGAAACATGATCATACATTTTAAGGTTGAAAACAAAACGAATACATACATTTTGCAAACGCTCAAGTTTATCTAACCAAATGCTGCTGAATAAGTACCTACTAGGTATATATTACATGGAGCGACTGTCGATCTTTCTTCCACAATCAGTAATTGGATAACACAATACTCACTTCACACTTCAGTCTTTTGACTACCCGTAACGACGGAAAATTTAGATGGACCGATGACTTTCAAAAGGTAGCTGGGAGACACTGGATGCAGAAGGCCTACGCCTTTCGTCCCTGGTTGTGTGAGCTTATGTCCACTACTGGACTGCGATAAGCTGAGCTGAATGAATGAGATATGTTTCCTGAGCCTCATTTATAGCCTTTGACTCTTCTTCTTCTTTGTCCAACCCTCTCTTCCCAGTTCAGCTGGGGTCGGGTCTCCTTGTATGTCTGCGCCAGAGAGATCTGTCCTGGGTTGTCTGAGTGCTCAGGTTCTCCTTATTTATAGCCTTTGACTGAAGTATATTAATGATGGGATGATGACAGACCAATTTGCCGACTTATATGTAGAATAATGGTATTTTTATATATTTTATGTGATGTACGAACATTTCCAGCTAGACTAAAAGTAACCTAAAGATAAGTAATTCATTTTGCGCAAAATGATTATCCAGTCAGCAAGAACGGTATCGCGACTGACACAGGATGCAACGACCATGGATTTGTGGCATTATCACTGGTAATGGTTTATTTGCGACAATGTTATCTGCAAATATTTAGGCAGGAACCGACTACAGTTTAGTTTTAGTTATTTAAAAATATTAGCCCAATGGTTTGTAAAAAACATATTAAATATGCAATCTCAACATAAGTTATCATAACAAAATTATCACATAATAAGTAGGTCATCACCTAATCGTAAGATAAAACATTCTAACATCATTTATTACCTAGTATCAAAAGTTTTGGGCGGCCTCTGCACCAAATTTACAAAAAAAATACTAAGTAATATATCATTAACAAATCGTCTCAACATCTATCAACTTTATCGGATTCATTTGAGGACTCTGACTGAAAGCAAGTGAAATAATCTTATGGAGAATGTCACTTTGTTTCATAAACTTTTATAATGCGCTAATGTTGCTATTAAGTAGCTACTTAATAGCAACACGTAGCCTCGGTCACCACGGCCTTTCATGAAGCCGAAGTACGGATCCCTTAGCGCGGCAAAGAAACTTACGACATTGATGTCGGATGATATCCGACGTGCTCTCGTCACTGTCGGCGTTCCGGCCGTATTAGAACCCCATAGCCTGGCACGCGACGATGGCAAAAGACCGGACGGGATGTCTTTGTTTCCATGGAAGATGGGTAGATCTTTAGTGTGGGACGCTACTTGTGTCGATACTCTTGCGCCATCTCATCTTCCTAGCTAGTCGTGCTGTGCTGGCGCTGCCGCTGTGGCTGCAGAGAACCTCAAGTGGCGGAAATATAATAACTCTAACGGTAGTTATATTTTCGAGCCGTTTGGTATTGAAACTCTTGGTCCGTGAGTCCAAGTGGTCACGCGTTTGTTTAAAGATCTTTCCAAACGCCTAGTTGTCACTTCGCGTGACCCAAGGGCTGGAGTTACCTTGGTCAGAGAATAAGCATTGCAATACATAGTGGCCATGCTGCCAGTCTTTTGGGCACATTACCAGTGGACAACGATGTGGAGGAGTTTTTCGACGCCATATTAAAAGTACAGTTTTTAGGTTTAGTTAGTGAGTGGTTTTTGTTTTAAGTGTATATGTTTGTAGTCTTAGTTAATTAAGTATTTAATACACTGTAATATACTTTTTAACCGACTTACCAAAAAGGAGGAGGTTCTATGTTCGACTTTGTTTTTTTATGTATGTTCACTCCGTCAACTGTGAACCGATTTTGAGAATTATTTTATCCTTTAAAAAAGTATGTGCTGAAATTGGTCCCATTTTACTTTGGTGAAGATCATATATATTTGGTGATTGTTTATACCATTTCATAACATAACGTCACGCCAGTACGCTCTTAAGAGGTACGCAGATCTCTCATTTCACCGGTTATGTTCAAGTTTCATGAAATCTATTCTGGCGTTATAATTAACTTACTAACTTGCCTATTAGGTAGGTACAACTAAAAAGGGAAAAATATAGTATTTTTTTGCAAAAAAGTTTTTTCTCTATTGGGAACAGTAATTTTATGAGTTCGTGTTGTTGCACGAAACACATACGCGCATAGATTTGCGCAAGGCTGGCTACCTGGAGCGAGTGGTGCGAGTAATAACCCGTCGCAAAATAACACTCACTCATAGCCAAGCGGTAAAATTATCGGCTCTCGCCTCTCGCTGCTCACCAACTCGTATATAGCTTCCCTCTAATCGCTGCTCGCTGATCATCGGCGATGGGACTAGTGCCTTACGTGCGTGGTATAGAATAGCTATTGTCACCCATTCACGGACCGAACTCGGCAAATGTTGCTTAACCTTAAAGGTCGACTCCTTAAGCTGTTGTATTCATTACAACTAATTAATCAAAAACAAATAAGAAATCGACTCAATATCCAGTTCATCACGGTCCCCTACAAGACCTGGGTGAATGTTCATTTGAGGAGTCGGGCTGAAAGAGGCGAAACAATATGCAATTACACAGCAATGGCCGAGATTAATACTCCTTCAAGACAACAGATTTCATAATAGGCAGGGGATGAGAGAAGAGATGGAGAACGTTTCTAACGTTTGGAGGAGGTAACATTAATTTAAAGTTGGGCAAATATTCTGCTGGACATAGGCCTCCGCCAAGCGTCGCCACACTGATCGGTCCTAAGCGTCCCGCATCCACTGGATTCCTGCAGCCTTGACCAGTTCTTCGCTCCACCTTGTGGAAGGCCTTCCAACGCAAAGTCTTCCGATTAACAACTATAATAACTACCTCACCAAAAAAAGTTACATGTAAAAAATTCAGTCTCGCAAAGCAGTTCTTCTACCGCAAAACAGTTGTAAGATCGAATGCAAAACCATATTTATTATTATTATATTATATTATTATTATATATTTATTATTATTTACCATTATTCAGTATAGACGTTATTCGGCCAATGTAACGTATTATCGGGTTCGTGTAAATAAAGTGCAAGATCCTAATATACAAGTGGTTTATTCCGCTAATCTCACCGAAACACGTCACAATAAAAATATATGATAAGGTTAAATATGGTTGTTTTTGCGGTTGGCTGGTTAAATTTATAAATTGATTTTTTTATTAAATATTTTCACACTGCAGGTTGAATAAAAAATAGTTAAAACGCAATGCCTGACGCTCGGCAGGGTCGCAGGGCAGCCAGCCAACTCAGTGGATGGCCTCAGCCTTAGCCTAACAATCTAATGTTAATGAAAACAAAAACACATATACAAAGAGATGTGCAAACCCATAATATCTCTTTTTATTCTAGGTTGCCTGGAAGAGATTGTAGAACGCGATAAGGCCGCCTGTTTGTAATGTATGCTTTTATTTTAAAGGTTCTATGTGATCTTTCTAGGTTGTATGTTGTATTAGTGTACAATAAAGTATTATGAAAATAAATAGAAGCGAAATTGTCCTGAATGACTTCGAGAACGGAACGGTACGGTTGTGCCTTTGTTAGTTTACGTAATTCGAAAAAAAATAATGTTAACTAAAAAGATGTAAATAAAAAAAAATTAATCATATATCGAAAAACCCGACTGCTTAAGAAGCGAACTAACAAGACGTTAACAAGAAGAAAATCATGCTTTGCAGTCGGAGGATACATATTTGCGAGCTGGCTGTCCAAAACTAGATGACTATTTTTGAATTAACTTTTTTATTAATAACATTTTAGAAAAAAAAAACTATATAGGAACATTTAAACATATAAGTGTTATATATTTTTGAAAAACACTCCTAAAATTCTTACTTTTAATACCTCACACGATGGGTATGGTAGAAAAAAATATTGGGCCTCCACATTAAGGCACCTAAAATCCGACATTTTTCTATTTTCCAATTATAAATGTAGAAGGTGACACTCGCAAAGTTAAAACAAATCAATTGACGTAAGAATCATCACTGTCGGCCCACACTTTTGGTCTCTACAACGCAGCATAAGAACAAATATACACACAAACATACATATACTGATAAACACTTTCTCCTTCGGCAGTCGGGTGATAATAATAACCTTACCGTGCCGCCGCTTGCGTACTTTGTGATCATACCAACCTCAAGACACTTGCTCAAAGCTGGTTAATTTCAAACTTATATTACGATGTTTTCCTTCACCGATGTCAGCATTGCCCAAGATACACTTAGAAATTAAATACGAATTGAACAAGTCACATTGGTACTTACCCGGTTTTGTCCTCACGACCTCAAGCATAAGAAGCGAGGTTTTAGCTACTGGGCTACCACAATAACTAAAAATAATCACTACATAGGTATTATAAAATAAAGTCCTCCGCCGCGTTTGTACGCGATAAACTCAAAAACTACTAAACTGATTTTCATGCGGTTTTCACCAATAGAAAGAGTAAGAAACGAGAAAGGTTTTGTATATAATTTTCATGGTTGAAGCCGGGGCGGGTCACTAGTTAAAATTTAAAATAAATCATAAATTACCACATCCACCCCTTACACAATCTTCTCCAAACTTCCCCAAAAGATCCGGCACAATTCCTACCGTCATTTACAGCCGTCCCTATGCCAACACAATAAGGCTTACAATCGTGTAATTTCTCCTCATTGTTGTGCGACTAAGTTATTTATGTTCGTAGTTAATAGACGCCTGTGTTCAGTCTCCCTTTGTCTTAAAACACTGCTTTTGGCTTGATGGATGCCGTTTCTTTAATCTTGAGTTTTGCCTGCAGATACATGTTATGGTGGGCTACGTTGATTTTGTGCAAAGGTTCTTATGACTACACTAGATTCTGATAAAATAACTATTTTGCAAAAAAAAAAACTACCGACTTCCAAATAAGAAACTACAAAGTGAAAAATAACTTTATTTTTGGAAGTCGGTGCCTTGGTACCTATGTACCAATTTTTTGCGTTATGGATCATTTTTTAGCAAAAATGTTTTTTATTTTTCACTTTTTAGTTGTAGGTACCTTCCTTATAGTAACGTAACTATAATGCCAGAATATATTACCCAAATATCATGAAACTTGAACTTAACCGGTGAGTTGAGAGATCTGCATACCCCTTAAGAGCGTACTGGCGTGATGTTGAGCTATGAAATGGTATAAACAATAAACAGACATGCGATTGCAGCAATCCCGAGAGGTATGCCGTTATTTATTGAAGAGTTCTGCTGTATATCTTCGAAGTTCTTCATCAGATCTTCCCCAAATTAAAATGAGACCAATTCGCAACATACTCTTTCAAATAAAAAAAGAATTTTCAAAATCGGTCCACAATTGACGGAGAATTCGGTAAACATACATAAAAAAAAAACATACACGAAGTCGAGCATTGAACCTCCTCCTTTTTGGTAAGTCGGTTAAAAAGTGTTTCTTACCCCAAGGGAACAATAAGCCAGGATGAAAAGTAGCTTATGTACTATTCCAGACTAAGTATATTCTAACTCTGTGCCAAAGGAGGATGCGACAAATTGGTCGAAGTTAACAACAGCAATGTGATTCATATTTTCAGAAAGAGCTTTTAAGAGGAAATATGGGCTGGGAGCTCCGACTGAATTTCCTTAGTGAAAAGTCACATTTCGTGGTTTGCTCTCGCCTATTTCCTCCTCCAATATTGGAACAATTTAAAAGATATTCCATAAACTGGAAAAGAAAGATATATAGTATGCCCCTATTTTTTTCTTGTTTCATTTATAGTTGTGAAATTTGTACAATCGCCTCTGTTAACAGCGTAATTTTTGAGTTTTTTTTTAGGTTTCTAGTGCTTCTAAAGAGAATGTACCATCAAAAAAGAAAACATAGGGGCATAGTATATATATCTTTCTTTTTCAGTTTATGGAATATATTTTATATTGGTCCAATATTGGAAGAGCAAATAGGTGAGAGCCTAATCTCGAATTAAGACTTTTTACTTAGGCAATTCAGTCAAATGTCTGCGACCGCATTTTCTCTTTAGCACTCAATTTTATGTTATGGAAGCAAAGGCCAATTTTGTTACAGTTCTGAAATATCAGAGCAAACTTAAACTGATATTATTTGGTGAGTTCAGACTGATCGGTTAACCAACAGCAATGAGACTCATGTTATCTGAATAGGTTTATTATGTACGTCATTTTATGCTAAGAAAGCTAAGACAAATGATTGTGTCACAGTTCAGAAATATTCGGAAAGACCTTGTTAAATACAGTTCTGCGGTTCCCAAGCCAGGAGCTCATCACTGGGGCCCATTAGCAGCGTGCCACTCCTGGATCCAATCAGAACCGTACCCACGAAACTGCCGTAACGCAGCAGTGGAAAGCTAGGGGGTTCGTTCCTTATTGGGAGATATACTGGTTCCTACTACGGGTGTAAGGTGGCACAAGGTTTGGGCAATACTATTATAGTCACTTACCTGAAATTCCTGCGGTAGGCTCCTGGGGGTCGATCAATACCGTGCCGTGCCGGGAGATTAGGGATAGGAGAATATATATAATATTAGTACGATAAGGGATAAACTGACGGCTGTCTGGACCGAAGTCTCCGGCGTCCACCAGGCTGAGCACGTTCCCATTTAAATCACTTCAATGTGCGTGAAATATACACAAAACCGATTGCGCGGGCGCCCCACAACACCAATCGCGAAAGGCGGGCGCAATTACAAATCACAATGGGCGAAACACATCTCGATTAGATGTTTCTACAAGAACCTGAATTCTCCGTATGTTCGCTACAAACTTTCTTTTTCGACTATTATCAAGTGTCAGATGCCAATCAAAAGCTGTCAAATCGCTGACAGCCAACTGAAATGGTGTTGCAATAAAATATCAAATAGTGAACGAAAAGTTTGGTTCCAAACATACCTATTTTTTTAAGAGCTGCATTTATTGTTACAATAACTTAGGTTAATTATTTCACAGTTCTGTAATTCCACTTAACGTTTTGGAAATACTTTCATTATGCGTACAACTAAGGAGCGGCATTCCCTGCTGGAGTCTGTGTTTCCCGATAGCTACAACCTCGGGGTCTTTAAGTCAAGAGTGAATAGGTTACTTCTAGGTAAGCGTGCTATACCTACGACCACATCATTACTTACCATCAGTTGAGATAGTTGTCAAGCGCAAGCCTATCTAAAATAAAAATGCAATATTAAAGTAAATGTACAACATTTTTTGATGAATACGGATAGGATGGTCTTCGGTTCAGTTTCCATTGAAAGGCACACATTTTTTTAGATCCATCTTCTAATCAAATTTTACTCAGCTTGAAACTTCTAACAAACAGACAACCGTACTAGTGTGACTTCAGACTTCAACAAATAAAGAAAAAAAGAATGAAACATCAACACGTTAGAAAGGAAACTAAGTCCATCGAACATATACCGTTAAAAAGTAGGTAGAACTTATAGAACACGGAATCTCCACGCTGGCAGTGACTAGATACGCCCATAAATCTATCTGTATAGCCTTTGCCCAACTATATCAGTATTGGTTAAGCAATGCTTGCTGAGATCGGTCCGTGGATGGGTGACCATCTTTGAAGAGTTAGATTCCTCCGTGCCTCGGTAATAGGGCTGCCATCCATCCAGGTTTCCCCGGATTAATTCTAGTTTAGAAAGCGTCCGGGAGCTTCCTGGTGGGTTTTTATTTGTAGTCCGGGTTTTATAGTCTTCAAATCATTAACGGCAATTTTACACCGATTTCTCCGTCAATTGTAGACCGATTCAAAAAAATATTTTACGTTTTTAAGAGTATGATCCCGATAAGACCGGGGAAATGGGGCCACCATTTAAATTTGGTGAAGATCTGATGAAGAAGTTCGGTGATAATCAAAGGAACTCATGAAAAATTACGGCACATCACCCGAGATTGCATGTCTGTTTATTGTACGCTAGCTTATACCGACATAAAGAGTAGCCTATGTGCTATAATATATTCCAGACTCTAATCCATCTGTGTGCAAAATTACATCTATACTCTGCTTTTTTATTTCATAAACTAATTTAGGGTTTGTCACTTTATCGTTACTTAAAAATTGTGTCATATCCTGACTATCCTGAGTGATCGAAATTTGATCGAAAATCGAAGTAGATCGAAAAAGGAACTATTTCATGGAACAAACATATATCTAAACTTACGCATTTATAATATACTAGCAGACGCTTCGGGGTTTCACCCGCGTAGTTCCCGTTCCCGTGGGAATACAGGGATAAAAAATTAGCCTATGTCACCCGGGGATAGTATAACTTCCCAACGGTGAATTAAGAATTTTTGAAATCGGTTCTGTAGTTTTTAAGTTTATTTACATACAAACATACAAATCTTTCCTCTTTATGATATTAGTATAAGTATAGAAGTAAGAAAGAAGTAAGATTACTATAGAAATTGGCCACTAACTAGGTGTCACGACAAAAAATTTAAAATAAATCTTTTTGTTTTTTTTTTCACTTTGTGTACAGTGTTCACCTTACACCTTAGTTAGTTAATGTTATGAGTACCGCGCCGCGACCCAGGTTAGGGAATTGATTAAGTAAAACGATGTTTACTATTACACGGATTTATTGGCACTGAAGTAATTAGTTTATAAATGAACGCGATGCACCGCATCGTGAGTGCAAGCGTCAGCATTATTACTTAACAATACAAAATGTACGGGTTTGCTCGTACATACTCCCTACAGGAGAAATTAACAAGTTACAAAATTAATGTTAACAGATCAAAGATCAACATATTTGAAAACAATGTTTCTAGAAAATTTAATGTCGAGACAATATAAAGCAAAAATAATTAACGATTAAGTGGTAAAGTTAATTATTGTCACTAGCCGCATCATTTAACTCAACGAACGCAAATAGGTGACGTAGCTTTATTCACTCGCGCACTATTGAGATTAGAAACACTGCTCTGATTGTTGTCATTTAACTCACTAACACTGTGGTAAGACACTCGGTCACCTATAATCACGCACGGATTGTCGTTGTTGCGAGGAGGAGGCGCAGGCGCACCCTGGGCCTGCGCTGGTGTCGGCGCCGGCGTGGACGGCACTCTCCAGGCGCGCACGCGACGCCACGCGTACACCAGTCCCGCTACTCCCGTGATGCCGACGATGGTGTATATCAGCGTGTAGTGGTGTATATCATGGACAGACATGCTTTCAGCTATAGCAGCATTTTCTTTCATGATCTTAATTTTCTGGCCAAGCTCTGTTAAATCTATTTGATTCTGGTCAGTTTCAGAATCATTCAAAGTTATCATATGCGGGATCGTAATGTTGATAATGTGATTTATCGGCGGTATCAGTGGCGTATAAACATCAGGTTTAATGTTCAGTTCGCTAGACTGTTGTCTGTGTGCAATTAAAGTAAATGCTTGCGTTTTAATAATACACCCATTGTCTATAGCGACAAGACCCGCACCGGTCAGCTGATGACTGGCAACTTGATCCTCGCACATTATACGTAAAGAGCATTGATCGCAACAAAAATAGATGTAGTTGTTAATTGTGTTACTTTCAAACCAGCTGTTTTTGCAAGGAGAGATGTTTGTCTCGCACTCAAGCTCTTCGGTCTGACAGAAATCTTTATCTCCATTTAGATGATAAATAGGTCTCTGAATATGACACAGATATGCCTCTGATATGAGACATGATGTTAATGTTTTCTCTGTCATAGTTAAGTAGGTATCCTTCTTTAAGTTTATAGCCACATAATCTGATATTGGTTGGATGTTAACCATGTCTGTTCCTTTGACTTGAGGAATGGAAAATATTTTGAATATCTCAAAGGAGTCTCTACTGATAAGAGGAAGCCTAATTTCAAAGATAAGGTATTCTGCCAGCATTCTGGCCTTTACTTTAAGAAGCTTATATATTTTCCTTAAATCCATCTGCACATTGTCTACAGGCAATGTCACGTCCTTAGGGAGCTGACTAGCGATGGTACTCAGCTGATCTTGCAATTGAACGGGAGTTAAAAGATGTGGATTAAACTGACCGTGATAGATGTCAGTGATAGTGTCCAGTAAGGTGCTTTGTAATGACTTCAAGTTATGTAGCATGTTGCTCCCGATAATAGCTCCGACAGTCAGCTCATTTACGATAGACATGTTTCGTGTTTCGGATTGAAGTTGGTTTAGCGCCTTTTCAATGGAAAATATATGTTGGGAAACCATTTTATGTTGTTTGTTCATGGTTTGCTCTGTTCGTTTGAGGAGGTTATATTCAACTTCTATAATCGATGTTTGGTTTTTCCAGTAGGAGGCAATATGACGTTGGTTGTCGCGTAATAACGTTATGTCCTTGCGATACTGATCGGCGAATCTCGTATCTAATACCCCGAAGAGGCTATTCGCGAGATATCCGACACCGTCGATAAGACCGCGCCGCTGTCTAGCGCGCTGCACGTTTGAGTGCTGACCGAGCAACATCTGGTTGTAGTACTCAAGTTCACCGAAGCCTTGAATTAACTGTAATAATATGATATCACAGTTCATAATGTTACGTATTGTTTTGCATGATTGTTCTAGGGACTTCGTGTATTTGTTGAGAGCTGTTATGCCCTCCCAATAAGGTTGCATATCGTAGTAGATAATGAGCTTCCACTCGTCCCGTATAATCTGCATGTTAGTTAATTTATCGAAATAAAGGCCTTGGTTAGGTCTAAATTTTGTTGTTTGGAAATCGCAGTGTCCTCCTGTTACGATTGTCATAAGAAATAATAAAGATATAAATAATGTTGTTACGCTAACTCTCTTCGATTTCCTTTGAGGTTGTGTTTTTTCGCTGTTTGGCTTCAGCTCTTCCTGGACGTTTTCAGACGAGTCTGATTGATTTTGTTTTACAGGTAACTTTGATATTTTGGTAATTGGTCTTTTAAGAGTTCCGTTCTTCGTTTTTAAGCTGACAACGCGAACGAATCCATCTGCTCCGGGATGTAGATCGACGATCCTACCCATAGACCATTTTCCTGGTGGTAAGTTGTCATCGTGCAAGAGGACTACGTCGTTTAGGTTTATGTTTTCACGAGACTGTCGCCACTTGCTTCTTGTTGTTAGTTGTGTTAGATACTCAGATCGCCATCTTTTCCAGATGTCAGCGAAAATTTTCTGAGTTAACTGCCACCTAGTCCTCAAGTCCCTTTCTGTTTCAACTAGGGTAAGTGCTGAACCGCCAGTCAAAAAGTGAGATGGAGTTAAGTAGTCTAAGTCCTCCGGATCTTCAGTGAGGGGACATAGAGGCCTAGAATTGAGGCATGCTTCGATTTGCGTGAGGACTGTTGACAACTCTTCGTAAGTTAACTTTTGCTCTCCGACAACTCTTCTAAAGTGATGTTTGAAACTTTTGACTGCGGACTCCCAAAGACCGCCTGCGGAAGGCCAGATTGGTGCATTAAAATGCCAGTTGATTTCCATGTCTGTTACTTCAGCCAAAAATTCGTTGTTAAATATGTGTTGCATTTCTTGGTATTCTTGTTGAATTTGCTTGTTAGCTCCGACAAAGTTTCGTCCATTGTCACTATAAATGTGACTCGGTGTACCTCTACGTGCTGCCATTCTTCGTAAAGCTGCGATGAACGATGAGGTGCTAAGATCGGAGACTAGCTCTAGATGTACTGCTTTTGTAGCCATGCAGACGAAAACAGACACATATCCTTTAGTGGTTTTTATGCCACGGCCTTTGTTGGCTTTAAGGAGTAGGTGCCCGGTAAAATCTATTCCAGTGTGGTCAAACGGACGAGATGGATTGCTTCTCGCTGCAGGTAAGTCACCCATAATTTGGTTATGTTTGTTAGGACTTAGCTTTTTACATTTAACGCATAAGCGTATTTGCCTTTTCGTTGCTTCATTTCCGCCTATAATCCAATACTTTTGTCGGATAAATCCCGATGTCAAGCGGGCTCCGCCATGGAAAGTTAGCTTGTGTGCATGTTCTATTAGAAGCTCTGTTAAACGTCCTCGCTGTGGAATAATTAAAGGATGTTGCATGTCTGCATGAATATGAGCATGTCTTAGCCTTCCCCCGACACGGAGAAGCCCAATGTTATCCAGAAATGGATTTAGATTTAGTATTCTGCTTTTGTTGCTAAGCTTTCCTTTCTCTTTTAAGCTTTTGATTTCTTCTACAAATTCCTGCTGCTGTACTTGCTTTATGATCTTCATTTTTGCTTCTCTTATCTCTTCTAACGTAAGATAGGAAGTTTCCTTATTGCTTTGCTTGTTTGTTAAAAATCTATACACCCAAGCTAAAATGTGTACAACTTTGGTAAAAGAACTGTGACTTTTTAATAAGCTCATGATTATACTTTCGTCATCTGTTTGTTTCGTGACAGTGTTTGCTTGCTTCTGTAATTTTGTTTCCAATGTTGTTGTATAGATTATTTCTTCAATTCTTTCATCAGCTTTAAATGTTTGTAGCCAAGATGGTCCCTGCCACCATAAAGGATGTTGAATCAATTGCGACATCGATAAGCCTCTACTTGCGCAGTCTGCAGGATTTTCGGCAGATTTGACATACCGCCAGCAGGTAGAAGGCATGATTTCAGTTATAAATCGTGTTCTGTTGGCAACAAAGGTTTGCCAACGACCTGGATCTCCTTGCAGCCACCACAGTACTGCTGTGGAGTCAATCCAGCCATAAATAACAATGTTGTAGTCAGTTAAAGAAGCCTTGACCTTAGCCATGAGTTTTGCTAATAAATGAGCGCCGCAAAGCTCCAATCGTGGCAACGATATGTTTTTGTTAGCCGGGATTATTTTTGATTTTCCGGCCACCAAGATGATGCTTGTTTGTTCGTTATAAACTTTACAGTAAATAACGCATGCGTATGCTTTTGTTGACGAGTCACAGAAACCATGTAACTCGACTCTTCGCTCGGGTTTTGTGCCCAACCATCTTGGTATTTGAGCTTGACTTATTTGATCGATATCCGCCTTAAGTTTATTCCATTCTTCAAAAATTTCCTCAGGTATCTGCTCATCCCACTGAATTTGTGAAGTCCAAATTCGTTGAAATAAAATTTTGAGTTTTGTTGTTGTAGGTGTGAGCCACCCCAAAGGGTCAAAGAACTTGGAGATATCGGATAGCACAGATCTTTTTGTAGCCTTGTTGACTGTTGAATCAATTTTTGGCTCAAATGTAAAGTTATCCTTGATAGGATTCCAGCGTAGTCCTAATGTTTTAGTAGACTCCGGCTGTCGAAAGCTTTTGCTTTGTTGTTGGCATGGGACTTCATCGTGCAGTAAATGCGGATCATTAGAAGCCCATTTTCTTAAATTGAATCCCCCGCGTTTCAGCAGTTCAATTAAATCTTGTTGAAGTTGGCGTGCTGCTGATACGCTGTGAGTACCATGGAGAAGGTCATCCATGTAGAACGACTCTTCGAGGACTTTAGATGCTTCTTGATATTCGGAGCGTTCATCGTTCGCCAGCTGTTTTAACGTCATCATTGCGAGGAAAGGAGCCGCTTTAGTCCCATACGTGACCGTGGTCAGCTGATATTCTTGTAGTTTATCTCGGGGACTATCTCTCCAAACTATTTTTTGCAGGCTCTGATCTTTCTTATGGACCAAAATTTGGCGGAACATCTTTTCGATGTCCGCGGTGAAGGCAAATTGATACTGCCTCCATTTAAGTATTAATGACTGAAGGTCCCGTTGCAGATTTGGGCCCCTTTGCATCAAATCATTTAAACTTTGGCCACTTGATGTTTTTGATGAGGCGTTAAAAACGACTCGAAGTGACGTAGTTGTAGAGTCATCACGTAGCACACAATGATGCGGCAGGAAACATTCGAGTTTCGAGTTACAAATAGCTGGTTTCATATGTCCTAACGCTAGGTACTCGTGTATGAATGTTTTATACTCTTTTGCGATGTTTTCTTTTTTAATTAATTTACGTTCCAAATGACCAAATTGTGCTATGGCCTTTGATTTTGAGTTACCCAATTGTTCTTCTAAATTTGTTTTCAGCGGGAGCCTCACTACATATCTTCCATCTAGCAATCGGTTTGTTGTTGAGCTGTAAAATTGCATACACTCTTGATCATCTGATGAAAGCGAAGTAGACTCTGCAATTTCCTCCGTTTCCCAAAATTTTTGCAACTGGTCAATATCAAACTGTACGACATTGCATTGCAGTATGTTTACGTTACCGCACAGAATCCACCCAAGCCGAGTCTGTTGAGCAATGGGTGTTGTTTGTTCAACCCTGCAGATACCCTCCATAATGATGTTTGAATATATGTCAGCGCCAAATAAAATATCTATCGGACGACTGACGTAAAAGTCAGGATCTGCAAGTTCTATGTTTTCTAAATAAGACCACGTGGGCTTAGCAAAGGTATAAGTTGGCAGATTTTTTGTTAAAGTTTTCATGATGAAAACATCTGTGTTAAAAGAGTAAGATTCTCTTCTTGATGAGCAGTTAATGTTTATAACTCCCTTACAGGCATTATCCCTGACTCCTATACCGGTTATTACGCCCTTGCATCTTTGACGGGACAGTCCCAATTGTTGTGCGGCATTTTCGGTAATGAGTGAAGTTTGGGAACCCTGATCAATCAGAGCTCGCATGTTAAGATAAGATCCATCACGTTTTTGGACCTTAATCATGGCTGTGGACAATAATGTTTCCGGTAAATCACGTTGTTGAGCCATGTGAGTGCTAAGTTGCTGAGTTTGCTCAGGCAAAGTACGTGCATTTCCAGCTTTAGGTATTGCTTGGTTAGGCAATGCGTTTGCGGATTGCGCAAACGCATCGTGAAGTATCGTGTTATGACTTCCGTCGCACTCATGGCACCGTTTTGTTGAAATGCATGCCTTGCCATTATGACTAAAAAGACAATTTTCGCATAGCTTGTTGTCAACGACAAATTGTTTTTTGTCGATTGGGGACAATCCAATATATTGTTCACAATGGAATAATCCATGACCATTTTCGCATAATGGGCAAGTTCGTGTTTTGTGAAATTTTCCGTTCGATTTCGACACGTTTTTGTTGCTCGAATAGGATTGTTTCGAATAACGATTGATATTTTTGTTGTTAAAATTGTTATCTTTAGCTAATTTTGCGTTGGAATTTGGAGATTTCTGATCTTGTTTACGCCGCGATGACTCCATACTCGTGAACTTGGCTTCCAGGAAGTCCAAAAAGTCTGATAAAATGGGCAGTTCACGAGGTTGCTTAAGAGATGCGATGTATTCGGAATGCGTGTTAGCATCTAATTTATTCGACATCAAATAGCAAATTATGGGGTCCCATGTGCTTACGTCTGCTCCCATGTTCTTTATAGCGTTGACACATTCGATAGTTATATCGTGGATGCGTTTTACATGAAAGACTGAAGGTTGTTGCATGACCGGAAGGTTGGTTAGAGTATTCATATGTGAGGTGAATATAAGCAGTTTGTTGTTATACCTATGATTAAGGATTTCCCAACACGTTGAATAGTTTTCAGAGCTGATCTGAAGATGGTGTATTAAACCTTCGGCTTCCCCTTTCAGTTTAGCTTTAAGGTACTGCATCTTTTGAGCTTGAGAGAGCGACGGATTGTTGTGGATAGCCTCCGTGAATAAGTCTTTAAAGGATACCCAGTGTTGATAATGGCCATTAAACGTAGGCACTTCCATCTTTGGTGTAGAATGTTCTCGGTGTGATACAGACCACAATTTACTGTTCAGAGACTTCTTCATGTTGTTGTACGTCATTTCATACGAGGTAAACTTGTCCTCATACGAATCATCTTGCCCGTCGAGTTCACCTTCCAACTCCCAGTGAAGCGTGTCAATGGCCGACCACCTCGCTTCCAATGTTTTCAACGTATCTTGAAACTCCCATTTCTCAGTTATGGCATCGATGTTGATGTTCGCCACAGTTCGATAGAAAGCCTTAAAATTGATGGTCTGCTTCTTCAGTAATTCGTCCAACTTGCTGTTGGTGCCCTGAGACTTGAATTTGGGCGTTTCAAGAAAGGTCGTAGCCTCGCTGTCATCGGGATTCCTGTTCTTAAGGGTCTCGTCCACGCCGGCCCTGATCGTGCCGGCTAATGATGTTGCGGGTTTTAAAATAGACGGAGTTCCTACACTTTTGATAAATTCACGCGTTGAAAGATAGATACCCTGAGTTTGTTGATAGTGATTCAATGCAAAATACTCAATTGATTTGTTGCCAAATGGGTTTAACTGATCGTGATTAGATTGAAACTCCTGCCAGTAGGAGTCTAAAGTTTCCAATTTACGTTTGATGTAGTCAGGAGTTTTGCGTTCCTGACCATCTTTCTTAAAGTTTGATAAAAGTTGGTTCATGGCCACCATGATTCGTTTCTGGTTGGCCAGAAGATCCTCCATTGTTTGGCTCATATTGTTAGGTCAAGCAATAAAAAGGAAAGATCTTACTTTGATTCTGCTGTATGGTGGGTATGTTGATTGCGCTCAAGGCTGCTGTTTACTCCCTGAACTGCAACTCCACAGCTGCTGCTGATATGGAACCACTCACACGAATTGACTCAATGTCCACTGATTATTCGCGTTAATGATCCCGCTCGTTGGCTCGAAGGACCATAAAGATGTACAGTGTTCACCTTACACCTTAGTTAGTTAATGTTATGAGTACCGCGCCGCGACCCAGGTTAGGGAATTGATTAAGTAAAACGATGTTTACTATTACACGGATTTATTGGCACTGAAGTAATTAGTTTATAAATGAACGCGATGCACCGCATCGTGAGTGCAAGCGTCAGCATTATTACTTAACAATACAAAATGTACGGGTTTGCTCGTACACTTTGTATTATTGTTAATTGAAGTCGGTTGTATTTTTCTTATGTTAACTAAATTTAATTTTAAAAAGTTATGAAAATAAATACAGTGTTGATTTATAACCATTACAACTATAGCTTATTCTACTGAGAAGGTAACTAAGAAAAAATACTCTGTTCAAATGTCCGGGCTGCAAGCTCACTACCTGCGTCTGTGTTTCCGAACGTATTCAACCTGAATCTCCTCAAAGTTCTCTAACAAGTTCTAAGTTCACTCTTAAACAGGGTTCTTCTGTTTACGCTCACTCCATCGTAGACTCTGGCTCTGTCACCTCTGACCTAGACTAGAGTCAAGAGCAAATCCATAAAAAAAACTCCAAGATCCGGTGTTTTCACGCTTATTGTCCTGGTTGGCAGATTTTAGAGATGGCAACCCTTTGGCTGTCATTTGTAGATCTTTGGTAGCCTTAAGGGGTAGTTACCTGAAATCTAAAATCAGTCTCAGTATGTTACCCATAATCGACCTCGTCTGTTTAAAAACATAGAAGTACTGAACATTAACTACCCTTCACTTCGGATCACAGGCCAGTAAGAGCTACAATAGCATATGATACACATTTCAAAAAAAGTAGAACATAGTTTACTAACTGTCAACATAGCACAATAACAAGCGAAGAAGAAATCACCAAGTTCAAAGAATACCTAAACTCCTACATATCGAAAGATCAAATGTTCGCTGAGACTACTATCCCGGTCCAGAAATATTATGATAACTTAATCAGAATCATCACTTCAAGCTTGCAAAGCGCCCGAGTAGCACAAAACCCAAAGAAAGTCCACAAAATATTTTCAGAGCGTACATTAGAGCTTTTTAAAAGAAGACAAGACCTGCAAAAAAGTTTAAATAAAACTAGAGCAACAAGAAACGAAATCTCAGCGCTTTACAAGCTTGTCAACAAATACATAAAAAAAGACTATGCCAACTACAGATAAAAAACACCTGCGCCAAAGTGGAAGCACGAAAAAGGCATACAAAGAGCTGAAACCAAATAAAACTTGGATCGAAGAGCTAAAACGAGGCAAAATAACGAAAAACAACCGCTGCGACATTATCAGCAAAGCGACAGAGTACTACAGGGATCTCTACAGCACAAAAGAGCCAGAAGATACCAGCCACGAGAACTAAAACATCAGCAGCGACGGTAACATACTAAAAAGACCCATAATCAAAGAAAATGACGTCATTGAGGCATTGAACAAGCTGAAACTAGACAAAAGCCCGGGCTCGGACAAACTAGCAAACGAGACTCTAAAGATAGCTGCCACAATAATAGCTACACCCTTTACAAATTTATTCAACTCTATACTCGAATCTGGAGAGACACCCACTCAATGGTCTGAATCTAAAATAATTCTGTTATACAAAAAAGGCGACCCAAATGACATTGGGAACTATAGACCTATAAGTCTGCTGTCGAGTGCATATAAGCTATTTTCTACAATCCTGACCAACAAAAATACCTCTACATTAGAAACAAGACAACCCGTCGAACAGGCAGGATTCAGATAAGACTTCTCTACCATCGACCATATTCACACACTCGAACTTCTCATCGAGAAATATCAAGAGAGAAGTAGACCATTGTACTTGGCATACATCGACTACAAAAGAGCATTCGATTCGGTGTTGCACGGATATATCTGGAAAATTTTAACAACACAGAATGTGGAAAACGAATATATAAGAGTAATCAAAAGCATATACAGGAAGAGCAAAAGTAGAGTTAAACTAGAAATAGCCGGTTCTTGGTTCCCTGTAAAGAGAGGCGTAAGACAGGGGGACCCACTGTCACCTATACTATTTATAGCCACATTAGAGTCGATAATATAAGCAAGCTTGACTGGAATGAATGCGGTATAAAAGTAAAAACTAAGCATTTAAGCCACCTACGTTTTGCCGACGACTTAGTGTTGATATCAGAGAAAGGAAAAAAACTACAGTACATGGTAGACTCTCTACACAAAGCTAGCAAGCTCGCCAGGCTAGAAATGAACCTCTCTAAAACTATGGTAATGACCAACAGCACTAAGGTACAAATAAACGTCGACAACGAGCCAATCCATTATACCGAAAAATACATCTACCTAGGCAAGCAAATAAGCTTCGACAGACTAATCAACTACCAGGAGATTGAGCGCAGGGCCCAGTTAACAAGGAATAAGTACTGGAGCTTTAAAGAAATATTTAAGAGCAACATGCCAATCATACTGAAGACTAAGGTTATGAACTCTTGCCTTATACCATGCCTGACGTATGCTTGTCAGACATGGAAGTTTAACAAAAATATACTGAATACAATTATAACGTGCCAACGAGGAATGGAGCGGAGTATGTTAAACATAAAAAGAATAAATAAAATAAGGCATACAAAAATACATAACATCACAAAAGCAACAGACGGTTTAGCACAAGCTCTTGTATTAAAATGGAAGTGGGTTGGACACATAGCACGCCTGCAAGATCAAAGGTGGGCAAAAAGAATGACAGAATGGAGGGGGCCAGTGGGCAAAAGAAAGAAAGGGAGACCTTGCAACAGATGGGAGGATAAAATTAAACGCACAGCGGGTCCAAATTGGATACAAACAGCGCAATCCAGAGAAAACTGGCTCAATTTGGAGGAGGTCTTTACCTGCAGAGGGGTTCTTACAGAATAATTTCACTATAATATTAACATATCTAAAATCTTTTTATAAAATTTGTAACAACTATTAATATAATAAACTACTAATTCTTTTGATACTAACAAAACTAACTTCGCAAAATAGCATTTTCTGGAGAAATAAAAGGCTTTTTTATTTTTTATTTTATTTATGTTACCCATCCATGGACCAATCTCGGCAAGTGTTGCTTGACTTCGAAGATCAACCCATGTATCGGTTATTATTTAGCCTCGAGCTATTCTTGATTAGATAATCCTCTTCCTTCTTAAATATGTAAAACTCAAAAATTGTTTCTACCTATGTCCGTTATATACTTTGAACCGATGTGCCCTAAACCGGTTTCATTAGAAAGGCAATAATGCGTAGAAGGTTTTTGACCACAAAAAGAAATAAAAATATATAGTCATAAATAAAATGTAAATCTTTTTAGGGTTCCGTAGTCGACAAGAGGCCGTAGATAAGTGGCATTCTATCAACTAAAGCGTGGCGATAGCGATTAGAAAAATGACAAAAATGTACAGTAATGTCAAAAGCTATCGAAATGTCACATGATCCATCCCCTACATTTTGGCATTTCGACCATTGCCATCGCTGACGTCGAATGACACTTGTCAAGAGACTAAGGAACCCTTAAGTTTCGCAATGTCCGGCTGTCCACCCGTCCGTCCATTCGCAGCTTAGCTCAGAGCCTCTTGGAACTAGTAAGTTATTCTTTGGCATGGATATACAAAATAATCACAGTGACCACGAGGTAAAATAAAACTATTTTATTCTTTAGTTATCTCCTGTACTTGTAAAGTGGGGATGTTTTTTTTTCTTGTTTCACCCTTGCTATGGGGTAGACTATTGTAAAATATTAAAGGTCTATGAAAACCATTTTTCGATTCAGGCATCTGTTTGCGTAAAATTAAGCTATAAATGGCAAATTTTTGTTAAATAGCTATAAATGATTGCTTTTGGATATGTGAAAAAAATCACAATAGTAGTATATATAACAAAATTAAAAGAAAAACTATCATAGCTAAGTAGACTTCACAAGTTTATGAGTAATAGTCAACCAACTTATAAAATGTACTTGGGAAGGTAAACATTTTGTATATTGACGTATGCGGACAACAGTTTTCGGACGTCAAAGTTAATTTTGTTCCTTCGTTAGAGATTCGGTGCTTTCATTGTTTATGTATTGTAACCTATTTATTTTGGTGAATTTAGCTGTTTATACGGAACCATCTGCGCGCGAGTCAGGCTCGCACTTGGTCGGTTTTTTAGCGTAGTTAGTTAGTAAGTAGTAGTAGTACAAGCCAGTACACTGGGTATCCGCTAGTTACAGATAATAATTATTCGTTTCCAAGTTGAGCACAACTGTGATAGCCATATTCAGAATTGTCACGAGCCGTGAATTTCTCACTGACACGCTCGATACGTACAGAAAAGGCCCGCCTCGACGTCTAAAACGCTGTAACCCGTCCGGAGTCCAGTCTGCCTATGATATAGGCGGGATATTGGGGGCTCAGATTGGGACTCTGTACGCGCCTCAATAACTCCTGCAGCCTAATTGCGTAAGTAAGTTCGGCAGGGCAAATGGTATGACTCCATGAAAGATTATGACAAACTTCCTTTAAATTTGTTCGGTATTGCTAAAAAAATTTGGACGCTTTCTTTAGTGAAGATACTCTTTTCGATTCCAATAATTTATGGCAATACCGAAGTTTTGGCAATACTGAAAAAATCCTTTGCCCTGCCGAACTCACTTACGCAATGCTTGAAAGGCGAGGGCACAGTGATCATCTGCTATCGTGCACAGCAGGGAGACGCATTTTTAGACGTTGCACAGAAGGGTTTCCGGGATGGTTTTTTTACCAGTTAACCCCTTCCATGTGGCGATGGTGATCACTGAAGTGCTTTTAGTGACTAAAAATCCCACAACAACTCGTCACTTCTCCAAAAATCCAGTTGTCTTTTAAGGTTTCCCCAGATAACAAAAAAAAGGCTCGTGCAAAAAGTTTTTATAATGCCATAACTACCAATGTCCGCCGAGGCGCCACGGCACTCTATGGCCAAACTGCAGGACTCAATCAGAATAACACAGAACTCATTTCGACCAATGAGGACAAAGTTCTGATCAAACTTCGAAATCGGACTATTTGTAAAATAACTGGCCCGAGGCGGAGAGATAAGGAGGTTTCTGTTGAAACTTTCTGGTCTTAAGTTCGGTCATTGAATTTCGATTTCAAAGGCGTTTTAGATTGGTTTTATTATTTTCTTCAGTGTTTTTGGTGAAGGGGTCGATTAGTAAGTTAGAGGGTAGTTGAAATTTAATAATGTAAGGTATTTTTTTTATCTTGTTTAAGACACGTACCACGGCTGTACGAGATAACAGGAAAAGAATTTCTAAAAATACCTGGGTGAGGTCTCTGAGATTGATCAATGTGATATGGATATTCCTCTCTGGATTTTTTACATTTTAAGGAATGACAGTCCCACTCCCGATTAAACGCGTGGCGTCTTGCGCTACTCTCACTATGGGGTTGGCATCTGTCAAAGTGGCGCTAGCATAGCTTTAACCAAAATACAAGAATTTTGTATGAAGATTATGAATAAGTAATTATTTTCACAATGCCAAAGATCTGTGAAGTACCTTTTTGTAAGGAAATAGGTGCGCACCAGTTTCCTATAGATTCAGCAATGAGAAAAAAGTGGCTAAAAGCCATAAGGAGACAAAACTTCAAGCCGGAAAAAAATTCGAGGTTATGTCGTAAACATTTCTTGGAAACAGATTACCATAGAACTAGTTTCTATACAGGTACGTCATTAAATTGTATTCTAAAATTATTAAGCATCATTATAAAAATGTATTCTTTATCCTTTTTGATTGTTTCTAGGTATTGAAAACAAGCACCGTTACCTGAAAAAAACAGCAATACCAACATTGTTTTCCTGGACTACTAAAACTCTTTCTCAAGAAGCTCAAGCTCGAGAAGAGCGGTTATCAAACCGAAATATTAGAAAAGCACTTTTTGAAGAGACATACACATCAGCTGTGCAAACTACCAGTTCAGAAGATATGAGTCTTCCTGAAAATGTATACATTCCTACCCAAGATCATGACACAAACACACCGGATTTTGTCAGTGAACAATACATAGAAGCAGAGATAACTGAAGAACTAGAGAAAACAATCCCTGACCCGGCTCAATATAAATCTTCAGGAACACAGACAAGTGCCACATTAAGAATCTTTTCTACAGATTTATTGTTCACAGATGACGAGGCAGTTATGTTTTACACTGGATTAGAATCCTACTCAAAATTAAATCTAGTGCTCAATACTCTTTTACCAATGGCAAATGATTTAAAATTCCGCTGGAGTCAAGTAGTCGGTATGTCGGTTGAAGACCAGTTCCTAACGCTATTGATAAAGCTCAGACGCAATAAACCAGATTATGAAATAGCTAAAATGTTCAATGTAAGCAAAACAGTAGTTTCAAATATATTAGTAACTTGGATTCGCTTTATTTTTGATGTGTGGTCCCTCATAGATATTTGGCCCCGACGTGATTTAGTGGATTATTACATGCCTGATATATTCAAAGATCATAATAACAAAACTAGAGTTATTATTGATGCAACAGAAATACCTATTGCTAAGCCTAGTAATCCGATATCTCAGAGAGCCACATACAGCTCATATAAAAACACAAACACTATTAAGTTTTTGGTGGGGTCAACACCATGTGGACTCCTGTCTTATTGTTCACGAGGTTATGGAGGAGCAACAAGTGACAGGCAGATGATTGAACGCAGCTCATTGATGAATTTGTGCGATGAAGGTAATAGTATCATGGCTGATAGAGGATTTAATGTCCAGGACTTGTTTGCAGTGAAAAATGTGTCAGTTAATATACCTGCTTTCTTGAAAGGCAGATCACAGTTGCCAGGTTTTGTATTAAAGCGTGATCAGAAACTTGCAAGTCAAAGAGTACACATAGAAAGATTAATAGGCCTAACAAAAACTTATAAAATTTTGCAGACACCTTTAGTATCATTTTATGTGCCTTTGGCCTCTGAGATATTTTTTATATGTTTAATGTTGTGTAATTTTAGAGAAAGAATTGTGAATAATAAAAAGAAATTCAAATAATATTGTTTATTAGTTTTATTTTCACACCTTAATAACAAATAATTTAGTAAAGAAAACAACAAAAAAAATCTTATTTCAAGTACAGCTTATTTATTATTAATTTGTTTTTTTATTAAATCATAATTTTTATATAAATATTTATTCAAAATTGCTTCTTAATAATTGTTATAAAAGTTATCAACATTTTCTAACATTACAGAAATAAATTCCTCATCTCTTGATACATATATTACTTCTAGGGCCTTAAATGTATAAACAATTAAATTTCTGCAAATCCATATGCTATTGGAGCAGATCATGCCTATACAGCTAACAATCCAGAAAAGGAAACTTTGGAGAAAATAAAACTAATAAACATCAGTGAAGAAAGCATCCAAAACATTGAGCAGCTCACACGAGGACAGAAAAACTGTTCAGTATGGTATGAGGAGCGGAGACACCGCATTACTGCCAGCAAGTTACACACAGTTTGCCACTTAAGAGATGCATCGAAGGCAAGTTACAGCAGGCAACTTCTGAATCAGAGACCGTTTACATCAAGGGCAACAACCCACGGCATTATGAATGAAGAGGCTGCTATAAAAGAGTATGAGACAAAATATGGGTTAACAGTCGAGAATTGTGGTTTATTTATAAGCAAAAATAGACCACATTTAGGTGCCTCACCAGATGGCCTACTGGGAGACGACACAATAATTGAAGTTAAATGTCCATATTCTACCAGGAATGCAATGATCACACCAGTGACTGTCCCCTATCTGGTTAATGATACAGAAAACCATAGCTTACTGCTAAAAAAAACTAGTCCATGTTATTACCAGATACAGGGCCAGCTATACTGTACTAATAGAAAATTCTGTAATTAAAATAACTGCTTTAATGGCATTGTAGAACTTGGGTAATTTAATATTAGGTTTCTGATTTTATTGTTGTATTCTTCTTTGTTAATTCTTTGTGTGGCATAAGGAAAAAACCTTCCATGAGGTTTATTTCTTGGCAAGTTGTGTGCAGCGATTGGTGATGCTGTAAATTTAACTTTGGGCACGTGAAAAGTCTGCAATCTTTGTGTACATACTTGGTGAAGTAACAATATCTTGTCATGCACCATGTGTTCAACTCCCCATAGCAGTACAGCAACATGTTTACATTTGGCTTCTATGCCACTTCCGGCAGGACATTCACAGTGTGATTCCTGTGGAGTTCCATTTTTGTGGATCTTTATGTCTACCTCATACTGCAGAGACTTCATAGTTTTTTTACAGAAACCTTTTATGTAAGTAGAGTCACCTACAGTCGTTGCCCTTGCCAAAATAAGGTAACGAGACTCATATAAGGCTTTGGCTTCATCCAATTTCTTATTAACACTGTAACAAAATATTTAACTGTAAACCCATTGATTTTACATAAACTTAAGCTCATGCACGATGCCGAGGCCACACATTGAACATAATTTGGCTCCATTGTGTATATCGGGCTTGGACAGATATTGGACATGATTTTACACGATTTTAACATTGAATTTGGTGTTGGTGACAATGTGTGGCGCCAGCATGAAATGCAGCTTTCATGGAATTCATAATGCTAAACTGAACAAATTTTATTTAAAATGTTTTTTGCTATCTATGACTGACTACTGTATATTAATTTTTTATATAAATAGTAATGATAAAAATTAATGGTAGGTACTTACAAGCAAAAATATTGCCTTATATGCATCTTTGTTAGTGGTGGTAGAGCAGTATTGCTGTTAATGTCCCGATACATGCTAGAGGAAGGACCATCCATTAGGGGATCATCGTGACTTTGAGTTCCTGTGTTTCCAAAGTTAAAATTCCGGTCATACAGCTCTAATCTGTAAACAAAACAAGCAAGTTCAGTCTTGATAGAAATACTTAAAAGGCACTAACTTGAAGGCTTATACTTTTGATAAAATGTTTTGTATTAAAGTACATTAGGAAAACGAGAACCAAGCTAGCAATCACTCTTTCAAAATCATGTATTTAGAAGGGAAAATGTGAGATTTATAGTTTTAAGGTTATACCTGTCGACAAGGTCTGCTTTCCTTCCTTGTAAAGATGCACCTCGTTTTTTCAATTCAGCTTTTAACTCACATAACCGCCATGTCGAATACATGTTTTTTCACAACAGTTCTTTCAATAATATAAAAAAAACGAAGTCAACAAGTGAAGCCAAAACACAACACAACTTGACAGGTGAAAGCTATGCTAGCGCCATCTACATAAAGTTTTCACCGGCCAACCCCATTGGCGCACTTCGCCTCGTGCGCCAGAATCGAACGTCAGAATGAAGTCACAGCGTTAATTGTACTTACACTAACGCAAAAAAACAAACACTTTAAGGCCTCGGTCTCGAATTTTGCGGGCGGCGGAGCGGCAGCGGCGGCGGCGCGGGAGAGCTCCCGCCGCGCCGCTCCCGCGCCGCTGTTTTCGAGACCCGGTCCATTTGACGATACGCATAAGATCCTGCCGCTCCCGCTCCGCTGCCGCTGCCCGCGGAATTCGAGACCGAGGCCTAAATCAGAAACCCAAAATGCGTATTTTAAAAACCATTTTAAATACAGTTTCAAGTTGCAAACGTTTATCAAGATTGTGTAGCAGTTCATGTTTTTTTGGCAGGTTGGAATTATGTATAGATTATCTGAAGGAAAAAATATAAATATTTGCCACTTATCTTATGGTTAAACATAGCAAGGCAGATCATGTAAAAAAGACAGGTTGAGAGCAAAAACTAGGCTATCTGATATCTTGACCAGAATATAGATAGACCAGTACATATAATTGGTGTGAAATAATAAATGACGGGTATACAAGGCATAGTAAACGCTGCAAGAAGAAACAAATAAGAAGATGGGAGGACGAACTAAAACAAACAGTGGGCTCTAACAGGAAGAGAGCAGCTCGGCAATCGAGACAGAACTCAGTAGAAACAGCTAGACAAGGCCTTTGTATTAAGGCACACTAAATTGAGGGATATACAAAGGTTCCAGCGACAAAACAAAGAACAATCTTAACTAATATTCTAAAGAGATTGCGAATTTTGAAAGTTTGTTCAAACGTGTCGGGTAATTTCTAGAACCACTATATCTTTTTGAAAAACTGTTTCATCATTTGAAAGGTACATTATTCCCGATGATTTTAGGTTATAAATTATAATGACCCAAGCAAAGCCGGGGCGAGCCACTAGTTCAGAATAAAGAGCATTATTATATTATATTTAAACTAGGATAAAACACCAACAATTTCATCAAAATCCACTTCACTCGAACGCCTGTAACACTAACATCCATAAAAGAAAAACAAGCTAAGCGGATAAAATAAACTGTAATTTGCCAAATTGCCCGATTTCAACCGCTATCTGCAACTGAACTAGACGATTCAGTGATAGGAAACAGGCAAAGGGATCCCTATGAAATATAATCAAACTTTTTCGTAGAATTAGTTTTCTTAACTTATGATTTGATATGCTTGCCTTCATATGAGGTTTGGGTGGAATATATTTCTTTCTTCAAGATTTTTAGGTATGTAGTACGATTATAGAAGCAACCGGAGGATTTTGAGATGAATATACGGATAATTAGCCTTACAAAAGAGTAGCGTGTTCCACTATTAACTTGGTTGAGAAGTCCCTCCATGTCTCCACGTATGCAACAATTAAACTTCGTCATTTTATAAAAGCTGAAAGTTTATTAGTGTATGTACTCAATACAGGTAAGAATGATCCCCGAATATGAAGTTTGGATGAGGGCAACTTTGGGAACTATTATATTATATATTTTATTACTACTAGCTTCTGGCAGCTGCTTTGCCCGCGTGATGTAACGTAAGCCACGTTAATAAAAGGATAAAAAAGGGCCAATTCCAAGTGCGACCTAGGCGAGCTTAATTCCATTTGGAGTTAAGCTCGCATTTGTACATGAAATATTTTATCAATTTGTTTCAATGTAATGTCTTGTTGTACAATAAAGAATAAAGAAGGAGAAAGAAGGATCGGCTTCGTACGACGTGCCGCCCGCGCAAAATGACTCACTGAGGCATCAGCTACGGCCGTAGCCGCCCGCCTGTTCCATGTTGGCGAAGGCACAACCGCAGACCAGGGCGGCGTGGTGCGGTGCGATGGGACGGCTGGTGGAGCGCTACCACGAGATGTGAGCCCTCGTGTTCAGCGTGCGCACCCTGCGCGTACTGCTGGAGCCCACGCGGCCTCAGCGCGCATACCGCCGCGCCGCTGAGGATCCGTCTGCCACAGTTCATAAACCACGTGCCAGACATTGACAACCATTATTACATATAAAAACCTAAAACATTATTATTAAAATAATTTAAATTATTTTTAGTAAGTTGTCTTAATCGAATTGATTTAGCTAGGTTATAGTACATTACTGCAGAATCCAGTAAGTAAGACTTCCTGGCCAAGTATGAGTTAACCGGACCGAACCGCAGGTGAGGTCCGGTTATATACGAGGCCAGGATGTCTTTCTTACTGGTTGAGGCTTGTATAATGCTTTTCTCAAAAATGAATGAAAGTTTAACAACAAATTCGTTTAATTAATATTTTAGGTTACATTCATATTAGGGCAATTACTGATAGATATTGTGATAGATTTACCGGGGGCATTTATTTATATTTTCTCAAACATGCTTGGAAATTTGAGAATTATTTTGACAACCTTCTTCGAGAAAAATCGAAATAGCAGTACAGACCAAATACATGAGAGCAGCGGCTGGCAAAAGTTGTATGAAAATCCATATCTGTCGTGTGTAGCGGCCAAATAAAGTACATAGTAAACTCATATCTGTCGTGTGTAGCGGCCAAATAAAGTACATAGTAAACTCATATCTGTCGTGTAATTTAAAAATGGAACGATCTTTTTCACCGAAACATGGCAACCAAGGAGGTAACTTATCAAAGGTTTTATTTAAATTTCGAACTGGCTTGCTAATAGAAAGCTGTTTATTGAAAAAAAAACAAATGAACACTTTAAGGCCTACTAGGCACTGCGATTTTATTTGCGCGGATTTATGTATTTTTTTACCGCAATGCGTGCAGCTTCATACAATTCCATAGGCCGCAGAATGAGCGAAAAATCGCGCGAATAAAAAGGCCTAACGCGGGCATAATTATTTTTGTTTGTTGTTCGTCATTGATTTTGAAAAGTAAATGGTTTGGTTCGGTTTTCAGATATCGGTATTAGTAGTACAGTTATATTAGATATAGTTTTTGTAATATCGGTTATTTTGATATTGATATCGATATGATATGATATCTAACACATATCCGATATAAGTTACGTTTTGATATATCGGACCTATCCCTACTACTGTCCAGTAAGTAAATTACATACTTACTTACTGGACAGTTGTGAATAAGTCTCCGGTAGAATTCACTTTCTGGGGACTTTTTAGAGATGTTATGGCAATATTACATACCATTTTTGAGTTTTTTTTTTTATCTGACTCAAAAGATACTAGCTGATCAGTATGATCTGACCTAACGCCACTTATTAAAAACGAATCTTTTACTTTACAATTAGTGAATATATTATCTATGCACGAAGCTGAAGTTGCTGTTATTCTTGTTGATTCATTAAATAAATATTTTAAGTTAAATGATTTGAACAATGAATTGAGCTTTTTTCAGGTGAGTTGACTAACAGATCTATATTTAAGTCACCACAAACAAAAACTAATTTATTATCTCTGAAAAGTTTACTTAATAATTCTTCCATTGTAATTAAAAACAATGACAAGTTTGATGCTGGTGGTCTGTAAACACTCAAGATAGTATGCCCCTCGACCTCTGCACATGCTACCTCACATAAGCGATCAACAGAGTAAGCAGTGATATCCTTCCTTTCCTTATATTTTAAATGACTATTACAACGGGTACCAGCACCCACTTTTGATCTGTTGTACGCGCTGGCAACTGAGAAAATATTTACATTAAACAACATCCTATCTGGTTTTAACCAAGTTTCACAAAAACATAAGATATCCATGTAGTATTTATCTACTAACAATTCCACGTCTAAAATTTTGCCGGAGAAGCGATTTATATTTTGATGATATAGTAAAATATTACTAATCGTCTTCTCTTTTGTCGGCTCTAATCGTTTAAAAAATCTACAGTAGTATTATCTGAAACTCAGGATAATACTGTTAAATCACTAAACCTAGTCTCAGTTAAATCATCAATAACTGCGTATATTAAAAGCTAAGAATGTAGCTAATAAATGTCGACTATTTTTGGGAAGAAACATATGGTTCCCAATCAAAAAACAATAAACGGTCACTATGACGACAAAATAAAATATGTATCAAGCTATACAAACTAGAAATGTATTCATTTTCATGAACAAGTAACTTGTCAGAATAGGGCAATGCACATAATATTAATTTGCCTAATCTTAACTTAAGCAGCGTGTCAATACCAAGATGTTATGATGGCATGCCTCAGTAGCAGCCTAGAGTCTGAACTTGTGCTCAGTTGAAGGCAAAAGGCTTGTTCCTATTACATGAGATTGGCGAAATTAGGGTTTACTATAGATGCACTGCCGTGAATTCCGTCTAAGCCTTCGAGGAATACGGGCATGATGTATTATAATTTCTCGAACATACATGGTAAACAGTAATTGGGTTTGTCCCTTACGCCATCGCCATTTTATTTCTAAAGTTATGGTATTTTTTTGATAAATTTCAGTTTTTGGAGGGATTTATTTGTTTATTTTTAACTAGCTACTGTGAGTAGCTTCACCCGCGTGAAAGTAAAAAATTATCAGTGTTTCTTTATAATATTATACATATAAACTAATAAAATAAACTTCCTCTTTAATCACTCCATCTATTAAAAAACCCGCATCAAAATCCGTTGCGTAGTTTTAAAGATCTAAGCATACATAGGGACAGACAGAGGGAAGCGACTTTATTTTATACTATGTAGTGAAGTGATGTACACATAGAAAATACATATAGAAAACACAAAGGAAAAGGAGTATAAAGGTACTGCTTATTTCTTAAGAAATTTCCATCAGCAGACCCGCGAAAAGGAGAAATGAAGAAGAAATGTGGACAAATAGAACTGGAACAGAAAAAAAGTGAACGACTAACTTAGAGATATAAAAACTTACATATATAGTGTGAATAATACATACTGAAATAAATACATAACTCTTAAATATATAGATACTAAACACATTTGCAAGATAATGCTATTTATTCGTTCATAAGATATCGGAAAAGTATCCGTTGAGTATCCAGAATGGTCAAGACAATTTATCTCATTTAATTCCACCAAGCCCGTTCTATCATTGAACTATAAGACGTACAGTGATGCGCCATCGGTTTGTGATGAACATTCCACCCATACGCACTAAACGTTTTGCGAATACTTTACTTGTGCGTACAGCTAGCTTCAACCTAGGGGTCTTTAAGTCAAGAGTGAATAAGTTATAGTTCTCGCCAAATTTCTAAGCCGCCCTGAAGTTGGTGAAAATGGCTGTGCAGTAGTAAATCTCATACAAAAACAGCACCGTTTCGTGCCTCACGCATCCGGTAAACTAACTTTAGGGCGGTCCAGAAGTTTATACTTGTAGGCCAGAGGTTTTTACCGTCGACCACATCATAGCTTACCATTATTGGCTATGATCCACTACTTAATGCAAACAAGAGAGTCAAACACAGGGTTTGCCCAACACTCACTAATCGTAACACTGCCTTCTCACGCAAATTCTTTGAATTTCTTGGTGGACATCTTTATAATAAAATAAATAAGAAGCTAACAGTTTACCCTCTTACAAGAGCCAATTGTAAGAGGGTTATTACTGCCTGGCTTAAGTCGCTCAATTACGATGACACTGAAAGTCTGCTTATTGTACCATCCTAACCAACTGCGTATGCTGTCACCTCTTTCACCCCACACACACGCACTCACACACACACTCACTCTGTCCCACACACACTCACTCAGACACATACACGCTCCCACACACTCGCACTCACACACACACTCACTCTGTCCCACACACACTCACTCAGACGAATACACGCTCCCACACACTCGCACTCACACTCGCGCACACATACTCACGCACTCATACTCAATTACACACTCACTCAATTTAGTTCCTCTCACCCACTTTGTACCACCATAACAGCAACAACCTCACTCACCTAGCTTAATCCCTCTTAACTATTACTTCTTACTGATGTTGTATACAACTGTCATCTATTGTCCGGAGTCTGGAGAGGCTGGTAATCTGTCATACAGGTCTCCTAGTACAGAAACCAGTCTCTCACATAGATCACAAGAGTTTTCGCTAATGTTTTGTTTGTTTTTTTTTTTTATATTGTCTGTAAAATTCTATGTGAGAGAAGAACAATAAACTTTATTATTATTATTATTATTATTATTAGGTGAGATAGTGGTCAAACGCGAGCATATCAAAGCCTATCAACAATAAATAAAGCCGGCCAAGTGCGAGTCAAACTCGTGCACCGAGGGTTCCGTACCTACCCATTATACAGACAAAGATACAGATAAAGTTGGACATAATTGCCTCTAAGCATTCAAAGCGTGATTTTCTCGGTTTCTGGAAGAGCTCAAAAAATTTAGCATTAGACCAGGCCTGCCTGTTGTGTGAACGGTGTGAGTGATGTGAAGGATATTGCAAAACTTTTTAGAAATCGTTTTTTTTTAAGTCATCGCTAGGGAGTTCTTGTGGGATGCTGGATGCTGAGCCCCGTTGTGGCAAGGTGGGCACACGTTTCAGTGCCAAATATGTGGCCAGGGTCATCAGGTCTACGTCTAGAGGTAAGTCCCCTGGACATGATCGGCTCAGAACTCGACCGTTTGCCATACGCCGGTCCTCACTTACCGAGGGTTTTGGCACTGCTGTACAATTGATGTCATTCATACTTGCCTAATGAGGAAGATCGTGGTTCCCATTGTTAAAAGTAAAACAGGTGATGTTTCGGTTAGGTGAAACTATAGACCTATTTCTCTAGCAACCATAGTCGCTAAGGTGCATGATGGTCTGCTTGGTACTACACAAAAAGAGAAACACCTGTTTTCGCTTGCTTCCTCGATCGGTTTAGGGCTTTTGATCTGGTTTCCTAAGATATATTATGGAGGAAACTTGAATCTATAAGCTTGCCTATCGAGCTTATAAGTATCTACAGGCATTGATATGGAAGCCAGATCAACAGAGTTCGGTTGTGCTGTCGGAGCCTTTATCAATTGGAGTGTGGAGTGAGACAGGGGGGATTGACCTCCCCTGCCCTCTTCAATTTGTATATGAATGCCCTGATTGAGGCGCTTAGCAGTCAACATTTCGGTTGTCATATTGACGGTGTCTGTGTCAATAATAAGCTTTAAAAGACAATGCTGACATTGAAAGGGAACGGAGGGCTCTTTCCAAGCGTGCGAATATGATAGCTCGCAGGTTTGCACATAGTACTGCAGAAATAAAGGTGACGCTCTTTAGAGAATTCTGAACCACCTTCTACACTTGCAGCCTGTGGGATAAGTATTCACGGGCTGCGTATGGAGCCCTTCGTGTCCAGTATAATAACGCGTTCAGAAAACTGATGGGGTTGCCTTGGCGATGTAGTGCGTCAGGGATGTTTGCGGCGGCGCGTTTGTTTGCACGCGATAATGCGCAAGCGCGCAACATCAATGATGGCCCGAGTTATGGACAGTCCTAACAGGATTCTGAAATTATTGCTGATAGAGTGGACTGTTCGTATATAAACGTAGTTCACTGCTTTCAGTTACATATATCACCGTATCGTGTTGTTTACTAATACTTTGTTTAAATGCTATCACATTGTTACTAACCCTTTAAGAGTCTTCATGGCTCAAAATAAAGATTTAGAATTTGAATTTTAACGCCATATTAAAATAGGTTATTGGTGGCTAAGTTTTAAAGATATAGGCAAATCTAGATTTTCGCTAACTTGAAAGTGTGTCACCACCGATTTTCTCAGGAACATGTTAATCTAGCAAGTTGAAATTTATTACAGATACTGAGATCTATAGTCCCTATTAGGTGAATAAAAATCAAGGTCCTGAGTCACCGCGATAAAAAGATATAAACAAATTTATTTTTTCGCGAAAACTTGTAAGTACCATAATTTACCTTAATTTTTGGCTAGGCGGACAGACAGAGACGGAGAGACGGACAGACGGACAAGAAAGTGATCTTATAAGGGTTCCTTTTTATCTATTGAGGTACGGAACCCTAATAACATTTAAAAATATAGAAAATAGAGGCCCATCGACACCGGAAACAGGGTCCAAGCTACCGGTGGTCAGGGCTCCAGAGAGAGGAACCTCCTAACAATGCAACCATGGTCAAAATTCGGCGTAGAGGATGATTTATATTCCCATAAAAATGGGCCCTTATCAGCGAGCGGGTTGGTTACTATCTAATATGCCTGCTGCCTATTGATAACTATATCACAGGAAACCAGCGGTAATACTATTAAAGTACTGAAATTTAAATTAGCAAATAAATTTTATTGCAATCTGGAAATACTGATAATCGCTTATCAAAGCAATTCCACCCAACCATCCACCCGCTTATCTCAGAAAAAACTATCTATTCGTGTTCACATGAAACGATGTTTTGTTTAATAATAACGAATATTCAACGAGCTGTCACCAAAAGTGGACGTCTCTTCGAAATCTGGTGAAACAACTTTGTGTGGAGAACAAGATGTATTATAGCACGCGTGTGTCATCGTTTTTGCTGATGCAGTTGGGGTTGGTGCACTGTTTTCCTCCTTGGGGTAAGTTCAAAGTCGTGATCTTATTGTTTGTTAATTTTGTTTTGTGTTTAACCCAAATTCGCTTAAATTTTAACGCGTTTGACTGCCTCGTTGGTCTAGTGGTCGCCAGCGCTACTGCAGGAACTGAGGTTCTGGATTCGGTCGCCAGGTCAGGGAGTGTTGTTTTCTATCTGAAATTTCTCAATAGCGGACTTATCGGATGCGATCGAGGGGCTTAACCAGGATTTGGAGTGGCAGTTAACCCTGTAAATTGTGTGGCTATCATAGTTGGGAGCCCGTATAGCTGGAGAAAGCTCGATAGTTTAACTGTTTCACCCATAATCTTTGACAACGTAGCAATCTCGTTTAGCACCACGGTTAAAGATCTTGGTCTGCTAGACGACAATTACCTTGATTGGCGCAAGTAGGTAACGAGTGTCAGCCAAAAGGTTACCGCAACATTACGTTCGCTTTATCGACTGAATAATCTTCTCGCTCGCATAAAGGCCATGCTTGTACAGTCTCTTATCTTTCCCATAATAAAATTGACTATGGTGATGTGTGCTACTATTACCTGAATGCAGATCTACTCAATTAACTTGACCGCCTTCTAAATAACTGCATTCAATTTGTCTTCAACCTCCGTAAGTATCATGTATCCGCACTTCGATAACTTTTAAATTGGTTACCCATTCGTCAGCGTAGAGTGCTGAGGGCTTTGACTACCCTGTTTTCTTTTATTGATAAACCCACTTCTCTTTCTAATCTGACTTCACATGTCCCATTCCTTTGTAATCTTCGCTCCGCCAATAATAGTCTTCTATAAAGTCTTCCTCACCGCTCTGGGTTTATCCATTCCTCCTTCTTTGTCCAGGCGATTTCCCTTTGGAATGCGCTCCCTCAGAACACCATCCTGAACCTGAACTAGTCGGTTGTCTATATTTATTTATTCAGGACCTGCAACCAAAGATGTACACAAAAATACAATGAATCATCAATATGAAGTAATGACAAGTGCACTCACTCAATTATAGGAGGCCACAGCATGCCTTTTGAATTATCGACTAAATAGAAACTAAAATATAAACCCTTATTGTAAATTGTAAAACATATAAAAAGAAAAACAAATCAAAACAAAAAACTCTCCTTATATATAATTAACCTGGGCTTTACCAACATTATGGCAAACCAGTCGGCAAAAAATCTTCAAAAGTAGCAAAATTTATATATACTTTTTACAAACTCTATTGGGTTAAACAATATTAAAATAAAAACATAATGTTAAACTGAACTGAAGACAATTTAGTTATAGAGGGCAAAGCACTTTTAAAATAACCTAAAATTAAATTTAAATCCGAAACATAAAACTATAGAATAACTTAAAATAAAAACTCACAGAACCTAAACTAATGACTTTTCAAATTTAGGCAATGGCTCACAAATTCAACGTCACAAGTTTTTGACAAAGTATTATAATGCCTACAGAGTCTGTTTACAGCGGCATAGTGACCGAGATTGGTTTTTGAGTAAGGTATTTCCAATAGATTGAAAACTTTTTTTCTTGGGATGCGGTTGGATACGTTTATATTTATGAAGTTCGTTGCAGTCAATGGACCCGTTAATACTTTTGTGTAAAAATATTTAATCTATTATTTCCCTTCGTCTAGACAATGCTTTAATCTGGTAATGTTTCATCCTATCTTTTTAACTCGTTATCTGCTTTGCTAAATGATCACCATAACTGAGATGAAAAAGAAAACGTTTTTAAACACTCTCTAAGCTTTTAATATAGACATCGTAATGTGGGTTCCAAATGACTGAACTGTATTCCAATATCGGGCGAACAAGTGTGTTAAATAGCTTAATTTTAGTTGAGGATCGCTTAAAATCTTTGCAATTCCGTATAACAAACCCTAGTATTTTGAAACCCCTTGACACAATGTTTAAGATATGGACATCAAATTTAAGTGCGCTGTCGGGCTGAATTTCTAGATCACGGACAACACAGTTTCTTTAATTGGACTCCTTCAATAAAATATTTGTTAGGTTGTGGATGTTTATTTCGCGTGAATTGGATATAATAACATTTGCTAATATTTAATAATATATTATTTTCTTTACACGAGCGTTTGTTGGTTGACGTCTTCTTGTAGCTTATGAGCGTCCTGATTACTCTAAATGGGTTTCAAGATTTTAAGGTCATCCGCAAATTAGTAAAATTTTGAATGTTTGAAGCATATTTTTACGTTGTTTATGAAAATATTGAACAGTATAGGTCCCAAATGTGATCCTTGCGGAATGGTTCTATATTCTTTGGAGAAATGACCGTTTGCGACTACCCTCGAATGCCTGTTATATAAATATGATTCAAACCAGTTAATCAATGTACCGTCTATGCCAAGTTGACCCAGTTTTTTAACAAGGAGGGTATGATCGACTTTGTCGAACGCCTTACTAAAATCTGTGTAAATTGTGTCTACTGGGATAAGTTTACCGAGACAATCAGACAAAGCAGAAGTGAAGCACAGAAGGTTAGTGGTGGTAGATCTGGCTTTAATAAAGCCGTGTTGGTACTCAGTAATTTGTGATTTGAGATATCACATGATATGTTTGCTAATGATTTTTTCAAATACCTTTTTATGAAAGTTACTAAAATTGAGATAGGGCTATAGTTGGCAACAAAGTGTTTTTCCAGACTTGAAAATAGGTACGACTATAGCTTCCTTCCATTTATGTAGAAAGACGCTTTCTTGCACTAAATATTACGTGTAGAGGTTCGACTAAGGCCTTAGCACAGCGTTTGATAAATACTGGCGGGATACCATCACTGCCAGCATCCTTAGCTTCATTTAATCCTTTTAAAGCCTCTATAGATTTCTCTAGAATCAATAGATAATATACATAATACAGAGGAGGATACGTTAGGATTAGTATTTGGCATAGACTGAGCTGGAACTGCTGTCGGACAGCTGAAAGCTTCAGCAAATTTTCATCAAACAAATTGCAAACGTCTTCATCATTATTAGCTTCTTTGTTTTCAAAGAACATTTGAGCCGGGCGATGTGCTACTACCTTTTCTTTTATTTTTAATAAAGGAACAGAATAATTTTGGCTTCTAAGATATGCCATCTTCTAGGCTAGAAATATAATTTTTGTAAGAGGTTGCTCTAAGTGTATTACAGTCAGCCCTTAAATCTTTGAAATGCTAACAAATATAGTGGGTTTTTTTATATTTTCTGAAACGAATATGATATTTGTACTTTTCTTTTAAAAGCCGTATGAGGTCTCGCGGGTACCATAGTGGGTAATTCTTATTCGTCATTTGTTTAATTGGAATCGTCTCAGAGATTGTGTTTCTTAAGATTCTATAGAACACATTAACTATTTCATCGACACTAAGACATTGATCAAATTCTTGTTCCCATATAATAGACATTAAACGATTTTGATCCTTTTCGTAGTCAGCCTTAAAAAAGTTAGGTTTCGATATATTCTTGGGTTCTAGGTGACAACCTGCTAAAGTTGCCAAAAAGAAGTCTATGGGCGGGTGTAGCGGATCCTCCTTGGACAGCGCGAAATTGCACCGTATGATTTTCTCTAAACATATGTTACTTAGTATAAGGTCTAAAATTTTTGATTTAGTGTTGATAAAGATAAAGATGGTTTACTTGTCAAAACATGTGTTTACATACAATAGGCATGCAAGATGTTCAATTCTTATTTAGCGCTTACAAACATGTTTTGCCTTAGAGACGTACAAATATGTGTATTACAAATTGATTAATTTACTAAAATATAGCAATGTCAGATATTACCATACAAAAATCACAATAGATTGGCCTTTAACTTAATTAAATGTCATAAAAAAACAGAATGAATAAAATGAAACAATGTCAAAAATAAAATCTGAAATAATCAATTCAAAAATTTTCATTAAAAAAAATATATAATTTAACAATGTCAAAAAAGTAAAACAAATAAAATCAGATATCAATATGAATTCATAAAATGTCATGAATAATATTAGAAAAATTTACATTATTACAAAAGAGCACAATATAATGAATGTCATCCTTATTAAATCAATATATCTAAATGAAAAATATAAAATTGATAAAAAGTTGAATAAAATCATAATATGTTCACAAAAATGTAACGAAAAAACAAATATAATAAAACCTAAAATGTCATAAATTGAAACTAATAAAACAAAACAATGTCAAATATATTAATATTGTTGAATTGATTCAAAGCATTGTAAGTCATACATTCTATCAATAAAGCGTTGATTTCAGAGTTTTTACAATCAGGACATAATAATTAATCTTTTAAAACCCACAAGATATTACTAAGGTTAAAATCGCGTAAAATTAGTGTGTCTATATTTTTACCTAAGACCTTCTGGGCATTATATAGGTCATATATAGGTTTTTAAAGTAAAGATACTTTTTCTTACTTTTGGCTTAGTTGTTTTGGAGATAAGAGGGGGTTAGTATTCATGTATTTTCTTAAATAATCTTGAAAATATGAATAATAAAAAGAATACTTCAAGATCCTCCTAATAAGCTCCTTTATATTATGTGTCGCACGGTGCAGATTGAAAACTATTTCATTTTCTTATTCGTCCCACAAATAATCAATATGTAGTATTTTTATGTATTATTTTTTACGTTACGTGTCCGTGTTTGGATCACAGAAGTTAAAAAGTGTGCCAAAGAAATAAATCGCTCTTCAAATTAAAATATTACTCGTTTTTCTATTTGAATATCAGTCTGGTGACACGGTAGCCCCAGAGTAGTTTCAGCTCTGAGGTGGGCGGCAATTGCATAATATATTGATAGCATAAACACATGTATTCATCTTCCATTCCATGTTGCAATCTTTTACATTTACCATAAAGTGCTTCTCAATGCGATAAATGCGTTTATCCTAATCAAAGTTATGTAGACTCAAAAATATCTGGGGATGACAATCAATAATTTTCATCAATATCATTCATGAAAATTAAGTTTTATCAAGAAATATAATATATACTTTTAGGCTTTAGAGGGGTATCTTATTGTCAACACTTTCTAGACTTAGTTGCGCACTATGAATTTTAATATTTGGGGATAGTAAGCGCCAATCTGTGAATAGTGCCAATATGCTAGAGTCTAGAGTCCACGCATTGCAAAGAAAGAAGTCATTTCCAATTTCCCTTAGATTTCATTTCACCTATTAATAATCGCAACGATTAAATTAGTAGGGCGCACTTGGTTTTACTCTTAAAAGTCCTAATTTGTAAGTTGTTAGGGATTCATTATTTAATAGCCGATTTCTAAATTTTAGTGTTTGGAGGTAGGAAGTGTCAAACCCTACATGAATACCAAATTTTGATAGATTTCCAGTCCAAAAAGCTCAACATCAAACTTTTAATTTTTTTATTCCATAGTAAGTAGTTAATTGTAGAAGGTAAAGGGTGTCCCAGAATGTTTTCTTTTTTGATACTTAAAAAAAAAAGATACTAAAATTAGTTAAAACTCGGTTTATTTACTGTTGAGTTAATGGGCAGTTTCTCAATTTTGTTTATTAAAAACAATGTTTAGTAAATGTGAATCCTCCATTTCCTGACACAAAATTTTCCTGTAGCTAAAATCTTCAATCTCACGCAAAAAAGTGAGGGACCGACAATTCGTTGACGTGATATGGCAGCCCATATAGGAGAACATCGGCTAGCGTTTAACTGGGCTAGATTAAACGCTTGTTGATGTTCTCCTATGGGGCAACTTAAAAAGTAAAGTTTACAAATCATTGCCACCCAAACCTGAATGTTTTAAAGCAAGCAAAGACTCACAGATGAAATAAATAATAAAAAAATTAGTTCCAGGCCAAATGAGTGTCAGGAAGTGGAGGGTGCGAATTTACCTAATTTCGTTGTTTACAAATAAAATTTAAAAACTGCTAATTAATTCAACAGTAAATAAACAGAGATTTAACTAATTCTAGTATCTTTTTTTAAGTATCAACAAAGAAAAATCATTCTGAGACACCTGTTACTTAGTTCTTTAAAGTAAATTAGACTGGCGGTGATGCAAGTTATTTGGAAACTGTAACTGTAACTGTGTTTGTAGATTAATTTATGTATAGAAGAGGAAAGAGAAATAGTAATAAGCATAATTAAAATCATGTTATTTTCATGTTTCAGACATCGTCGTGGGCATAGAGAAGCGACTAGAATTCTATTATAACGGAACACTAACGCACACAGAAGACATTCCGTCGGATATTCATATCGATTCTATAACTTACGATCCAGTTCACTACAGAGTGCTGTTTGCTGACAATAACTCTTCGAACATGTCAATATCCAGCTTTGATCTATTAACTAGGAAAATACAACCCTTAATTACGAGAAAATCAAGCGGAAACAGCGTGAGGGTCACCTACGACCCGGTCACACAAATACTCTTTTGGAAGCAAAGTTGGGATATATACTCGTTTTCATTAAATCCTGCATCGTCTAATGAAATAGCTGATGAACATATTTTAGTTAGGTTGGGTACTACACCTTGGGATATAACCGTGGATAGCTGTGGACGGTACGTGATATAGTCATAACTATACAAACAATATTTTTTTATGGATTAGTGTAGGAGAGATTTGCGTAATAAAACAAACATTCTAATTCTTATTGATCTTCATCATCACTTAATATTACAAAGAGGGTGTGTGAATTTTGCGAGTTTGTGTATATTTGGAGGGTAATCCGGAGCCAGTGATGAATGTATAGTTTTATGACCGGCAAAGGTGGCCCAGTGGTACCGGCTCCGACTTACGTGTCGTAGGTCCGAACCTAGGCAGACGCTTTACTTTTTGTCAATTATTTAATCACCACTGCTCCCCAAACGATGAAGGAAAACATCGTCATGAAACCCGCATGTCCTAGAACCAAAAATTCAAAGACATGGGACATCCACGAATTCGCACTGGGCCTGCATAGTGGATTAAAGCCCATTCCTTCTCACAGAGGGAAGGCCTGTGTCCCAGCAGTGGGAACATTAAATGGCTGATGATGATGATGACTCAGACAAATTCATACAGATCTTTTTAAAATTGTATACTTAGATAATTACAAATTACAGGTATATTTACTGGGCCACAGAACACAAGATCGAGAGGATTCGGTTTGATGGCTCCGAGAGAGAAGTTTTAGTAGACAGTACTGGTCTATGGCGACTAAGCTTGGCCATTGACCAACAAACACAAAGAATATACTGGATTGATGAAATTCATGAAAATGGTGATCTTAAAATATCTATTGAAAGTGCTGATTTTAATGGGAAGAACAGGGAAACATTATACGAGAACATAATTGACAGAAACCAAGCAAAAGTTAGTTCATTGACCGTATCAAAAGATTACATCTACTGGAGGGAGATTGGGGGAGGGACAATTTGGCAATTACCAAAGAAACCGCTCAAAAACGTGGCAACCAAACGATTTCCACTTGCTGCTATAGACGACAACTATTCTTGTGTTTATCAAATTATAGCAGCTAACTATACAATTATGGAACAAACTGAAGGTAATCCGAACTGCGAAACTTTAAAGAGTTTGATATTGAATGCTTCTGAGTCCGATTCTACAGATCAAAGCCTTCTTTGTTTCCACGGTACGAAAGTTAGTGAGGAGTCTCGTTGCGAATGTACACAGGGTTACACCGGTGAGAGATGTGAAGTTTCCATCTGCCACAACTATTGTTTCCAAGGAAATTGCAGTGTCAGTGCTGAGGGACAACCTATATGCAGGTAAAACATGTTTATCTCATTAAGGACTATAGTTCATTCGCGTTAAGAAAATAGTGAGTCATCGTTGTCAGCCGGCCTGTCAACTAATCGGATCAAGCACAAGTGTAGGTCCATAAAGATTAAACAAAGTCCTTTTTTTATAGAACTAATAGGGACTATAGACCTCAGTATCTGGTATACATTTCAACTTGCTAGATTCACAGGTTCCTGAGAAAATCGGTGGTGACACAGTTTCAAGTTAACGCGAAAATCTAGATTTGCCTATATCTTTAAAACTTAGCCACCAATAACCTATTTTATTATGGCGTTAAAATTCAAATTCTAGCTATCATATTCGCACGCTTGGAAAGAGCCTTTCGTTCCCTTTCAATGTCAGCATTGTACTTTAAAGCTTATTATTGACACAGACACCGTCAGTATGACAACCGAAATGTTGACTGCTAAGCGCCTCAATCAGGGCATTCATATACAAATTGAAGAGGGCAGGGGAGGTCAATCCCCCCTGTCTCACTCCACACTCCAATTGATAAAGGCTCCGACAGCACAACCGAACTCTGTTGATCTGGCTTCCATATCAATGCCTGTAGATACTTATAAGCTCGATAGGCAAGCTTATAGGTTCAAGTTTCCTCCATAATATATCTTAGGAAACCAGATCAAAAGCCCTAAACCGATCGAGGAAGCAAGCGAAAACAGGTGTTTCTCGGTTTGTGTAGTACCAAGCAGACCATCATGCTCCTTAGCGACTCTGTTTGCTAGAGAAATAGGTCTATAGTTTCCCCTAACCGAAAGATCACCTGTTTTACTTTTAACACTGAGAACCACGATCGTCCTCATTAGGCAAGTATGAATGACCAATACATCAATTGTACAGCAGTGCCATAACCCTCGGTAAGTGAGGACCGGCGTATTGCAAACGCTCGAGCCACTGAGCCGATCATGTCCAGGGGACTTACACTGAGAAAAATTTCCTCTGCCGCACTACGTAAAATAAGGACAAAAATCGACCACAATGACGTGTGTAACCCGGTCCATTACGAGTAAGTAGTCAGTCATACGTAGTCGGCATACTGACGCTCATCATGAAGCGGGTTACGTAATTTACTCGTGGTCGATTTTTGTACGTACGTACGTAGCCCGACATCCGGCTACGTAATACGTAGTGCGCCAGTCGCACTGAATACTCCTGAAACTACGAATGCAACACCTGTATACTATTGTTGCGGGCACAGTAGAACACGGTGAACCTTACGTGTGTACCATGGCGGCTTACGTACGATACTGTAGCGGGCATAGTAAATAATGATGAGCCATATGTGTGCACCGCGGTGGCATACGCACTATACTGTGGCGGACACAGTAAATCATGATGAGCCGTACGTGTGTACCACGGCGGCATACGTACGATACTGTGGCGGGCACAGTAAATCACGATGAGCCGTACGTGTGTACCACGGCGGCATACGTACGATACTGTGGCGGACACAGTAAATCACGATGAGTCGTACGTGTGTACCACGGCGGCATACGTACGATACTGTGGCGGACACAGTAAATCACGATGAGCCGTACGTGTGTACTACGGCGGCATACGTACGATACTGTAGCGGGCTTAGTAAAGCACGGTGAGACATACTTGTACACCACGGCGGCATACTTACGATACTATGGCGGACACGGTGAATCATGGTGAGACATACGTTTACACCACGGCGGCATACTTACGATACTATGGCGGACACAGTGAATCATGGTGCGTCATACGTGTTCATCATGGCGGCATACGTAGTATACTGTGGCAGGCACAGTAAAGCATGATGTATCAGACGTATTAACTGTCGTAGTAGAGGTAAGGTACCGTTGCCGGTACAGTAAGGCATGATGAACCGTGCGTATGTACGACGGCAGTGGACGTACGATACTGGTGCGGGACCAGTAAAGCACGGTGAACCATACTTATGTACCACGCTAGCGTACGTACGATACTGCTGCGGGTATAGTAAGGCATGGTGCACTATACGTGTTACGTATGGCACACCATGCCTTACGATACTCGCACCTGTACTTTCCTTATGCTGGCGCATGGTACATACAAAGGTGTTCAGATACTTATTTTGAATATTGAACACTCAAAGTCAATGCAATTTAGAAATGTATAGTTTAAATACTGCAGGGAGTTTTGAATAAAAATATGAAAACCCCCTGCAATATTTAAACTATACATTTTTACGAAAATGTAATAAACCACAGACCTAGATATTAGTTTCTCGATCGTGTCTACAAAATTTCATTGACTTTCGAGTGTTTAATATTCAAAATAAGTATCTTAACACATTTGTATGTACCATGCGCCAGCATAAGGAAAATACAGGTGCGAGTATCGTAAGGCATGGTGTGCCATACGTAACACGTATAGTGCACCATGCCTTACTATACCCGCAGCAGTATCGTACGTACGCTAGCATGGTACATAAGTATGGTTCGATGGAACTCCTCAAATATTATAGGCAAACGGTTTGCGTGCTACATCGCCCGGTTCTTGAGCAGGCGGTCGAGCGATGCGGGGCAGAGGGGATGGGACGGGGCAAGGAAAGAACGCTCGCTGACTTGCCGAGCTTTAAATTCGCTGTTAATTACTTTTAACGACGATATCTCTAAAACTAATACATCTGATTGATATAGTGTAAAGGGCAATTTTAAGTAAATAGACATAAAAGATTCATATTATTTATTTTCAATCGTAAAATTGAGACATACAAAAAAAAACACAAGCTTAATTATTGTCAGTCACATAATTAATTGTCAGTCTCCGGGTAACAAGCTCCTATCAATTGAAATACTTTAAATGCACAGACTACAGCTGTTACTAATTTGTTGAAACTATACAATGTGTCATTTATTACCACATATGCTACTTTTACCTCAGTAACGGTAGGGCCAACAAAAATTACGTAGGGTTGAACTGTGCGGCCTAGCCTCTGCAGGTTCTCCTTTTTTTGAATGATCTTGTTGGTAACGTCGGCTTCAGAAGCAGCTTGCGATATATAGCCGTCGCATACCTCGGCTCTGGATGGCTTCCACGCTGGCTTTCCTTTCATTTTCCGTGCAGGTGAAATGTTGATGACATAAGCCAGCAACATCAAAGCAACATTGCTAGATGTCTCTGGTTCATCTTCTGTATTCAAAGAAAAAAAAGATTCGGTTAATTTTTGAGACTTAATTTTACGAAGGTTTAACCTTCAACTAAAATAAAAATAAAAAACACTATGGACGTAATTTTTTCAATACACTAACTGAGCGGCTCAGTGCTGAAGGGAAGGGGGAAGTCACAAATCTGTGCGATTTCTAGAATGGGCGGGGACTGAGACTCCACTCCATAGTTAAAGGTTAATAATAAGAACTAATATTAGAGCAAAACTTCTTACCGTCAGTCAGTGCAACTATATTTGCTATTTTTGTTCTCGTGTCTTGGTCTCTAATTTTTCGTAATTTTAATGAAGCATATTTTATAATTTCTTCTTTTTTGAGGGTGATGGAGTAAAATAATTTGTTTTCCTTTCCCGGATACAGACGACTGAAATCGTTCATTATCTGAAAAAAAGAATGCAATAAATGTACGGTATGTTATTTCCACTGGTGAGAAAGGTCCGGATCGCTACCACAGAGGTTATTGGGTTGTTGAGCGAGAACTAGAATAGCTTTAGCTTGTCTCTTTTAGTGCCTGCACAATATCTCGTTCTGCTATGTCGGCAGCGCGCGAGTGTTGCAAGTGACTAGAGTCTGTGCGAAAAGAGAGGAATCGTGGCAGATACGGTAACAAACATTATGAATTTTACATGGCAATCGAAATTCAGATACTTGTCTTATAACCCATCGTTTTCACCAAGGTATAGTACATGTATTTTACAAATTGAATGCAATGTTTTCGTTTTTGCATGTATTAAATATGTTTTATACAAAACATGTTATGAAACTATATTACATGTATAAAACTTTTTGTAAGTATAAAAAACTTGTATGAAACTTATTGGTTGAAAACTTCTAGTCGCCTACATGTTTATGATCTCATGTACAGAAATTGCAATAAAATAAACAATAATTGTCTAAACCACGTTTGTATTTTGTAGGTGAGAACGCTGTCAATGTATCAGACGAGTTAATACATGTCACAGACTTCATTGTAAACGCAAATGTGTTTTATACTTGTAAAAATACTTGTTGGCTACACAGTTGAACGAAGTAATGTTTGAGACAGTTTTGACAAGTATTCTACAAGTTTTTTATATTTGATTATGTAAAAAAAAACTTTTTGCAAAAAAATACTACCAACTTCCAAATACAAAACTACAAAGTGAAAAATAACTTAATTTTTTGAAGTCGGTGTTTTTCGTAGGTACCATTTTTTTTGCGTTTTGGACACCGACTTCAAAAAATTAAGTTATTTTTCACTTTGTAGTTTTGTAATTTGGAAGTCGGTAGTATTTTTTTGCAAAAAGTTTTTTATTTTTCACTTTTTTGTTGTACGTACCTAATAGGCAAGTTAGTAAGGGAACTATTTCGACAGAATAGATTTCATGAAACTTGAACATGACCGGTGAAATGAGAGATCTGCTTACCCCATAAGAGCGAACTGGCGTGATGTTATGTTATGAAATGTTATAAACAACAAACAGACATGCGATTGCAGCAATCCCAAGAGATTTGCCGTTATTTATTGAAGAGTTCTGTTGTATATCTCCGAAGTTCATCATCAGATCTTCACAAAATTAAAATGTGACCAATTTCGGAACATACTCTTTCAAACAAAAAAATAATTTTCAAAATCGGTTCACAATTCACGAAGATATCGATGAACACACACACAAAAAAAAAAAAAAACAAACTTGAAGTCGAACATAGAACCTCCTCCTTTTTGGGAAGTCGGTTAAAAAATAAGCGGCTGCGGTATATGCTTACCAAGGTATAGCCTTGCGATTGTTTTAAGGCTGGGAAATCCTTGAAGTAATTCGCTATGTCACCTTTTCCACATTGGATGCGATTTAGGCGGTGATCTGCAGTTTCTGCCCACTTTTCTTCAACAGATTTCCATGGATCAAAATTGATTTTCAGCCATAGTAATGTTTCTTCATAGACAACACCTGTAATTTATGTGTATGGTGGGATGAGTCAACAAGAGGAAGGGCACCATAGTACAGTCGCCCGTGGTACATTTAAATCACGAAAAAGGTGACTAGCGATTATTTGCTTACCACTTTCCAGAAATTCCAGGCTATAAATGTCATCATCTGTGATAGTTGGCGTGGATCTGAGCGATGATCTGGACGACTTCGAGGATGAATGGCTAGTTCTCGGCAACTGTCCACTTTCTCGCACTTTCTTCTTCGAGCTATACAGCTCTCGTAGAGCTTTCCGCTAGCATTTTTTTTAGCTACTTTATTTGTAGCTGATAAATATGCAGAATAATACACCACAACGCGTTCCTTGTGGAATATTGCCACAATTTCGGTAGCTAGTTTATAAAATTCTTCACTGGAAATTTTCTTCGCACAATTGTTTTCAAGTTGGTGGTGTATTAGCAGCTGGCTCAATTTCCTTCGGGAACCCTCCGTGAGTAAGCCTCCTTTTCCCTCTTTGAGTATTGCTCTGCCGTCTAAACTTTCCTGTATGTAAAACACAAACACAATAAGTTGTTGAACAAATTGATAAATGAATGAGTAAATGGTCCAGTTGGAGTATAGCCTTCGGGGCTCTATGAGCAGTCAATAAAACAAAAAAAAAATAGAATTGTGTAAGGTAAATGTATCAAACTTATTACGACACTCATCTGCCGTGTGACCAAACTTTTTGCAAAAAGTGCATCGAGGTCGAGTTCGCTTTAGTTTTGTATTTTCATACGAAATAGGGTCTGATGTAGCACATGAAGGGTTAATATTGGATACTGTCGCAGCTGAAGGGTTAAACATGGAACTACTATTTTTAGAACTTTGTGTTGTTATTTTGTGATTATTAGCATGACTTTTATTATTATCGAATGGACAATCGGATCGCGTTGCAGGTTTAGTTATAGGTAAACAAACACTTACCTCCGCCAGGGACTCTTCTACAAACCTTACTTTCTCGATCAATTTTTCTCTCTATATCTATCTCATTGCGGGCGGCGCCGTCGAAGCGTGCCGTACACTTCGCGAAGTTGCCGGGGCGTGGCTGGGGCATCTCGAACGGGTTAGGTGTCGAGCTACTTGCGCTGGCGTCTGGTATGTTGGAGTGGTTGGATGGACGTCACGAGGTGGTTCACCTGCTGGTCGGTGAAAGTCATACCCGTTGGCGGCGATTCGTCTTCCGCACTGCATTCGTCTTCGTCGTTTTTTCTTGCTCGTGTTTTCCTCGGCGACGGCATCATGTCGGGCCGGCGGCAAAAGGACGGCGAACTACTTCAGCACGGGGTTCACACGCACACTGGATAGGTATTCCGCGCGTACGCGTATCTCGTTTTCGTATCGTTTTATATGTCACCCACTGAGTTTAATAGTTAGTTATCTATTGTACACGAAGTTGGCTCCACGAGTTGGGCGTCACTGTAAGGGCTTTTTCTTCGGGGCACGAGATAAATAAGGTGAAAACTTTAGTTCAAGCCAAACTTCGTATATTCAAAAACATTATCGTCACATACACTGATGACAAACACGAACATTGGTTGGAAAGGTATATATAATAGTTTAACAGTGGGGAAAAGATACGCGACTGAGCGAGTTCGTGCCGGTGGCGCGGAGGCGCAGAAGACGTCTGTCGCGGTGCGCAGCGTGCGAGTCACTCTCTGTTTCAATCGCGAGCGGCGCGCGGGCCTTTTGGTGTTGTAGAATGAGGAATGATGTCCACATTGCGAATTTAGGTGTTGTAGTATGACGAGCCGATGTCCAATGTCCATAATATTATTTTAAGAAGATTATTTTGTTTTTATTAAAAATTTATGAAAGCAGAAGTTCGCGTGCTACAATTGTAAAATTATTTTTTTTCGATTACCGATGATCCCTCCTTTTTTGCTCTTATTTAATTAAGGATACCCGTAAAAACAATTTAGGCTTTGTACACTTTTTTCGTAAAATGCATATTTTTCAAGTAATTTAACTTTGAAGATTTTTTTACTTTTTTTTAATAATTAAATATATCGTGATAATAATTAAATAACTGTGAGTAGGGGACACATCATGCCCATGACATAAATTAATGGGGACAATGATCGAAAAACGATCAATATGTATTTAACGAAAAAAGAATTATAAGTTTAAACATGTTCCTATATGTGCCTTAAATCGAATAAGAGGACAAAAGTCATCGGTAACCGATTTTTTTTTTAAATTTAAAATGTTTTTAAGTCTTTTTTCCCATAGCATCCTACAGGCAACACTCCAACTGATTCCGACGAATTGAGAACTTCCTCCTTTTTAGAGTCGGTTAAATGCCGCGCAGTTATCGATGCCATACACGTTCGATTCGATCGTTCAATTGGCATGATACTGCTGATTGGATCCAATCTTGCAGTTCGTCCATATACCTACACCATACACGATTAATTCTAACTGTCCAATCGGACAAATAAAGAAAAATGGGATCGCCTACTACGATTGTCTACGATGGTGCGGAACCCTTCATGCACGAGTCCGACTCGCACTTGGCCGGTTTTTCAAGCCAAGCCACAACGCTGGCGAGAATAGAGCGCCCGTCTATTTTTCAAGCCAGTGAGACTGGCAGCCAGCGATGGTCCATATCACAAACATAAAGTACCTACCAAATTAAGCTACAAAATGAAAAATTAAGTGAGCACCAAAAAAGGGTAGGGCCGCCTGTCAGTATTGTATTACAATTACTGTAAACTATGCAAAAATGGACTTAGCAGGTTAACGAATTAGGCCGACGAAATACGTTTTGTTATCAAGCTGAGTAATGTTATGATTATGAGTAACTCACAGTGTTATTATCTGCAATAGTACAATCTGTAGAGATTTTTGCATTATCACTGACATCAGTGTCCCGTACAGCGTTTTGAGTTGAGTCGTTTAGCTCAGCATTCTTAATTTCAAGGTTCTAGAAAAATAATTTAAAAGCTTTATTACAATGTATTACAAAAGTATGTGGCATTGCATCGGTCCAAGAGAAAAAAACCAAGAAAACATTTTTATTTGCTAAAATACAAGTAAACAAGTAGGTACGTACATTGACACCGGTCGCTTTTTGATGTTGTAGTAGCCAATTTTTAAATTTTATTCTGAGGCCAATCTTTGGAATCAGTTCTTTCAAATCTTCATCGTTTAACAGAATGGCAGTTTCAAGCGTTGTTATACGATTGTCTGAAAAATACAAATACAAACATGTACAAAACTTGTTATATAGGTTGGTACTACATGTAATTGCCTACATGTTCAGTCGGAGAGTCAGGTTCAACAAAAACAAAACCTTTTTAACAAAAAATTGAACCGACGAAAAAGTAACAAAAAAGCAAAAAATTAAAAATTAACGTTTTAGTCCAGCTAAGCTCCACATGTATTTCGAGTTGGCGCCAAAGTTTGTATGGCGCCGCCTGTACACTGTTGAGGACCTCTTGGAACTGACTTCACTACAACATAAGGGATCTGGAGTTGATCTAATGATAGAGACTCCATCATCGGATCCGTGAGTTGTGGTGTCATCATACATCATAAATGTTTGGTTAATTTCAACAGAATCGGTTCACAATTGAAAATTTAGTAGGAAAATTATCAATAATCAATAAAAACAAAACCTACTAAAACTAAAACAATAAAAGTACCTACCTACTTGTCAAAAATACGTCTGTCTGTTGTTTGTGGGTGAAAAAGCTATCAAACAAGTTCAAACATGCCACACCAGAGAAAAAAAATCTTGACTAAATAAAACCGAGAAACTGGCTTACCTACCTTCAAGGAATGGTATTATTTCATCTAAACCGGCGTTTAATATCTCTTCCATAAATTCCATGATGCTCCGACGCGTTTTAGCACAAAATCACTCCGATTTTGAAAACATTGTGAAATAATGGTATCTTTTTTTATTTGTGTACACAAACCTGAGAAAATTTCCCTTACACTGACTTTACACAATATTTACAAATAAATTACAAGGTAAAACTGGGTAAATCTCTATGAAATCTGATAGCTTATTTCATAACAATTCTAACAACATAACATTCATACATGGTTCCCATACAAAAGTTCCGATAAATCGGCGTTTTTCTGAGACCGGGGCGATCGCGAAAAATGGCGCCGGGGGGCTTCGAGGGAAGTGTCGGCGAGGCATCTGGGGCCCCCCGGGTTGGACCATTACCTAGTGAGACGGATTCAGTACAATGATTTGGCAAGCAGTTACTGTTTTAAAGAGCCTGGATACTGAAATAAGGCGGCTGTATAACGTCGTACGTATAGCGCATACATATTTTATGTTACGGGTTAAGTAAATTACGTATGCTGCTCTGTGCGGAATCAATGAATCGCATACGTAAATGTTAAGAGTGCGCCACAGTAATTTCATGATGCGGCTGACGTCATAAAGATTATACGCACCGAACACAGTCAGTAAGTAAACGGAGTTCGTGAAATGAGCCAGGATACGTAATAACTGATGATGTAGGCGGAGACATTATTAATTATCCAGTGTGCGTAAAATGTATCGGCATATCCCCTACTCTGCTTGTACATTATGAGTACGTAACCGGGACCATTACCTAGTGAGACGGATTCAGTACAATGATTTGGCAAGCAGTTACTGTTTTAAAGAGCCTGGATACTGAAATAAGGCGGCTGTATAACGTCGTACGTATAGCGCATACATATTTTATGTTACGGGTTAAGTAAATTACGTATGCTGCTCTGTGCGGAATCAATGAATCGCATACGTAAATGTTAAGAGTGCGCCACAGTAATTTCATGATGCGGCTGACGTCGTAAAGATTATACGCACCGAACACAGTCAGTAAGTAAACGGAGTTCGTGAAATGAGCCAGGATACGTAATAACTGATGATGTAGGCGGAGACATTATTAATTATCCAGTGTGCGTAAAATGTATCGGCATATCCCCTACTCTGCTTGTACATTATGAGTACGTAACCGGGACCATTACCTAGTGAGACGGATTCAGTACAATGATTTGGCAAGCAGTTACTGTTTTAAAGAGCCTGGATACTGAAATAAGGCGGCTGTATAACGTCGTACGTATAGCGCATACATATTTTATGTTACGGGTTAAGTAAATTACGTATGCTGCTCTGTGCGGAATCAATGAATCGCATACGTAAATGTTAAGAGTGCGCCACAGTAATTTCATGATGCGGCTGACGTCATAAAGATTATACGCACCGAACACAGTCAGTAAGTAAACGGAGTTCGTGAAATGAGCCAGGATACGTAATAACTGATGATGTAGGCGGAGACATTATTAATTATCCAGTGTGCGTAAAATGTATCGGCATATCCCCTACTCTGCTTGTACATTATGAGTACGTAACCGGGACCATTACCTAGTGAGACGGATTCAGTACAATGATTTGGCAAGCAGTTACTGTTTTAAAGAGCCTGGATACTGAAATAAGGCGGCTGTATAACGTCGTACGTATAGCGCATACATATTTTATGTTACGGGTTAAGTAAATTACGTATGCTGCTCTGTGCGGAATCATAAAACCGCATACGTAAATGGTAAGAGTGCGCCACAGTAATTTCATGATGCGGCTGACGTCGTAAAGATTATACGCACCGAACACAGTCAGTAAGTAAACGGAGTTCGTAAAATGAGCCAGGATACGTAAATGATTATGTAGGCGGAGACATTATTAATTATCTAGTGTGCGTAAAATGTATCGGCATATCCCCGACGCATGCTCGTACATTATGTACGTAACCGGGACCATTACTTAATGAGTCGGAGTCAGTACAATGATTTAGCAACCAGTTACTGTTTTAAAGAGCCTAGATACTGAAATAATGCGGCTGTATAACTTCGTTCGTATGGCGCATACATTTTTCCTGTTTCCGGGTACGTAAATTACGTATGCTGCTCTGTTAATACATATGCGGCATCATTAAACCTCATACGTAAACGTTAATAATGCGGGCACAGTAATTTCATGATGCGGCCTCATTACAAGTAACTTGTTTACATTGTCTTTACAGAGCATTATGCCGCATACTTACTTAACATGGTGTCGTTTCATTATAAGTATGGCTCTTATAATTTTCATGTGAAAAGTACATTATACGTATCTGGCTGCCAGTACATTACAAATTTGCCAATTTTAAGTAGCCCGTTTTTCTCAGTGTACCTCTAGACGTAGACCTGATGACCCTAGCCACATATTTGGCACTGAAACGTGTGCCCACCTTGCCACAACGGGGCTCAGCATCCAGCATCTCACAAGAACTCCCTAGCGATGACTTTAAAACAAACCGATTTCTAAAATGTTTTGCAATATCCTTCACATCACTAACACCAATCACACTAACAGGCAGGCCTGGCCGAATGCTCAATTTATTAGCGCTCTTCCAGAAACCGCTAAAATCACGCTTTGAATGCTTATAGGCAATTATGTCCATCTATATCTGTATCTTTGTCTGTATAATGGGTAGGTACGGAACCCTCGGCGCACGAGTTTGACTCGTACTTGGCCGGTTTTTTTAAATACACACACCGGCAAAATTAGCGGAACAAAATAAAAATGTAGTGTTTTTATTTTAAATACGGCTTTATTTTAAAATTTATATTTAGACATTTTTCTTTACTTAAAAATACATCTTTTAAAATAAATACATGATCACATTTAGTACAATTTTTATGAGTAATATGATTTTATGGCAAAACTGCATATTTTTGATTGTTTAAGGTTATGAAGGAAAGTTATTTTTTTTTATTAAAAAAACAATTTTACAATAAACATAATATTGTACAAGATTGAGTGTTTCCTTTACGTGCTCTTATTAAAGTTTTCATCCACCTTGACATGTTGAGAATAATTTTATTAAATGTTTCCTGTGGTAGACTCTACACAATTACGTTTCGCATTTTCGCAATTTCTATACAATTACGTTTCGCATTTCATCCACATTGACAGATGTAGGGATTATGAATGTTCACCTTTGTTTTAGCAGGTCCTAGGCAAGTTCTATCGGATGCATATCTGGTGACTTCGCTGACTATTCCAAAACTGCGATATTGACATTATTAAGAGGGGCTGGTGTTAAAAAAGTGTTATTCGGTCGAGCATTAACCTGGATCAATACGAAGTGACCATAGATAAAGGAGCAAATAGCAACAAATTTTAATTTCAAATAACTCTTCCATAGCAATCTGCAAAATATTAATTCCATATATCACGACCATGTTAGTACGAGCTCCCAAAAATATCCAACCTGAATACAATATTTGTCTCCTATATATGCTACTGTAGGCTAAAATATTGACTGATAATATTGTTTTTGTTCATGTTTACACATTCATTACAGTTTGTCTACTCGATTTAAATTAATTCCATACACATCACTAAACAATATTTTACTGCACTAGTCTGTGGACCAAAGTAGATGTTCCCGAGCAAAAGTTATTCTTTTTCTATGGTGTGTACCCCAAGTTTTGGACCTTCGGCGAGTACTTAAAAGCCAAAACAAGCTACTTTCAAAATCCTTCGTATCCATAAGCTCACATACTCTGACACCTCGAATTTCCTCTAGGTGATTTTTGGCTTGAACGACCTTTAAATGCGGGTTTTTGCGAACGCGAAACTAAATGAAACAATATTCCTATCAGAATTACATGGTTTTTTGCTTTGCACTGATCACGTCTCACAAGCATTAGTGTCTGCTGTACTCGTATTAAAAACTGCAATAAATGGTTGGAACAGGCAAACGATGAATCAGCACATCATTCTGTAGGTTTAATCATTTCTCCTAATTTCAAGTTCCTTGACCCTCTCTGAATGGGTTTCACTTGGGCACAATGAAGTCCTTAGGTTGCAAAAAGATTTAAAAGTTAAAAATAAAACAAATAACTCAGGAAGTTAATGAAAAAAAATCGAAATTTTAAAACAAAACCATAAAATGGCAATAAGAGAAAATTCTCTCAAAACTATGCAAGTTCGAATAAAATTTAAAATATCGCATGAGAGATGACGTTTAATTTTTTTATCAATAATAGGTAATTGGTTTTATTATAAAACAAAATAAAAACTACCATGCAAAGATGAAAAAAAACAGTTGTACGGTATTTTTTACTTGTTCCGCTAATTTTGCCAATGTGTGTATGTATGTGAGCTAAATTAATTTGATTGAATGTCACCGGATTATTGTTAGAATAGAATAGAATAGAATAGAATAGAATAGAATAGAATAGAATAGAATAGAATAGAATAGAATAGAATAGAATAGAATAGAATAGAATAGAATAGAATAGAATAGAATAGAATAGAATAGAATAGAATAGAATAGAATAGAATAGAATAGAATAGAATAGAATAGAATAGAATAGAATAGAATAGAATAGAATAGAATAGAATAGAATAGAATAGAATAGAATAGAATAGAATAGAATAGAATAGAATAGAATAGAATAGAATAGAATAGAATAGAATAGAATAGAATAGAATAGAATAGAATAGAATAGAATAGAATAGAATAGAATAGAATAGAATAGAATAGAATAGAATAGAATAGAATAGAATAGAATAGAATAGAATAGAATAGAATTTTATTTTGCAAATATTGTTGTAACAGCTATCGATAAATTGTGAACTGAACATTTCGAACAGAATATTACGATCAATCAGTGCACCAATCCACAGTCCGTGATCTATCCGTTTTGGTGTGACAGTGAAATTAGAAAATTAAATGAATACAAAAAGGCTTGGGATTGAGCTGCTCCAATTAATTTTGTTTTTTTATTATATTTTGCACTGTGAATTTTGTTATAATATTTTTATTTTTTTTGGTTTTCTTGCAATGACAAGAATATTTACTTTTTTTAAGTATTATATTATTTTATTTTAATTATTGTGTATGTGAAGACTATGTGGATCATTCTTCTTTTTGTTTTAATTTAAATTTATTTAGTTTTTAATCATGGTCTGGCAGTTTGAGAAGTTTATGCGGCCTACCCGAATTTCCTTTCTTTGGTATTGTTCGTCGAATCGTTGAGCTGCTCGGTTATTGACAAATGCATGCACTGACTGGACAGATCCACTCAATCTGGCTGGTTCTTTCCTCAAAAGACCATTTCAGACATCAGTCTACATGGTCTTCACATGATCTAACCAAGATTTTGTCTGGACTTTAAAAAAGACTGTGACCTCTGAGCTTGTTTCGGCCTTTCTTCTCAGAGTAGTCAAATAGGAAACGCCGACCTCATCTAGTTTTTAAAAAATATGTTCGAAATGTAAAAGTGTTTGTACAAACCAACTTACAGAAATAAAATCATTTATCATTAAACTATTTACTACAGCTGCAATTTTTCATCTCACCAACACCATGTTATAGTCACAAATATAAGTCAGTTTAATTGAGTTGTCTTCATTATTTCAGTTGTGTAGTCGGTTACTCCGGGGAACGCTGCGAAGTTAACGCATGCAACAAGCACTGTTACAACAACGGTGTCTGTTCCCTGAATGAGGAAGATGAACCGGTTTGCGAGTGCTCAGTGGATTATGAGGGCGAAAGATGCGAAATTGCTACCACACCGACTAGCCAGTCGTGTTGTTGTCAAAACTCGAAGCAGGATTTACAACGAGACCTACGCGAGGAAGTGAGACAAGTTGTTAAAGAAGAGATACAACATACCCTTCGATTCGTTTCTAATAAAATTGATGAGTATGAGGTCAAAGTCTAAACATCAAAATCTGTATTCACATTTCTGCCAAACTGCAAAACAGTTTGTCGGCATTTGTTCTCGTTCAAACTGTTGAAATATACTCACAAACTAAATTAATATTAAGTATGCTTAGTAAACTACAATAGGTAATACGTATATGTTACCGTGTTATAGTAAACAACGCAATCGCGCTAGATTGTAAACGCTGTCTTATCTATAAGAAACGGATAATTTTAAACTATATAATTAAGATGAACAGATTATTTCAGAACACATTGAAGTGGTTCTTCTTTTATTCTTTACTGTACAACAAGACATTACATTTAAACAAATTTATAACATATTTCATGTACAAAGGCGAGCTTAACTCCAAATGGAATTTTCTTCCAGCAAACCTTTGAGTGATAGAGATCATAATAGAGATCGATCACATTGAAGTGGTCTTCAATGTATTCTGAAATAATCTGTTCATCCTCATACAATGGACACACACATCCCCACACTTTTAAAAATAAAGCAATTTTGGTATCTAACTTATATTACGATATACACGTATTCTAACCACCATAACTGTATGAAATTGTTTAGAACTCTGGGATTCGCAAAGCCATTCAAACATGGAGATACTACAAAGCTTCCAAAACAAAAAAAAACAAAACTTGAGCTGCGCTCCTTGGTTCACAAAGAACACAGAAGTAGACGCAATGATTCTTTACAAATCCCCACTATTAAAGAAGTTGTAGACACATCCTGCAAGTCTTACAAGCAAAGACTCCAGCAACACAAAAATGAACTCGCTGTGACACTACTGGAGTTCTCGAACTCTACTTACAGACTTTAAAGAAAACGAATAGCGTCAATATAATATCACTTATGGATAACGAGATGACGCATCGCAGAATGTGAAGAATCTCAAACTGACAAATAAAGAAACAACCAATCTGATTAAAGCCCAGATGGCTGATTGCAGATATAAAATGAGGAAAACAAAAAACTAACCTCTGTATGTGGAGAGCTGACTAATACAGCTAAAGCTGAATGAAACTAATAGGAATTGAATTGAATGGAAGGTACAAAAACAGACCTACATAGACTACAGCACACTATACAATACACTAACACTACTGTGCGTTCCGAATGAGAGGACGGTCGGCGGCTTCGCTCATTATGACACGATTCGTCAGGATTGTACTGTTAACGGCGGAATGGTTTGTTTCGGAATCTAGGGGTTATTATAAATAACTGACCCTAGGCTTTTGATATAGATTGTTGTGTTGCTAACTGTGCAACCCTGTCCGTTTGTAGCTTGCTGGGGGTTAGTCGATTTTCCTCTCATTTGAAACGCATAATTCAATACTATAACACACTCACACACAACTTTACAAGAGTTTTCAAATATTAGTTAACTTTTGTTGTTCTGCGTTTCTGTTGCACTTTTATTTGTAAAGTTAGTAAATTGTAAAGCCGTAATATAACAATAAGTATGTTAAGGTAGTTTTAAGAGCTGTGGATTTTGTAATTAATAAATAAATATAAAACTCACACAAAAAATATTTGATTGTTTTTTAATTGAGCCTTGAACAGTATTACTCGTATGTATTATTCTTATGGTTAATACCAATAATATAGTAACCCAATTTAGATTAACAAATACTTATTTACTGAAAAAACTGATCCAGTTTTGAATATTTCAAAAGAGAACCAACATCTCACTCACGTTTGAAACAAACAGAACAACAATTTATATTTCTTGAAATTTTCAAAACTGTTTACAACAACTACAAATTAAACAATTACTATAAAAAACATTTTCAACACACTTGCTCATAAAGTGGCTCAAATTTCACCGCAATTAGGCACATAATGACACCTGTTATCAAACTGTGACTTTTTCATTACTATTATTCACAAGTGAGATAAAGAGTTTTTTTTTAATTTATTGGTTGAGTTGCTTTGTTCTTAAAAAAGTTTCGATACAAAAAATATCGTGCTCAATAGTACAAATGCAGCACATTTCATGCAACTTCGTATTTAAATAGATAATTTCAACTTGTACGTGTTTAATAAATAAAACTTTCACTTAAATATAACTTTTGTTTTTGTCTGTGATAAAGAAAACTTAAAATGCCCCATTTTGTACGTGGCTAAAACGCTATCCGCGAAAGCCAAAAAAAAAATAACTCATTATATTTAGTCTATGGCCGATCGCCATTGTTAGGTGCACAGACTACTTAGAGATACTATGTATGTTAGATGCGCGCGCATAGGAAAACTGATTAATTTTGCCCGCCATTGCGAAAAAAATTCACAACTCGTTTTCACTGTTGGAAATGATTTTATAGTATTATTTTCTTCACAAGTGTGTTGAAAAACGTCGTATGATACACGTGTGTATTGATGATTACCGTCCTCGGCTCTCTTAAGACCCTCACCTAACGGCTCGGGTCTCAATGGCGCCTCAGCGGTAATCACCAACATTACACACTTGTACCATAATGTACTATTATAATATTTTATAAACGTCACGGCCGACATGAATAATGTGATTGGTGATTTATAAACATATCGATGAATTTCACAGCTATGCTAAGTGTCACAGTGGCGCAGTAGTATAATAGCTTGACTCGTGAGTTATAGGGTCCAGGTTCGAATCTTGCTTCGGCCTAGACTTTATAAAATTTTAAAATTATGTTGTAAGTTTTTAGAAATCTATAAAAAAGTATTATGTTTGTTAAATACAATTGGAAGTATAAAAATATCATTAGGTAGGATGCGATGGATATTGCACCTAGCGGTCGCTTGCATGAGCACCTTCAATTATTTTATTTCTAGTTAGAATATCTTGGCAGTTTCATTGACATCACAGAGATGGCGCGCACGCGGTGCACATAAACATCGTAGTATATCCTCCTGTCTATAGATGTCGCTTTTGATACATTTCTAGGGGTGAGGATTCTCCGCTGCTGTATATACAAAACTGGACACATTGTATATAAACATATATAATGAGTGCGTGAAGTGCCCGGGGTATGAGATAATTAATCTGCTCTATCGCTGAAATAGAAAAGGCAAATTATCGTATGATTGATGTTTACTGGTAGATAAATAAATTTGTGACGTGCATGTATGTTTTGTAAATTTTTCGAACACATCTTATTATTACCTACACAAACCTATATATTACTGAATACTTACCTATTAGTTATTTATCGTTTACTACACTTAAATATAAACTTACTAACTCTTGCCCGCGACTTCGTCTGCTTAGCATCAAATGGCTTATTTATTTATATCGCGCAATAATATTGTAGGTGTGTGGACCGACGTGTAACTTCCACCTCCTTTTACACACCCTTAAGGTTGATTATCGTCATAAAAACTATCCTATGTTCTGCCACGGTTTCAGACTATCTTCATACCAAATTTCATCTAAAAAGCTTGAGTGGTTTAAGAGTGAAAATTTAACAGACAGACAGAGTTTCTTTCGCATTTATAATATTAATAATTTATTTACCTATATATTTAATTACAATAGAATGGATTTACATTCGTACGGCGTACACTCAACGCAAGGTTCAATTTAAAAACAGCGTCAGGCAACTAAGTACTAGTCTAGCATTATGCTGCACTGGAACTATTTGGCGCAGCCGTGAGGCACACACGGTTATTTTTTCTATTAAATTTATTTTTTGTCCTTGTGCCTTCTTAACATTTTAACTTTTCTACTTTTTTCTTCTCTGGTATGTTTACTCGTGTGTTTTTAGATTTATATTATTATGCTATATACTGGTATGTTTATTTTAGAAATAATTTAATTTTGTTAGTGTTAAAAGGACGGACTTGAATATTATAGTGTCATCGTTGCCCATTCGTCATAGCTGTTAGAATTCCATGTTCTCATTCCATGCGTATTTAGGTCTGCTAATAAGTGTTGACAGACATAGATTAATAATCGATAATGATGTAAACTTACACGTACGTTCATGTACGTTACACGTACTTAACTATACGTGTTAAATAGTAGACACTTTAAATCTTGTTATTAACACAGCTACCTAGATATAAACATTACAATTCATTCAGAAATGAAGACAACTAATGAAACAAACACTACTATTTTGATGTCTCAAGTTATAAATCCATCGCAGTGCGTTACCCAGGTGCATCGCAATTCTTTCATACATACACACAATCTACACTCGTTACCAAACTATTTGTCAACTACCTTTAAGATCCTTAAGTACACTCATTCTTCTTCTTCTTCGTCGGTAAACTATTGGCAGAATGGACGTAGTTACCATGTTGCAGTGAGACACCGAGCTGCAGTGATTCGCCTCACGATGCGAAGACATCCCTCTCTGTCGAATGTGACCCATGTGCAATGACTTTCTGGCTTCGTTGCCACTAGTACCATAAACAGTTCTATGATGGAACTATTGATGTTTTTTTTTAATCACTAGTCCCATTTTAAAAGAATCTGGAAATAATGGAACTAATGTAGATTTTTTTATCACTAGTTCCACATTTTTTTTATTACTGCGGCTGTGTGGTCGATGAGTGAGAGTGATCGAAAAGAAACAGCAAACATTTTACATGTTTACATGTCGATACTTGATGAGACAGCCAGTGATATCTGTCTATGTATCTATCTATCATCTATCTTTTTTTTTCATATACAATCCGAATTTTTTGAGAGGCGTATGTCCGGAACGAAGTCTTAATAATATAGATAAGTCAGCCCTGCAAACAAAACACTTATCAATTCAAGGTGAAAATGAGGGTTGTTTTATACCAAATGCGTTTTTCCCTGGAACGATGATCAAAGTAGTCTTCCCAAATTTCTAAACAAATCTTTTTAAGGACTGGAATAAAGTCCGTGTAATGTGGAATTGCTACGAAATCGGTGCCATCCGAACATGCTTGTTTTGGAAGATAATCTGCCTTATCATTAGCATTACCATCTATACCTATATGAGACGGGATCCACTGAATTACAATGAGTTTATTCTGAGATTTTAGTTTTAAAATTGTTTTAATTATTTTATAGGCTATCGGTTTACCTCGAAAAGTCGAGATACAACGAGCCAGGTGTTGAATTGAACTCTTTGAATCTGTGTTAGTGACATAATTGCCTTGGTCTAGAGATTCAATAAATTATAACGCTTCAGAAATAGTACTGAGTTCAACAAACACGATAGACACATAAGTGGGAATTTTGAATTTCATAAAACTTTTAGATAGTTCGTCATAGAATTCGCATCCTGCATGGTCTCCATCTTTTGATCCATCAATTTAAATGTTATAAAAATCTGAATATTTAGTAATATGTTTTAATATTTCCTCTTTATTTAGTTACTACCTACTTAATCTATTTTTGGCTTTATTTATAAAATCTATATTTGTTTTTAAGACGCTGGACAAATCAATGTCTGCCATCCATGTATCAAAAGAAAACATTTCTAGCTGCTTACAGGAGCTTAATTGAATAATAAATAGTAATTTTATGAATGTCGTGCCCATTCTTTATTCGTTTATGACAAATAGAAATAAATATTCTTATGAAATTTTATTTTCTCTAATAAAATCGCAGATACCCCAGTGGAATCCATATAAAGGAATAATTGATTTTGAGGATATCACAATAAAGGCTCTGTTATCATTAAATGTTGCTTTAGATGTTAAAGGTTGTTATTATCAATATAGTAACAGCATTTTTCGAAAAGCTACCAAACTGAGCCTTATGTCGAAAAAGGGGTATAAAGTAGCAGAAAAATCAAAAGAATAATTTCGCTTTGTGGCAATTTAGTGTTTCTCCCGCCAAATAACATCGATGAAGGTTGGAAATATATACAACAGGAAATGCCCGAAAACAATGCTTTTCTAAACGTTTTGGATGAAACCAGATGTACAAAAAATTTGTTGTTTTTATGGTGAGATGCATAGGACAAATAATGTCCTTGAAGGCTGGCATCATAATATTAATAAAAATATCAATAAAAACGATACAAATGTATTGCAGCTCTTTCATATTTTATACGATGATGCAAGAAAATGAACCTAAACGACGCAGAATTTACCAAACAGAAATGACTTGATCATTGAAGCCCAAATGCAAATATTAACAGGCTAAATATCTGTGAGCCATTTTTTTGATAAAATACGTTGAGCGCGTGCTGTAATGAATACAGACGATTTCAAAGATAAAGTGGGATGTAAAATAATTCGCCTTCCAAGAAGGATTTGAACTGGAACGCTATCCCATCTGTGATATCGGGCATCCTGGAATTTACTTTCCATCCTTCTTTACAAAAAAGATTATTTTAAAGCCATACTGAAGCCGAAAAATAAACGAAAAAAATTATTGTTGATTTTATTGAATAAAATTATTATAAAATCAAAGTGATTTTACCTCTAGTGTTTTCACACCCTTAAAAAAATTAACAAGTGCCTAAAATAATAATGTGAAACTTGTGATAAAAAAATCAACATTAGTTCCATTATTTCAAGATTCTTTTGGAAAAAATGGAACTAGTGATTAAAAAAAACATCAATAGTTCCATCATGGAACTGTTAATGGTACTAGTGGCAACGAAGCGCTTTTTGTCGGATGCAATGGACCGCCTTCTGCAGACTTGATCTGGTCAGACCATCGCGCGGGTGACCTGTGGCGTGCTCTTGTCTCTAACTCATTATGTATCCTTAATGTCGAGAAAACTAGATATAATAATAGGAAGGTAGTGTCATAGGTAGAAACAGGAAGGGAAGTGCAGAAGCAGGAGCCCGGCATTTAATCATGATCCCGAAGTCACCACTTCCTAGAAATTTAACTGCATTTAGCAACTAGGGCCTGATTAGAGTATTGTCTAAGTTTCCAGGATAAATTAATTTTGGTGAATACACTGTAACGCTTCTTACTGGTTTACTTCATGACTGGGTAGCTAGAGGGTAGTAAAAGAAAAACCAACTGAAGGTTAACAAATTTTATTAGAGCTCAGGGTCGGGGTTGTCACTCGCGGTCCGAAGTACCCTGCGTAGCCACAAGATAGTGTACCACTGGCCTTATCGTTAGAGGCTTCCGGCGATGTGCAGGTGCGGTACAGTTTCCACTCGGGGGTAGGTCCCGGGCAGCTGTGGTGCAGAGTAGATGGTAGGTCGACACGTAGCTTGGCGACACGGAGTAGGCAGCTAACAGTGCGTTGGAGTAGGCCAACACACATGCTAGGTAGTGGTGTGAAGCCGATCTGAAGCCGGGGTAGGAACCCTGGAATTCATTTCCAGACGTGTTAGGCAAAGTCCACATTCCCTGTTTGACTGCGACATCTCGTCCTCAATGCAAAAGCGCAATGGTAACTAACAACATGAAATAGTAATCTATGATGAGGCAGTCAAACACGGTACACAAAACCCGCGAACCCTGTATTCCACCATAAAATTTAAAAGTAGAATATTTGAATTTCTTAGTTGAGTCGTGTAGTCCCGCCCTAACAACTGACAATACGTGTATGCATTATTGTTTTCCATCCTGGCTTATTTGTTTATTGCGAGTATACCTAGTAATTGTCGCGTGTATGTAAATATTGAAGAGGCTTGAATGTGAAATTGTGGTATTCTGCTAAACAGAGCCACATATTTTAAGTCTATTTACAATTCATAACACTATACAAACCATACCTTCATATCTTTTAATATTGTATCAAATTTTGTAATTCATTTTTATATTTTCTTTCTATTGTTATCATCTGAAAAGCATACTTTTAGTTATCTCTGATTGTTTTATTATCTACAACTTAAATTATATTGCTAATTTGTGAAATTCTGGAATATTTTCTACTGTGACATTCTCATCTGACATGACATCTGTCTGTCTATTTTATTTTCTTAAACTATAGACCGTAACATAGGTCCCATGAACTAGACCTGCTTTAAGCTAGGTGTACATTATTATAAGGGTAGCGTAGACTGACCCCTTTGTGAACCGTTTTTATTCGTTCTGGTCTTTATTTTTTAATTACATTTGAATTTAAAATGTAGACGATATGACACAGAACGTTGAAAAACGGGCGTCAGTTTTTGGTTTCGAATCTGGACCGAACGCCGATAGGTTGTTTTTGGGTTGCAAAATTTTGATGGACATATATCATATATGCCTTGATCTATTAAGAAAATTCTTATCCACAAAGTACTCTAAAATGTAATGAATTTTCAGTTTGTGAAAGAGTGATATAAATCCCTGAAGTCTATAAATAAACAAAAATTATACTCCCAAGTTAACTTTTACTTTTACAATAAACAAGATGTGCCAGTCTGGCACGTGCTGTATGTACTGCGGCAGTCAGGACCTCAACGGCGCGGCGGTATGCGCGTGGAGGCCGCGCGCGCCCTTCACCAGCACGCGCTGGGTGCGCACGCTGAATACGAGGGGCCACATGCCACGGCATTCCACCAGCCGTCCCATCACACCGTGCCATGTCTTTCTGCCCGACCTGCAACCAGATTAGCTGCCCACGTCGAGTGAAGCCGGCCTCTTAGTTTTATACCCTATATCCTTTTTCGTACCCTTATATTTAATAACCCTATTCTTATCTCATTTTTCTATTAACGTAGCTACGTTTAGCTCGTCTGAGCTAACGTTACGCTACAAAATCTATTTGTAGATAGTGTTTTTTTTAGTGATCGACATTTTATCGCTGACTTTTTCATAGTTTTTGGGACATTTTTTTTTTCAGATAAAAATTTGGTCTTTTCCTAACTTTTTCGTAGACCAGGTACGGTTATGATGTTATCGCTTTTACATTTTGGACAACTATGTGATGAACAACTACTAGTGTTTTGTGTTTTAACAACAGCTATTATTTTAGTGTTATGTTAGTTGTAGAATGATGTGAGTTTTCCAGTGTTTCTATTAAATCAGCCCGATTACGCAAATCAATAGAGGGATCAAAAGTGGTTTGATCCGTCTATTGATTGGTTTAGATTTATCGATACGTTATTTGTATTCTTCCTATTATCGGAATGTTTTAGTCTCAAGTTTTTGTCGAAATATATGGATAAGTAATGTGTCCCAATAAGAAACAGGTTAACCCAATGTTTTTAACGCTCTGATATTTTTGTTTACATTGTCTGTTTCAGTCCCTAGCGATCGACATGACATTGAAAAACGTCGTAACGTGATTCTCAATCAATAATCTTTTAGTATCGAATTGCTCACGAATAAGCATCCATGCCACATTGTAGTTTTGAGAAGAAAACTCAATTGACTGGACAAAGACAGCAGCAGATACAGCTAATGATGACCTGAGGTAATGGAATTTATTAATCTCGTCTATATCGTCATTGCCATAAATCAGACTTGCAAAGGTATTGCGAAATTCTTGTCAGTTATCATATGATCCTGTGAATTTGGGTAATTAGATTGTCGGCAACTTGACGAACTGACGCTTACCAATTAGTACTGCAATTCGATTTTATTTCATCTTGCTCAGATTTTGATAAGTTACGTAATATTTACTTACCTTACCTTACTATCAATACTTAATTCTTATATTTTATTTTACCTGATTTAATATTAATGAGTGTTGGGTGAATTTAATTAATATTATAATGATTAAACGCTTCCTGTTTTACTTCAATTAAAGACAGATACAATTTTCATCTAAACACTTCTGTTCGTTACCTCGTCACTCCGGTACTCATTTAACATCAAATTGCCATAATATCCAAGTCCACTTTATTTCACTTTACTAGTATATAAATAATAATGCAGCTTGTATGGATCATATATAAAAACTGGAGGAACTTCTTGGGAATTTAGGGAATTGAAAACTTAGGATGTAGCACGCGGTGATCCACCTTTTTTATTTAACTATCACTGACATTATACGAATTCTACGACCGAAAGATTAACGCCTGATAAAATACTTATAGTGAAATGTCTAACTGTCTACAAATAGCGCTGAGTTTAATAATGCTTTAGCACACGCTCATTCAATTGCCAAACTTTCTGATAACACTTTCCAGTCTAACCGTATATATCTGAGTACCAGAATTTCACACGGAGTGACTGTCTATTAGGGCAAGCAATATCGGAAGTCTTCCAATACCGATATTGATTTCTGATATTATATCTCAATATCGGAATTCCAATATTAATATCGGAATTGCGCACTTACGTTAAATACCACTTTTTTTTTGGTTAATTGCACAAATTCGGTATGAGGTTGGGTTAAATACAATAAAAAACACGTTTATGCCGCGACATATTGGGATTTTCTATTGTGTCTCTCACTAATCACCAATGATAATGCGAAAAAATCTAGAAAATAAATGTTTATCGATCAATCAGAAAGTAGTTCCTATAAGTGTAGTGAGTAATATTCTATATATATAAAAAAAAACTTTTAACAAAAAAAATTCAATCGACTTCCAAATAAAAAAACAAAAAAGTGAAAAATAACTTCAATTTCGGAAGTCGGTGTTCTTGTTTTATTTTCTTCGTTTTATGACACCGACTTCCGAAATTGAAGTTATTTTTCACTTTTTTATTTGGAAGTCGGTTGAATTTTTTGTAAAAAGTTTTTTTTATTTTTCACTTTTTAGTTGTGCTACACAATTTATATAGGCTAGGTACCAATAATGCCCATAGTGAAACCAGAATAGATTTACCCAATAACATGAAACTTAAACAAATTCGGTCGAATAAGGGTATACCAAGGTGAACTGTTTACACCTGCGTACCCCTTTAGAGCGTACTAGTGTGATGTTATGTTATGAAATGGTGTAAACAATAAACATAAATGCGATTGCAGCTATCCCGAGTGATTTGCCGTCATTTATTGAAGAGTTCTGATGTGTATCTCCGAAGTTCTTTATCAGATCTTGATGAAAATTAAATGGGACCACATGACAAACACCAGCTTTCAAATAAAAAAAAATCATCAAAATCGGTTCACCTAGTAACAAGTTCTGAGGTAACACACATAAAAAAAAAAATACAGTCGAATTGAGAACCTCCTCCTTTTTTTGAAGTCGTTTAAAAAAAATGAATGCCTATTTCCCTTTGTCACGGCATCTCGCGTGAACGGCTGGACCGATTTCACTAATTCTTTTTTTGTTGTATTTGTTATTGTTAGGAGAAGATTCTTATGAAAAAAAAATAAGAAAAAAAATGCTACCTTACCTACATAGGTAGGGTATGTAGGTAGGGTAGGGTAGATAAGGTTGGGTAGATAAGGTTGGGTAGGTAGGATAGAGTAGGTAGGGTAAGGTAGGGGAGGTAGGGTAGGGTAGGTAGGGTAGGTAGGGTAGGTAGGGTAGGTAGGGTAGGTAGGGTAGGTAGGGTAGGTAGGGTAGGTAGGGTAGGTAGGGTAGGTAGGGTAGGGTAGGTAGGGTAGGTGGGGTAGATAGGGTAGGGTAGGTAGGGTAGGTAGGGTAGGTAGGGTAGGTAGGGTAGGTAGGGTAGGTAGGGTAGGTAGGGTAGGTAGGGTAGGTAGGGTAGGTAGGGTAGGTAGGGTAGGTAGGGTAGGTAGGGTAGGTAGGGTAGGTAGGGTAGGTAGGGTAGGTAGGGTAGGTAGGGTAGGTAGGGTAGGTAGGGTAGGTAGGGTAGGTAGGGTAGGTAGGGTAGGTAGGGTAGGTAGGGTAGGTAGGGTAGGTAGGGTAGGTAGGGTAGGTAGGGTAGGTAGGGTAGGTAGGGTAGGTAGGGTAGGTAGGGTAGGTAGGGTAGGTAGGGTAGGTAGGGTAGGTAGGGTAGGTAGGGTAGGTAGGGTAGGTAGGGTAGGTAGGGTAGGTAGGGTAGGTAGGGTAGGTAGGGTAGGTAGGGTAGGTAGGGTAGGTAGGGTAGGTAGGGTAGGTAGGGTAGGTAGGGTAGGTAGGGTAGTAGGTAGGTAGGGTAGGTAGGGTAGGTAGGGTAGGTAGGGTAGGTAGGGTAGGTAGGGTAGGTAGGGTAGGTAGGGTAGGTAGGGTAGGTAGGGTAGGTAGGGTAGGTAGGGTAGGTAGGGTAGGTAGGGTAGGTAGGGTAGGTAGGGTAGGTAGGGTAGGTAGGGTAGGTAGGGTAGGTAGGGTAGGTAGGGTAGGTAGGGTAGGTAGGGTAGGTAGGGTAGGTAGGGTAGGTAGGGTAGGTAGGGTAGGTAGGGTAGGTAGGGTAGGTAGGGTAGGTAGGGTAGGTAGGGTAGGTAGGGTAGGTAGGGTAGGGTAGGTAGGGTAGGTAGGGTAGGTAGGGTAGGTAGGGTAGGTAGGGTAGGTAGGGTAGGTAGGGTAGGTAGGGTAGGTAGGGTAGGTAGGGTAGGTAGGGTAGGTAGGGTAGGTAGGGTAGGTAGGGTAGGTAGGGTAGGTAGGGTAGGTAGGGTAGGTAGGGTAGGTAGGGTAGGTAGGGTAGGTAGGGTAGGTAGGGTAGGTAGGGTAGGTAGGGTAGGTAGGGTAGGTAGGGTAGGTAGGGTAGGTAGGGTAGGTAGGGTAGGTAGGGTAGGTAGGGTAGGTAGGGTAGGTAGGGTAGGTAGGGTAGGTAGGGTAGGTAGGGTAGGTAGGGTAGGTAGGGTAGGTAGGGTAGGTAGGGTAGGTAGGGTAGGTAGGGTAGGTAGGGTAGGTAGGGTAGGTAGGGTAGGTAGGGTAGGTAGGGTAGGTAGGGTAGGTAGGGTAGGTAGGGTAGGTAGGGTAGGTAGGGTAGGTAGGGTAGGTAGGGTAGGTAGGGTAGGTAGGGTAGGTAGGGTAGGTAGGGTAGGTAGGGTAGGTAGGGTAGGTAGGGTAGGTAGGGTAGGTAGGGTAGGTAGGGTAGGTAGGGTAGGTAGGGTAGGTAGGGTAGGTAGGGTAGGTAGGGTAGGTAGGGTAGGTAGGGTAGGTAGGGTAGGTAGGGTAGGTAGGGTAGGTAGGGGGTAGGTAGGGTAGGTAGGGTAGGTAGGGTAGGTAGGGTAGGTAGGGTAGGTAGGGTAGGTAGGGTAGGTAAGG